>CM053788.1:639092998-639842998 GCA_028749045.1 Cupressus sempervirens
ATACATGTATTATATATATATATACATATACATATATATATATACATGTATATGTATATAGATATATATATACACATATACATGTATATATATATGTATATGTATATGTATATATACATGTATATGTATATAGATATATATATACACATATACATGTATATATACATATACATATACATATATATATATATATATATATATATATACATATATACATATACATATATACATGTATATATACATATATATATATATATATATACATATATATACATATACATGTATATATACATATACATATACATATATATATACATGTATATGTGTATATATATATCTATATACATATACATGTATATATACATATACATATACATATATATATACATGTATATGTGTATATATATATATATCTATATACATATACATGTATATATATATATATATATATATATGTATATGTATATGTATTTATACATGTATATGTGTATATATATATATCTATATATATATATCTATATACATATACATATATACATGTATATATACATATATATATATATATACATATATATACATATATATATATATATACATATACATATATATATATATATATATATACATATATATACATATATATATATATACATATACATATATATATATATATATGTTTATTAAAATTTTTGTTAATGTCTTATAGCAAACTACGTGTATATATATATATACATATACGTATATACATATATACATATTTTTGTTTTAAATCACAATAGAAATATGTATTAATATTGTGAATCGCATTGGTGGAAAATGTTTTTAATAACATTGCAATAAAAAAGAAAACGTATACATATTCATGGGCAGGTCAAGATATATCCCCCGTACCCCCCTCTATTTCCATACGCTAGGGGGTACTATGGTTGCAGGGTACCTACGTATTGTAAGGTACCTGCAACGGACTTTTTACTGCCACACGACTTTCATAATTATCGTGCAGCAATTTTAAAATCACTTTAAACTTAATGCCTCTCCCAAATATGTAATGCGATTTTTAATGCATTCAAATTTTATAAAGATTGAGATATTTGGTAATATATATATATATATATATATATATATATTAATGTTGTTAAATGAGTTGAGTATTATAGAGTTTAATTTTATTAAGTTTGATCTAACATTATTTAGTTTTAATGATTATGTGTTGTATCATTTGTTTATATATATATATATATATATATATATATATATCGGTATTAATATATGTTACTCAGTATTATTTAATAAATATTACTTTAATTAAACTTATTTAATTAAGGTATATTAAAGATTAATGCTATCAGTAATTTTGGGCTCATTAGAGTTGCAAAATGATCTATTGAAAATTAAAGAATAATTCAATCTAGCAAAATGGAAATAAAAGAAAGAGAAAAAGGGGGGGAAAATTATGTTAAGTGATATTTATGTTCACCATTAATAGCATGATTAATAGATGAAGAGTAAGGGTTGATATATCAAATTATTTAATGTAATAATCTTTAATTGGATCCTTTGGCGGGGCATTACATATGGAGTGAAGATAGCTATCTCTTGGTTCCATGTTCTTCATAGTAGATATTGAATTCTCTAGAAGTGAATTCTCCTCCTTTGTTAGATCTTAAGCTTTTGGTTTTAACTCCAAATTCATTCTCTACTTTGTTTTTGAATATCTTAAATTTCTCAAATGCTTCTAATTTTTCCTTAAGAAAAGCTACCCACATCATTATGGTAAAATCATCAACAAAAATCATTAAATACCTTTCTCCATAGAACCCTCTTGTTCTTGCAAGACCACTCAAATTTGTACGAACCAATTCCATCTTTTGTGTAGTACCAAACTGCTTGCTAGGAAATGAGACTTTCTTCTACTTAGCCAACATACATTCCTTACAAATAATGTCAGTGGGCTTAGTGATCTTAGGTAAATCTCTCACAACAAGTGTATTACTGGCTTTCACAATGTTATCAAAGTTAATATGACAAAATATTATGTGCCATAACTAACTATTGTCAACTTTAGCTACCAAACATGTTATTTCAGTGGAGTTTAACTAAAATACTTTACATTTGGTTCTTGTGCTAGTACCAAGTAGGTTTCCTTCCTTGTTCTTGATAATGCATGTGTCATTACCAAATTGCAATTGGTAACCTTTGTCCATAAGTTATCCAACACTCAACAAGTTATGTTTCGGTCCATCAACAAAATAAACATCATCAGTATTTGTTTTACCATCTAGTGTGATAGATCCAATTCCTGTAATGTGGTAGGCTGCATTGTTCCCTACTCTGACAATTCCTCCATCATGGCTTTTGAATTTGACAAATTTGCTCATATCACTAGTCATGTGATGCGAACAACCACTATCAATGATCCAATCTTTCCTTTCAACTTGTGAGCTCAACACACTTTCTTCTCTGATTTCTCTATCAAGATCATCCTCCTTTATAGCTACAAATCCTAATTCATCTTCACTTCTTTTTTGATCATATTCTTCTTCCTCTTCTTCTTCATTAACATATAAACAATTTCTAAGTCTTCTAGATTTGAATCTTCTCTTATATTTTTTTCTCTTTTAGGACACTTAGATGCATAAAGACCATATTCATTACATGTCCAACATTTAAATATATTCTTACCATCTTTTTTACTTTCCACAAGAAGAGCCACTCCTTCATGGATCTTTTCCTCAATAGACTTACTACTACTAGCAATGTCTCCTTGTGCTTTTGTGTTCCTTGCTAGAACTTGTTTAATATTAAAGGCACTAAATACTATCTCAAATTTTTCTAATTCTCTAGATTGTTTTAGATTGAATTCTTCAGCTTCCAATCTACCAATCAATATTTCTTTGGTGAAATTAGTCGTACAAGGTAACATTACCCTAATCATCTGTGTTATTGTCTTGAAAGGTGGTGTTAGACTTTTTAAGATCTTCCATATTACTTCATCATCAAACTTCATTCTACCAATAGATGTGATTCCTACAACAATGTTAGATATTCTGCCAATATAGGTTCTCACAAATTTATTTTCCATCATCTTAGCATCTTGGAATACAAAATACAGATTTTGTAATCTAACTCTTTTTGCATGTGTATCACCCTCATAATTAGCTTCTAAGGTTTTCCAAAATTCATGAGATGTTTTGAGTTGTTTTACTTGGCTATACTCACTTTCAAGTAGAGCTGAAAATATTGCTTCTCTTTCCCTTATGTTACACATAAATACTTCTCTTTGTTCCTTCGTATAGCTTTCAAGATTGTCTTCTTCTGCAATGTTTTTAGGTGCCTTGGTTACAAGCTAATATCCTAGACCCATGCACAAGAGATAAGTCTTCATTTTACCCTTCTAGCTATCATAATTTGTGTCATCAAATCTTGGACTTTCCTTTCTAAACAAATTTTCCATGGATCTCCCAAAGTTGTTAGACTTTTTCTTCAAGGACCTGAGGCTCTGATACCAATTATTAGAAACAATAGTCCACCAATATAACTAAGAGGGGGAGGGGGGGTAAATTAGTTATATGACATTTAAACATTTAACCTCTTAAAAAATCTTTACCATTCAAAGTAATCAACAACCATAAAGAGATGCACATAAACAATTACACCAAATATGTTGACTAGGGAAACCCTTGATCAAAGCGAAAACCCTAGTGGGAATGATGCCCACAAAATGATGTACTAATATGAATGTTTCTTGTTAGAGGATGGACCCTCTTAGGAGTCTATTACAAAATTTAGTACAAGAGTCCCTATTAGGAGACTTTGAATCCCTGTTAGAAGATTCCAACCTTGTTAGGAGTTGTGGAAGACAACTAAACCCACTATCCAAACAACTTCAGGATCAGATCAAAAAACCCACACGTCCAATTGACCTTGATAATATTCCTTTTAGAATAATAGATGTGTAATAGGCTTTTACATCTTCCTTTTTCCAGTACATTGAACTCCTTCACCTTCAGATCATGCAATCAGATCTAGAATTCTGTGATTAGTAATAGTAACCCTTAAGGTCACTTACATACGTTAGTAAATTACTCTTCTGTGCTTAGTAATTCACAAGTCTTCACTTCTTTTTCATATTTGTAAAACATGGAAACATCTTTCCTTTATACCATGCTCAATAATAAATCCTTGAGTCAGCTTCACACTATATTACCATACATGAATTATATGAAATGCACATTTAATCAATGCTGTCAGCTCATAGTTATATACAAACCTTCACATGTGCAACTTCTATACATGTGCACTTTCTAACATCATCAACAGTTAGTAAACTATCTCCAATTCACTATGCAAACCTTCTCTACAATTGTAACAAACTATAGTAGTCATTTAATAGGAACTGCTTTCCTAATACTCTATTTCCATATAGTTCTTTATAAATCAATCATATCTTTCGTACACTATCGATTCAGGTTCTACGCACTTGCCCATGTAACAAATACACATTGTAGTATACTTAGGTAACTATGCATCATTAACTAAGGAATATAATGTTCCCAATACAGAAATCATAGTCTGCTACTTTGTTAGTCTTTTACAAACATATTACTATGTTGTCATCAATGACAAACATAGTTATAAATACATCATAACAATGTTTTTCAATTCTCCCCCATAGCATCTACATTCATGCTAATAGGTAGCTATTAGAGATATGTGGATAGCTAAGTAGGATTGTGAGATCTATGAGCTGTGAGAGTAGCTAGAGATAACAGAGAGGAGATCAGAGTAGCAATAGGATGAGATCTGGCTATAGTCAGCTCGAGCAGCTTATTATTTTGTAGCATATGTGGTAGTAGTGCCACATGAGTTTGAGAAGGTGCCTCAATTTTCCTAGTATGCTTGAGAGTTGGGAGGTGCATGCCCTGTAGCTACACCAGATATGCCTCCACTGCTATCTCCTCCTCCTTCTCCAAGAGGTGAGGGAGCAAGAGAGAGTTAGTTTGATTTTCTCTAATTTTTGATCTGGTTATGTATCAATTGGTGTGCCAACACCACTTTGCATCATTTTGATATTGACAACGATCAAGTAGCATTCATTTTTTACCCTAGATTAAATTTTTGATTTATATATGAGATCTTGATTCAAGTACCCTCGCATGTGTCACTTTCCATCTTTATAGTTCGTTGTATATGAAATATTTATGCTTATGATTAAAAATGCAAATATGATGTGATGTATGATTATAATGTAGATAAGATGAGTTATGATAGTATGTATGAAATGCAAAATGTGAATGAACTTAACATCTCATGCAGTGTTTTGTTTTTGTTGTAAACAACAGGTATCCCATGAAGACCGATAGGAAAAACCAAAGACCAAATGCTTGTGCAGCCGTGAAGAAACATGATACTTTAAAGAAGCCAAGAATTCCTCATCAAAAAAGATGTAACTAAATCAATGATCAAACTTATGCAAGCAAAATGGTAATGCAACCCTATGCTAGATACAACCTTAAACTAGATACAACCTTAGGTTTGGTTACCAAGCTTCAAAAATTATCATCACTAAGCATATAGTGAAACACCATATGTTATACAATTCTTACTAACATTGAAATCATGGAAATATGATTAGGACATATGTTCTAGTTTTTTAAAGATTAAATGTAAGCTTTTGAGGCATAAGAAGCCAGAATAACCAGAACATTTGTCCCTTTTAATATAGCAAGTCAACATAAGCATCAAAGCATAAATGCTAGGATGACTAGAATGTTTCTTGTGTATAGACATAGTAGACACATGGGAGATCTTTATTATACTAAGTAATCAGTAAGTATTCTACCTGCAATGACCCTTACATTCATAACTTGAGACAAAAGTGTGCTACGTATACTCACAGTGACCCGTAGGTTCACTTAGTAGGACGAGTATCAATATTTACTATAGCATAGAGAATTCAATCAAACAAGCAAGGAGAAGAACTCTTAGGATAAACCATGGACAGAAATAAAAACTACATGAAAATATAACCAATAACAGAAAAATAATAGATCACACAGAAATGAACACAAGGCACCAAGGTTTAACGTGGTTCACCCAATCCTTGGGCTACGTCCACCAAACAAAAAGTCTGATATTATTACAATCCAGTGATTACAACTTGATTACAATTCATAATCCCTTACAGCTCAATACCATTGCAAGAAGCAATCTAACAATCTCCCACTTGGGGACTGATCAGGCTCCACACTAAACAACAATCTCCCACTTGGAGACTAATCCTATAGCAATACCACTACTACATGGGGCTCCCACTGGATCAAACCACCCTGGACTCTACTGTTCTTTTATTCATGTTCAGTCTAAAAGACCAACCAAAGTTGAAGAGGAGTTCAACTTCTCCCTTGTTACAACCTTTGTCAACATATCTACTGGATTGTCATTTGTATGGATCTTCTCCAGCTTTAACTATCCATCCTCCAAAATTGACCAAATGAAATGGTACCACAACTGTATATGTTTGGTCTTAGAATGGAGAGCTAAATTCTTTGCAAGATGAATGACACTCTGACTATCTGTGAACAAATAATTATCCTTTTGAGGATGTCCCAATTCTTTTAAGAAGAACTAAAGCCATATCATCTCCTTGGCTGCCTCTATAGTAGCAACATACTCTGCCTCTGTAGTGGATAGAGCATTAATCTTCTATAACCTAGAACCCAGCTAATAGTTGCCCCACCAACAGTAAAGACATAACCTGTAGTACTCTGCCTGGTATCAATATCCCCTGCCAAATCTGAGTCAACATAGCCTTGCAAATCAGTAGTAGAGCCCCCAAAGTGTAAACACTTATTGGATGTTCCTCTCAAATATCTAAGAATCCACTTGACAGAATTCCAATGCTCAAATCCTGGATGACTCATATACCTGCTAATGACTCCCACTGCATGTGCAATATCTGGCCTAGTGCATACCATAGCATACATCAAGCTTCCTACAACTCAAGCATAGGGTACCTTGGACATCTTATCCTCCTCTTCTTGTGTCTTAGGACACATCTCCTTAGTCAACTTCAAATGACCAGGTAAAGGTGTGCTGACAGCTTTAGCATTCTCCATAGAGAAACGTTGCAACACCTTCTCAACATAATCAGCCTGAGATAGCATTAATTTTCTATTCTTCCTATCTCTGCAAATCTTCATACCAAGGATTTGTTTTGCTGCCCCCAAATCCTTCATAGAAAATGCACGTGCTAACTGGCATTTTAGCCCCTTAATATGATCCATGTTAGACCCAGCTACAAGCATATCATCAACATATAAACATAAAATAATGTAGCTATCATCATCCAACCTCTTAAAATAAACATAGTAATCTGAATGACACCTATTATATCCATGCTCATGCATAAAACTATCAAATCTTAGATACCATTGCTGAGGTTCTTGCTTCAAGCCAGATAAACTTTTCTTCAATTTGCACACTAAGTTCTCCTTACCTTTGACCTCAAAACCCTGTGGCTAAGCCATATATATTTCTTCATCCAAATCACCATGAAGAAAGGTTGTTTTAACATCCAATTTCTCTAAGTGAAAATCTTCAGTAGCCACAAGACTTAAAACAATACGAATAGAAGTCATTTTAACAACAAGAGAAAATATCTCATCAAAATCAATTCCCTTTTTCTGTGCAAATCCTTTTACAACTAACCTGGCCTTAAATCTTTTCTAACCTCCTTCCTCTTCTTTCAACCTATAAACCCACTTATTCTGTAAATCCGTTTTACCTGCAGGCAACTTGCATAGATCCCATGTCTTATTCTTTAGCAAAGAGTCCATTTCATCTTTCATTGCAGACTCCCACTGAATCTTAGTATTCACCTGCACAACTTCATCATAACTTTCCGGTTCACCAGCATCAGTAAGTAAAATAGAATACAAAGAGGGAGAAAATCTTTGTGGAGGTCTAATTTGCCTCTCTGACAGTCTAACATTCATCAGTGTGTGTGTTATTTGTTGTTGCAGTTGTTGCACATCATGAGGAATGGCTAGAACATCAACTTTTGTAGTATCATCCAACACTACATAATCATCTTCTTTCTTCTCATGTTGCTGCAACAGATCTTTGTACAATACTTTCTCATGGAATATGACATCTCAACTTCTTACAATTTTATGATTTTCAAAATCCCAAAGCCTATAACCAAATTCATTAATTCCATATCCAACAAAGACACATTTCTTTGATTTAGCTTCTAGCTTGGTTCTCTTTTCAGAGTCTATATGAGAAAAAGCTTCACAACCAAAGGTCTTGAGAAAAGAATAACTAACCTTCTTACTAGTCCATGCCTCCTCTGGAATACCATAGCCTAAAGGAGTAGAGGGACCTTTATTAATCAAATATACAGTAGTATTGACAGCCTCCACCCACATGTGTAAGGTCAACCCAACATGCAACATCATGCTCCTTGCGCGCTCCATTATAGTCCTGTTCATGCATTCAACCACTCCATTTTCTTGTGGAGTCCTTGGAACAATTTTCTATCTACAAATACCATTAGTGGAACAATAATCTTCAAATTCATGACTGGAATACTCACCACCATTATCAGATCTGAGATATTTTAATTTCTTACTAGTCTCATTTTCAACCAAGCATTTCCATTTCTTAAAAGTTTGAAATACATCAAATTTCTGTCTAGGGAAATAAACCCATACTTATCTAGTTGCATCATCAATAAATATAACATAATAATGAGAGCCACCTAGGGAAGATACCTAAGCTAGTCCCCATACATCTGTATGCACAAGCTCTAATTTCTCCTTTTTATTTTCCTTCCCAGTCTTTACAAAACTCACTCTCTTTTGTTTTCCATACACACAACTTTCATAGAAATCCATATTAACACATTTCAAACCTAGTAAAACTTTCTTTGAATGAATAAATTTCATACCTTTTTCACTCATGTGCCCAAGTCTATTGTGCCACAGTGCTATATCAAAATCTAAAACAGCTATTTGTTCTCCCTATTCAACTGCAACAATTGTTCCTGAACATTCATTTTTCTCTAAAACAATCAAAGTAGAAGGAACAATATGACCTATACAAAGATATAAGGTGCCTACTTTCACACCTTTTGCTACTACAAGGGAACCTTTTGAAACCTTCCAATTTTTATCATTAAAAGTAACTACACAACCCTCATCACCGAGTTGCCCTACTGAAATTAAATTCCTACTCAACCTTGGAACATGTCTTACCTCATGTAGTAGCCAATGATTCCCATTCTACAACTTAATCTTAATTTTTCCCTTTCCAACAATCTGATAGGGTTCATTATCCCCCAAATAAATAAGCCCAAAATCCCCTTGGACATAATCAATGAAATAACCTCTATGAGGTGTAGCATGAAATGAAGCACCATAATCTAAAACCCATGAATCATCAACACTTTCTAAAGACAAAAGCAAAGCATCCTCTTTGGATTTTTTACTTACCACATTTGCCTCCTTGTCTCCATCTGATTTATCTCCTTCATTTTTCTTTCAATTCCAGCAATCTTTCTTTTTGTGCCCTAGTTTCTAGCAGTACCAACAGTCGTTCGGTCCTCTTGATTGAGACCTCTTCCCTTTTGACTTTCCTCTTGATTTCCTGAGTTACTTCCTCTCTCAGTCATTCTGCCCCTGCTTTTTCCATTCAAAGCACTTCTTGATGTAGATCCACCTGAGGATTTCCTACAAGTTTCCTCACTCAAAACAACACCGATGACATCATCATATTTTAGAGTACTAGATCCAGGAACAGAATTACTCAGCCATTACCAAGCCATTCCAACTTTCAGGCAAAGAACACAAAATCAAGAGGGCCCTAATTTCTTCATCAAAATTGATACCCATAGAAGATAACTGACTAGTAATTGTATTAAACTCATTTAAATGATCTGCAACAGATCCACCTTCTGCCATTTTCATATTAAATAAATGCTTCATTAGAAATACCTTTTTTGAAGTGGACGGCTTTTCATACAGTGTCGCTAGGGTTTTCATTAACTCTTCTGTCATCTTTGCTTTTGTAATATTAAATACCACTAATGGTGCCAAGCATAATCAAATGCTTCTGAGTGCCTTTCTGTCCAAAAGTTCCCATTCAACATCTGACATAGATCCTTGATTCTTGGCTTTACCTTCCAACGGTTTCCATAAATCCTTTCGATACATATAGTCTTCCATTTGCATCTTTCATAACTAGAAGTTTTGCCCATTAAACCTATCAACCCTCAATTTACCCTCATCTACCATTGCTCCCACTCAACCATGAGACACCCACTCAAGTGTGAAACTTTCTTGCAGAGGATAACTAAAAAACAACTAGGCTCTGATCCCACTTCTTTGGATAAACCACAGATAGAAATAAAAATTACATGCAAATATAACCAATAACTAAAAAATAATAGATCACACAGAAATGAACACAAGGCACAAAGATTTAACATGGTTCACCCAATCCCTGGGCTAAGTCCACCAAACAACAAGTTTGATCTTATTTCAATCCAGTGATTACAACCTGATTACAGTTCATAATCCCTTACAGCTCAATACCACCGCAAGAAGCAATTTTGCATCACAACATAATGAAAATACCTAACTCTAAACCCTTTTCTACAAGTATTTTATCTGTTTTATCAAGAACCAAACTCACTAATTTATCCATATAAAAGGAGTCAAGGTACATATGGCCATCCAATATGAGATGGAGGCTCTTGTAGTGGACACCCCATTTATATTTATGCTTTAGATCATTGGAACTAAACCAAAAATAGAAAACAAAGAAAATATCATGCCCTAAGTCCTTGCTTCTCTAGTCAAAAATGACATCATCGAGTTTCTCTAGGAGACATGATAAAGAAAAAGAAAAATAAAAAAAGGAAAGCTCAACATATCCCAAACAAATTCATCTTTTACAGTTCAATTTTTTGTGTTATAGGACTGATGTCAAGTGTCAATTTTTAGGACATATATGAAATAAATCTCTTCAGTAGGAGGACTATAGAAGTCAGACACAGTTAGAACAATTGGTTATTGAAGACAAAGAGGAATCTTTGATAAGAAGAACCTTAGTAAGAAATTGAGCGACAGTAGATAGACATAGTTAGAATAACTAGTGACTGACATGAGAGAGATCTTCCATGAGAGGAATCTCAAAAAATGACACTAGTGACAATAGGCAGACATAGTTAGAACAACTGGTGACTAACATGAGAGAGATCTTCCGTGAGAGGAATCTCAAAAGTGACATGAGGAATAGTAGGAAGACACAGTTAGAACAACTAGTGACTAACATGTTGCCTCACTTTTCACCATGTACCAATTTTGCAAAGTGGAGATTAAATTGTATTGTGCTTAGTTTAGTCGAGTCAGTTGCCCCTTTTCTTCCTCAAGTGATAAGTATCTCCATTAGGTTTTTCATCTTTTCCCTTCTCTCGCATTGTATGGCCGGGTGGGTTTTGTATATCATCATGAGTCTTTGGGGTAGTTTAGGACCTTGCTCAATGAAGATTCTTAAATTAAGTTACTTCAGATGAACTTACTTGTCGCTCATTTTATTCCAGACATATAGAAAGTTGAACTAGCGAAAAATCAATTTTCGTCTTCTCCTTGGCGGGTTTTCGCACCCTGAAGGTGAAACTCTGCCGAGATTCACAAATGCGATTTCCAAGCTTAAATGAAGAGAAGTGAATTATGTTATGGACAAATCATTCAAGTGTTTCCATGTTCTCACTATGGGAATATTTCAAAACTCACTAAGATGATAAAAAAGGGAATCGACGGAAAACTCAAAAACAACTTCTCCTCGGCGAGTTTTGAACAACGAAGTCAATTTTTTTAAAGAGCATTTTTGAAAGAATAAAGTGAGTCAGTGGGTCCCACCTTTCATTTGTGAAGCCAATTTCATATTTTTTGAAGGCTTTAAGTAAAGTGGTTAGGGTAGAGAAGGTAGAACAAGGGCAAAAGCGGAAAAGTGGAAATCATCTTCTCCTTTGTAGGGTTTCTACCCTTGAAGGCAGTTTTCCACATCCAACGAAAAATCACTCTTGCAAGCATGGTTATTTGATGAATAGATTAAAGGAGGCTAAAAAAGGTAAGGGAAGCATGTTGATCACTTTGAGGAAGGTATTCTATTCAAAATCTTGCTGATTTAAATTTTACTTGCGGAGTACTCCGTTCTTAATTCTCTGTAGCTTGGTGAAAAATGGGAAAGTAAAACTATAATAAAGGAAAATAACTGTTGGGCCAACAAAAATAGTGAAAAGATAAGAAAGAATCCATTATAACCTCCACATTTACTAATCTAATGGATTTATCATTTAATTCATTTGTGTGGCATGGATTTTAAAGATTAACGGGTGGATTGGAGTTTCTATATAGAGATGAACATAACAGATTTTCAAACTACTACTTACTCATTTGCACTGTTATGCTGTTAAGTTGAATATTGATTCCAAAATTCCCATAGATACAAAGCTCTACTCTCTATCTTATTTTGAGTTTTAAGATTTCCAGTTTATCTCTACCTCAGTTGAGATGGCAACAAGATTTGCTGGATTTGATGGATTGGGAAAAATCAAATCTACATGGAAGAATATCATAGACACTTCAATCCGTTTCTTTGACATGCAAGATTTCCAAAGAAGGTTGAGGATGAAACCAATTCATCCCATAATGAAGAAAATCCAAAGAAGTGGGCTGGTAGAAGCGGCTGGATTTCTTGTAGCAGTACAAGCCTCGGAGCTAATTATTGAATGTATCAATCACTATAACCCAGATACGAAGCAAATCTTATTGGTTGATCAAACGGTGTTAATCTCAATTGATAGGCAAGCAATGGTCAATTGTCTAAGGATTCTAGAAAGAGAGGAATTTTTTGAATTAACAATTGGAGGAGCTATGTTTGAATTCTCTCTAAAGAAGATGATGTGGTGAATGGAGATCATGAGTTCTTGGTTCCAAAAGCCAAAAAGTAAAGTTCCTAAAACCCTTTTTGGTACTAATCTCAAGCTTGAGATCATGGACATTCTAGTTCTTCTGCATTGATTAAAAGGTGAGGTTGAAGCCCTTAACTTTGTAGAACAATACTTCTTTTTGGTGCAAATTATTTGCTCAGATACACAATATGTTGATTGGGGGTACGAGGTAAGTGAGCATTTGTCTAGGGCTCTCAGTGTAGCCAAGTTCTACAATTCATTTTATATGTCTTCTTTCTTGATATATATGTTGACTTCCCTACAATTATGGTCGGGCCTTTCCAAAATAGAGAATTTTCCAGATGATGTAAAGAGTTATGAGTTTTACCCATGCTTGCAGTTATAGAATAGTTACGTAGAGTATATTAGAGTTAATGATGCATTTACAATGAGGCTTTGCAAGGAAATCCAAGGGTGTCTAGAGAGGAGATTCAACCCAGAAGAAATGGAGACCATCAATTAGTTGGGTAGTTATTTCATCCAATTCTCATCCTTTTCATATTTGCATCTTGCAACTTTTAATGGATTTGCCCTAAAGCTGCCCAGATATCCAGATGACATGATCGTGCTCATTGAGATCATGAGACAAGCAATCCAAATGAATGTGTTGAGCACTAGTTTGAAGAAAAAGGGATACAAATTTCCCATAAAAGTTGGGACATACAATTGTGAGTCCCGATCCGATGCCAAAAACATGCTCAAGGAATTCGAGAACAAGTTCAAATTAGAAGAATATGAAGTGGTGAGCCCTATGTTTGACCCAAATGGGTATGCCAGAGATGTGCTTCAAATTGGAAATGTGATTAAGGATGTTACTAATATACAAGATTATTGGGTGGATTGTAAAAATGAGTTGGAAACCCACGATTGGGCTTTTGCTAGATTGACAATAGAACAAATAAAGATATATGGAATTAACTTAGATGTGGAAGGGCTAGAAGATGATGGGCAAAATATGTATAGTAATACATATTTGAGAAAATTGAGAAATATCCTAATTAGTTTTGAGCCATATGTTGATGTGGAAGAAGACCTTGATGTTATGATGGTCGGGATTGTCAAAAGAACTAGAAAATGGGTCGAGTGGAAAGCAAAAAAGGGTCAGAGTAGGAGCAAGAATACTCAACCTTCTCCAGTCACTGCTACTCCCACTTCTTCTCAAAGTGCCACAACTAGTGTAACAACTTTGGCTACTCAAGGACCTGCTCAATCTACAGGAGGAGGTGACCAACCCCTAGAGAAGAACATCTCAATAGCTCCAACTTGCCAAGGTGGTCCTCTACCAATTATTGGAGCCCAAGCTAGCACTGAAGAAAAGAGGACCAAAGAGCTAAAAGATGGTGTTATTGCTCCAATTTCACCTCCTCATGTGACTACTACTCCATCACCTCATCATAGCCCTAACCCATCTGCAAGCACTCCCCTTTTGAAACCAACTGGTTCCCCCATTTAAATAGTAGAGATTGGGGATGAACAGAGTAGTAGCAGCGAATCTATTGAATCTAAAAAAGCCGCAAGGAAAACTCAAGAGCAAGGGAAAGCCCCAAGTTCTTCTAGGCTTCTATTTTAGGATCCTAATAATCCTTTTTCTACAACTTCAGCGCTAGTGACTTTGGTGAAGAAGAAGATGTTCAATATAGAGTCACTTGGGGCTACTTCTAAAGTGATCAGCATAGAGTCCATGCTAGAAAACACCTTAGAAAGGAAGAGAAAGAGGAAAGAGGAGAGTATCCTTGCAAAGGATACTGTGTCTCAAGTAGTTCACTCTGGATCTACAATAGTGAAAGCTAAGAAGCAGAAGACTTTATCCATACTTGGGCAAGATCTAGAGATAGGACACTTAACAATGGAGGTAGCAAAGCCAAAAAAAGTAGGGAGAATTGAGGACATGACACCCAATGATTTCACTCTGCATTCGATTGATCTTGGAGAGGTTAGGCATGATACAAAGGTGGGCCTATGGAGATCAAGTAATGAGGTGATAGAAGAATAATTGGAGAACCTCAAATTGTCAAAAGTTAGAATGAAGGCCGAGATTGAAGAATTAAAAAAATTTATCAGGCAATTGGTTATTCCATTGGCAACCATTACTGGTGTGCTTGCTATTGAGAACCCTATAGTAGAAGAAGTGCAAGTCTTCATCTCATAGCTTCAGAAAGATATGCATTTTGGCTAGATCGAAAGAGAATGGATTGAGAAACTCAATGCAGATGGAACTGCTCTAATTGATCAAATTGGAAATGTTATCCTTTGTTTGGAAACTGAGAAGGATAATATCATATCTAATCACACCACTTTGGCTATAGAGAAGGCAAGGTGTGATGAATGTATTTCTCTCCTGAATATAGTCATTCAAATGAAGGAAAAAGAGGTAGTTGAAGCAAAGATTTTGAAGAAAGGGACTTTTGCCTTTGATTAAATGGCTTCAAAACATGCAATTTAAGCAGGAGATGATTCAAGAGGCTAAAGAAGGACTCAAAGAAACAAAGAAAAAAGTGAGGAAGAACCAAGATAGAGCATTCAAACTCATGCGAGGATTACACACTGACCCAAAAAAAAATGGGCAAGGGAAAGCTCTCATTGGGGTAGAAGTAATGAAAAATAAATTCTCCACATACTTGAGTAATCTATCTGGAATGACTTCAAGCATTCAAAATAGAGTGGTAGAGTTGCAGATGCTTGGTGGATACGTACATGTGGCTACTGGAGAATTGAAAAGTTAGCTAAATGCAGTGAAGCAATTGGCTCAAGAGCATTTGAAGTGGCTCTTAAGATTCACTAATGTACATATGCCTAGTCACGAAGAAATGATTCCAATTATAGTAGTTGCTAAGGCATATAGAGTGAAAACTGAAAAGAGAAAGAAGTCTAAGTGATTCAATTGACATTCCCTTTTCGTTCTCTGATATAAATTTTGCAAATTTTGTAATACAAAAAACTGGCATCTTTCCATTTGTCATTCTCAAAAGATGAACCAATTAAAATTCCTATTGAAATGGTCATCTCTCAACTCTATATGTATGAAGTTGAATTATTAATGAAAGGTCAATTTTTTATTTTTTTTGTGAGGTACCTTTGTTGCAGAGACAATTGAGAGCATTTAATATCAATTATTTTTTATTCCATAGGATTAGAAGTTAGTATTTTCCTCATATGATTTGAATTGGAACAAGGAAGAAATAGAGTTTTACTTCCCCTATTCATAATATAATGAATGAATGAGATAAATATTGTTATTGTTCATTCGAAGAAGAATCCTTAGTATGATTAATTCATAGTTCAAGTTTAGATTCAAATTCTCGTAGTTTAATTTTCAGAAAGTTTTATGAATCCATAAGATTTGTGGATCCATAAAATCGATTAGTTATTTTAGAATTAAAACCTGCTTGAGTTAGGTCTTGTCTAAGTCTAACTTGGTTACACCTCTACTATTCTCGGGTTAAGAACACATCCTCATTAGATAGTAGCAACAAACATAATTCACTAAAAATCTATTATAGCGAGCTATACCTATCAATTTAGAGAAAAGCCTTTCATTTATGGGTGGCTTTGTTGGATACAATTATTAATTGTGTATTGTCTTTGATGTTACACAAATGTCATATCAGCCATTAGACAGAGTCTACCAAGCTCAGATGGTTAGCAAAGCAATTTATAGTGACTACTGAGTGTTCCTGAACATTACACAGTAAGTTAGCTCTTACCGAGCTGACTCGGGCATCAAAGGATTTTGTAGCAGAAAGTTAATGTTAACCAAGCTCCCAAGGTTAATAAAGGAAAAGTCAATATCTACTGAGTTCACTCGGTCATCGAAGAAAAAGTTAGCTTTTACCAAGCTCACTTAGTAAGCGAACGAAGGTCAGTGTTTACCGAGTTAACTCGATCTCCGAAGGAAGTTGCAAGGTTTGCAGTGTTTACCGAGCTTCACTTGGTTAACACCGAGGAAACCATTCTAGAGTAGCGGTCACCGAGCTGGGTCGGGTAGCGAAGGATTTTATTATTCTAAAGAATTAAGTTTAATTGTTTTGTGCAATGTTTGTAGCCGACTGATTTAATATTTTCAATTGTTGTAACTTGTAATTGAGCCAACTTGACAATTTGCAAGGTATATATGAAAGGTCAAGTTGTGAATTAAAAAAAAAAAAAGAGAGTGGATGCATAAGAGTGCGAACGTATGAATGTAAATGAAATAAGCGAATATTGAAGATATGAGCAAATTTTGTGAAAGGATTAGATATCCTTAAGGAGCTGCAAAGTTGTATTCGATCAGTTAGGATCCAGTGAAGCAGAAAAGAGATCTGTATTCAACAAAGATAAGTTGCATATATTTCAAATCACTTCATTGTTGCTTTCTAATCATTGTAACAGTGATTCAAATCTCTTAACAGAGTTGGTTTAATAGCCATTTTGTAAATCCTCTAACAAGGTGACAATTCTGTTGAATTGTTCTTAAGACCTCCAACAAGGCCACTCCTTATAGGGCGATTAAATCCTCTAACAAGGTCACACCCAAGAGTGTGTTTTGTAACCTTTAACAGGGTTGGCTCCTAACAGGGCTCACTTCAGAAGAGTGAAAATTGGTGATTTTTTCCAAATTGGGTTTCCACGTTAAATCTGGTGTCTCTTGTGTTCATGTTATTTCCTTTATGCATGCATGTTAATCACTTTAAATGCTAAATAAGTTAATAGAACATCTATCAAGTTTTAGCATTTATTTGTATGGTTATCGAGTATTAGAAGCAACTATATTTTAAGACATCTAAGGATCTGTGGATTTATTTTTGTGGTAACTGATTCACCCCTCCCCTCTCAGTTACTCCATCTCTATTTCCAATAGGTTTTTCAACTGTTGTATTCATATATTATTCTAGAAACTTGGGATTTAAAGATTCAAAACAAAAAGAAGAATTTTTTTTTACCAACATAACACTAGAGAGATCTTCCATGAGAGGAATCTCAAAAGTGACACAAGCGATAGTAGGTAGACATAGTTAGAACAACTAGTGATTGATGCTTAAGAGATTCCTATGACATTGTAGGGTGTTACTCCCAAGTTATGACAAAATTCAATCCATGGATACATGAGTGAAAGTAGAAAACTAAAGTACAAAAGCATCTATACATGAGCCTGAAGATGCGCTGTAAGATATAGCATTGGGAAAAAGAGGCACTTGTTTACTAGGTTTTTACCTTCTTGGAAAAAATTCTATTTTTGCTACCACGATGTCTATTTCCAAGTTTCCATCAATGGTACTTTTTTCTTTTTCAATTTTTTTTTTGTATTTTTGAGTTTTTCAAATGTTTTTGGTATTACCAAGGTGCTTATTGCTAGGTTTTCACCAAAGTAATGATTCTTTAAGGACTTTTTTTGTAAATTTTAGAATTTTTTCAGGATATTTAGATATATTTAGAGAGCTTTCAAAACCAGATCAGTTGTAGAACCACTTCAGGTGAAGAGTGTTGAAGGGGTCCTTGATCTAAACACTGTAGTGACTATGTAGGAACCAAGCTAGTTGGGTTTGAACTTCCCCATTTGTACCCTTTGTTGTTAATTCTTAGGTTTTTCTCTCAGGATGAGATCACCTAGTTCGAAGTCATGTGGCTTTACTTTCTTATTGTAACTTCTAAACATATGCTGCTAATAAGCTCAAAGATGATCACATGCCACTTGTCAACATTCATCTAACAAGACTAGCTCTTGAAGCCATGATATTTTGTAGGCATCATCAATAATGAGGCAATTCATGGATATTCTCAGAGTAGGGATCTCAACCTCATTTGGAAGCACAACATCCACTCCATATACTAGAGTAAAGGGCATTGTACTCATTTGAGTTCTGATACTTTTTCTATAAGCCCATAAAGTTGGATTAATCTGAAGGTGCTAGTCCCTTCTAGATTTACTATCTGTGTGATGCAAGATCTTAAGAATTGCCTTGTTGGATGCTTCTGCTTGACCATTACCCTGGGGGTAATAAATAAAAGACCAATGTTGCATGATTTTGAACTTTTACACAACTCCTTAAGATCCTTGTTTTTAAATTGTCCTCCATTTTCAGTAATAATAGAGGAAGGTACACCATACCTACATATTATGTAATTCATGATAAACAAAGTTATAGTTTTGCCATTTTCTATGGAAAGAGGGATTGCCTCTACCCACTTGGTGGAGCAGTTTATAGCAGTAATGATAAAATTATGTCCATTTGAAAAGGATGGGTGAATTTGACCCATGAAATCAAAGGCCCATTGTTGAAATAGGCACAGTGTAACAAATGGAATTAAATCTCTAGTTGGAGCATGAATCAGATTCCCATGGATCTAACATTACTTACAAGACTTAGCATATTTGATCACCTCTTTCTCCATATTCAGCCAATAGTAACCAGCTCTAATAAGTTTATGAGCTAGTGTTAAGCCATTTGAGTGAGATCTGTAAATGCCCTTGTGTACATCTATTAATGCGCATTTGGACTCATCAGGTTCTAGACACCTAAGGAGTGTTCCATCAAGACCTCTCCTAAACAAGTTGTTAACAATAATAACATAATATTAAGCATTATGGATAAGGTGATGTTTTTCATTTTGGCTTAGATTGTTCGAAGTGGTTTTGTCACACAAGTAAGAGTATATGTGGTGGTAACAAGATGAATCATGTCCTACAATAGAATAGATCATCCTCAATTCAGGAGAGTCATAGGCAAGGTAGAGTAACGTTTCCGCTAGGAACTCATGTCAAAGATCATTTTCTAGCATCTATAAAAACAAATCCAGAGTTGCCATGGCATTAGCCACTTTGTTATATGCTTGAGGAATCTCTTGAAAAGTGATATGAGAAAAGTATTTCTTCAATTCATCCACCATTTGCTTATAAAGAATCAATTTCTCATCCTTTGTCTGACATACATCATTGACATGGTTGATTATAAGTTGTAAATCACCAAAGATGTTCAATTGATCCACTCTCCATTCAACTACAATCTTCATGCCATTAATGAGAGCTTCATACTCTATGATATTATTTGTACAAGGAAATAGAATCTTGTATGCCTTAGGCAATAAGTACCTCTATGGTGTGATGAACAAGAGACCATCACCTTATCTCTTTTGTGTGAAAGAACCATCAAAGAACATCACCTAAGTTTGATGTGTAATCATTAGAATTGATTCATCAGTAAAATCAATGTTAAGTGGAAGAAGATTCTCCATTGGTGCTTCTGATAACTGATCAAAAATTGCTTGTCCTTTGATAGCCTTTCATTGAACATATTGAATGTGAAACTCACTTAGTATCATGACCCACTTTGCCAATCTTCTTGTTAGAGCTGCTTTGCTAAGTAAGTACTTTAGTGGATCAATTTTAGCAGCCAGTCATGTAGTATGAGCAAGCATGCCGTGCCTCAAAATTTGAGAAGAAAAGACAACTACCAAGCAATCCTTCTCAATGATACTATAATTCATTTCATAAGAAATTAGTGTGTGACTCAGATAGTAGATAGCTCTTTCCTTGTTATCATTGTCTTCTTGTGTTGGTAAGATACCCAAAGATGATTTTGTTGCTGAAATGTACAAGATGAGAGGCTTCCCATGAATAGGAGGCATCAAGATCGATGGATTAGCAAGGTATTGTTTTATCTATGTTAAGCTCTGCTCGCAATCTTGACTCCAGTTGTATTTCACACCTTTATGCAGTGTCTTGGTAAAAGGTTGTGATCTATCTGCCAACTGTAAGATGAATCTGTGAATGGATTGAAGTCTTCCTTGTAATCCCCTCATCTAACTAATATTATGAGGTGGAGGCATATCCATCATTGCTTGAACTTTCTCTAGATCAACCTTGATTCCTTTTGCAGACACAATGTAGCAAAGTAGTTTCCTAGATGTTACACCAAATGCACACTTCTTTGGGTTAAGTCTCAAATTAAATTTTTCCATGCAATCTAGGATAGGTCCCAAATCTTAAAGGTGAGTATTGAATTTTGTTCTCTTAACTAGGATATCATCAACATTGTCCCCATTGTTTTATGCATCATGTCATGAAAAATTGTAGTAACTACCCTTTGATATGTAGCACTAGAATTTTTCAAGCCAAATGGCATCGCATTCTAACAAAAAGTTCCCCATGCACAAGTGAAAGCATTATTTTCCTAATCTTCTAGAATAATTTTGATCTAATTATAACAAAAAAATACATCCATGAGTGAGTATATTTCATATCTTGGAGTCATGTCCACTATAATATCAATGTTAGGTAGTGAAAAATCATCCTTTGAGTTGGGACTAAAAATTGCATGGTCAATTTTGAGTACCATTTAGAAATTCAATCCCCATAAACACTTTTAGTGCATGTGTACCTAGTTGTCCGTCTGAGGTCTAATAGGTGTTTAATGCTTCTAGCACCTTTCATTCAACACATCTATGCATTCCATGATGATAAATTTCCATTTCGAGCTAGTTTGTGAAGTCCCATTTTGAGCATTTGTCAAATCTACATTTTTTCTCAAGTATCAAATAGTGATAGGAAATTGTGTTTATCATTGAATATCTCACACCTAGAAATGTTTCATGACTCGCCACTTTGGAAGTGTCTAGTGTCCATACTCAAGAACCTATGTTTCATATTTTGAGTCATTTCAAGTCCTTTTGACTAGATTTTGAGTCCCTCAAAGTTGGTTGTTTATCAATTTCATGCTGATGTAAATTGTTCATAATTCTGGGAAGCCCTGTTTGATGAGTTATAACTTTTGATCAGTTGACCCAAATGATGAAATTCCTTTTGCGTTTCATTTTAGAGGTCATAGAGTTGTTATGTTTCAAGTTTGAGCTTATGAAAAATCTATTTGATCAGCTTTCGAATGAGATTCCAAATGCAATTTCTAACTTTTTACTGGTGTCAAAAGAAGCAGATTGACCGGTACCCCTGTTCGTGATGTTATATCTTGAAATCTATGATCTCCTAGCTCGAATGAATTGTATCACTGTGTTTTACTCTAGAAATAATTTAAGCATGCCAATTTTCAAATCATGATGAATCCGTCTGCACACTTTCCCAGGTCAATTCCATTTGCAAAAATTGCTTTTCTACCATTGTTTCCCATCAGCAAATTTGAGTAGCCCATTTTGACCACTCACCAAATGTGCCCTGTTATTCCTCATGAGCCCAAATCGTACTCTTTGCGTGATAGTGAATCAATGCCTTAGTTTTTGTGTCCCCCAATTGTTAGTTTACCCAATTTTCAAAGCCAAATCCGAATGCAATTTAGTGTTTTCTGACATGTTTTCTTACAAGCAGTTTTGAGAGGTCAACTTTGACGGTCAATATCTTTTGCCCTTGAATTCATCAAGAAATGAGATTCGACAGGGTGAAAGTATGTGGAACAGAGAATTAGTGGGTCAGATTTTAGATCCCAATTAGGTGTTTGGGTCAGTTTTTAAAGCCGATCAAAGGACCCTCTGGCATTAAAATGATAGTTGGCAGTAAAGGATAAAATGTGTTTTAATGATGTTTCAGTGATGGATTTTGTTTTCAATCAGTTCGAGATGCCAAATGGATTAATCTGAAGGATCAGTTGTTTGGAAACAAAATTCTTTTTAGTCAGATCCACCTTAGGGCTCGACTAATCTGCATCAGATTAACTAGGAACATATAAGTGTTAGGCATGATTGAAATTGTCCATTTAGCCCTCTTCCAGCTGAGTTAAAAAGTAAATTTTATATTTTTAATAGGGTGGGTGTTATTTGTAATGCCCATTTTGATTAGGGCAGATCTAAATGATTTTGGTGCACTTGACGATGACTGTTTAAAATTTGCAAAGTTGGCAACTGAAGCTGTGGATTTTCCCAAAACAGGAAGGCACCATTGATGCCACATTATCTGAGACCCAGGAAATATCCATACTTTATGAATAAAGAGGATTCAGTCTCTCATACACATTAAGAGGATTTCAGGCACACTGTATCGTGAAGTGCTGAATATATTTGGAGAAGAGTTACATGAAAAAAATGTTGCATTGAAAAGACATGGGTTATTCTTCTGCCATGGTTGAAAAGGCTACTAGTATACACATAAATGACAATTGGAATGAAATAATAGAGTATCTCTTAGCTTGTAAGGCTGCCAATTATTCATTAGATCTTGTTCCTACGAATTCAACTATTGATTTTGAAAGGTTAAAGGGTGTTGATGAAACCAATTTTGCAGATCAATAATAATTCTAAAACTCCTATTCGTAAAGAAGAGATTGGTAAATTTTATGGTGGAGATTGTTATATCATTTTATATACTTAACATTTGTGTGAAGAAATGAGGTCCACATATTGTAAACTTGCTAGTTGAAATAATTTATAAGGCCAAAATTATGATTCTTCTGAGCACTATTGCAAATCTAATTCAATATGGGAGGAAATGGTTTTTCACATACCCAAGATTAAAGGGAGTGAGATTATATTGAACATCTTGTAGCAAGTGATGAAGCTATTTATCAAGACTATCAGATGCATCTTCTGCCTTTTTATCTAATCTAGTTAGCTGTCCAATTGTATTAGAGTAGCACATATGTTGACGTCCTCTTCATTTTTTAGATTTCTCCAACCACAAATTGCACAACATAAGTAAATTACCAGTTAAAAATAGTAAAAAAGGAAGTTTGAATTACAACATTGCAAGACAAATATTGTACTTACTATAAACAAGTGTTCATTTGAGATGGAGTCCACGTAGTCAAAGTAGAGCTAGTGGAAGATGAGGAACTCTCCATGCTAAAACAAGTTGAGCCATCCTGCATTTAAAACAAGAAGTCGCTGGGGGAGAAATTGTAACCCATGACTTGGAATGAGAAACACCCATGATGAAAAGAGAAAGGAGGAGCTATCCGCGTATGAAGTCAAAAAGTTTAGACAATTAAAAGGAGGATCCATGTTTTAGAGAAGTAAAAGATTTTACCAATATTTTATTAATTAATTGCAATCTGGGGCATGGTAAAAGGGAAATTGCAGAATCTTTGGCATGTGAGATAGATTCCTATAAATAGTGTGGCATCCTTCGGAAAACTTATAGGCAGACACTAGATGATGTGAAATTCTAGTATGGGGAAGCTTTGAAGTTTTTTGGTGTAGCACAATTTGAACTCAATGCTGTCGAGCAAGAAGGAGATAGTATGACAAACAGATTGTGGCATGAAGTCAATACACAATATGCTTAGACACATTTGAGACTTGGAATGCTTCGTGCAAGCGAAGATATCTCTGCAAATTTACTTAAAAATATGAACCGAAAAAAACCACCAATAGAGTCCGCTATTTTGACTAATGAGAAAACAAGGAGATCTTAGCCAATGATGCAATTCAAGAAGCATTGATGTTGTACAAGAAGCTACTTTTGTGCACTTTCAACTTGCGTCATACCAGAAGGACTGCTGTCTTAAGGCTTTGAACCTTGATTGCAAAGAACTTGTTTCTAAAAAGTGTGAAAATGCTAGTTTTCAACAAGAAAAGCACTATGCTTCTCTTGCAGAGCTAGATTGGTAGAAGGCTAAAGAATATTAATGTGTAGAGACAATCCATACACTAACAACACATAGTCTAGATGTAATTTTAACATGTCGGGTTTGCTAGGATAATGGAGGATGGTCTTTTCAATCAATGATAAACAGGGGAGCCGGCTAGGAACCCATGGCATAGGAGAGGCATCTCATGTCAAAGAAAAGGCTCACACAAGCCAATCCACATCAGGTAGAGACCACACACTAGTATAAAAGATGACCATTCAAAGAAGTGGGAAAGAAACCACTTGATGAAGAACATAAGTCACTAGTTAAACAAGTGCAAGCTCCACGCAAAGAAACAAAGCCAGGATAGAGAAGGTTAAAACAAATGTCCCACATTCATTGTGGGTTGAAGTTTTTAAGTCTTTAAATACTACTTCACACTATAGGTAAAATGCATTAAGAAAGGGCCTTTTGAAAGACAAGGCTGTGGCATGCATGTGGGGCTCCGTGGCTAGCTTGGACATGGAGGATAGTTGATGGGTCACCCAAGAAGAAATTTTAGACCAAAGTACAAGCATGATGATGTGGTAGGTTTGGGAGCTAGCACACAAGATTTTGCAATGTGTCCTGATCGTGTGGTGGGCACTTCCTAGCAATAATAAGTTGTGCACTGGATAAAAAATGTAGGAATGCGGGAAGTTGCCACATGGTAGTAGGTCCTACATGTGACGACATGGAAATTAGGAGCGGGTTTAGATGTGAAGTGTAAGATCGTGCCACATGTCCTCATCTGATGGTTTGCACAATCCCTCATTTTGAAGATGCACACTAGTTAAGTAATGCAGGTAAGTGGGCCTTGCTTAGAGGTGACATGGAAGATGTAGGTTTTCACTAATAACTGAGTGCCACATGGTAGTTCGATGGCAGTGTGCAGAAATCAACCAATCATGAAGTGCCACATGTCACAGAGGCCAAGCTAGGTTTGACCCAAATTCAGAGGATATGGGAAAGTTTGGAAATAATAAAAAATAATATTTTATTATTTTCTCAAATGAATGCATGTTCAAACTTTTAAATTCAAAGGGGCATTTCTCTAAAGTTTTGACTTTAGAAATTTTTTAATTTTATAAAATTTAAAATTTAAAAGATGTGCAGACCAAGTAGTTATGCCAGAGGGACATTTTTCAAACTGAGATTTAAAGGGTTCTTGGTAAGAAAAATATGCAATGTTATATATTGCCGAAACTGGGAGAAACTAAATTTTTTGAATACGAGGTTAGTTTTCACACAAGAAGTAGTTTGTTCAAGCTATAGGAGGTTTTCTCCTAGATTCCCAACTGGAAACTATATTCAGGTGACAAAGTTCAAAACTATTTTATAACATGGTAATGAACTGAATAAGCATAAAACATAGTGAAAATGTAGTTGGGGTAAAATTTAACCACTTTCAAGTTAGTTGAATCAAGGTTTTATCAACATTCTCGATGCATATCAGATATTTTGGTAAATAAAAAGGTTTTCATCATTGAACAAGAGATTTTCAAGTCAGTTATAAAATACTGATGAAAACCAAATTAGATCAAAGGGGAGAGAGATTAGAGAGATTCTTCTCACTGCAAAGGATGGAATTTCAAGTGGATAGATGTCAGACATAGAATAGATCTGGGAATTCTTTCTCTCCTATATCATTCTCTCTCTCTTTCATTGTAAGGGTTCCTATTTTTCACTGTGAGACCATTGGTTCCAGTTTGTTGGGGAAAAATTTCTCATTGCTGTGATACCAGGTTCTAGTTCCAGTCTTGATGTATTCCCAATACTATGACACCATTCTTTAACATTTCTTCTTGTATGAACAACAATTGTAGAAATAATACAGATAGTTATGATCTATTAGGTTGTTTCATGTTTTGATTTCATGTATTTTATTGTATTGTTTCAAGGAAATGAATACAAGTGAGAAAGAATTCCATTAGTTTCATTCTGATTCTTGTCTCTTTTCTCAATAATTTGCAGTCTTATGTGGTCTAGGAACAAAGATTTGATATCCATTTGCATCCCTTTAAAGTTGTATGTCAAATAGGTTTTGTTGTTGGGACAAAGGACCAAGTAAATGCTTGATGTGTTTGATAGGATTGTTGGTTATGTTGAGAAGGATATTTCGTGAGAATGAGGTCTAAATGAACACCGATGTCTAAATCACAATGTGATTAGATAGATCTAAAGTTTGGGTATATGAAATATGTCTTTACATCATAGATATATGAATTGAATCCATGAAATTTCCCAATAGTTAAGGTACTAATCAATTATAGGATCACTTGTTATACTGCTACATATTTGAGGTTTTGCTAAACTCAACATCATTAATCAATTATATTTCCCTTTCATGTTGAAGAACCTAAATATGATGCCCTCACTCACCTTGTGAATATCATAGGATTTGCATTTTGCTATTGCAAATCTGTGTCATTGCATAAGTTTCAGGAGATATAAGGGCTTTTATCCACTTTACTAGATTCACAAATATGTTTTTGCACTGGCACCATATTGATTAAATCTTAGGTCCACCCACCTAGGTCTTGCAGAGCCTCTAGCCTTATAGTTGGCCCGATGTCTGAAGTGATATTTTGAACATGGGAGTTACTTGCCCCTAGGTGTGTCATATTCTCGTTAGAGTAATTGGAAACCAGTACCATTTTTAAACACCAACAATATGGAAACTCTATTAGGGAATGTATTGAATCTATGAGATGGAAAAACCTTGAGAATTCAAAGAAGATTCAATAAATTAGAAAAGTATTGCTATAGCAATGGGGTTGTGAGCTGTTTTCCATATCCTTGTTGAATTTCATGTAGCCCAGTAAGTTTTTATCCCTTTATAGCAGTATGTTGTGAGACTTGGATTTAAATTGTGTTTTATGAATACTCTAAGTCTGTATTCAATCAGTTTGGTCTCTACAAGTGCTGTTATAAAGTTTCAGAGTCAAAGGATGGATCACTATCTTGTTCTCTTTTCAAAATGTTTGAGAATCTGCAAGTTTATTTCATACTAAAAGTCTGGTTTAGAAGTAGATTAGTAATAATTTGTGTTTCAAAATATTTTCTCACAATTGTGAGTGGTGACTCTATCTCTACAACTAGTGGCATTTAATTGTATGTGTATTTTTTTGAGGGCTTTCAACACATTGTTGGGCAGATCTGGATTTGTTGTTGAAATTTTTGCTTGAAAAGAGAAGTGTAGTTTGGATTTGATGGTGTTGAAGATATTGTTTCAGCATTGTATAGATGTTTCAATTTCAAGATAACTCTAAAGAAGGTTTCTTCTATCTGCTATTGTTTCAAATCAGTTTGTAGTTCTATTCAAATCTAATTGAATTCATGTCTCACTTAATGTGAGTGGAAACTTTAAGTTAATCTCTGTACCAATGCAGTATTATACATGAATTGTGATTAGTTGTTGCAGGAGAAGAACAAATCTAATGAGGTTGAAACATTTAAATGGTTGCAAGATTAATAGTGTGTTGATTCAAAAGGTTCAGTAAGGATTTGATAAGACTTTGGGTCTGCTATTCTAAATGGTAGGCAGAGAACTTTCAGCCATCTAGATCTTGAGGTATTCTCATTTTCATGTATTCTCTTTTCATGAAAATTGATTGTGAAAAGTGTTCTCCATCAAGTGAATTTTAGCACTAAAAGGAGGAGAATAGTTTAAAAGGTTTAATACACTTCATTGGATCGATTTCAGCTTGTAGTATAAAGTTGTGAAGTATATTTGAAATGTTTATTTGGTAGAAGGGTATAGATTTGCTACAAATTACAAATCAAAATTATGGGTGCATGAGTTTTGTATCTTTGAAGAATGCCAAGTTTCATTTCATCAAGTATGCAGCCAGTTAGTGATGTTTGTAGATCTTTTTCTACCAAGAGATATATGCCATTATGCTTTGATGATATTCATGATTTCCCAAATGTCATTCCTAATGATGTTAGAAATAAATTGCTAAGTTTAGTGGGAACCATCTTGTTTCAGCTAGTCATCATGTTGAATTGTTTAGTGATTTGATGGGTGACTATGAGATTGCTCACGAGGATGTGCACATGAAGTTATTTGTTCAAACCTTGGAAGGTGATGCTAGAGACTGGTTTTCTTTTGTACCACCAGGTTCTATTTCATCTTGGGGTGAGTTGAATTTTTCTTTCATGGAGCAATTTGGAGAAAGGGTAAGCATATCTGATTCTTATGATAAGTTCTTGAAGATTCACATTGAGTGTGATGAATTTGTGCCTCAATTTAACATCAAATTTGCAAGATTTTTGAATGAAATCCCTGAGAGTTATAGACCCGATGATCAAATATGTTTAGCTTTTTACTTTGATTCATTTGACAAGAAAATGAATTATATACTAAGGAATAAAGAACCATAGACATTAGGTCAGGCTTTTGTGACCACTAGGTATATTGAAAATAATTTGAATTACGGATTGACTAGAGGTCATTTTTCTATGTATGATTGCTGGTATAATAGTTATGAAAGAAAGGATGAACATAGTGTTGATACTTTAATCCCAAATCAGAATATCAACACCCCTGTTGTAATGTATAATCAAATTGAAAATTCAAATCAAAATGTGTGTATAAGGAAGGTTAATCTAGTTGCAAATGAAGAAACACATGTTTCTAATGTTTCAGCAATAGATGATAAGATGGATTCACTTGATCAGTTGGATATGCAAGAAATGAATTATCTTATTCATGGAGTACATCATGTTGAGAATATTATTAAATCTAAAGTTGAAAGACAATCATGTCAATATGAGGACGAAGAAGTTGAAAGTCATGTTTCAAGTAACGATAAAGATGAAGTTGTTGATTCAATGTATTGTGAAGAAACTTCACGTGAAGACAATGCTGAGGTTTGTTGCTCAAGTCAAGAAGAGGATCATGATAGCATATGTTCGTCTTCATGTGAATCAGATGCAAATTGGGAGGAAGAAAGTAATGACATAAGTGAGTACTCTTACATGAGTAAAGGTATGAATTCTTCTCTTAAATTTGAAAGTGAATTTCTAGTTCAAATTTATGTAAGTCAGCTTGAGGTTGAAGCTTGTGAAGAAAATTTGTCTACATAATATGAAGATAAAAGGATTGTTTATAAGGATGAATTGACTAGTTGTGTGGATAAATGCCATAAGGGTGCATTCAGTGATAATCAATAGTACATGAGTGGTCCTAAGATCAATGCATCAACACCTATTGGTAAGATAATTAATGATAGGTTTGCAAGACATTTGAATCATCTAAAAAGGAGACAATGAAAGAAAATTTGATTCATATTTTGCATGCTTTGTTAATGAAGTTAATGATGTGTCTTTGAATGATGATTCTGATTCTCCTTCTTCACATGATGAAAGTGTTCTTGACAGTGGTGTAAGAAGTGGTTTTAAAGTGTACATTAACACTTTGTATGATGAAGATCCTAATGATGATTAGCTTATGTTTTGTCAAGATGTTCAACAAGGATCACCACATGGAGTTATTAACCCACTATTTGAGGAGAACAAGGTTTTAGATTTAGTTGAGCTGGGTATAAATGATGATGAATTAGAATACTACTATAAGAAATCAATTTATTCTTTTTTTGGATGTGATAGTGAGCGTAATAATCAGAATTTCAATTGTGATAATGAGGACAAGGTGTTTGATGAGATGGTTATTGAAGATCAACACACACCTTGTACTAAGTTTTATGATGAACTTTTTAATGCAAAGACTAATATATTTGTTGACTATGGAGAACCATTTGAAGATTATGGATTAGTTTCAGATGCTGATATTGATGACATGTGTGAGTATAAGTTAGAGTTTTCATTTGAGTATCTTCAAGATATATATATAAGGATATACAATTTGAAGGTATGTGTGATCTCTCTCCCCAAGCTAAGTATGAAGCCTTCATATTCGAGATTGATAGCATGCATTTTTAATTTGATGAAGAGAGTTTTCAGTTTGAGTATGATATTTTTGATCATGCTGATCAGAACTTTCATAATGAGAAAATGGTTCAAGATAAACCTAGTTTTTATATGCATTGTGAAAGTCAAAGGTTTAGATTCAGTTTTGCTGAGTAAGTTGATTTAGAATGATAATTTGATTGGAAAGAATGATATGAATAATAATTTCAATTTACCTCATGCAAGTTCAGATGAGAATTAGATTTACGACAGAGGTAAAGGTTTTTGTTGAAGTTTGGTGGCCCGGGGTCATCGTGTGTACATAGTAGGTGGTAGTTTCTTTGCTTTCAATAAAGATTTTCTAGAGAAATTATTTTGAAGTTTTTGTGAGTGGTCTGCTTCTTCCAGAGATCTGAATCCTTACCATTCCCACAAGGGACATGCATCCCCAGATAGAGCCACTATTGGGACTAAAAATTGCATGGTCAATTTTGAGTACCATTGAGAAATTCAAGCCCCATAAATGCTTTTAGTGCATGTGTACCTGGTTGTCTCTCTAAGCTCTAAGAGGTGTTTAATGCTTCTAGCACCTTTTATTCAACATTTCTATGCATTCCATGATGATAAATTACCATTTTGAGCTAGTTTGTGAAGTCCCATTTTGAGCATTTGTCAAATCTACACTTTTTCGTAAGTGTTAAATAGTGAGAGGAAATCGTGTTTTTCATTGAATATCTCACACCCAAAAATGTTTCATGACTCAGCAATTTGGGAGTATCTAGTTTCTACACCTAAGAACTTATGTTTTAGATTTTGAGTCATTTCAAGTCCTTTTGACTAGGTTTTGAGTCCCTCAAAGTTGGTTGTTTATCAATGTCATGCTGATGTAAACTATTCATAATTTTGAGAAGCCCTGTTTGATGAGTTATAATTTTTGACCAGTTGACCCAAATAATGAAATTCCTTTTGTGTTGCATTTTAGAGGTCAGAGAATTATTATGTTTCAAGTTTGAGCTTATGATGAATTCGTTTGATCAATTTTCAAATGCAATTCCAAACACAATTTCTAACTTTTTACTGGTGTCAAAAGGAGCAGATTGATCGGTACCCTTGTTCATGATGTTATATCTTGAAACTAGTGGTTGCTTAGGTCAAATGGATTGTACCACTATATTGCGCTCTAGAAATACTTTAAGTGTGTCAATTTTTAAATCACGATGAATCCATCTGCACACTTTCCCAGGTCAATTCCATTTGCAAAAATTGCTTTTCTGCAATTGTTTCCCATCAGCAAATTTGAGTAGCCCAATTTGACCACTCACCAAATGTGCCCTATTATTCATCATGAGCCTAAATCATAGATTCATACTCTCTACATGAAAATGAATCAATGCCCCAATTTTTGTGCCCCCCAAGTGTTAGTTTACCTAGTTTTCAAAGCCAAATCCGAATGCAATTTAGTGTTTTCTAACATGTTTTCTTGCAGGCAGTTCTAAGAGGTCAACTTTGACGGTCAATATCTTTTGACCCTAAATTCCTCATGAAATGAGATTTGACAAGGTGAAAGTATGTGGAACAGAGAATCAGTGGGTTAGATTTTAGAGCCCAATTAGGTGTTTGGGTCAGTTTTAAAAGTCAGTCAAAGGACCCTCTAGCATTAAAATGATAGTTGGAAGTAAAGAATAAAATGAGTTGTAATGATGTTTTAGTGATGGCTTTTTTTTTCAATCAGTTCGAGATGCCAAATGGATTAATTTGAAGAATCAGTTATCTAGAAATGATTTTTTTTTAAGTCAGACCCGCCTTGGGGCCCGACTAATCTGCATCAGATTAACTAAGAACATATAAGTGTTAGGCATGATTGAAATTATCCATTTAGCCCTCTTCTAATTGAGTTAAAAATTAAAGTTTATATTTTCAGTAGTGTGGGTGTTATTTGTAATGCACATGTTGATTAGGGCAGATCTAAATGATTTTGGTGCACTTGACGAGGACTATTTTAAATTTGCAAAGTTGGCAGCCAAAGCTATGGATTTTCCCAAAATAGGAAGGCACTAATGCCACATTATTTGAGACCCATGCAATATCCACACTTTATGAATAGAGGATTCAGTCTCTCATACACATTAAGAGGATTTTAGGCACATTGTATCGTGAAGTGTTGAATATAATTGGAGAAGAGTTACAAGAACAAAATGTTGCATTGAAAAGACATGGGATATTCTTCTGCCATGGTTGAAAAGGTTATTAGTATACACAAAAATGAAAATTGGAATGAAATATTAGAGTAGCTCTTAGCTTGTAAGGTTGCGTATTATTCATTTGATCTTGTTCCTACGAATCCAATTGTTGATTTTGAAAGGTTAAAGGGTGCTGATGAAACCATTTTGGCAAATCAATAATAATTCTAAAACTCCTATTTGTAAAGAAGAGATTGGTAAATTTTATGGTGGAGATTGTTATATCATTTTATATACTTAACATTTGTGTGAAGAAATGAGGTCCACATATTGTAACCTCGCTAGTTGAAATAATTTATAAGGCCAAAATTATGATTCTTCTGAGCACTATTGCAAATCTAATTCAATATGGGAGGAAATGGTTTTTCACATACCCAAGATTAAAGGGAGTGAGATTATATTGAACGTCCTGTAGTAAGTGATGAAGCTGTTTATTAAGACTATCAAATGCATCTTCCACCTTTTTATCTAATCCAGTTAATTGTCCAATTGTATTAGAGTAGAAAATATGTCAATGTCCTCTCCATTTTTCAAATTTGTCCAACCACAAATTGCACAACACAAGTAAATTACCAGTTAAAAATAGTAAAAAAGGAAGTTTGAATTACAGCATTGCAAGACAAATATTGTACTTACTGTAAACAAGTGTTCATTTGAGATGGAGTCCATGCAGTCAAAGTGGATCCGATGGAAGAGGACAAACTCTCCACGCTAAAACAAGTGAAGCCACCCTGCATTTAAAACAAGAAGCTGCTGGGGGAGAAATTGCAACCCACAGCTTGTAATGAGAAACACCCATGATGAAAAGAGAAAGGAGGATCTATCCACAAATGAAGTCAAAATGTTCAAACAATTAAAAGGAGAATCCACATTTTGGAGAAGTCAAAGATTTTACTATATTGTATTTAATTAATTGTAATCTGGGGCATGGTAAAAGGGCACTTGTATAATCTTTGGCATATGAGATAGATTCCTATAAACAATGTGGCATCCTTTAGAAAACTTACAAGTAGACACTAGATGATGTGAAATTCCAGTACGGGGAAGCTTTGAAGTTTTATGGTGCAGCATAGTTTGAACTCAATGCTGTTGACCAAGAAGGAGATAGTATGACAAATAGGCTATGGCATGAAGTCAATACACAATATGCTCATACATATTTGAGACTTGGAATGCTTCTTGCAAGAGAGGATATCTCTACAAATTTATTTAGAAATATGAACCAGAAAAAACCACCAACAAAGTCCATTTTTTGACTAATGAGAAAACAAGGAGATCTCAGCCAATGATGCAATTCAAGAAGCTTTAGTGTTGTATGAATCAATGGGTATATTTTGAGTACAAGAAGCTACTTTTGCACACTTTCAACTTGCGTCATACTAGAAGGACTATTGTCCTAAGGCTTTTAACCTTGATTGCAAAGAACTTGTTTCTAAAAAGTCTAAAAATGCTAAGTGCTATGCTTCTCTTGCAGAGCTACATTGGTAGAAGGCTAAAGACTATTACCATTCAAAGACAATCCATACACTGGCAACATATAGTCTAGATGTAATTTTAACATCTTGGGTTTGCTAGGATAATTGAGGATGGTCTTTTTAATCAATGATAAGTAGGGGAGCCGGCTAGGAACCCATGGCATAGGAGAGGCATCTCATGTCAAAGAAAAGGCTCATCAAGCCAATCCGCATTAGGTAGAGACCACACGCTAGTATAAAAGATGACCCATTCAAAGCAATGGGGAAGAAACTGCTCGATGAAGAACATAAGTCACCAGTTAAACAAATGCAAGCTCCATGCAAAGAAACAAAGCTAGGGTAGAGAAGATTAAAACAAATATCCCACATTCACTATGGGTTGAAGTTTTTAAGTCTTTAACTACTACTTCACACTATAGGTATAATGCATTAAGAAAGGGCCTTTTGAAAGGAAAGGCTATGGCATGCACATGGGACCCTGTGGCTAACTTGGACATGGAGGATAGCTAGCGGATTCCCTGGGAAGAAAGTTTAGACCAAAGTACAAGTGTGATGATGTGGCAGGTTTGGGAGCTAGCGCATGAGATTTTTCCATGTGTCTTGATCATGTGGTGGGCACTTCCCCACAATAATAAGTTGTGCACTAGATAAGAAATGTGGGAATGTGGGATGCAGGTCCTACGCATGGTGATGTGGCAATTGGGAGTAGGTTCATATGTGAAGCGTAAGATTGTGCCATGTGTCCTCATTCGACGGTCTACACAATCCCACATTTCAATGATGCACACTAGTTAAGTAATGCGGGTAAGTGGGTTGCTGACACGTGTTAGTAGGTCCAACTCAGAGGTGACATGGCAGATGGGGGTTTTGACCAATAATTGAGTGCCATGTGGCAGTCCAGTGGTAGTGTGCAAAAATTAACCAATCATGAAGTGCCATGTGTCACAAAGGTCAAACCAAGTTTGATTCAAATTCAGAGGATATGGGAAAGTTTGGAAATAATAAAAAATAATATTTTATTATTTTCTCAAATGAATGCATGTTAAAAATTTTAAATTCAAAGGGGCATTTCTCTAATGTTTTGACTTTAGAAATTTTTAAAGTTTAGAAAATTTAAAATTTAAAAGATGTGCGGACCAAGTAGTTATACTAGAGGGACATTTTTCAAACTGAGATTTAAAGGGTTCCTGGTAAGCAAAATATGCAATGTTATATATCCTCGAAACTGGGAGAAACTAAATTTTCTGAATATGAGGTTAGTTTTCACACATGAAGTAGTCTTTTTGAGTTATAGGAGGTTTTATGCTAGATTCCCAATAGGAAACTATATTCAGGCGATGGAGTTCAAAAATGTTTTATAACATGGTAATAACTTGAATAAGCATAAAATACAATGAAAATGTAGTTGGGATAAAATTTAACCACTTTCAAGTTAGTTGAATCAAGGTTTTATTAGCATTCTTGATGCATATCAGGTATTTTGGCAAACAAAAGGGTTTTCATCATTGAACATGAGATTTTCAAGTTAGTTACAGAATACTGATGAAAACCAAATCTAATCAAATGGTAGAGAGATTAGAGGGATTCTTTTCACTACAAAGGATGGAATTTCAAATGGATAGATGTTAGACACAGAACAGATCTGGGAATTCTTTCTCTCCTATATCATTCTTTCTCTCTTTCATTAGAAGGGTTCCAATTTTTTACTGTTAGACCATTAATTCTAGTTTTTTGGGGAAAAATTGCTCATTGTTGTGATACCAAGTTCTAGTTCCAGTCTTGATGTATTCCCAATACTATGACACCATTCTTCAGCATTTCTTCTTGTATGAACAACAGTTGTAGAAATAATATAGATAGTTCATATCTATTAGGTTGTTTCATGTATTTTATTGGATTATTTCAAGGAAATGAATACAAGTGAGCAAGAACTTCATTAGTTTCATTCTGATTCTCATCTCTTCTCTCAATAATTTGTAGTCTTATGTGGTCTAGGAACAAAGATCTGAGATCCATTTGCATCCCTTTAAAGTTGTATGTCAAATAGGTTTTTCTATTGGGACAAAGGACCAAGTAAATGCTTGATGTGTTTGAAAGGATTGTTGGTTATGTTGAGAAGGATATTTCAAGAGAATGAGGTCTAAATGAACACCGATGTCTAAATCACAAGGTGATTAGATAGATATAATGTTTGGGTATATGAAATATGTCTTGACATCACACATATATGTATAATCCATGAAATTTACCAATGGTTAAGGCATTGATTAGTTATAGGATCAATTGTTATACTGCTACATCTTTGAGGTTTTGTTGAACTCAACATCGTTAATCAATTGTATTTCCCTTTCATGTTGAAGAACCTAAATATGATGCCCTCACTCAACTTGTGAATAACATAGGATTTGCATTTTGCTACTGCAAATCTATGTCATTGCATAAGTGTTAGGAGATATAAGGGCTTTTATCTACTTTAATAGATTCACCTATATGTTTTTGCACTGGTACCATATCAATTGAATATGAGGTCCACCCGCCTAGGTCTTATAGAGCCTAAAATAGAAGAAGGGTCTAGCCTTATATTTGGCCCGGTGTCTAAAGTGATATGTTGAAGATGGGAGTTAGTTTCTCCTAGGTGTGTCATATTCTCATCAGGGTAATTGGAAACCGACAACATTTTCAAACACCAACAGGAAATGCTAAGTTTAGATCTCAGAAATCTGTATAGACTTTGATAGATTTGTCATGCTTGGAGACTAAAATGATGTTTGATATCCATTCAGCGTAATCAATAGCTCAAATGAAACCAAATTTTAGAAGCTTTCCAAATTTAGCTTTGACAAGCAATGCAACATGAGGATGCATTTTTCTAAATTTTTGTTTGACTAGTTTAACTCCTTGTGTAATGGACAAGTGATGCATTATGAGATCAAGATCGAATCCTTTCATGTTTGAGTATGTCCATGTGAATTTTATCTTTTTCGCTTGGAAGAAGGCAATGAATTCCTCCTTTTCTTCTAGAGATAGTGATTATGCAAGATGTATCATGTGAGGATGTTCTTCTATTCCCAAGTTGACCAGTTGCATTGGCTCTATAAACACTGATGACCTTTCTTGGAAATTACTAGGAAGTGCATCAAATATCTCATCCGCAGTCACCTCAGAGAGGTTATCACCCTTGGATACATATTTTGTTTTTACTTTTTTAGGTTTTGACACTGCCACAATGTGGTTTTCATCATCAAACCTTTTATTTCTTTTATTCTTGATTATATGACTGAGATATTTGATGTCAACTTTAGTCATGTTGACACTTTGTTCACTAGTGGAAGATGCCATAAGTTCAACAGTGTTTAAGTAACAGGAAAGAACATAGCCATTCTAGAATGTAGGGACTTTGCTAAATGCATTAGAATTCTGGTTTATGAGCTCAGGATAGATAAGTGGAATAGAAATGATGAGTTTAATAACGTTCACAGTATAATCATCAAATACTTGGACAAGTAATTCGACACCTAGAGAGACTTCATTCACAAGTGTGTTCGAATGCTTTTGAGTTCCAACATCATTAATTGAAGACTTGATCACACTAGTTAGATAAGACTCATTCAAACTAACCCTAGATGCTTCACCTACTTCAAGGAGGTTTTCATAGACATGAACTTGATCTATATCTTTGTCTGTAGTTGCTTTTGAGAGAGTCAAATTCATATTCTCAAGAATCTATGCTACATGGTGATAGATTGTAAAATTCCCCAATAGTGATAGGAACAAACTCTCCATCATCATCTTGATTTTTAAAAAGATAATCAATGTGTAAAGCATGACTAGGCTCTTCTTGTTCTTGTTGGGTATGATGTAGTCAATAGTATCATCAAAAGAAACACTATCACCATCCATGGTGTTGACACATGGTACAAAATCATCAAGTTCAACAAAGAATTTAGCAAGATCATTAGGAGTGGGATAAGGATAAGGATCCTCATTGTCAACATTGTCTTCATGATCATTAGACTTAGCTTGTGACTCATTTTTAGATGAATTTTTAGATTTTGGTACAAATTTGTTGATCCCTAGATGGAAGGGAATCTTCTTGAAGCCTAGACCAGATGTATTTTAGTTCCTCCTAGCTATCACTTTGACTAGATCAATTAGACCATTTTCATTGCATCCACTATGACTAGTTCCCTTGTAGCCAAAGCATTTCATGCTTAAGACTTGGACCATGCTTCTCTTGAGTAATTTCATTAGACTTTTCTGTTAGGTCAACTAGAATTTCCTCTTTGTAGATCCATGCAGCAATAGCTCTATTTTCACTTTCCTCCTTGAGATGGATTGTAGCTTTGACAAATGTACCATTATACTTGGTTTGAAGTATCAACACAAAAGGTCTCTTCACTTCAAATAGTCTCCCATAATGATGAGGAGATTCAGGAAGAGATGTCAAAGAAAGAATAGGTTCCATTTGATATTCACCCATTCCAGTTTCTTTTAGTTTTAGTGACTACTCGATTTGCTTTAGCTTGTTATCATGATAATCTATAGACTCTCTATTAGTAGGTAAAAATTTTGTAGTAGATTTTACCAATTTATAGGTATAGTGATTACTTGCAGGTATAGTGACTTTAGAATCATGAAATGGGAACTTTATGCATTGATGATAAGTGGAATGTTCAACCCACATCTCATGTATCCATGGTCTTCCTAGTAGAATATTGGAACATACGGGAATGTCGAAGACTTGACAAGTGACATCCATTTTGACTAGACCAACCCGAAGAGGTAACACAACAAGACCCAAAGACTTACATTCAACTTCATCATATGCTTTGATAGTTATCTTACGACAAGGGTCAACAGACTCTTCAAAATATTCTAATTGTCTAAGCAAAGTAGCAGAGACAATATTCAAACCAGCTCCATTATCAATAAGCATGTGTCAGACACATTTTTGGTGTATCATGACCTTAATGTGTGGAGGTTGATTATGATGATGATTCAATGAATTTTCATCCTCCTTAGAGAAGGACATATAGTAAGGTGAAGTTAGATGACCTACCCTAGATTGGAACCTCTCAAGATCAAGATCTTGAGGAACATTTGCCTAAGTGAGGGCTTTGTCAAGAATCTGCCTATGTGCAGGCAAGATTATAAGCAATTTAAAGATAATGATTTCAGAATTTTTTTGTTAACTGATCAAGGGTACTATAGCTAATAGTTATAATTTTTTTCCTTTTCCAAATGGACCAACAAGAGGTTTTTCTTTGTGTTGTTCTATCTTAGGAGTAGAAGGTGCAGGGCCTTTGAGTACTAACTTGATGTGAGAATGTGTAACAACGTTGGCACAAGTTTGTGATGACTCACTATCAGATGTGTTGGAAGTAGTACCCCTTAAGACAAATGGTGTCTTAGGTTTCATTTTATCTTGTTTACCCTTGATGGTGATAATGTCACAATACTCAACACCAATTGGTTCAACCATATGGACTATCTCATCATCATTATTAGAGTATGTATAGTTTTAGATTACGGTAAAAGCAAGTTTTGAAGGGACCTCGAAACCCTTTAACAACTAGAGAAAAGATATAGCAATAAAACCACCAGGAAAGAAGTCCTACAACCAACAACAAAATTAGGTTTTACAGGGACTTAAAACCACTAACATAGTCCAAGAAAAGGAGAACCCAAGTTTTACAAGGACCTGGAACCACTAAAATAGACCAAAAACTAGTTAACAGGACCAAAAACTAGTACCAAGTACCACATCTAGAAAATAGGACTAGAATAGGACAAAACCAAAGAACAAAAACCCAAGGCAACTATTGCAGCTTTGTAATCATCTTGACAACCTCTTTACCAATCACAGTAGTATCCTAGATGGATTCAACAACCAAATTAGCAACATCTTTCAGGGCTTTCTTCCTCGAGCTCTACCTTGTTCTTTTTCTTGGACCCTCAAGAGATATAATTTCTTCATTGACTCTTTTGCCAAGGCTCACAGTAGCAACATAAATACTAGATGTGACCTATTCCATCCTAGTTCCACTTTCCTTGATAAGCATTCTGAGATTTTTCTCATAGTTTTTGAGTTTATTAGGAATATCTCCCATTTTCTCTTCCAACTGGCTGATTTTGGCATGATTGGTATCTTGGATGTGTTGTAGAGTTTCCACTTTCTTCTTCAGCCCCATCAATTCATTATAAATCCAAGAATCAACATGGAGAATGGAGTCAGTTTTGAGCTTGGCAGAATGCAGGAAGGAGAGCTTGGTTTCCCTCTATGAAGAATCAATGATATCATCTGCAAACTCATGAGGAGGGGAGCCAACAATATCTACATGTTCCTTCCTATCCCTCTATTCTTCCTCCCTATTCTCAATAGGAACCTCATTCTAAACAAGGTCCTCCTTGTCATGACCTCCAATCTCTATAGTAGGTAAGGTAGGATTAACCATTTGATCCTCCTCTCTCACCTCAACAGGATTCACAATAAGAATATCTTTGTCTTTAACCCCTCCACCACAAACAATCTGAATGTCCTCCTTCTCAGGGTTGCTCTATTATGAATTTCTTTCACTTATGTCTGTCTCATTCGCTTTCTCCATTTTTCCTGTGGTCTCCAAATATCCTTCCAAATTTGAGCTAAAATTCCTGACATCCATACCATCCTCTTCCTCATAGATATCATTATTTGAGCTAACAATATTCTTAGACTTAGACACATATTACAACTTGTTTATGAGTATTAGAGGGTTTATGTTTGGGGTTCTTTTCTTTTCCTTTTACACTGCTCTCCTTCTTAATGTTTTTTGAGTGAGAACCTTATGTTTTTTAGAAGGGGTAGAGGATATAGATTTATTTTTACAATAACCCTCTATCAGAAGAATTAGACCTTCATGCAAAATAGGATGAGACTCCTTCTTCCTATGAGCACACAAACTTTGAAGCAAAGAAAACCGTAGATAGAAAGGGAAAGAAAGTCTATCCTTATGCCTGAAATGATTGAGAAAAACAAAATGAAATTTATGAACCCTTTTATTTCTACCGTCGAGGATGAAATAATCATGAATATAGCATAACACATCCTTCCAAATTTCTTTTATTTGCTCCACATCAAAGAAATCTCCATTCTTTTCCAGTTGTTTCTCCTCAACATCTGACTTCAAAAGTTTTTTTTTAGGTAGCATTAGAGATACTGGTCTGTTTGGTGAACTTAATGCCAACTGTGGGGAGCCCCATGATCTTAGCAATAAAGTCCTCCATTAAATTCATAGTGACTCCTTAAAGAAGGACCTTGTTAGCAAACCAATTATTAAAAAAGGAAGTCATGATATGGGGTTTAAAACCATGCAGTCTCTCCAAGTAACTGGTCACCTTCCCTTTCTATAAGATGTTCCAAACTTCCTTTCGAGCCTTCCATTCATCACACTTTTTAGGTTCTTGCTTCCATGGTTCACCCCCCATTTTCAAAAAATAGATAGAGCCAAGAACCAGAAACAAACAAACATAGAGAGCCAAGTTAAAATAAAACCAGATTTTCATCACTTGAAAAGGAGCTCGCTTATTCAATGATATGTGCAAAGGCCACATTACATTCATATGAGTGTACTTCCTTAGGGAAGGTGATTTTATAGTCATAAGGTCACTCCATAAAATTATTAACTTTCTAATCTGAGCAGATCTTTCCCACTTTGGAGTGAATGGCATCATAATTAATGATAGCTTTTAGATCAACATGCTTGTTTAACTCATCAAGCCACCTCACCTTATATCTTGACTGTACCGCATGATTGGCTATCTAGTCAACAACCCCATTGGCCTCACAATAAGTATGGTAAATGACAACTTTTTCAAATTTATGTATTAGGGATTTGATCTCCATGATCATTGCTTCTATCATCCATAAAATTGAATTTTTGTTATTCAAAATGTTAACAATATTCAAAGAGTCACCTTCCAACCATAGATTAGGGTATCCCAGATCTATTGAAATCTTTATAGTGTATAGGGCAGCAGTAGCTTCAGCAATATGATTGTTAGAGTGACCTATAGGAACTGTGATCGCATCTATTATATTTCCCACATGATCTCTCAAAACACCTCCACATCCCACTCTTCCTGGATTGCCCTTAGCGGCTCCATCAAAGTTCCCTTTAATCCAACCATTGGGAGGAGTATTCCATCTTATGGCTAGTCTTGGATTATCAATTTTAAAATTAGGGTCTTCATATCACAAAGGAGTATCAAATTGAAATGTTGGACCAGTTTTCCTCTGAGAAATAAAATTCTCCTTGAACGCTTTAATGATATTCTATCCAAGCACCCATCCTGGTAATTCTTTATTTTTGAATATCTTATTATTTCTCTCTTTCCAAATGCCCCACTAGAGATGAGGAAGAGTTAATTTCTAGAGAAATTGAAAATTAGGTTCCTTTGAAGGATAATTCCAACTTTTAAAAGAGAGTTCAACATTGTTTTGGTGAACCTAGGTCAAGCTCCAGTTGTTAAGAATCTCAGCCTAGACTTGTTGAGAATAAGCACAATCCATAAAAAAATGATCTCTATCTTCAAAACCATTTTTACATAAAGAACACCTATTAACCACATTAATGCCTCTTTTTTGTAGATTGTCTAGTGTCAAAATTTTATTTTGAAGCATTAACCAATAGAAGATATTAATTTTGGGTATGAGATCCTTAATCCAAGCATAAGACCGCAAAGGATGATTACCCTTTTCCCTAGAAGCAAAGATAGTTGAAACTTTAAATAGGCCACTTGGATCAGCATTCCATATTATCTTATCTTCAAGAGATGGATAAAGAGAGACAACATTTAGAGACAGTTGAATGTTATTGAAACCTTGATCAATATCGGATAAATTCACCCAAGAATTATTCTACCCATAGTGACAAACTAAAATGCCATATCTCTGTTTGCATATATCAACCTGAGCCTTATCCTAAAAATCTTCAATTAGAGGAAAATCCTTTAACCAAACATCTTCCCAAAATCCCACCTTGTGCCCATTTCCAATTTTCTAGGAGCACCCTTTTACAAGAGTCTTCTTTGTCCCCTGAATAGCTCCCCAAATGATAAAGGGATGAATAACATCCAGAGAGGAGAAGAAATCAGCTAGAGAATTAACATTGAAAAGGTACTTATGTTTCCAAATGGTACTCCATTCCTTGTTATCATGATAAGTTCTCCATCCTTGTTAAGAGAGCTTTATTCATACTTCTAATTTTCCTAATTCCCAATCCTCCTTCATTGAAGGTCTTACAAACTTGATCCCAAGCAATTAAATGCATTCTCTTTTTGTCCTCAGTGCCAAACCATAAAAAAATTCTTTGAATTTTTTCAATAGCCTTTGCAAATTTTAAAGGAATTCTGAAAAGGCTCAAGGCAGAAGTAGGTATGCTTTGGAGACAAGTTTTGAGAAGAATTAATTTACCTACTTGACTTAGAAGATTACCTTTCCAACCTACCAATTTCTTCTTAAATTTATTAATGAGATCAACCCAAAAGGAATCAGAGACTTTCAAGCCTAGAGGAAGACCCAAATAGGTTGAAGGGATAGACTCTATTGAACAACCAAGGATCTTAGCAATATTATTTTGTCTAGGAATGGGGGTATTGAAAAAGAAAACATGTTTATTCCAATTAATCAATTGAAATGAGGCTGAAGAATATAAATTAATGGCTTGCTTAAGAATTCTAGCTTCCTTAACTTTAGATTTACCCATAAAGATAGTATCATCAACAAATTGTCCATGCGAACAAATAAGAGGGTGGGAAGAGGGTTACAAACCCTTAATGACTCCTCTTTGGACCAAATCCCCAATATATCTCCCCAAACAGTAAGCCATAATAAAAAAAAGAATGGGGGATAAAGGATCTCCTTGTCTCAAACCTTGGGAGGGATTAAAAAAATGAGAAGAGCTACCATTAACCAAAACCACAATAGAAGAAGTTGAAATCAGCTGAAGAATGACACTAACAACCTTTTGGTCAAAGCCAAAAGTTTAGAGTATGTATAGTTGATCTTGTTGTTATGTTTCAATTTCAAGTTTTCTCTTTTTTTGTATTGAGGGAATGGCTCCTTGAAAGCCTTGTAATCTGAGTTCTTGTTATATTCATCCACAAAAATGTCACCATCATCAATTAGGTCTTGGATTTTGTGATGCAAGTTGATACATTTATTGGTTTTATGACCTCTGTTTTGGTGGTATTCACAAAAAAAAATTTGTTCCACCATGGTGGCTATGGTTGTGGATCATAAGGATGAGAATTTTCCAATGGAGAAATGAGTTTGTTTTGTAACAAGGTCTTGTAAACCACATCCAAAGAATTACTGAGAGGTGTAAAATCTCATTTAGGGCATGTAGCCCATGAGTTCCTTGGTTTTTTCTCAGATGTCTTATTGTCAGGAGGAGGTTTCTCAACATTCTTGGATGTGATTCAACACTGGATTAGTAGGTTTAGAAGTAATGTTGTCAACAACTCCATCATGTACAACCTCTTAGTTTTTGTTCACATATATAGACTTGTCTTTATTAGAGGTTGACCCTTGTTTAGTATCATTTTGAAGGGTTATTTCACCATTTTTGACCATGAATTCCTCTATCTAGATAGCTTGTGTGACCATGTCTTTGAAGGTATGTGGACCTTGAAGTTGAACTTTATACCTAAAATTAGGTAGGAGGTTATCCATAAAGACGTCAAGTTTCTATATTTCTAGGATTTTGCATGAGTATTTGGTGTTAAGTTGTTTCCATCTCTAAAGCAATGTGAGGAAAGGTTTCCCAACTCTCTGTTTAAGGTTGCACAAGTCTTGAATATTAACTAGGTGTTGCATGTTGTGAGAGTAATGTTGGACAAACAAGTTATCAATCTCATTGAATGTTTTGATACCAATAGGCAAGTGTGAGAACCACTCCATAGCCTAGCCACCTAGACTTATTAGAAATAGATGCATGAGATATGTCTCATTATGCATAAATTCCATAGACAAGGCAACAAATTCCTGCAAATGATCTTGGGGATCAATGGTTCCAAAGTATTTATCATACTTAGGTAACTCAACTCCTCTTGAAAAAGGAGGCATTTCTATACTCTTGTCAAAAGGAAATGGACAAAGAGCATCTAAGGTGTACATTTTTGTAGGTTTGTCTTTATCACGCATCATTAGGGCTAACTATTCTTGCATAATTTTTAGTTGCTTTTGTAATTTGGAAGTCTTAATTTCATCTTCATGTGTGATGATGGTTTCAATGTTAAAGTGATGAGGTAGCTTGGCTCCTTCTTGGGAAAGTTTGAGAAAGTATTTCTCTTTCTCTTCATTAAACAATATTTCCATGACCTTCTGGAAGTTTTTGTTCTTATGACATTTCTTGATATGATCAGGGAGTACTTCTACCTCTTCTTCATTATCATTAGTAAAGAGAGGTTTTGTATGTCATTTATTCCTATTTTGATCTTGGTCTCTACTTTGTTCTCCATGTTCAGTTTCTTGATCAACCATTGTAGGAATGTAACAAGTTTCAATGTGTTTTGGTTGAAAAGGTTGTCTAAATAAGATTTTAGTTGTATTGTTTGGAGACATATAACCTTCACTAGTTTTAGCATCCTCTTGATACAAGGGGTTCTTGGTTTGTTGTAAGTTTATAGAGATTTTTCTTCAAACATGAGACAATCTGACATGTGAGGGGGATCATGAAGATTCCTCACTAGATGAACTAGAGATAGATCATGTATGAACTGAAGAGTGACCTCTGCCTTGATTAGTACCCCTAGCTCTACTTTGTCTAGGCCTTTGGGGATAAAACACATTTCCACTTCTTGTTCCCATAGTCATAGACGATGACAAAAAGTGAAAGCTTAAATAGGGACCACACTAGAACATAGTCTCAAAAAGAAAGATAAGTGTACTGTATACTAAGGTACTAGTTGTCTGATTACTAGAATAGCCAAAGATTATGACTATCATAAGACCAAGTATGACAAGCACAAAAGACCAAGGATAAAATAAACAAGACAAAAGACTAGTTTGTGTGTAAGTCACAAGTAATTAGCTAAGAAAGAAGCCACTATTTGAAACTATGTGCAGATAGAGAAGAAGTACAATGTTGTAGATAGCAGACTAGATTTAATGTAGGTAGCTTTGACAGAAAAATTTGATAGTTCACAAGCAAGACTCTGTGCAAGGATTCCTGAGGAAATGCATGAAAAGGCATAGAAAGCCAGACAAAAATTTAGAACAATGGATTTTACAAAATTTTCTCGTGCAAAGACTTGTGAAGAGCCATTCAAGGATGTGCTACATTGATAAAAGACACAAAGTTCTAATAGTAGGAAAAATCCAGAAGATCTTGCATAGAGATTCTCGCAAAGCTGCATGAAAAATTGGATAGGGTCGCATGAAGAAATGTAGGACAAAAGGATTTCACACAAAATTTTAGAATATTGGGCTCAGAAATAGGGACCGGACTGACAAAATAGACTGAATTTTGAAGAGATTTTCCAAGTTTCAGGAAATTCTAGATAGATTGTTGTTTGTTTTGACAAATTTTAGACAAGTAGTAAGACCATTTTCAAGTTTTGGACAACATTTTGGTCATTTTGAACAAGACAATTGGTTTTCAAATAAACACGAGAAGTAAGTAGTAGTTTCAAACAACCCAATTAAGGACAAAGCAACTCAGAAGGGTGGGGGAATCTTGACCTTTAGTTTGTTTGACAGGTTTGGACAATGTTTAAAGACTCAATAATAAATATGTTTTTATCCTTGAAACAAAAAAAATGGGAGAGAAGGAAAAACGTTTGTCCCACAACTTATGTGCATTTGCAAACCTCACATAGCCATCTCACCCCCTAGAGGGTGCCCATATTTTTAGTGTATTCCAAGGGCTCAATAACATATATGCTAAATGAACACCCTTATGGCAAGGGTCAAGCATGTATACCACCTTCATATGCCTAGGTACATGCCTATGGTGAGTTCTATAGGAGAGATTCTTCCCCCTCCTTGCACAAAGATTATGCCTCCTTTTGGAGGTGAACTATGTAGAAATTAAGTAAGAAGTTTTTACTTAGCTTCTGTTCATATTAATCCTTGATGGCTTTGTAAGTGAAGTTGAGGCCAGAAGCCCACACTAGCATCTGTAAGTGCAAACACTTGACTAGCAAGACTGGGGCCTGCATTGACCAATATATTTTACAGAGCCTCTTCTTGATATGTGATATCATAATGATGAAGAGAAAATTAATATGGCTTTGGAGTCTTTCACTCAACAAAGCTTCTTTATCAGAGTGAGGTGGAAAGGAGTGTGCTCACTTGGGTCATTCTCGAAGGTTGGATCACTTTGGTAGGCCCTCTAAAGGATGACTTAGACTGGTAGTTCAGATCTAAGGGTCCATGTTTCTAATTTCCCTCAAGGGGAAATAACATACTCCTCTACCTCATTTCCTTGCCCAAACATGCAAGACATGTTAATCACTGAGTTAGCTTAATCAATCCCACCTTGGCATATTCCAAGACTTTGATCCCCTAAAAGGAAAACATTATCTCTTCATTAAAGGCTTCATTTGGGAGAACCACTAACTTTCTTGCCTCCCTTGGATGTTATCTTTTAAAGGCTTTTAGGTTTTTGATTTACCCTTGGTCATGACCTCCAAGTGGTAAAGAGAACACTCCCCTATTCCCCTGTCTTGCACCCTACAAAGTTCACAAGCCCTATTTACACTATGTGTGAAAAACAATAGAAGAAGACACAACATTTAAGTGGGTTTGAAATAAGTCTTTATCATGCGTACATTTGACAACTATCTTGCATTCACACAATCAATATGATTTTTAACTATTTGGATAAAAGGTGTCTTTGTCAAGCATCTTGCAAACCATAGTTATGCTATAGAAAAATTTGATATGCTTTAGAGAAAAATTGTAATATGGAAAACTGTGCTATTGCAAAATTTTGCGCAAAATCTTGCACAAAACTGCATAAAGAAACAGAGTGTCCTGTGGGAGAATCTATGTGCTTATGCACTTCTTTGCACAAGAAAGTGTAGAGGAAGACGTGAAATCTTTAGGTCTTCATGAAAAAATGAGATTTCTTGCATGAAAATCTGGAAACCTATATGGACAAATGTGACAAAATAATAAAAAATGCAGAAAACAGGGAAATTGAGGCCAAAAAAATTAATTTTTTGCGCCCCACACTGGGCACCAAAAATGGGTGTGTGGAATGCGGGTCTTAGATCCTCACAAACACTTCAACATGGTAATTACCTGAGAGATCATCCTGGAATGAATATGAGATTATTCATCCAAGTAAATCCAATTGTGTGACCTGTTGCCTTCTAACTAGAATGATTTTGCCTTTGATCTCATAATGAGAAGCAGACAACCAAACCTCTAGAACGAAGGATTTTAAGCTATATGAGATATATAAGATTAATGTATATGAGAATGAATTGTTAAGCTGAGAAATAAAGAAACATATTATGCTAAATTAATGCATTATAAGATTATATGATATTGCAATGTAAGAATTTAAGCTAAGAATGTAAGAGCAAATGAGTGGATATTTCAGCATAAGTTTGATGCAAATTCCAATTTTCTACTTTTGTAATGAGGAATGGGGAGCTTCTTTTATAGAATCCAAGAGGTGATCGACAATTGAGATTAATCAAAATGGATGATCAAGATTGAAGAGGAGAGCTAGTCATAAAGGAAACTTCCTCATGAAAAAGGAGTTAACTGGTTGCCTTTGAGTGATAAAAGGAGTTAATTGACTACCTCTTGAGTGATAAAAGTAGTTAATTGATTCTTTTTTGAGTGATAAAAAGAGTTAATTGATTCCTTTTTAAAGTGATAAAAGGAGTTAAGTGATTCCTATTTGAGTGATAAAAGGAGTTAACTAATTCCTTTTTGAGTGATAAAAGGAGTTACTCTCTTTTTGAGAATATTTAATTTAATAAAATAGAATATGACCTCATAAATGAATAACTTTAATTAATTGAATAATTACATTTAATAATAAAAAAAGAGGATATATCTTATTAAATTAAATGTATTTAATTCCTTTGTACATTAGCTTAAAGAGGTAATTTTAATTTAATTAAAGTAGAACACTTATAATTAAATTAAATTAAATTAATAGGCTTATGTAGCTAATTTGAGTCGATACTTAGGAATTAAATAGATAGTGTGATTAATGCAAATTAGGGTTTTTTGCATTTGACACCTAGGTCAAGTAGTGATTATCAGAATTAGAATTGCCTATTGAAATAGGACTTAGGAATAGTTGAATAAACCGAAGTTGGTTGATATGGTAGTGTGCCTATTTTGGCGTGTTACATAAGCAACATTTACATTATGATTAAAAACAATGCTATTGAATCATCCCATATAAGACTCAAATCTCTCTAACCAACAAATAAATAACAAATAATTTTAAAATTTTATAAAGTTAAAAATATTTCATTTATACTATATAAATAAAATAATTATAAAACAATTGTAAATTGTCATTGGAGGATACATTTAGTTTTGATCACTAGTTAATGTATGAAATCCAAAAAATGTCACAATAGTAGTTAGCCTACCGATAAGTACTAATAAAAAAATAAAAAAATATATTGCATGATAAATTAAAGGAGACAAATTGACTATAGCCTTGACGATAGCCATAGCAGTAGCCACTCAACATATAGATGGAAATAGAAGACAATAATAACCGATTTTGACAAGGATTCAATAAGACAAACGTGGTGGATATGAGATAGAGATTGTTCGATGTTGATAAGGAAGATTAAAAAGGGATCTGTCAGATATGTATATATTGTAGGTCACTTCGATATTTTTAAATTTGATATAGTTGGTTTGATAAAGATTTGTCCCAACTTTTCGTGAAATAGTTAGTTTAAAATGGTGCTACAGAAAGTCATGAATGCCTTGTGTAACAATGAGATGTCGAGAATTATTTAAAGCCCAATGAAACATATGCAACGATAGATTCATACGATAAAGTTAAAAAGACTCAAGTCAACTAAGCTACCTGTCACATCAACAAAATAGGAAGGTTGCAAGTATATTAAATAAAAAACAATACTAAGAAATGAATGAATATGTAAAAGTGAATAGCAGAGAGAATGAGAAATGAACCATAATAAAAAGTTGTATTTTTAGTGAATAAAAAAAATTCTAATAAATACAAATTAAAGTTACATATAAGATGTCATAGATAGTCTTCAACGATTAAAATCTCTAAAAATAAATATACGTGATTAAAATAATAATATGATTTGTAATGAGAAGCCACAACTTCTCTTAAAGAGATATCTCTTCAGAATAAGAAGGGCATATATAAGATACATATAAGGTAGGGTAAAGTGAGTGTAAGAGAAATAAATAAATAAATAAGTATGAAGTATCGAGGATAAGGAGAGTAGAATATAAGTATAAAATATTGAGTTCAGAGTTGAGAAGAATAATATAAAGAAGGAAAAAGAAGAAATATTTAATCAAATTTTTAATCTAATTCATTTATTCATTGCTCAAATAATAAGAGGAAAGGAGTGGGGTTTGTTGAAAAGAGATTGTTTTGAAGTGTAGAACCTATCGTGGAACAATGATTATTTTCTCAATGATGTCAAACCTGCTACTTTTTGGTGAGACAATTGCTTTTTGGTCTGAATGTTATCATTTGATTGATTAATTAAGAGGATTTGAAAAGAAAGGATAACAAGAGTACCTAGATAAATGTTGAGTTATATGGTGTATAAAAGAAGCACTAAGACCAAGTAAGACATTGATGATATAGTGTATTGTTGATTTACTTAAGGCTAAAGTGAATGGTTACTTTAGCTAAGCTAAGAAGAAATTTTTTCATAAAAAGTGTCTGCCAAGTGTAGCAGAGTGAATAGTGTAAGTCAAGCAAATTCAGTGCAAACCTAGTAGAATTAAATAGGTGTTGAGTGTTAGAAAAATCATGTTGAAATCTGATTGAAAAGATCACTATTCAAGAAGGAAGATTGTTGAAAAGTAGGGAGATTGCTGATGAAGAATGTTTTCAATCATTGTTTTGTCACTAATGTCAAACTTGCTATTTGTTGGAATGACAATTGCTTATAAGATCCAAGTACTATCACTTAGTTGATTGATGAAGAGGATTTGATCAATAAGATGTAACAAAAGCACCTAAGGGAAATATTGAGTTATGGTTTTGTAATGAAGTACAAGGATCAGTTAAGACAATGGTGAAATGATGTATTGATAATACACTTGAAGATACAGAGGTTGGCTACACTTAGAAACTCTAGAAGAATATGTTGTAATTAAAAAGCTATCTATAAAGCTTGATTAAATTCATTAGTGGGTTCTGAGCAAGCTACTTCATGCCAAGCAAATTATCAGTAAGTGCCAAGAAAATGCAAAATCTAGTGTGTGCTGAGTGAAATAGAAGGAGCTGGGCAAGTTTAGGTGCAAAGCAAGTAATAGGTGCTAAGCATCAGTATAACATAGTTGATGTTGAGTGAACCCACAATAGGTGTTGAGCATCAGTAAAACACAATAGGTGCCGAGTAACATAGTATGTGTTGAGCATCAAAAATTCAATAGTGCCAAGCTACTGCATTATTTGAAAAGTCAAAGATCTGACAGATCTGAGCTAACAAGTTTGTTACCTTGAATTTTGTGAACCAAAGGGAAGATAAGGTTGATGAGCTAGTGGCACAAAAAATTTTGTTAACCATTTTTGTGCAAATATAGGTGGATTCTTCATGATGTTTCTATAATAAACAAATTAAGGGTAGATTCATTGAATATTACCTAATCCATTCCAAAAAAAATTAAGAGTGGAAAGATTAGGGTGGGAAAAGTATTCTAGACTTCTGTTTGAGGAGTTACAGGTTAAGAAGAAAAAGTGGTTGGTTGGAAAAAGTATGTGGTGTCAAAGAGAAGGCATCAAGAGGGAAGAATAGAGTACATAGAATCTACTTTGATAGGTGACCATAGAGGTGATTGCATTGGAAAAATGAGCATGGAGACTCAAGGAGACAAAGTTTGAAAGGAGGACAAGCTATTGGAGCTATAGAGACTGAAGGCCAAGCAAATTTGAGAGCTGAATTGAGATCTAAAATCTGCAAGTTATGTTGTGAGTTGTATCATATCAAAAGCCCTTATTGTTATTCTCTAGCAATTGTATTAGTTAGAGTAAAATTCTATGGACTTAGGTTGGTTTAACAACCATTTGTAAATCCTTTAATAGGGTGACATTCCAAGTGAATGTTCTAAAGTCCTTTAACTAGGCCCACTTCTAATAGGGTGGTTGAAATCCTTTAACTAGGTCACATTTAACAACATGTTGTAGCCTTTAATAGGACAGGCCTTTTACAGGGCATCACTTTAGAAGAGTGAGAATTGGGTAGAATGTTACTGGTGATTTTTTCAAATTGGGTTTCCATGTAAATCACTATGTTATGTATTCATCTTTCATGTTTTATTCCTGCATGTTAATTTTTCAGTAACTTGCTAAGATGTATGTTTAGCTTGGATGCATGGTTAGCTTAATGGGCTCACTATACTTAGTGGAAAATATTTTATTAGGACACTTGGACCTTGAATAATTGATTCACCCCCCCTAATTATTCTAAATCATTTCTAACAATTGGTATTAGAGCTATTTACTGGATTGGTTTAAAGGTACTAAAAGAAGGAAATATCAAGATGTCCAAGAGAGAAGTTCCCAAGCTCAATAGAGATAACTTCACTGCATAGAAAAGTTTAATGAAGCTACACCTTGGATCAATAGGTGATCATGCACAAACCTCAATTGAAGTGGAACATGTATGTCCAACCAGTGTCCCTACTGCAAAAGATATGAAGAAAAAGAAGGAGCATAATTAGGCAATACTAGAGATTTCCTCTACCCTCAACTATGTTGAATTTGATGACATCCAGGGATATGAATCTGCATTTAAGTTGTGGAAAGCCTTGACTGATATTTATGGAGGAGATCAAAATATCTAGAGAGCAAAAAGAGAAAGCCTCAGAGGAAATTTTGATGACATGAGAATGGAGGAAGGTGAGAACATTGCTCAATATGCCTCTAGAATAAAGGTAGTAGTAAGTGCAATAAGAAGTCTGGGTGGTCATTTAGATGATGAAATTGTCAATAGAAATTTTTTAAGAATTGATGAAGTACTGCTCTGATACCACTTGATGAAGTTACACTCTGATACCACTGACAAAGGGCCACACCACCCTTACCAACTCACAACCAAGAATGCAACAATATGAAGATAAAGAGAGAATAAATGCTTCCCAAGAAATTTTATTAAATTTGAAAATCCTTAGCAATTACAATAACATTTCTACAAGATCTCTCAAGATCCAATCCAAACCCAAGCTAGTCCAAATCCACACTCTGGTAGAAACCTCCGAGATCTCAACTTGTTCTTGCAAGCCACCAAGAAACCTCCTTGTTTCTAAACCACAATCACTAGCTCTTCTCCAACCTTATCTAAGATCCAAGTGTAAACTGCCTCACGTTCAACACTCTGTCTACACACTCACAACTCCATCACAATCTTGCTGTAAACTGCCTCACATTCGATGCTCTGTCCATAGACTCAGGAAAATTCACTCTTCACTTCCTCCTTTTTCACAATTTGAAGCCTTCCAAGCTTTCCAAGCTTCACCTTCCACAACTTTCACCTTTCCAAGCTTTCCTTCCAAAGCTTCTACTTCCTGAGCTTCTCCTTCTCAAGCTTCTCCTTCTCGAGCTTCCACTTCTCGAGCTTCTCCTTCTCGAGCTTCTACTCCTCAAGCTTGATTAGAAATGCTCATATGCCTTGCTTAAATAGGCACTTACCACCCAATGCATGACTTATCCAAGACCTTCTATAATTCCACCTACACAATATCCACAACCTTCTACGACTTTCATAACCTTCTACAATATCCACAACTTTCTACAATATTCATAACTTTCTAGAATTCTTCCAACACACCTCAATAAATGGAATGACAACCATTTATTTTTAATTTTTTCTATTATGCCACCTATGCACCTCAAAAATAGAAATCCCACTTTCCTTTCTTTTCTCCTTTTTTCCCCTTTTTATTTTTATTATTATTTCTCCCCTAATTTTCGTCACTTTCTCTCTCCTTTAGATTTTTTTTCTTTTTTTTTTTTTGCCAATTTTTGTTTTCAAATTTCTTTTAAAAATAATTTTCCCATGCAAGATGCTCCTGCATCAAGAATCTTTCTCCCCATCTATGCTATTAGAGTATCAACTATCCAAGAGTTAAGATGCATACCTAGTAACAAGCTAACTCTTGAAGGTATAGTGGTAAGACTCATTGCATTTGAGTTATCCAAATTTCATAACTACAAACTTAAGAATCTTGAATCTACTTTCAAAACCAAGTTATTGTTAAGACACTAAAGAGATGAAACCAAAGAAGAAGAAGAGAAAGGTAAAATATGCATCCAGTGACAGTAGCATAGATGAAGAAGATGTGGAACAATTGGAAGCATTGATATCCAGAAGATTTCATAGAGGCAAAGGTAAATTCAAAGGTAAGCTACCTATCATATGTTTCAATTGCAATGAAGTAGGACATATTGTTGCAAGATGCACATAGAAAAAGAACTACAGAGAAGGAAAAAAAACACAAGAACAGAATAGAAGATGATAACAGAGACTACAAAGACAAAGGCAAAAAGTGCTACATTGCTAAAGAAGAGGATTTTGATGAAAATGATAATGAGATAGTCTATGTAGCCATGAAGGATGAGTTAGGTAAAGATGAGGCAACATCATTGGTAACTTGCATAAACAAGAATGACAGATGGATCATAGATAGTGGGTGCTCACATCACATGACATGAGATAAAAGTAAGTTTGTTACCTTTACTCAGTATGATGGAAATATTGTTAGATTTGGAAATGATGCTCCATGTCTAATCAAAGGAAAAGGTTCCATAAAGCTTATAGTGAAAATTTCATGTGATAATGCATATTATGTTGAAGGATTGAACTACAATTTGCTAAGTGTGTCACAATTAGGCAATGTAGGATGCAAAGTAGAATTTGGAAACAAAACTACCAAAATCTATGACACTGATGGAAATCTAATAGGAAAAGGAGACCAAACTAGGAGTAATTTGTTTTACCTAGATATGGAGGATGTTGTCTGTCTTATTGTAAGAGTTGATGATGTGTGGCTATGGCATAAAAGGCTATGTCATGTAAACTTTGATAATCTAATAAGCATCATCAAAATGAAGAAAGTCAAAGAATTGCCTAAACTAAAGAAGCATGATAATACAATGTGCAAATAGTGTTAGCTAGGAAAGATGACCAAGTCATGTTTCAAAAGAAAGACCTATACTTCTAAAGAAGTATTAGAGTTAGTCCATATCAATTTATGTGGCCCAATAGAAGTGCAAAGCTACAAAGGAGACAGATATATAATGCTATTTGTTGATGACTACTCTAGGATGATGATTGTCATGTTCTTAAAGAAAAAAATTGATACATTTCAAATGTTTAAGTGGTATTTGGCCAGGGTTGAGAAAGAAGCAAGAAAGAGTCTAGAGTGCCTAAGATTAGACAGAGGAGGAGAGTTCACATCAAAAGAATTTGAGACATTTTGCAATGATAAAGGAATTAAAAGACAAACATCGGCACCTAGAACTCCCCAATAGAATGGCATTGTAGAAAGGAGGAATAGATCAGTGATAGACTATGCCAGAACATTAATGATGGAGAAGAATGTTTCTTTAAAGTATTGGAGAGAAGCTGTAAGTACAACTATCTACACACTAAATTGAGTACAAGTCAAGAAAGGTACAAATGCAACACCTTTTGAATTATAGTATGGTCACACCTAATGTAAAACATTTCAATGTATTTGGTTGTAAGTGTTATATTCTTAAAGATTCTAGAAATGTTAATTTTGATGCAAAGAGTGATGAAGACATATTCCCTGGATACTCCACTAGAAGTAAAGCATATAAGTGTTTGAATACTAACACTAACAAAATTGTGGAGAGTGAAAATGTAAGTTTTGATAAGCATGCAAAAGTTAAAGATGATGAATCCATCAAAAGAAAAAAAGAGAGTATAGATCCTTTATGTACTTCTATGAAGGAATGCCTACTAAAGAACAAGCTGAATCAACAACAAGTTTCAGTATCAACTGAGTCAAAACCAATGAATGTCGAGCTACATTCAGAAGCCAAGTTGTAGAATGAAGAAAATGCACATTCTGATTCTAAATTTAGTACACATGAAAGAGATGATGGAATACCTAAAAGAGATGTGCACAATGAATTTGAAGCTAAAAGACCTAACATGGAAACAAGGACAAAACCAAGGCTATCCAAGTATATGAGAAGACATCACCGTATAGAACAAATCATTGGTGACAAGGAAGGCATACCAATGACAAGGAATAGACTAAGAAATGAATCATGTCTACTGAGAAATATTGAACTCAAAATAGTGAAAGATGCACTATAGGATGATAATTATTGCAAAGCTATGGAAGAAGAGATTGATTAGATAGAAAAGAACAAAACTTGGACCTTAGTTTCAAGACTAGTTGATAAGAATGTGATTATTACCAAGTGGGTATTTAGAAACAAGCTAGATGAGAATGGTGAGATCACAAGAAATAAGGCTAGACTAGTTTGCAAAGGTTGTGCACAAGAAGAAGGACTGGACTATGGAGAAACATTTTCCCTTGTTGCAAGGATGGAAGGAGTAAGAACACTACTTGTATATGCTACCTACAAAGGTTTTAAAGTCTATCAAATGAATATAAAGTCTACTTTTTTGAATGGTATATTGGAAGAGGACGTCTATATAGAACAAACAGAGGGATTTGTTGATGAAAATAACAAGAATATGGTTTGCAAACTACATAATGCACTCTATGGTTTGAAACAAGTGCCTAGAGCATGGTATGATAAACTTCACAAATATCTAGTAAAGATAGGATTTGAGAGAAAATATGACAACAACAACCTATATATCAAGGCAGAAAAAGGTAAAGACATTTTGACATCTAAAATATTTGTTGATGATATAATATTTGGGGGAAAAGATGCCTTATGCAAAGACTTTGTTGATCAGATGAAAAATGAGTTTGAGATGTCAATGTTTGGGGAAATCAAATTTTTTGTTAGATTGCAAGTACATCAACTAAAACATGACATATTTGTGACTTAATCAAAATATATCAAGGAGATACTCAAAACATTTGGCTTAGATGATTCAAAACTAGTTAGTACACCAATGGTAATGGGACATAAGTTATCCAAGAATGATGAATCAACTAAAGTAAAGCAGACAATGTATAGATCAATGATTGGAAATTTATAGTATGTTGTACATAGTAGACCAGACATTACATTAGCTATTGGAATGGTGGCAAGATTTTTTGCAAACCCAAGACAAAATCACCTTATGACAGTAAAAATAATAATGAGGTACCTAAAAGGAATAGATGACTTTGGCTTATACTACAAGAGGACTGAAAATTTTGAGTTGAATGCCTACACTGATGCAGATTGGGGAGGTAATATTGATGAGAGAAAAAGTACCAGTGGAGGACCACTCTTCTTGGGTAAAAGATTACTCACTTGGACTAGCAAAAAGAAAATTTGTACCTTACAATCCACATCTGAAGCTGAGTATGTTGTTGCAGCCATCAATTGCACCAATATTGTATGGATCAAACACCTATTGAAAGATATGAAGGAAGAGATAACTAAACCTATGATATTCTATTGTGATAACACAAGTGCCATCAACATATTAAAGATTCTTGTGATGCATGCTAAAACAAAGTACATTGCATCTAAGTATCACTATGTAAGAGAATTGTTGGAAGACAAACATGTGAAGATGGAATATGTCAACTCAAAGGAACAAATTGCTGACATCTTCACAAAACCATTATCTAAAGATGCATTTGAATATCTTAGAGGTAAGTTAGGGGTGATACCCCTATCTAAGGTTGCTTAAGTAACAACAAGATTTCCCTGCATTAAATGAATTGATTGTTGTAATGTTATAAATTGATGTAGAGGATACTTACTTTAGATTTTTCCTAAAGTAATTAAAGTATTGAAATTCCAAACAAGTCATGAGTAAGGTGACAGAGGGAGAAATTAGAGTGCCTAAAATGCTACACTAGCATGATAAGATGTTGACATAATATGTCTTTGGCATTATTGTCAAAGAGGGAGACCTAGCAGAAATTGATCAGACATGTAGAGGGAGAACTGGAAAATCTCCAAGATCAAATGTGTAAAGGGAGAATTGGTAGAGAAATAGTAGAAAGAAAGAGAAAAGAAAATAGCAGCTAAGAGGGAGAAAACAACACAAACATAAATCAATCAGGATGACAAGATTAGAGGGAGTTATACAAATTTTTCTTTTTGGCATTTGACTTGCTATTTTAACCTAGTTAGCATTTTGATAACTTGGTTGATTATTTTTTTTTACCATCAATTTGAAAGAGGAGGATTGTTGAAATCTGATTGAAAATATCACTATTCAAGAAGGAAGATTGTTGAAAAGTAGAGAGATTGCTGATAAAGAATGTTTTCAATCATTGTTTTGTCACTAATGTCAAACCTGCTATTTGTTGGAATGACAATTGCTTATAAGATCCAAGTACTATCACTAAGTTGATTGATAAAGAGGATTTAATCAATAAGATGTAACAAAAGCACCTAAGGGAAAGGTTGAGTTATGGTTTTGTAATGAAGTACAAGCATTAGTTAAGACAATGGTGAAATGATGTATTCATAATACACTTGAAGATACAAAGGTTGGCTACACTTAGAAACTCTAAAAGAATAATTTGTAACAAATTTGTTTGCAAAGCTTGACTAAATTCATTAGTGGGTGCTGATCAAGCTAGTTCATGCTGAGAAAATTATCAGTAAGTACCAAGCAAATGCAAATCTAGTGTGTGCTGAGTGAAATAGAAGGAGTCGAGAAAGTTTAGGTGCCAAGCATCAGTAAAACATAGTTGATGCCGAGTGAATCCACAGTAGGTGTCAAGCATCAGTAAAACACAGTAGGTGCCAAGTAACACAGTATGTGCCAAGCATCATAAATTCAATAGTGCCGAGCTACTGCATTATTTGAAAAGTCAAAAATTTGCCAGATCTGAGTTGACAAGTTTGTTACTTTGAATTTTGTGAACTAGAGGGAAGATAAGGATGATGAGTTGGTGGAGAAAATTTTTAGGTTAACTATTTTTGGGTGAATACAGGTGGATTCTTCATGATGCTTCTAGAAGAAACAAGATTAAGGGTAGATTCATTAAATCTTTACTTAATCCATTCAAACAAAAATTAAGAGTGCAAAGATTAGATTAGGAAAAGCATTCCAAACATCCATTTAAGGAGTTATAGGTCAAGAAGCAAGAGTGGTTGGTTGGAAAGAGTATGTGGTGTCAAAGAGAAGGCATGAAGAGGGAAGAATAGAGTCCAAAGACTATGCTTCAATAGGTGACCATAGAGGTGATTGCATTGGCACAACGAGCATGGATACTCAAGGAGACAAAGCTTGAAAGGAGGAAAAGTTGCCAGAGTTGTAGAGACTGAAGGCCAAGAAAATTTGAGAGCTAAATTGAAATCTAAAATCTATAAGTTATGTTGTGAGTTGTATCAAATCAAAAGCCCTTATTGTTACTCTCTAGCAATTGTATCAGTTAGAGTAAAATCCTATGGACTTGTGTTGATTTCACAACCATTTTTAAATCCTTTAACAGGGTGACATTCCAAGTGAATGTTCTAAAGTCCTTTAACTAGGCCCACGCTTAATAGGGTGGTTGAAATCCTTTTACTAGGTCACATTTAATAGTGTGTTGTAGCCTTTAACAGGGCATGCCTTTCACAGTGCATCACTTCAAAAGAGTGAGAATTGAGTAGCATGCCACTGGTAGTTTTTTCCAAATTAGGTTTTCACATAAATCGCTATGTTATGTGTTGATCTTTCATGTTTTATGCTAGCATGTTGATTTTTCAATAACTTGCTAAGATGTATGTTTAGCTTGGATGCATGGTTTGTTTAATGGGCTCACTATACTTAGTGTAAAAAGTTTTATTAAGACACTTGGACCTTGAATAACTGATTCACTCCCCTCCCTCCTAGTTATTCTAAAGCATTTATAACAAATCAATAGGTGCTAAATGTTAGAAAAATTAGTAAATGTCAAGAATTAGGAAAATAATAGTAGTAGTTGAGCGAGGAAGACTTAGTAGATGTCGAGAAACCTAGTGTTCATCGAGCATTAGATGATTGTTATTGCCAAGTGAACAATATAGATGCCAAGTGATAAAAAAATATGTTAAATTGAAGATTTGATGGTGAGCTGACAGAGTTGATTTCTTAGATTATGTGAAGCATGTGGAAGATAAGCTTGATGAGTTAGATGTACAAAATTCAAGGTAAATCATTTTGAAGCAAATATAAGGAGGATTGTAAGAGAAGTTGTGGAGGAAACAAAATGGAAAGAGGGAGGATTCAATGAATTTGACCTAACCCTAAGATGGGAAATTGTGATTAAGTGACAAAAGATCATAATTCTCTTTATAAAGGGATACAAGGCCAAAAGTAATTTTTGTCATGTGTGAGAACCTAAGGAAGATAAGAAGTCTGGGGTGTTGCTCCATATGGTGGTTGAATAGAAGAGTTTACAATTGGCATAAAAAGAAAGAAGGCTTAAGTGGATTTATGTTTGAAGGGTGAATAAGCTATCAAAGATGAAGAGTATGAATACCAAACAGAAAGGAGGATTGAACCAAAGATCTATAATCTACAAGTGAGTCATATTTTGTTATTAGATCAAATCCTATTGCTACTTTCTAACTATTATATCAATTTAGATAATTCCTTTGGATCAAGGTTGACCTAACATTCATTTGTAAAACCTTTAACCAGAGGACATTCTAATAGAATATTCTAAAGTCCTCTAACAAGGTTCACTCCTAATAGGGTGATTGAAATCCTCTAACCAACTCACATTTAATAATGTGCATTAACATTTAACATGGTTGGTCTTTCATAGGGCATCACTTCATAAGAATGAAAATTGGTAGCATGTTACTAGTGGTTTTTTCCAAATTGGGTTACATAAGATTCTTGTTTCAAAATGTGTAATTTATTTTGTGGTGTTTAATGTTTACATTTTTTCAAATTTATTTTTACCTAGGACAGTGACCTACTAAGTTATGGAATTATTGGACACATGCATGATAAGAATATATGAATATGAATTTGTTAAGTGGTGAATTTTTTTATTTGTATATCTAGACCTTGGATAATTGATTCACCCACCTCCCTCTAGTTATTCTAAAATATTCCAATAATTGGTATCAGAGCATTTGGTGCTTGTGAGGAAATAATTTGAAGGTACTAGAAGCTAAAGATTAAGATGTCCAAAAGGAAGGTACCCAAGCTTAACAAGGAAAACTTCCCTACATGGAAAAGTTTGATGAAGCTACATCTAGGAGGACATGGAGATTATGCACAATCTACCATTATAATGAGCATATTAACCCTATTGGAGCCCCTACTATTAATGATCTAAAAAAGAAGAAATAACACAATCAGACAATGTTGGAGATTGCATCTGTCCTAAGCTACTCAAAGTTTGATGATGCCAAAGGATGTAATTTTGCTAAGAATATATGGGATGTTATAGAAAAGATCTATGGAGGAGATAAGAATGTGCTAAGAGCTAGATCAAAAAGTCTTAGAGGTAAGTTTGATGAAATGAGAATGCAGGAAGGTGAGAATATAATTCAATATTGTGCAAGAGTCCAAGAAGTTGTTAATGCTATCAAAGGAATAACTAGTTTAATTGAAGATGAGACTATGATCAAAAAAGTATTGAGAACCATACTCCCTATCTATTCTATTAGAGTCTCTACTATATAAGAACTAAGGTTTACTCCTAGTAATGATCTGACCCTTATAAGGCTGATGGGTAAACTAGTTGCTTTTGAGGTTTTTAATTTTGATAATTTCAAAATCTAAAAATGTTGAATCTTCTTTCAAAGCTAAATTGTTACTGAAAGAGCCTACAAATAAGAAGAAGGAAAAGGTCAAATGTGTTTCTATTAATAGTGACATAAATGAAGAAGATGTAGAAGAGCTTGAATCATTGTTGGCTAGGAGATTTCACAGAGGCAAAGGAAAATAACAAGGTAAGTTACAACTATCACATGTTTCAATTGTAATGAGCTTGGTCATATCACTACAAGGTGTCCTGAGAAGAAGAAGAATAAGAGTGGAGACAAATACAAAGGTGAAAGAGATAAAAACAATAAATCTTATAAAGAAAAAGGAAAGAAGGCTTTCTACATTACTGAAAAAGAATCCTATGAAGAATCCGATGACCACAATGATGAATTTTTCTATGTTGCAATGAAGGGTTATTTTGATGAAGATGAGCAACTAAATTAGTATCTTATGTGAACAAGGGTGATAGATGAATCATTGATAGTAACTAATCACATGACTGGATACAAAAGTAAGTTCAATTCTCTTGTGCATTATGATAGAAATAATGTTAGATTTTGTAATGATGCACCCTATTTGATAAAAGGAAAAGGATCATTAAAACTAATAGATAAGATCATGTGTGACAATGCTTACTATGTGGAAGGACTTAACTATAATCTATTAAATGTGCCACAATTGAATAGTTAAGGATATAAGGTTGAATTTGAAAACATAAAAGCTACGATCTATGATGTTAATGGTGAACTAATTGGAAATGGTGATCTCATACCTTTCATTATTTGGTTCTTCCTTGATTGCAACATAGACCATTTTAACTATTTCTTTGTCATTATTAGAACTTGTCTCAGTATGCTCTTCTTTAGCAATGTAACATGACTTATTTCCTTTCTCTTTGTAATATTTTTTCTTCTTGTACTTGTAATCTTTCTTATCATTTGTCTCATTTCTACCAAATTTTACTCAGTTAGCACATTTAGCAGTAAAGTGACTAACCTCATTACATTTGAAACAAATCAAGGGTATCTTACCTTTATATTTACATTTACCCCTTGATAACCTTCTTGTAATCAATGACTTAATCTCCTCTAGATCATATGCAATTTTAGACTCATCTCTTCTTTGGCTTTCTTCTCCTTCTTTGGATTGTTGATGATTAGTGAAGACTTAAAATCATTTTCAATCGCAACCATACTATCGCCATAATTTCTCAACTCAAAGAAGTTAACCAAACAACTAGACCATTAAGTGTCAAACCATTTCTAGGCATAGCTCTTACTTCTTAAATAGCAAAAAATTTGATAGCATGAATGTAAGGAAACTTGGCAATATAGAATATAACCGTTTCCACATAACCCATAATAGATCTGAAATAAACAGGGAATTAAAATCCACATGCAAGAGAATAGACAACATACCCACAAAATTGTGACACAAGATATACCCTGGGAAACCCTCATTGAGGAAAAAAACCCAGCCTCCAAAAGCATCCATCACCATGTATTATTCAACAAAAAATACCATTGCCATACAACCATGGAAGCCTTCATGGCCATAGCCACAACTGAGCAAACTATGTGAACAAGCATGAATCCACACATCCCATGCCATGCTTTCAACCTTCACAAATGCTCCCTTGGCTAACCTGTCAAGCCTTGTCCCGCTCGACTCTTTCCTTTTGTCTTCTCCTTGTCACTCTCTTCTACAACAACTACCCTTGTGGCTGCTTATATAGTAGCAAGTCCCACAAAACCACCAAGTGGTATTACATAAGCCATGTGCTAAAACCATGTGCTACCTAACCCACTAACCCCACATTTAATATTGGGCATTTAATTCTTTTTCCCCAATATTAAATAATTACATGAAATATTTTCACAATGTTACAATACAACTCATCAAAAATATTCCATGGGAATCTTTACATGTTGCACGTCCATCTAGGTACAACATTACATAATAAAAATAAAATAACAATATTATGCAATGTGTGCAACACCCATTATCTCAACAATCTCCCACTTGTTGTATACATTGCATAGGGTCAATCCGTAGCCACATAAATAAACAAGGGAACAATCCCTCCTAGCACATCCACCATCATGGATCAAAATACACCAAGTGTTGCATCCTAGTACCCGCAACAAAATCAAAGTATCCAGCATCTCGAACATGAATGATCTCACCTCCTATTATGCCACTCTCACTGGACATACATAGAAGCCATCCAAAGAGAAAGCCACCCAACCTGTCACATTAGAAGATCATAAAATCCTGTACCAACTAAAATTCCAAACACAAAAAACCTGATCCAAAGGTAATCACATGTATCCATAGTTATCAAAATATCCATAGCTGAAATAGCACCCACAGCAAGTGCCAAACCCATCCAACTATTCATACCTCAAAGGTATAACAAGTGAATCTTATATCACCAACATATCCAATCTGCAACTTGCAATCACAAGCCTCAAGAGCAATACCTGCCACATATATACCAAGAAGCTCCCACTGCAAAATATAATGTCAAATCTATAACCAATCCACTCAACACATCTCAAAGAAGTGAATCCATGTAGTATCAAGGACATCCACAATACATAAACTGATATCCTGCAAGAAAAATTCTCATAACAAGTCTCCAATAGTCTCCAAGTTCTCCACAACCAACAAAGGAAAGAAATAATGAAATAACCATGTCATCTCTCACATGACATGCCTGAGCACAAACCAGTGATCACAATCTCAAACCAATCTCAAATCCAATGTAGGCAAAATTGAACATCCAAGAAGATAACCAAGATGAGAGAAATGATGCAAATCATAACCTGTATCATTTCCTTCTACACACACCTCTAGATGTAAACTGTGCAAGTATGATCTCCTCCATAAAACCCCAACAAGAAGCCTCATCAACACCCAAACCATACCATATAACTAATCATGGATGTAAGCCTCTCACAAGAAGATCAAACTCATAAACCCATTCTTAAACCAAGGAATAACCATTCCTAATCCAAGGAATATGCCCAATATAAAACCATCTCCCAAATTCAACTAGCATAACAACATATGCACATGGAGATAACCAATGCTTAACCATCTCTCAAATGAACCCTCCAGAACTAACTCATGTACCATAGCTCAAGATCCATATCCATGAAAGACAAGCATAAATATAATGCAACTGAGAGAAACAATGGGCTATACCTCTCAAGTAGCAAACCACCGAGTAGACCAAGAGTGGGGAATGAGAATGCTCATCAAGATTCCCAAGTCTCCAACCAAGACTCATCTAAGAAAAATCTCCTCTCAAGTCCATATCAGGTGACTGCCCCTCGGACTTCCTACTGAAACCATCAACCGTCCTAACAAATACTTCTCTAATCCAAGAGAAATCAGCGTCACCACCGTCTCTAAGTATCCATGAGCACCTGTAACCAATCAATCCATGCCAACTCCAAATGCAACATAGCAATATCATGAAGTATCCAGCTTATGATTAGTGTACTCAATACCAAGAAACTAAACCAAGATCAATGTCAAAGTTCCAACCATGGCCTCAGGAACATAAACATGACAACATGATCTAACCATCTCAACTAAAGAGATAACATGCTCCATATGAACATACTATAACATGTCACAAATCTAAACACGTATCAAGAGTATATCATGACATAATAATGAAACCATCCTCACACCAAGGATAACATGTCAAATAAAAACATAAACCACACCTTTGCCAAGAACCCTATGAGTCCTCAAGATGCAACCATCTCCACACACCATGAAGAAAACGATCTCCACATACCAAGAAGAACCATCTCCACATACCATGAAGATAACCAAGAACTCCATGAGTCCTCAAGATCTAACCATCTTCATACACCATGAAGATAAAAAGTGCACCATGCAAATGTCAAAGACACTTCTACAGCAACAGGATCTAAGACAAACCTCCAACATTTGCAAACACTCAATAAATATATCAATGCCAACAACTCCCACTCAACCGTGGTACCAAGTCACCTATGGCATCATAAAATCCATCCTCTCCAAACCAAGAAGATATAAACCAAACCAGGAACTAATCCTACACTGTCACCCCATCACTGTCACAAGCTCCCACTAAACCATGTATCCAAGCTATCCATGACATAATGATGAAAAATCCATCCTCTAACCATGAGAATCAACCAAGGCATCAAACTATCAAAGAACTCAAAGTGCACATCATGAGCTCCTCAAAAGAAACCAAATAACCATGATCCTCAACCAAGAAGATATACCACCATAACTATATCAAAAATCTAAGCTAATGAACATCAAGGATGTACCTGTATAACCAATCATGTCATGCCAAAATCTATGACACCATGATCACATCCATGAACCGAGCATCTGGCTCTCAATATGTCCAACCTATCAACATAGTCAACCACAATCCTCCATCATGACTGTACCTGGTAACAACATCTCATCCCTTCTACATGAAGATAAAATCAGCAAATCATGTGACTTAGGGCATAGACAACCCAAATCCAAGCCACCAATCTGAATATGCATCAATAATGAAAGATCAATGGGCAAAGACAACCCATAACCAAGCTATAAATGCAACCTGTAAGTATAGACCGCTTACAACACTGCACAACTTGTAGATCCAACAAGTCATCATGCATATCCAAACCAAACACTGATAACCATATCATCATGAGACCAAACTAAAATATGAACTGAGTATACAATGACATCAAATCTTAAATCTTCCAATGCCATAAACTCATAATGTTACCATAGTCAAAATATACCTATAAGCTGTTTAGATAAATATATCAACAAATAAATCATGCCAAACCTGCACTAAATCTGAGCCAAGGTGTAGAGCTCTCCAAGAGCTTTCCGTTGACTACTTGAAGTCCAAAATCTGACTCCGTATGCCCAAGTTATGCCCTAATCCGTGCTCAAAATAAATAACATCTGACTTTAGGGCTCTTAAAACCTAACAAAATTTCAAAATCATAGAACCAAACCTACACCATGTTGTAGTGCTCTGAATTAGCTTTCCAACGCCTATAAGAACTCTGAAATTTGATATTCTAAGAGAAAGTTATGGCCATTTTACTAAGACAATTTTTTTACCATTTTCAGTACGATTTTTCATTTTTTAATTTTTTTCAGTGACGAAAATTCCGACGGGATTAAATTTGACAGCCATCATGGGCTGAAACCAAAAAACTCTTTCATTTCCTCTGAACATGGCCAAACTAGGGCATATTATATATCAAAATTTATGGAAATGTCAACCCGGATCCAATGGTGAGGTCTATTTTTACCCAGGAGGTCATTTCTGCAAGCTACCCCCCAAAACCCTCATTTTAAATGAAACATCCAAAAAATTCCTTTTTGTCCAACAATTTCCCATGCCCAAAATATTTTAACATCCCATCATAACAGCAAATCCAAAACCCTTAGATCTGCAATAAATCATTCATATATCTTGCCCTTTTCTTTTATCCTCTCATGCATTCCCATGGATTCAATCTAGGGTTACAAACAATAAAACCATAGCTCTGATACCACTTGTAAGGAAACTTGGCAATATAGAATATAACCATTTTCACATAACCCATAATAGATCTAAAATAAACAGGGAATTAAAATCCACATGCAAGAGAATAGACAACATACCCACAAAATTGTGACACAAGATATACCCTGGGAAACCCTCATTGAGGGAAAAAACCCAGCCTCCAAAAGCATCCATCACCATGTATTATTCAGCAAAAAATACCATTGCCATACAACCATGGAAGCCTTCATGGCCATAGCCACAACCGAGAAAACTATGTGAACAAGCATGAATCCACACATCCCATGCCATGCTTTCAACCTTCACAAATGCTCCCTTGGCTAACCTGTCAAGCCTTGTCCCGCTCGACTCTTGCCTTTTGTCTTCTTCTTGTCACTCTCTTCTACAAAAACTACCCTTGTGGCTGCTTATATAGTAGTAAGTCCCACAAAACCACCAAGTGGTATTACATAAGCCATGTGCTAAAACCATGTGCTACCTAACCCACTAACCCCACATTTAATATTGGGCATTTAATTCTTTTTCCCCAATATTAAATAATTACATGAAATATTTTCACAATGTTACATTACAACTCATCAAGAATATTTCATGGGAATCTTTACATTTTGCACATCCATCTAGGTACAACATTACATAATAAAAATAAAATAACAATATTATGCAATGTGTGCAACACCCATTATCTCAACAATGAATAGGCAAAAGAGTTCTCAAAATTTTACTTACAATTATAGAATCCAAGATTTGTCCTTTGAGAGCTCTTATTTCACTCACAACATCCTTGATTTAGTTAACATATTGTTCAACATTTTCACTTTTTTCATTCTCATGTCATCATACTTACCTCTCAACCTTTCAAATTTGGCTCTTCTTAAATTGTCATCTCGTCCATATAAAAGCTTCAGTTTGTCCCACATTTTCTTTGGAGTGGTAGGGTTTTTAACATTGTCAAATTAATCATCAATGATAGCAGAGTAAATATCAATCATCATACTATTAAGATTCCTCTTCTTATTCATTTGATCCATAGTCAGAGGACCAATAGGTGTGACATATTCATTTTCCAACCAATGTGTGACATCATCTCCAATACTTAAAAGACGTAGCTTCATTTGGTTTTTCCATGAGGAAAAGTTCTCCTTGTTCAACTTTGGTGGCTCTATTTTATGCATCTTGATCTTTTTCTTAAGTTCCTTTAAACTTATTCCTTCAAGCACTCAGAGCTCTAGTACCAAATTTTTAGATAAATGAGAGGGGGGCAAGGGGAATGAATTAATTATGTCTAGTTATCTCATAATCCCTGAACAAACATTTCATCACCATCAAAGCAACATAAACATCAACAATGATAACTTTAACACATCTAATCACTCGGTATAAATATCCAACATAAAACTTAACTCATACATCAAAATCTTTTCAAATTATTATCAAAGTGTTCCTTGCATTATCAATTCTCAGTAAATTTCCAGTAATTACCTAGTGATAATATAGTTATTATCGCGTTGCACTAAACTGTAAAAGCTTGTAAATCAACTTGCAACACATATAATATTCACAAAAATTTGACACCAATAATTAATCTGGAAACCCTATAAGGGAAAAGCTACCAGGGATCACAACCAAAAAAAAATCACTCTTCTAAAGTGATCTTTGTTAGGAGACTATCTTGTTAAAGGTTACATCGATTGGGGATAAGATAATACGCATCTCAATTAGGTACCAATTTATTGAAAGCGTTTGAAATTTTCAAAATTTTCTTTTTCTTCCACTTTAATTTTAAGAGGTAAATTGTCATCAGTAGTTGTAATTGTTATTCCTAGGGCTATTTTTTTCACCTTTTTATGTACCCACCCATAGAGGAAGATAGTCATGTAGGTTGAGTCCTTGGATGCAAAACTGTCTCTCTATCTAGCAAGGCCCCTAGATAGTTTAGGCTATCAAAGTACACTTTGTTAAAAAGACCTTGTTAGAGGATTTCACCAAAAGATTGTCTATAGACCTTATCACTCCATGTTTATGACTAAAGAGAGTGGCCTGATTTAAAGGACTTACAAACACCACTAATCAATTTTACCATATAGGATTTCATACACTTGTTAGGTCGACTTGGTACTTGCAAGATTTTATGCTACAATGGTTAAATAGGTATAATGTAAAGCGATCTATAAGAATAACAACTACCTTTTCTTGATTAGATCTCAATTCTTTCTCTTTCTTTGTCTTTTACTCACTCGATTGATTTTGTCTTCCACAAACTCCTTTCTCTTCTCTCTACTCTTTTTGGCTCACTTAGCTCAACTCTTTCTTCTTCATAGAATCATTCAATCATATCTCTTTCATCTTCATCAACTCTCAAGAAATGTCAAAATGAAATCATTAGCTACTTTGAACCAACAACCTAAAGCTGCCACTTTCTCCTCCTTAAATAGATTTCTCAATTCTTCTAGATCCTTCCATATTTTTCTACTTAATCAGAATTGTCGATCTTAGGTTTATAATATAATTCCTTTGTACAATGAATTTCAAACTACAAAGATCTTAACTCCAATTTATCCTTCAAGAACCCATATGTAGGTTAGAATAAATGAAATGTTGCAAGGAAAGAGGGATTCATAGTACAACATACAGATTTAAAAGATAAAATAGAAATATTCAACATAAGGTAAATATACATGCACAAGATAGTTAAATGGTAAGAAGAGGAAAACATGGGTTTTATTATTGCAAGGAAAAATAAGAAATTTACAATCATAGAGCATAATGATGTTTAAAAGAACCAAAGAAGAACTAGAGGCCCACTCACAAGAAACATTTCCAAATCCACCATATGAAGAAGAGCCACTAAAACACAAGTTTTCTAGCTTTAGAAGGAGTAAGCCTCCCTAGATTTCCATTTCATTCTATAAAGATCAAGATCCTATGCCTCCTTAACATAATGTTAAACAATTGCCAAAGGAGAAAGAAGAAAAAGAGGAGGATGCGGTGCTTCCTATGTTTAAGGAACCAAAGGTAGATGATTAGGCTTTAGATGGGGAAGAAAGGTTAGACCTATTGCAAAAACAAGAAGAGAGATGTCATGATTTGCACCAGGAAGATAATCATGATCAGAAGGAAGAAGAAAAGATAGATGCAAGTTATGATATGGAAGATGATTTTTCTAGAATTATAATAGATTTCTTCTCAGGGCTTGACACTATACCAGTAGCTCCCAAGGAGGTGGTGTAGACATTGTGAAAACCAACTTCATAGATCACCAAGAGCACCTACATGCAAATAACCTGTACTAAAGAGAAACCAAAAAAGGAAAAAGAAGAGCTTGGAAAACTTCAATGGTGTGAGAGAAAAATTGTATTCCAAGTTATGAAAACAAAAAGTACAAAAGTTCAACCTTAAATGTGAATGAAACCCTAAAGGGAAAGAAAACTAGGTTTGCACATTATAATTAATATAAAATATTAATTATATGCACCTAAGAGAAAGCTTAAGTAACTAGAGTAATAAAGAACTTGATTAATTAAATCAACATGATCTAATTAATAAGAAAAACAAATAATTACTCTAACACCCCCCCTTAAGCAAAGCTCAAGAGGAAGCTAACCTAGCAAAGCTATGAAAGTAGGAAAATGGGTCCTGGCAACAAGGCCTGATCAGGTACCCAAAACATGAAAATCTCTGTAAACTTGAGACAAAGGAGAAAACCCAGTGGGAAAAACCCCTCTCCAAAAAGAGATAGAACAAACATGTTGAAAAAACATGAAGGAAGGAAGGCCTCAGGAAGACCCCCCAAGGACAACTTTTGTGACCCCAAGCATAGACAGAAACTAAAGATAGCGAGGCAATACAAATGACTTGGTAAAGATCTCGGCAACCTAGGCATCAGTGGGAATATACTCCAAAGACAGAACAACATCCTAGATCAAATGATAGATGAAATACATATGAAGCTCAATGTGTTTAGTGCATTGATGCTCCACTGGGTTGCGAGAAATATGAATAGCACTTTGATTATTGCACCATAGAATAATTGGACAATCAGGAAGAAAACCAAATTTAGTCATCAACTGTCGAAGCCATAAAATCTCCTTACTAGCAAGCACCGCTACTCTATACTCAACATGAGCATGCTACTTCTTAAATGACCATGTGATAGGACTAGAGCCAAGATATAAAACAAAGCCAGAAGTAGACTTTCAATCATCAACATCACTGGCCCAATCTGAGTCATTGTAGCCAATAATGTGAGGAGTCCCTAATATGTAATGAATTCCATACATTAGTGTTCCCTAGATGTATCTCAAAATATGCTTGGCAGCTTGCCAATGACTCTCATGAGGCTCATGTGAAAACTGAGAGACAAGACCCATTGCAAAGGAGAGATCAGGATGAGTGTCTATCAGGAACAACAAGCTACCAACCAATTGCTAGTACAATGTAGGATCCACTAAAGGTGAAGAGCAAGAGGTAGATAAGGTAACACTTGACTGAAAAGGTGTTGGAGTAAGCTTGAAATCAAGCATGTCAAAGTGGTAAAGCATGTCAAGAGCATACTTTTTTTGATAAAAAAAATCCTAGTAGAAGACTGAACAATCTGGAGACCAAGAAAATAATGTAGCTAACCAAGATTAGTCATCTCAAACTGTTCCATCAATGCTCTCTAAACATCCATAATCATGGAGGATGGGCTACCTATGAGAAGAAGATCATCAACATATAGCAAAAGGATCAAAACCTTAGCCTCAAGATGCTAAATATAGATGGTAAGATTGGAAGAGAACAAAGATCCCAAGTATGATTCTTCATCAAAGATGAACACTCCTCCTCCATTGCACTATCCCACTTAGAATGTCCTGTCATTGCTACAAATGTTTGAGGATCATCACAAATAGCATGACAAAGAAGACTAGAACCCATAGTATGAGAATGGGTGCAACAGGAAGTGGAAGGGTCACTAGCTAGAGATCTTGTAGCCTCAACTATAGCTCAAGCCTATTTAGGCATCTAGGGAGAATCCTATGACAAGGGTAAATGGGGATCACCAAGATCATCATCCTCATCATCTAGAAAAGATACTAGAAAGGATGAGGGAGTAATAGTAAGTGAAGTAGACTTTGGAAATAGGGTATCTACTGTAGGAAGGTGCTCATCAAACTGGACATCCCATCAAAATAGGACCTCTCTAGAATTAGGATCAAACAACCTATAGGCCTTAACATCCTCCTAGTAGCCAAAAAAAATGAGGTGTCAACTCTTCCACTCCTTTGCTCTCCTCTAAGCATCTGGTATAAATGCCCATGCTTCACTACCAAAAACTCAAAATGAAGATACATCAAGCTTGACATGAGACCAAGCCTCCTTAGGAGTTATATGTTGAACTACCTTGTGAGGCATCTAATTTTGAATATAGTTGGCACAATTTATTGCCTCTACCCAAAAACAAAAATCCATGGACCTAGACTGAATCATACAATTAGCCATCTCCCAAAGGGTTTTTTTCTTTCTCTTGGCCACACCATTTTGTTGAGGGGTGTAGAACACTAAAAACTAATGCTGAAGACCATGTTTAGAGCAAAAATCCCTAAAAGCTTAGTTTACATACTCCCCCCATTATCTGTGTGTATCCGTCAAATTGAAAGACCAGACTACTTCTCAACAAATGTCTTAAAGACTCGAAATGAATCAAAGACATTATAATTGTACTTCAAAAAGTACACCCATGTGTATATGAGCAATGTTAGTATGCTAATAGAAACTAAATTTAAATAAAGCTTCTACAAATTAAACAAAATTCATAAACTTCAAGATAGACTAAGATGAGCTCTCAATTGAGAATATGAGCCATTAATGGGCTCTCTCAATGAGAAGCTCTCTTGTTGAGTAGCTTTGTCTAAATAGATAGGATGTATGCTCAAGCTTATGCTTCAAAAATGGCTTCAAATGGAGTTGGAATTTGGGTGTGAGTGTATGATTTTGATGTAAAATGGCTTCTTAAAATGGAATTATGACTTTACTTCATGGATTGTGTTATTTTGCAAAGGGGAAGGATCCAATTTATAGGCAAGAGGCTTGAGGGATTGAGGGCTAAGATGCAAGGATGGGAAAAAGCTCATGGAGGGCTCAGATTGCATGAGAGGAGAGCACATGGATTGTGCTTCTTTACAGCCAATTAGGGAGTGACACATGTCATAGGGTGAGAGGATGGAGGAAAGGGGAAGGATGAGTCAACAAAGGAGGCTCAAGGGATAAAATCTTCATAAAGACCCTCATAATGGCTTGTAAGAGCAATAAAAGGGCTTGGAAGAGTCATTTATGGCCTAGTGGGCTTCATAAAGTTTTATGGTTGAGATATTTTGAGGGAGATGAGAGAAATTTCGACTTGGACTTGATTAGGAAGGTTTTAAGCTTGCTTAGGCTTGTGCAAATGATTAGAGGATGGATTAGGATGGTTTAGGATTAGCTTAGGGATAGGCAAGTGGATGGCATTTAATGAGGGTGGGTGAAGGAGGAGATATTTGTTAACTTTGGCTTGGGTTAGTAAGTCTTAACCCATTTATAGGGAATGTGACAAGGTTAGGATGGGATTAGGATTAGGTTTAAAGACATCTTCTAGAAGAGTCTAGACTTTGGATGAGGATAAAGACTTTCTAGAATAGTCTAGAATTTCCTAGGATGAGGATGAAGATTTTCTAGAAGAGTCTAGAACTTCTTAGGATGAGGATAAATTAGATTTTTAAGAAATAAATAAAGTTTTATTTATTTCAAGGGTTTGGGTTGAGGAGATATTTATTAAAACTTTTTTAATAAACATGAGGATTAATATTTAATCTTAATTAAATATTTTGAGTTGAGATTAGGGGTAGGAAATGATGGGATTAGCCTTTAATCAAAATTAAAGAAGGATTAGAAGATTTTGGAAGAGGTTAGTGGTCTAAAGGAAATTGGCCAAGTTTTGGGCAAAAAATAAATTTTTTATTTATTTTGGGTTTTTTGGTCAATTTATTAATTAAATAATTAATAAATAAGGAAATAATGTTTAAATAAGATTTAAACATTTTTGGGAGGGATTCCTTAATTAAATATTTTTAATTAAGATAAAGGGATTTAATGGCATAAAAATAATTAATTAATTAATAAATGATGACATCATCAGGAACTTTTTTTTTCAGAAAATAAAAATATTATTTTCTAAAGGTTTTTAGGTGTCTACACCATGTACATTTGGAGAAGTCATCAATGAAAGTAAGCACATATCTGGCACCTAAAAAAGGAGTGAGAAATGACATGAGGTCACTATGAATCAACTCCAATGGTGTCAAAGCACAAGTGGCTCATCCATGTGGAAAAGGATCCCTATGTTGTTTGCCAAGAGCACAACCCTGTCAAACACCATCTATGCAAGAAATCTAGGGAAGCCCAAGAACAAGTGCCTATGTGCTCATCTATTGAAGATATCTATAATTGACATGGCCAAAATGCTCATGCCAAAGTCTACTTACTGAATCTGCATGTGCTGTAAGACAAGAACTTGTGTCATAAGAAGACTCAAATCCATCAAATATATAAAGGTGAGATGCAAAATCAACACTCCTAGTAGCCACAATCAACTCAGAATCAAGTAAGTCCTAAATAACCACATCATGTGGTGAGAACTCAATTGTCTTACCAGAGCTAGAGTGGCAAATATGATAAACAGACAATAAGTTCATCGATATGTCAGGGACAAAAAGAACATCCTAAAGAGAACCCCCAACTAATGCAATAGAACCATAACCCACGACTAAAAGATGTGATGAGTTTTCGATAACAATTTGTGAAGTAGCTATTGTCAATCAAGATTGTGCCTATAGCAAGGTGCAAAATCTAGCCATCCTATTGAAAAATGGAAACCCTCTCAGGTGGTGGGTTGTCCTAAAATGAGAGATGAATCTTTGGAAGCTAGGTCGGTTCCTAAATAGTGATCACCTAAACCTAAATTATACGCAAGATAATGGGAGAAGTGAATGAAAAATAATGAATACTAACCTAAATGAGGCGATACATTGATGGTTTTGAATGTAACTTTAATTAAATCAACATGAATTATGAAAGACACAATTGATTCACAATACTCAGACAAACATGCAATCACAAAAGTGTTTCTATGTAAGGATTGGGATCTTCCGCTTTGAAAGGAAAACCTAAGTTTTACCAATTTTCTACAAAAAGAATAATGATCACAAAAAAAGACTTGTAATCACATGTATCAAGATTTAAATTTGTAATAAGGAATATAACTTAAATGAAGGTGAACACAACATGAAAGTAAAGAATCCACAATATTACACGAGAATCAATAAGAAGGAATCGTTGAATCTCTATAACCAATGCTGAAAAACCTCTGCTACAAATTTTCTCTTACAATCAACTCAAAATATTCAATACACAAAAATTTGAATTCAAAAGAAGATCCCTCATAATGAGGTGAATGTACAATATATAGAACTCATAACCCTAATTTAGATTCCAAGATCATGCCTAGAAACTATGAAGAAGCCTCTAAAAATAACCATCAACCATTTGCCCAACAGATAGATAATTGAAAAACTACCTCTAGCTCCTCAAAATCATGCATAAATCCCTAACTCAAATCCCTCAAGTAACCCAAAAATATAGCATGTAAAACTCCTCATAATTATGCAAAAATATGCATAAAACAAGATCTCATCATGAATTGCATACAAAACTGGCCTTAACTGCTCCATAAATCACTGAAAATAGCACTAAAGTGCTCCATCACTGCATGAGAAACTCAAGCTACCCTTAGCCTCCAAAAATAGCTCCATACTTAACCCTATTACTGCATGTAACATTCAGTTAACTCAAACAGTCCATCTTTGCTAAAATAGAACTTATCTTTGCATGAAAGAGTTAACTAAATGTGACTTTGGAGTTCAAAAATAGTCATTGAAAGCTCCCCTTGCATTTATCATTTTAAAACTATTAATTCATTATAATTCCCTTTATTTAATTAATAAAATCAAAGGCTTTATAATTATAGCCATTTGATATATTAATTTTACAATAACACACTTCTTTTTCTTATATTTATTAATATTAATGTGTTTATCATTATATTTATCAATTTTAAACACATTAGTATTAATAAGTATAAGAAATGGAATATATATAAATATATTTTATAAGTGTTATATGTATTAAATTAGTAATAATCATATAACACATTTAATATATATAAGACTTATAAAAATATCTTTTAAAAGTTTCTAAAAAAAAAAAATCAAGAGTCCCAATTATGGACCCAAAATTTCTATCAAATATAGCAAAGGTTTTCAAAGGAAAAAAGGGGCAAACACTTTCTTTTTTCTACTCATTTTGTGTTTCATACATAGGAAGAAAAAAGAGGGTTTCAGAACCCTAGCCACCATGGAAAATTGCTAGGCAATTTTCTTGTTTGCCATGGATGTTGGATGCCATCTTCTGTAGATTTCCTTCATGCTTGGTCGACTTGAACTTTTACTATGGTTGCAAATTTTCATAGGTCTAAACATCAACTAGTTATAGCCAAGTTTATTTCATGGTGAGTTCTATTGATGGTTTAGACAATGATATTTGCTATTCGTAATTTTATTGTTCCTTTACTAGGTGTTATTTCTTTGCTGATTCTGGGTGTATTTCTCCTTGGACACTATTTTTATTGTATAGCCACCATGCTTTGTTGGACGATAATAAATTTACACTTTCTTTGGTAGTATATTTATGCTTCTCGTGAGTTATTTAGCTAGTCGACTTCTTTTTTCTGGCTTCATTTCATGGCTCCTCCTTATGGCTTTTGGACACCATCTTTGTTGTATATGTGTTTCATTTTGTTGTTCATGGCTCCCTCATCCTGTTCATGGGTTTCTTAGCTGAGACATGATTTTGTGAGATAATTATCTATTGGTTATGGATATAAGCTTCTATGATTTTGTCTCCTTCTTCTCATGACTTTTGGACTCAGGCATTCATTCAAGGGTTTAGCTTGTTTGCTAGGTTATGCAGTGAATCTATTGTTGTAATACCTCTATTTTATGATATTCTTGAGGCACTAAAATATATGTGGGATATGTTAAGGTGCTACTAGTGTTTTGTGTTTCATTCTCTTTGCTTTGACAAAGAGATTTGTGTTCAGCACATCTATTTCTATCTTTCATCCCATGCCTAAATTGTTCTAAAGAAATTTGCAGTGCATTTGTCTGAGTTTCAAGTGATGCATCTGCTCTTGATTCATCATCCAATATATCAGATATATTACTAGAACTTGGAAAAGTTACATTAATTTGCTCCTTCAAAATTGATGATGAAAGAACATTATCTCTTCTAGATGTTGTATAAAGCTTTAGCATTTTATGTCTACATCCTGAGGACTACGATTTTCATTGTTGTCATTTTGTAACCTTTTAATTTTTGATTCAAGATTCTTTGTTACTTTTTGTGAAGTTGGCTTCTTGAAACTTTTAAAATTTCAACAAATCTCTACAGCTCACCACTTAGGTTCTTAAAATTTTTGTTTTCTCTTCCAACAAGGCCTCCAAAGTAAACTTCTTTTCCTTTAATCTAGCAACAATCTCATTATTTCTCTTGTTTTTATTATATGCAATTCAGCTCTGCCCTTTCTTTTATTCCATGCAATGAAAAACTTGCACCTTAATGAGAATATTCATTTCTTTTACTCATTATGTATTGATCAATACACTTGTTAAAAATTGCACGTGGACTAGTAAAACAATGCCTTTGTTTTATTGTTGCTTATTTGCTTCGTTCTGTAGAAAATTATATACTTTCACCTTGCTCTTGCTGACACAATGCACCAAATTTTCATAGCTTGTATACTAAAAATATGAACTATTAGTTTAATGTTATAATAGGTGAACTATTATTTTTATTTTAGAAGTTCATCGTATTTAAAATTTCTTACTCTTGTTGATCCAACATCTATTTGTTGGCACAAACCTTCCTGTATCCTATAGCTATAAGTTGAAAATATTTCTACTACTATTCCGTATTTTTTGTTGAAATCTTGAGAGTTCTGGTTGTGCTCTGACTATTTTACTTTTAAATATTATGTTGAAAATATTCATGTTGCTCCAATGAAATGTGCAACTTATTTCTCTGAATTCTGCCTTATTCACATACATGTTTATGCTCTATTTATCTAATTTTTTAATAACAACAAACAATTTTCTATTTATGCTATAGCTTGCATTATACTTATCCCTAACTACATACTTGTAAAGATTTAATTATTTTCACTCGTAGGCTGAGAATTCCAAGTGCCCTCCATGATTTGACTAAAAATTTTCATACCTGTAACACATGTACATCCCTTTAAAAATATCCTCATGTCTTCAACCCTATGTTAAGGTTTAACTAGAAGGTCACATACTTGTAATTTATGTATGCCCCTTCAATAGTCTCCCCATGTCTTTTTTCTTCACCTCTACATGATTTGACCAGAAGGTTTCACACATGTAATTTATGCATGTCCCTTTGATAGCCTCCTCAGTCCTTCAGTCTTGGCCTCTACATGATTCAATTGAAAGGCTTCATGCATGTAATTTATGCAAGATCCTTCAACAACCTCAAACTTCATACTTGTATCTATACATGAAACAAACTCATTAGCATAAACATGTTTTACTTTATAGATTTCTCTCTTGCCTTCTTGTCTTTTAATATAGTTATCTGAATAACCATGTTGTAGGAATAGTAGTGTATAGATAACTGAAAAGATTTCCATTTCTTAATTCATATGAACTAACCCTCCTCTTCTTTCATTTTTTCAGGTCTATGACTAGGCGGAGATGCAAATTCAATCCTTCAATGTTCAAAACAACAAATCTTCTATTCAGGCAATGGAGACCTTATCAATACTTTTCTATTTATATAGTGTGTTTATTCATATATTATGTTAGGAGCTGAGACTACTTGTGTGGTATCTGAATGTATTGTATTTAAGTATTTTGTAAAATTTGAACACTTTGTACCTTATCAAAAAATAATTTTGAATACTTCAATTAAAAAGTATTGCTTTGGTACTTGTATTTTGAATAAAAGTGATCAATTTTCGTGTTTACTAATTTATGTACTTTACTTTTTGCATCATTTTCATTCTGTAATATGTATTCTTAGCAACTAAAAAAAAAGCTAAGCTCAGTATACAACGTAGAAATTTAGGAAGTATGTTAAATTGGTAACATTTTTGGCGACCTCTTAGGGTTTTTTGCTTACTAAACAGTAATAGACCAGCTACCTTATGCAAATTCATTGGGTACAGAGTCATCTTCAGCATTTAGAAAACTGAACCTTTTCAAAATTTTAGAAAATTACCAAATTGAAAAAATGAAAAATATTGCTGAAATAAACACAGCTCACCACACCAATCTAAAAATTGAAACAAAAGTTGAAAACTGAAAACAAATATGTTAGTTGCCATAGGATCCCATAGCTGTTCATTTTGATAACTAGGATGGAGTTGTATCATAGCAAATAGATAAATATGATTTCTTTTTATGATCTCTTTTCTATGGCATCACAACTATATCATGGTTGTGAGGACTAATAGCTGCTTATGTTATGACACCTTGCAAATTTGGCTAAATTTTTTATTGAAAACAACTACAAAAATTCAACTACTAAGCTTGAATATGTACCTTGTGTCATAATAGCAATTTGGTGTGTCATTTATGATTGTACTAGGGTGATATACCAACTATTTTGGAGTGACCATGCCTCCTATTTTTCAATATTTTCATATTTTTTTACAGCGGTATATTAGTCTAGTATGATGGTGGATAATACATCATATTACTATTGTGAAACAAGAAGCTTATTCAAGTAAACTATAATTCAAAATCAGAATTTATACTTGCTATTTTTTTGAAAGTATTTCAAAAGAATTTGTTCCAGCAATATGCCTGAATGTTCTTTGATTTCCTTATAGCTGAATGGCTAAAAACTATAATATGTCATCATGAACTTGTTATGAACCCATGGAGTATGTATGATTCAAGGCATCAAAATTCATTCCATGCTTTGTTGATATGTACCTCATGTATAGATGGTAGATTGATAATGATGTGTTGTAGTTTCTAGTTTTATTACTAACAACTAACATGCTAAAATTTGAATCTGAATGTGTTGAAACAACACTTATTAAAATCTAAAAGCTAAATTACACCTCTACTCTACTGTGCCAAAGCGCTTATTGTAATATGAAAAAATACCTCAAAAGCATCGCTTGAGGTGAATCCCATTAACCAAAATTTTTAACTCATCTCCTTCAAGTCTAGATAGATGAAAATCATTATGTGATGTGCTGCCTATTATGATATATAGACCAAACCACATGGCATCAAGTTTTGTATGCTTTCTAGGTCTTCTTTTCAATTCATCCCATTTTAATACTATGTCTCCTAGCTAGAAATTTTTTGGAGATGCTTTCTTATCAAACATCCTCTTCATTTGAGCTTGATGATGCTCAATTGTTTGCAAAGCACCTCTCCTTTTTTCTTCTAATTTAGTGAGTTGAGCCAACCTTACAGTCATAGGCTCTTCATCAATCATATCTAACTAATCCATAAAATTTAATGCTGGAAACTCATATGAGATAGGTAATCTAGCCTCTTTACCATAAACCAACATATAAGGAGACATACCAGTTGATCTTTTAGGAGTTACTCTATCAGGCCATAGTGTTGATTTCAACTTTTCATGCCAAGAACATTGATTCCCTTCTAATGTCTTCTTTATAACACAAATTAGATTCTTGTTAGTGGATTTAGCTTGCCAATTACCCTATGGGTAGTAATTTGATGAAGTATTTAGATACATGCCTTTCTTGACAGCCCATTCTACAATCTTATTTCCTGTGAATGCAAGTGCATTATTTGAATTAATTGAATTTGGTACACCAAATATGCAAACTAAATCTTCATAAAAATTTAGAACAGTGGTTTCATTTGCATCTTTAAGAGCTATCGCTTTAGTCCACTTAGTAAAATAATTAGTGGTAGTCAATACCCACTTATGACCTACACTTGATGGTGGGTTAATGATGCCAATAAAGTCTAGACCTCATTTCATAAATGGCTAGTCCACCTGAATAGGTTGTAAGGGTAGCGCTGCTAACTTTTCTTTACCTAAAAATATCGAACATTGCCTACACTTTCTTACCCAAAGATGTGTGTCCTTAAATACACTTGGCCAATAATAGCCTACCTTCATCACCTTAAGACCTGTAGTTCTTGGTGAGAAATGACCTCTAGCTAGTCCATCATGAAATTGGTGTAAAATATGTTCAATCTAATCTAGTTTAATATAACTTAGCAACACACCTTGCAAATACTTCTTGAATAAAATACCATTTGTTAAACAGTAAGGAATGGCTTGCAATTCATTATGACCTTTCCAAACTTTCAGGATAGCATCTTGTTTGTAAGAATTTTATCATATCGTCCACTCAATCATTTTGAATATTGTGGAAAGTAGGTTGTTTATCATCTAATAGGGTTAAAACAACATTATCATCATGATTTAAATGATTATTTCCATTTCCAACAAGCTATTTGCATAAACCTTTCCCTCTTACCAGCTTGGTTACATTGATTTCAATGTCATATTCCATGGCCTTTGTAATCCAACTTGCTCTTTTAGTATTTAAATCTTTGTTGAGTAGGAAATATTTAATAGAAGGTTGAGCAACTATTAGTTTGATCTTATTATTTGAAAGCATGTGCCTAAATTTTTTCAAACTTCTAATAACAACAAGAAAATGCTTCTCAACAAAAGTATAATGCAGTTTGTAATCCTTAAGCCCTTGGCTAAAAAATGCTAATGGCTATTCAAAACCTTCATCATTCTACTGTACTAACATTACAACAATGGAATCAATGTTTCCATAGGCATATAATATAAAATCTTTTGAAAAATCTAGATTTAACAATGTAGGAGCAACAACTAATGTTTCTTTTAATAGCTCAAAACTATGTTTACCTTTTTTTGTCTAGTTGAAAACCATACCTTTTCTTAGCATAGCTATCAATTGCATTAATAATTTAACAATATTTGGAATAAATCTCCTTACAAAGTTAATTCTACCTAAGAAACTTTGAAGTCCCTTTTTATGTGTTAGAAGTGGTAGAGTGAGAATTGCACTTATTCTTTCAAGTTCAATAGTAATACCTTCTTTAGAAACAAAGAATCCTAAAAATTTTCCTTCATTAATAGAAAAAACACTCTTCTTTGGGTTCCAAGATATACATATTCCCTGCATCTCTCAAATATTACCCTTAAGTGCTGAAAATGATCTACTACATTCTTTGGAAAAAAAACAATGTCGTCAAGATAAATAAGCACAAACCTATACATTAAGTTCAAGAAAGCTTTATTCATCACTTTCTAGAAGGTTACACCTACATTTGACAAACCAAATGGCATCTTCTGATAAGCCATAATTCCCCACTTGGTAGTAAATGTTGTTTTAAATCTATCCTCTTCCTTCACCAAAATTTGATTATAACTAGAGAAACCATCCAGCAATGAGAATCATTTTGAACTTAAAAAAACAAGTAAGATTTGTTCCATTGAAGGAAAATAATGTCCATCCTTCAATGAAGCTCTATTTCAATCATGAAAATCAACACACAATCTGATTTATCCATTTTTCTTTAACCTAAGAAGTATGCTTAATAGGGAATATAATATTGCTATCAATTAATTTATTTAGCTCCTTGATCATAAGAGGTTCTAATTTGGGATTTATTGGCCTCTATTTTTGTCTAACTGGTTTTGCACTAGTTCCAATTCAATGGTATGTTGAGCAATGTTAGGATCAAACTCCTTCAAATATGAATAATTTCAAGCAATAATATCATGGAATTCATGGAATAAATTCATAAAAGTTTGACACTCTTCAGGAGTACATACCTTTCCAAGTTTCAGCTTTTTATCCTTGCTACTTCAATTTCTTTATAGTGTTCTTCCTTGATTTGCAAGCCGAACTTATTCTTTTTAAATTGATCATCAATATTTAAAATGGATTCTAAAGTTACCAAACCCTTAGGCATCTTATTAGCCCTTAATTGAATAATCTGGTCTTCATATTGTTCCTATAGTTTCTGCTGGTTAGGTTGAGAAAACTTAGCTTCTTCTCTTAAAAATTTAACAATATGCTGATTAGATTCAAAAACTTGCCAACTTTTAACATTATTTGGTATAGCAGGTCCGAAAATAACCTTTACATGATTATTTCCTTTATTTTTATTGATTTTAGATGGTATATCATATTGTGCACCAATTGCAGCAAGTCTGTTAGCATGTTTATTCTGATTTCTGGGTATAGATTGCAAATTAAATGCTTCAAAACCTTCAATTAAATCCCACACACCATGTTTATAACTTTTTAGTAAATCATTTTTAGTAGCATGGATGCCTCTAACTTGGTTAACAATCAGTTTGGAATCACCAAAAACTTGTAGATAGTTGATACCTCACTTTATGGCCCATTTTAATCCATTTACAAGTGCTTCATATTCAACAATGTTATTGGTATAGCTAAAAGTAAATCTAAAAAAAGAATAATACCTTTCATTTGTTGGTGAAATTAGCATACAACCTCCTCTCACACCTATTTTGTTGTGTGAACCATCAAAAAATAATTTCTACACCTCATTACCTTGCTGTTCTAAACTTAAATCTACACTTTTCATGACATTTAGCAAAAAATCAGTAGTTTCATGAATGACATAATTGCCCAAACTTGGTTCTTCAACCTATTCTTCTATAATTTCAGCATTTTTAGCAACCCATTCATCTAATAATATATCAAGAACATTCTCTATCTATGTTTGGACTCATGAACAACATTAATTTTCTCTTAGTCAAATAAAATAGTTGTTGTCTCATTTTCAGTAGTAACAACATTATGTTCAAGGCAATCCTTGGCAATAGGTTCAGATGGAATTGTGATCTTAGTGCAACAAAGCATGTGAGACCAATCTACAAATACATAACCTCCTATTTTGGTAGTGAAATCATGTGATAAACATATGGAAAAATAGGGAGGTAAGTCAATGATGCATATATTCATAGGGACCGAAAAACTAGGAAAAACATGCAAGGTCAAATCCATGTTACTTATGACTTCAATTGTCTCAATAGTTGTCCCAACTAGCTGAACTACCCCATTTTCAATTGGCTCATATTTAAGGCCTAGCTGGTCAACAATTTTTTTGGCATAACTGAGCTAGTAGCACTTGAATCTATCATGCAATTATGAACAAGGTACTTGCCTATTATGATTGCAATGTAAAAAGGTGGTGGTTTAACTATCTCGGATGGTTGTTGTGACTTATTAGTGTTTGCAATCATTAGAACTATAGGAGTTTGTTGTACTAAAGCGTCATCATCTAAGTTAATTGACTATAATGCTTCCTATAGCATATCCTTTTGACCTAGGAGTGATAAAATGTCCCACATGGAAACATGAACATGAGTCTTCTTTAGATGTTCAACAATATTGAAATTTTGTGTACTAACCTTAGACTAGTTTTTTGGTACAATAGGCTCCTTTTTGTTGTTGTGATGGTTGTAAACTTACTTTTTGCACTTTCACTTATTGTCCTTGATGTCCTTTTGGAATATATTACATCTTTTTCACATTTGATGGTCCTGGTTGAGTATTATGAGTATTAACATGCCATTGTTTTGCCTTATCAACTTGTTGTTGTACATTTGCAGCTTGGGTCTTTGACCTTGTTCTCGCTAATACAGGTCTCAAAACTTGGTTTTGATCAAAATTTGCTGCTATAACAACCTCATCTTCACTAAAATTCATTAGAGTAGCATATAGGTTACTTTGTTGCTACACTTGATCATGATGAACTTCTCCTTGAGTAGTTATTTTTTTCCTTTTAAGAACATCTCTTTTTCTTGCCTCAGGTGCATGCACATAATCAAGCTAGTAATAACCAACATTACAAGTATTGCACCACTCCTCATCATGTGCATAGTTGTTTCAAGGAATAATTACCAAATCTTTAGAATTACTAGGAGTTGCATAATTGTAAGGCTGGTTAGCTCTTTGACCATAGTTTCTTTATTGTTCTCGAGCTTTCCTTTGCTAATTTGATCCTAAAGCTTGATTGAATTTCCAATTCTCCTGATAAGAAGATTGATTAGGTCTATTGTATTGACCTTGTTTCCTTTTCAAAATTTTTATTTCATTTCCATAAGTTTGCAAACTTTGCATCATGCTGTCACTTTTCTCTATTAAGTCCAAATTCTACTCGTTTAGCTCTCTAATAGGAGCTATAGCAGCATGTTCTTCTATTGCAACTTGCACATTAAATGCTGGTAATGCTAGCATAGGTGGAATTATAGCTAACAGTGATATAATAGCTAGTACAATTTTTTGTATTTCTATAGAATAAGGCATTGGAGGTAGCTTGCTAGCTTGTATTAAGCTATTTTCAGCTCTTACAACAACATCAAATAAATCATGCAAAGTACGTCCTCCCATAGATTGTATCATAACTGAAATATCACTATTAAAAGCCTTTAAATAAAATAAGAATGCATAGTTATTAGAAGGCTTAACAATTGCTGGAATTCTATCCCAAGTTCACTGAAAAAGAAAAGAAAAATAAAAATATGTTCATTGGGATGTCTTTTGATGTTAGTCAACTATTCAACCAAGGAGAGATTATTAGACTTATTTTGAAACTTGCTGATTAACAAGCTTCCCAATGTGTCCCATGAGGCAATTGAATTTACCGCTAAACTTCTTAACCAAATTAATGATTTTCCTTTGAAAGAGGCTACTAATAATTTTAAGGCCACATCCTCATGTTGAACTTGATGTAATCCACAAAGGGTAGCTATATCCTTGATATGTTCCACTATTGAAACATGATTTTCACCAGTAATATATAGCACACTTTTCAATGTTGCTGGTGGAATATCATGGTGAGCAATAATTTGTAAAGTGTTGCCAGCATTAAAAGCTACAAAAGGAATATTTTGGGTCATTTGATGAATTGGTGGTGCTTGCTATTGTACTATAAATGTAAATAAAGGTTGGGTAGGCTAATTTACCTTCCACTGATATATTTTCAAACTTTTAACAATAGTTGTAGTACCACTTGTGGATGCTAATAAACCAAATTGATCTTTTGGTAACTCCTCAAAAATGGGCACTTCAGATTCATAATGATCATGAACACTTAAATCTTAAGGAAAACCAATATCTTCAATAAATATCTTAGATTCTTCAGAATTTGCTGGCTGATCTTCAATTATAGGATATTCAAATGCTAAAAATTCTAATCCAAATGACAAAATAGATCTTCCTCTTGTAACTAATGGTGTCCTTCTTCCTCATATTGACCTTCGTGGAGTTCTTCTCATTAAGGAAATCACCAAAACTACAACTGTATCTATGATAAACCTTCAAAAAAGAGTCACTAGGTGTTAATAAAATACCTTCAAAAAGGCTAAAATATTGCTATTCACACTAAAACAATAGTAAAGTCTTATAATTTAGAGAACTGTGAAGCAGTTTGTAGTCCCATTAGGTGTGCTAGAAAACTATTGTCAATCAGGATTGCACCTATAGAAAGATGCAGAATCTAGCCATCTTGTTGAAACATGAAAACTCTCTCGGGTGGTGGGTTGTCCTAAAATAAGAGATGAATCTCTGAAAGCTAGGTTGATTCGTAAATAGTGATCACCTAAACCTAAATTATACATGAGATAATGGATGAGAAGTGAATGAAAAATAATGAATACTAACCTAAATGAGGTGATACACTGATGGTTTTCAATGTAACTTTAATTAAGTCAACATGAATTATGAAAGATACAATTGATTCACAATACTCAGACAAACATGCAATCACAAAAGTGTTTCTATGCAAGAACCAAGATCTTCTGCTTTGAAAGGAAAACCTAAGTTTTACCAATTTTTTACAGAAAAAATAATGATCACAAAAAAAACCTATAATCACATGTATCAAGATTCAAATTTGCAATAAAAAAATAACTTAAATGAAGGTGAACACAATATGAAAGTAAAGAATCCACAATATTGCACAAGAATCAATGAGAAGGAACCATTGAATCTCTATAACCAATGTTGAAAAACCTCTTCTACAAATTTTCTCTTACAATCAACTCAAAATCTGCAATGCACAAAAATCTAAATCCGAAAGAAGATCCCTCATAATGAGGTGAATGTACAATATATAGAACTCATAACCCTAATTTGGATTCCAAGATTATGCCTAGAAAAAATAAGTCAAAAATTATAGAAACTATGAAGAAGCCTCTGAAAACCACCATCAACCACCCGCCCAATGGATAGATAATTCAAAAAATGCCTCTAGCTCTTCAAAATGATGCATAAATCCCTAACTCAAATCCCTCAAATAACCCAAAAATATAGCATGTAAAACTCCTCTTAATTATGCAAAAATATGCATAAAATAGGGTTTCATCATGAACTACATGCAAAACTGACCTTAACTACTCCATAAATCACCAAAAATAGCACTAAAGTGCTTCATCATTGCATGAGAAACTCGAACTACCCTTATCCTCCAAAAATAGCTCCATACTTAACCCTATTATTGCATGTAACATTCAGTTAACTCTTTCATGCAAAGATAAGTTCTATGAGTTAATTGAACATTACATGTAGTAATAGGGTTAAGTATGGAGCTATTTTTGGAGGCTAAGGGTAGTTTGAGTTTCTCATGTAGTGATGGAGCACTTTAGTGCTATATTTGGTGATTAATGGAGTAGTTAAGGCCATTTTTGCATGCAGTTTATGATGAGAGCCTATTTTATGCATATTTTTGCATAATTATGAAGAATTTTACATGCTATATTTTTGGGTTACTTGAGGGGTTTGAGTTAGGGATAAATGCATGATTTTGAGGAGCTAGAGGTAGTTTTCTAGTTATCTATCTATTGGGTAGGTGGTTGATGATAGTTTTCAGAGGCTTCTTTATGGTTTCTATCATTTTTGACTTATTTTTTCTAGGCATGATCTTGGAATCCAAATTAGGGTTATAAGTTCTATATATTTTACATTCACCTCATTATGAGGGATCTTCTTTCAAATTTAGATTTTTGCACATTGCAGATTTTGAGTTGATTGTAAGAGAAAATTTGTAGCAAATTTTTTTCAGCATTGGTTATAGAGATTAAACAGTTCTTTCTCATTGATTCTCATGCAATATTGTGGATTCTTTACTTTCATGTTGTGTTTGCCTTCATTTAAGTTATATTCCTTATTATAGATTTGAATCTTGATACATGTGATTATAGGTCTTTTTTTGTGATCATTGTTCTTTTTGTAGACAATTGGTAGAACTTAATTTTTCCTTTCAAAGAAGAAGATCCCAGTCCTTGCATAGAAACACTTTTGTGATTGCATGTTTGTCTGAGTATTGTGAATAAATTGTGTCTTTCATAATTCATGTTGATTTAATTAAAGTTATATTCAAAACCATCAGTGTATCACCTCATTTAGGTTAGTATTCATTATTTTTCATTCACTTCTCATCCATTATCTCATGTATAATTTAGGTTTAGGTGATCACTATTTTAGAACTAGCCTAGCTTTTGGAGATTCATCTCTCATTTTAGACCAACCCACCACCTAAGAGAGTTTCCATGTTTCAATATGATGGCTAGATTCTGCATCTTTCTATAGGCACAATCTTGCTTAACAACAATAGCACAAGGAGTAGGTGAGGTGACCAACTATGGAGTGTTTGTCATATGGTGAGAGGCACTAGAATCAAGAATCCAAGTAGGCCCAAAAGTCATAGCTAGGGCAGTAAGAGCATGACCTTTCTGTACAGGGGGGATGAAGATTTAGGAGCTAAAATGTGATGTTCCTACATGAGTTCCTCTAAAGCCTCTACATATTTCCAACACCTAGAAATGGGATGTCCATCCTTTCCACAAAAATTGCAGGTCTCAGCTAATTTATTCTTAGTCTTGTAGGTAGACTCAATAGACTTTGAAGCAGATTTACCCTTGGAAGGGTTAGCTAGAGGTTTGGCATAAGTTTTTGGTGTATTTTTCTTTGGTTTGGCTTTCTATTTTGGTTTCCCCTAAGAATTCTGAGCAACCAATGCTTGGCTAGAAGAGCCAGAGCATACACCTATTAGATCTTTGCTTGTTCCCATGTCAATTGATCACAAAATGTCTCAAAAGAAGGCATCTGATGTCTGTTACCCAAGGCATCCATAGTGGAGTAGAAAGTGGAAGAAAATATTTCATACTATCCTCACAACTTTAAGAATATCAAAAAAATACACTCATCATCTATTTTGTTTTTCTCACATCCCTAGGCAGAGATTTGAACTTCATCAAGAATTCCTCAATGGTGGGGAAGCTGGTAGGTGTGAAAGAAGTCAACTCTACATCAAGCTGCAGTGCCTAGAACTCATTCACTATGCCAAATAAATTGTGAAACTTGGTCCAAATAGCTTGAGGAGTGGTTAAACCATCTAGGTGAAATAGTAGACTATTGGAGATGTTCAATGCAATAAATCCCATGACTTGATCCATTTTGTTCCTGTGTTGAAGAACCTCAAAAGGGTGCTACAGGATAGGTTGATTCTCATCTAGACATGACCATAAGCCACGTAACATAAGAATCTGAGTCACGTGTGCTTTCCAATTGTGATAGTTGTGTGGTGTTAGGTAGGCCACAAAGGGGTCTGACATTGAGAGAAGAAGACAAAAGTAGAAGGGTCAATTTTGAAGTAAATTATAGAAAAAAAAATGCTCTCCCCCACAATGGATAAATATATCCATCAAAAACCAAAGCAACAACTATTGAAAGCACAAAAATTGAGAAAAGAACCTAGATTCCAGATGCAGAGTGAGAGGAAACTAAAGCCTCTTCTTCAACACCAAAAATGGGAGATCAAATGGACTTGGAATAAAATGAAACTAGCTTTCTGGTGCTTCTTTTGGATAAAAAAAAGACCTCCATTTCCTCAAGTTATGGAAAAAAAACCAACTGTTGCTCCAAAAGACAAGGTCACAGGAAAATTACAAACATGGCAAAAAAATTGATGGTTGTATGACTGTCAATTAGATGTTGTTGGAAAAAAAATCTAGCCACCAGAATGATTACATCAGCTATCAAAATGATGATGTTAGCAACCAAACTGATGATGTCAGCAAGGTCAAAAAATGACATGGCTCATCGAAAAAATGACAAAAAAGGCTGGGATGTTGATGTATTCTAGTATGAAAATGATGTTACACCTATGCAAGGATTATTGACAGTGCCGCTGGCAGGGGTTATAGTACCGGTGGTGGATTTGGGTGGTGCCATTGGTGTCGGTGGTGGCAGGGCCGAGTGGAGGTGGTCGGAGGGTGGCCATGAGCAAGCAACACCATGACTATGCGGCTAGTGTTGGGTGAGTGCAGGTTGCGCTCTGATGGCAATGGGGTGGTTGGTGGGTGGTCACTAGGTGGAGTGGCCTATGTGGCCATTTTTTAACTTTTTAAATTTTTTTCTTATTTTTTGCAATAAATGCATCCGTACAGCCTTCTAGGATGCAAATTTTTTTGCCTGACGCTACAGTAGCCAGAAAACAAATTTTTTATATGGATTCTGACTATAACAGGCCTTTTGAGTGTAATGGTAGCATCTATTTAGGCCTAAAGTGAGCCAAAAAAAATTCTCCTATTGATTGAAGAAAAAAACCTCAAAAAAGCTGGGGTTTTCGACTCTGTATCGTAGCTTCAAACTATTCAAACCAGGAAGCAGTAGGGATGCTTTGATACCATGTAGAAGTTGTGAAAACCAACTTCATAGATCACCAAGAGCACCTACATGTAAATAACCTGTACTAAAGAGAAACCAGAAAAGGAAAAAGCAGAGCTTGGAAAATCTCAACGGTGTGAGAGCACAATTGTATTCCAAGTTATGAAAACAAAAAGTACAAAAGTTCAACCTTAAAGGTGAACAAAACCCTAAAGGAAAAAAATACTTGGTTTTCATGTTATAATTAATATGAAATATTAATTATATGCACCTAAGACAAAGCTTAAGTAACTAGAATAATAAAGAACTTGATTAATTAAATCAACATGACACTAATACATTAGGGGTCAATTTGTGATGGCAAGAAAAGGTAATGTGTTTTTGGCTTCTTCTTTTTTTCAATTTTAGCCCGATTTTGTTGCGATTGCGAGGCCACTGAGATATAAGAGAAAAAAAAACCGAAAAACCTCATTTGAAAGAAATTGACACAAGGTTCTTCGAAAAGGAAAGGTGCGCGGGAGACTTCAGTAGCATTGAGAGGGGCATTGAGGCAAACTCGAGGCATTGAGAGGGCTGGGCAGAGACCCGCATTAGCTAACTCAACACATTGAGAGGGGCAGAGACCCACAACAGCTAACTCGATGCATTGAGCTTGTTTGACCTACTATATTGTATGGGGATCTCTGCGGCAAAAGGTCCAAGCTTATTTTATTTTGCATAGCCTTAGGTGGTATGATCTCACTCCTGAAGCCCATTATGGTAGGATGGTAGCAATAGATTTACAACTATATACTATAAATTTGGGATACAAGTTGGAAAATTGTTACAAGTATCCCATTACATGAGATCAAGATTTAAGTTTAAATGTTCATATAATGAATAAAATTCAAAAATCCTTGCTCAATATTCATTAATTCAAGTATAAAAGTAATAATAGAACATTATTTTCATTGGAAATGAAAGGCCCTAAGTCCACAAAATGGCTAGTAATAAAAAGTACATTTGGTTGCATGTATCTTACACAGAAATGCAGTGGTATTATATATCTGACATAGTTATGAAAGTATGGCCCTCATTGCCAAGGTCTATAGTATCTACCATAGTAGTAAAAATCTTCTTAGTAAAAAAAAAGGCAAACCAAAAGATTCAGAAATTATCGAACTATCACGAATAAATCAAGAAAAAATCATATTTTCAACACACATAAAATAAAGATGAAAAAATTAACAAAACATGGTTTTATAGAATAGAGATACAAAAATTAAAATAAAATGAAAGCTTATTCCATAAATTATGAGATACATTTTTTCTTATTTATGTTCATATTGTATTTGATTAAATTGTATTGTACAATACATACTACACACTGCATAAATGATAACTAATTGTTGATAGTTTTCAATTACAATTTCCTTTGTATGAAGTCAACCTAAAAACTAAGTACAAAGTTGCAAAAAATTCTATGTTCCTTTAGAGTCTTGGGAAGGGTGGGACCTAGGATCTTGATTTGGGGATGGTGGTTAGGAAGGGTTGATTTGGGGACAATCATTGGCACAGGTTTAGGGATGGAGCACCTAAAAGGGTCAAGAGGCAATGTCCCTTATAGGGATTTGGGGTTACTACCCTCAGCAAGATTCACAAGCAACATCACACTACCATTTTTCACAGTGATAGGATGAAAATTGATTGTAAATTAGAGTAGATACAATTCAGACATGTCCTTCACAATTACATAATCATGAATGTTGGCAATTGGTGATTAATCAAAAAATCACATTTTTTGGCTTCATCAACACATTCCTCGCAGCATCATATGAAGTTCCTTACACAGTTGGCAAATGTGGGCTTAGCAAAAACTTTGGTAAATTAAAAATTTCTTAAGTTTATTTAAAAACAACTTTCTGTTATACATAACAATTTTTCTACTATCCAAGATTTTACTTGATGTTTTTTCTAGAAGAGATTGTATATGTTTTTTGAATCACAATGTTTCAGATCTCACTCTATGATCTATCATCTAGATGTTAGAGAGAAGAAGGGATAGAAAAATATATTTTTTACAAAATTAAATGATAAAATATATCCAATGAGTCCAAAAAATGAGTACAAAAGTGTTTTCTATCAAGGTTGACTCATTTGAATTTAATTGAGAAGACTAAATCCAAAAAGTGCATCAATGCATTCCTTGCAGCATCATACAAAGTTCCTTGCATGGTTGGCATACTTAGGAATCAACCAAAATTAGGATTGTCTTTATAGTGATTATCTTTAAAAATCATCATCATGATTCATAAACTGCATTACAACATTTTAAATCTTCATCTTCCCTAGTCTACTAAAAACTTGGGGAGAGGTTCTAATCCTTGCACTCTATTGCAGCTCCTCACTTCACATTAAAGGTTTTATTTTTGGCACTGAGTTGGCCAAATAATATGTGACAACTAATCATGCTCTTTTCTCTTTCTCATTTAACTCAGTACCAAAAACATAATATAGAACACTTGTGCTAATTTAGAAGCATTAGCAGTGATGGTAGTGAGTTGATTGGCATCCTTGTATTGAGTTGATATTGTCATTATTAAACTAAGTATGAAAATATGAACAATCACATTATATCTATCTCTTGGATCTGGTAGTATATCCCTAATCAAGATGGATTGAATGACAATCATATGGGATCGAGTTATGATCCTCTATATTCATATTAGAGGCTTTGATGTTGAAATTGGCTTAGCAAATAATCATGACAATGACCATAGGGTCTCTTGATAATTTGTTTGGTGACTAATCATAATTGATAACCTTTGGATTTGTTGGCTAATTAAGTTTATGCCTATGTGTCTCCTCAAGGAGACATGTAGTTGAATAGTTACAACCGCCCCTCATATGCCTCTTGATTGCACTAAATAAGATGATCGATCGCAAGAGATGGATTATCAAGATTCATAAATGATTCTATCTCTTCAGATTGGGAATTCTAATAAGTGATCTAATTATATATTCAGACCTGGAAAACATTTTTCAATATTGAATTAATTCATATCCATTCTATATTGATTATCACCTAGAGAGATCCATTACATTTACAAAGATCCTTCATTACTTAACATGGTATCAGAGCCAGGTTAATAAAGGTATCACTTTAAGAGAGGAAGGCTGCCAGCTATGAAATCAATACCATATGCCTTTGCAATTTTGTGCCCAAGATGGTGAGAGATTTCAAGTCACCTCATTTTCGTCCTCTCTAATGTTTGCAACAAAAGAGTATCTGCAAATTTGTATGATGTTCTGCACAGATTTAGTTTCGATAACACTCATTGAGTAGCATTTGTTCATGAAAGAGAAGAGGCAAAAATCAAAAAATTAGTGTTTAGGTTGTTGTGCTTGCTGACACATTTTGGCATGAGGGAGAAAGTACCAAAGTGTTGGGCCTATCATTCTTGCAGAGGGTGCTCCTGAGCTTCCCATTTCTACAAATGGTGTAACACTTGTTTAATTGCATGTTTAGTTTGGCATGCAGATGAGCATGTGTAATATTTTTCTTGTAGATCTATTTATTTTTCTTTCAGGGAGACATAGCATAATAAAAGGAAATATGGTTAAAAGTATTTGTTCAGAGCTCATTTTCAAATTGTTTGAAAGATCACTCAAGTCATTCTTTAAATGTATGGATTTGTGGTTTTTTCTGTCAATGCAAATCATGCTATTGTTAGTAGGCTTAATTCCTTTTGATTACTATCTATGGCATTTTTTCATCTTCTTCACAGGGGCAGGAAAAGCCATACAAAAAGTTTCAAGCAGTCAGCGTAGCTTCTGTTATTGCTCAACTAGTTAACAATATACCAAACAAATGCATCATTTATCCATCTATATATTTTTACTATTTTTCTTAAGTTGACAATGCTTCCTTTTGAATCTATTTATGTTAAAGCAGGATGTATCAGCATTGACTGTAGCAGAAAAACAAGTTACACAGATGAAAACTTGCATTGTTGTACTTATAGCTGACATTTGACACTTGGAGTTGATATGCATGTTTCTTTGAGGTGGGTGATAACAAAGAGCTCATCAATTTTCACTATGTCATCTTCTGGCTACAAGTCTACACCATTATTCACTATTTTTAATTTATACCTATTACAATTTTATTTTTCAAAATATTTATCATTGCCACAGTTTTTGACAGTTGGCTTCTTTGTATTAACACCTATAAGGAGCCATTGGATATTGGAAGATAAAGGTTATAAATCTCAGGTAGTTTGTCTGTGAGATTTCTTTTGGATTTGGTTGTGTTACATGAAATTCTGAAGTAAGATGCATATCAAATATATAGTTGTGGCTTTTGTGTTATGTCCAACTCAGACATGGGCATTTCTACCTGCGGTTACGATTCTGTGCATGATGAGCTTGACTTCATTTTTCATACTTGGCAATGGGAATTGTTGTATGTGCCTCATAGCCTAAATTTATATTTGGTTTAGGAGTTTGACAAGAGAATTGTGCAGAATATTACAACTTTTGAGTCTATTGTACTTGGCCTCGCTAAGGTTGATAAGCTTATGAGATCTAGGCCCTAGTGCCCCAAACTTCGGGTCCAAGATTCTGAATCATTTTCCAAACAGTAATACTAATTAGGGTTTTGTTGATGGATTTTTTGTAAAATATTTCAATGGAAACACGTAGAAATTTTTAGGTGGCTGGAGACAAGCAATTAATCAATTCTTGTTTTATTGCATGTTTTCTCTCCTGCTAGTTGGGATTTGTTTCTCAATAGATAATATTGTGTTTTTCAATTCATATTTGATATTACTCTTCATCTTTCTTCATATATCAATTTCTCACATAGTCTTTTTTAAGTTGTTGCTTGAATTCCTATTTATCTGTTCGTAAGTTGCCTTTGCCTTTCAATTATGTAACACTTTTTCTACCTTTTCATCTAGTTATAATAAACTGGAATGTCTCCTATGGACTTTATATTCAAGCCTCAATCAAAGAACACATTAAAATAATTTTCATGCCACTAACATGACATATAAGTGACCTAAAACTAATTATAATTTAAAACAAGAATTTGTGGTTGCCCTTCTCTTTTACGTACTCTCTGAGTTTTCCATTATTAATAGTCATATTAAGTTCCTTGGGATCCTAGCAAGGTATCTTCAAAAATGACTCGTATTTTCACAACAATATGCCAGCTAACTAATTCAATTATAAGTTCTAAGGAGAACGGGAGAAGAATATATAATCCAACAAGGAAAGCTTAAAGGAAACTAAAAACTTTGGCAAAAATAAAATTAAAAAATCATCTGAGTTCATCCAATTTCTAGATTTCTTGGGAATTTGGTAGAAGCTCCTCTATTGTCTTGAGTATTTCATGCCAAATTATGGGCTCTCTTGTTAAATGAGCATACACAGTTTAAATGGTATACTCTTACAAACTATTAGCTCTTTTGTTGCTCGCTTAGCTAATTTCCCTACAGCTACGAGTAGAAATTAACAATAAATATTTGACATATTATCAGTGTTGATCTTCTTAAGTTGGGCACTGATTTCAACCCATTCTGATTGATTTGTACAGATTCTTATAACCAGATCCATATATTTAATTACATTTAGACACTTCTTTTAATGCTTTATTTCAGTGTGCTACATATTCTATTTCATATTTGTGATATATGATGAAAGTATTATAACATATGGAGGAACAGTCCATGAGTGGCGTGGCCAATTGAAATGGTTTTAGTTTCAATTTTACACCATTTGATACAAATAATCAATTTACCAATCGACCCCTAGGTTCATTCCATTTGCAGTAAAATCTTCATTACATAGAAAATGTTCACAAAATCTATGCCAATGCTCACACATCTTCTTGGACTTACACAAATCTATGTCAATCCTCACACATTTTCTTGGACTTACGCAGGAACTATGCTACCCAATAGCTCTTGTTAAATATGTTATCAACTTGACTTTTCTATTAAAGGCTCTCATGTTGAATTGAAAGCCAAGTAAAGAAAAAGATATTATACACTATTTTGTTGGTACCCTGTGCAACACAACAATGTTGTTCTTACTATAAGAAAATTTTCTTTTCTTTTGTTTCATTGCAAATATTATGCTTGCATGGAGGTCTCTCCCCATCATTGGACACACTTGATAACATTCGAGCTTTGGATCACATATAGGAAGTGCATCTATACACATAAGTATAAACTTCTTCTTTTCCTGCAAAACATATAACATCAATTTTAAGTGCTTGCAAGGTATATACTTATGAATAAATATTACATCCTAATTTAAATGTATGAAAACAATTTTCATTCCTTTTAAACTTCATTCATCTTGAGGTGCAACTCACAAACTCAAGAATAGTGGCTTTTGTTCTTCAGGATACCTTTAGGGGAAGAGTATGTGAATGCCCCCTTGTGTCTGGAGTCCAGTTTAGAGGAGATGGCTATTTACACTACTAAGGTTTGTTGAATCTAATTTTGATTAACATTGCTTGCTATTGTTGAATCTAATCTAATGTATATTTTAACTAGACTTGTAGCTTATATGTTTTGAAATTTTTGTTAGGCCTTGTAGTTTGTATAATTTGATTGCTGGAGAGCTTCTACAGCTAAGCAAGAAGGTTGTTGCATGAGTTATAGCCACGCGCTCGGGTATGAAAATTGTATATTTTAACTAGACTTTTAGCTTATATGTTCTGAAATTTCTTTTAGTGGCTTAATGTTGTAGGTCTCTTGAAGTAAGAGCTTCAGGCAGTTGGTCAAAGTTTTACAAATAATCGTAGGAATAAAGTCAAAGAAAATATTTTTAAAATATTAAAGTATTTAGCTAGGTCTAAGAAGATTTGTGTACTTTCGACAGTTTTGCTTAGTTTGTGAAAGTTGTAGACCGAAGTTTTCATAGCCCGAATTTTGCTTCCTACAAAGAACGATCATGTCAGATAATATAAGTGAAGAACAAAATAGGGAGACAATTGCTAGATTGTGGTCTAACTTGAAAAGAAAAGGTGATGGAAAATGTTATTGTCCTTGTAATATTTGTAAGGGCTTAAACTGTAGAAGACTGCTAATCAAAACAGTTAAGAGACATTCTAGGGAGAATGGTCACGTTGAAGGGGGGCATGACTATCATCCACTGGTAAATCGTTCATTATATCATTTTAACAATTTATATACATATGAAATCACTTGATGATGAGTTAATGATCATGGTTTATTTATGTTAATCAATTTTATATAGGTTGATCTTCCTAGGGAAGTACATGATATGAACCACAACAATCCGAAGAATATGGTTTTCGAAGTGGAGGAACATGGAGGTGCAAATATCCAAGGTGAAGATAATGATCCCATGGAAGATGACGATCATGCACCAGAAAACATAATTGAAGAGGATGGTATAAATACATTGATCCATGACACATCTATTCCAAGCGTATCTAATCATGATGATGATGATAGCCTCGATGTACCTCTACTTCAGAAGGCATACGAGCCCCTATACAAAGACTCCCAAACAAATTTTCTCTTTGTTGTATTGTTGTTGTTGAACTTGAAGGTTATGAATGGTTTATCCAACATAACAATGTCATGTATGTTAAGGTATGTCATATATGTCTTTATAGTTAACAAAGGCTGAATAATGTACCACTAATATTGTTTATATTAACAACTTATATTTTTTGCTGTAGATTGATAGGCGAGTTTCTATTACCATCATCAAATATTCTACCTCACTCATATCGAGAATTAACTGCTGTTATGAAAGATATTGGAATGGAGTATGAAGCAATATATGATTGTCCCAATGATCATATTATATATTATAAAGAACATGAATTTGAAACACAATGCCCTATATGTCATACAAGTAGATATCGAACAAATCGACTAACAAAAAAGGTGCCTCAAAAGGTTCTTCGTTACATCCCCATTATTCCACAGATGCAACAATTATTCACGTGTAGTAGCTTGGCTCAATTTATGGATTATCATGCACGCAATAGAAGTTGAGATGACATTATTTGAATCCTTGTGGATGGTTCGGCATTTATGCACATAGAGAAAAAGTGGCAACACTTCAAAGAAGAACCTTGTAATCTCAGGCTTTCATTGGCAGTGGACGGTGTCAATCCATTTAGAGAGATGAGATCTGTTTACTCGGTGTGGCCTGTTTTTGTTATCAACAATAACATTCCTCCGTGGATATCAATAAAGAGGGAGCACATTATGTTGGCAATGATTGTTCCAGGTATCTTATCATTTGATAGTTATTAATTTACGTGTACTTAAAAATCTTGCAGTAAAATGGTCACAATAATTATGTAATGTTACTGTTCATTCAAGTAGGTAAATATCAAGTAAAAGATATGAATGTATATATTCAACCTCTTATCGATGAGTTGGTGGAGTTATGGAATGGTGTCACTATGTATGACGTGTCTAGACCAATAGGAAAAAGACAATTTCAATTCCATGCAATACTTGCATGGACAATACATGATGCCCAAGGGCTAACACATTTTTGTGGTATGTTATAGTGAATTCAAGTTGCACACAATAATTCTAATTATAAAAATCAACATATTTAATAATCCAATTATATCATTATCTTGTAGGTCTTCAAACAAAGGGAAAATTTGCATGTCCAATTTGTGGTCCAAAGATGAAATCTCATCATTCAAAAAATTTAGGAAAGTAGGTGTTTGATGAGTGTAGACACTTCCTCCATAGGAATCATAAGTATCGAAGTACGAAAAAACATCTTTTCAATGGGAAAGAAGAGACTACATCAAAGCCATGAAGAATGACACCTCACCTATGGAAGTTGGAATATAATAGAATTAATCGTCGAGGTAATGCCATTCCACCTAATGGTTTATGTTTGTAATTTATATATTTCTATTGTGATTTTTGTTGACTAATTGTGTAATTGATGATCGTGAAGGTCATCAAGGAAATATTGACAACCTTCCAAAGGGACTAAAAAGCTATCCCAGACAATTTAGTAGGTTGCCCTACTACGAGCACTTACAAATTGTGCATTTGTTTGATACTATGCATATTGGAAAGAATATAACAGAGACATTGTGGAAAATATTGGATGGAAGGCGTGACAAAGAAAAAATTGTCAAAATTTGTAATGACATACATAAATCCAATCATGCATTGAAGAATTTCATTCACTCAAATAGCAACAGAGATCAGATTAATATAAGTGCCTTTCCATGGTTATTAAGAGAGCAGCAAAGTGATGCCATAAAAGAAGTCATACGAAAAATTTGATTTCCCACAGGATTTGCTGCGAACATAAACAATCTCATATCAAAAAAAAGTGAATTTGGGCCAGGGCTCAAAATGCATGATTGGCATACTTTCGTCAAGGTAAGTTATGTTCTTTTGTATTTATAATATATTCATAAACTACGTGTACTATTTTTTATGTTATGTTAGAAAACAATGAAATGATTGGTTTATAATTACTGTAGTACGTGCTTCCTCTATCTCTCCCAGAGCACTTCAACAATAACATCAAACAAGTGATATACGATCTTGGAAAATATATGAGGTAAGCAGTAATATTTGTTCAATTTGTTGTATATATTTATTATATTCGCGATTTTTTTCTTCTTGCTATGTAATCTATTGTATATTATTTATGTAATCTATTGTATATTATTTTGTAAAGTCTCATATCTAGATTTTTTTGTGACTTGAATCTCTTAATGTAGGTGGTTGTCATCTAAAAAAATCCATAAAGAAGATATAAACTATTGGAAGAGAAGAATTCCTCATTTACTGTGTGAAATGAAAAATTGTCTACCTCCAACTTTTTTCAATGCACAGGAACACTACCTCATACACCTAGTTGAAGAGATTGAATTGTGTGGACCTATACACACTAGGTCAATGTGGATGGTTGAGAGGAATTTGAAATCTTTGAAGGCTTTGGTTTGACAAAGAGCACATCCTGAGGGTTCTATGGTAGAGGGATATATGGTATACTAGACTATGGTGTCCATTACTGAATATCTTCCTAAGTTTGCATCAAATATCCATGTAGATCACATTTGGGATCTCGAGCCTTTTAAAAAATTAGAAGGGGAGTACTTAATGGGGAAAGGTACATTGAGGAAAGTGAGAGGTAATAAATTATAAGATGTTATTGTAATAAATTATTTCTTAATCTTCAAAATAAATAGGTTGTAAGTTGTGTATTTTTTTTTTTCAGGTGCTCGAGAGTGGGATGCACTACATTTGTATATTGCCAACAATCTTGATTGGTTGATGGTATGGATTGAACGATGTCAACATTTTGGTCGCACATTAATATGGGAAGGTGTATCTTCATTGGTTAAAGAAGCTCATCGTAATGGAGATTCCAATATTACGCAAAGGGAAATAGATTTAGCACGTGGTTCAAGAGATTTTTAGGTACGTACAAATTTATTAATCACCCGTATGTTTATCACCTCAAGATACAATAATTTTGACACGTTTCACATATTATTGCAGGTTAAACACCACAAGGCTATGTTCTGTAATGGTCAAAAATTTTGCGTCAAAGTGTTGGATGACATGAAGAAAACTTGTGATTTAGGAATAACTTCAGTCTTTCAAGTGACTAATATTTCATCTAGAAACAACTTACATCCTCAAGAGTCTAAAAATCGATACTATGGCATTTTGGATGAGATACTTGAGTGTGACTTTAGTTCCTTCAAATTAGTACTCTTCATTGTCAAATGGTACAAGCTACGACTTAATCCAAATGATCCTGATAGAACTATTATTGAAAATGATAATGGATTTACAATGGTTAATACAAGGTCATTTGAGCCAGTTGGGGATGAGCCTTATGTTCTTCCAAGCCAATGTGAGTAGGTATTTTTCTCAGAGGTTCCACATAAATTGGGTTGGTCATTTGTTGTTAGACATGATCCGAGAGGAAGGCCAATAAAGTATAATGCGATGGAAGAAGAAGATACCGAAGAAGTAGAAGATGATGTAGATGGTGATCACAATTGACAATTATTGGATGATGTTCTTGACACAAATTTTCATGAAGAAGAAGAAGAAGATGATGACGATGATGTTGCTACTGATGATGATGATGAAGATGATGTTGATGTTGATGATGATGTTGATGAGGATGACGATTACAATGATGATGACGATGATGGTGAGGATGATGATGATGACAACGACGATGATGATGATGAGGACGAGGATGATGACGACGACGATGATGATGACGGGGATGATGATGATGGAATTTAGAGGTATGCCATCAATCCTTAATCTATTTAATATTCATTTCTTGATAGAAATATATTTGTCTTATATATATGGTTACATAGTTTATTCATTATCTATTTAAAAGCTAAAAGTTTCAACTACAAATAGAATACTGCTAATCTAAATTAATTAAATAAAACTATTTAAAACACATATTGATGCGCGAATGTATTGAGCCTTATTTTCTTTCAGGTCAAAAGCATTTGTAAGTGTTTAGTTTAGAAAAGGGAATTCATTAAATATTTATAAAAGGGAGTTGTACCTAGAATAAAATTCATAGGGAAAACATAATATAAGTGCTTACCCAATTTGTTGGTTAATAATTCTGCCTTTGTAGGTGATGCAGAGACCCTAGGTGGACTTGCAATCATTCATAACAAGAGGGACTTCCATAGTGTTCTCACAACACCAACCAAGCATCTTCATAATATCCCTCTCCTTGATCCAAGCCAACTCCATAACCTATCAGAGTGTACACCAAATCCTTATGCCACCTTAGGTTCTACATCTTTGGAATAATCCCATGAATGTCCCCCAATCCATCCAATGGATTCATCCAAGCAATCTAATCAACAAACTATCAAATGCTCATAATGCCTCAATAGGCACCAAACTTGACTTCACCTTAACTAGGTGTTTCCTCCACCTCCACACACATCAAACAACTTCAAATAGCATGTCCCCAAGGTGACTAAGCCCTCAACTCATCAGCTGATACAAAAACCCAGTTTTAGCCCTTCACTAGGCCTACTTCCCTAGTAGGCTTATAATGTGAGCCTGATTTAAGTGTTTTATTGTGTACCTTTTAATGTTTTTAATTTTTATGTGATGCTAATGATGGATTTGATTATGATTATGATGTGATTATGCTCACGATAATTGAATTACATTTGCAGGAAATTGAACCCCTTTCAGGAGCATCCCGCACAGTCTCATGGATCGACAAGTATAAGTCAATACTCCTTATAGACAATATATTTAATACACTTATCAATAGTAAGATTGATTTCTTTTAAGATCTCTCCCATTTGTAGGTACCAATGAAAAGGTATTTTTCAGAAGTGTCCTCCTCGAGTGAGGGAAATATAGGAATAGAACAGGAAAGTGAGACATGCAGTTTATCTAGAACAGGGAGATTAACTAGAGGTCAAAGGACTAGAAGGAAATTCAATAAACACATGAAATTTTTCCTTGCTCAAGCGGGGTCATGTTCTTATGATGATGAGACGACAGGCAACATCGAGGTTCCCTTGAGGTACCAACATCTACAGAAACATTGGGTACCAGAGGAACTTCCTCCAATAAACACTAATTTTTGTGTTAACGAGAGGATATATCGCATAGCACCATCATCACTACATGGTTTGGGCCTATTTTCTATGGACGGCATAAAGGTGTCTTACAACAAAGTTTCTGAATTGATGGAGTATGTTGGACCATGTTACAATTACAAAAGTTGGATGCATATTGTTCAATAAAAAAAAAGTATGTGTAGGTATGCCCTCTCGGCAAATTATATACAACAGCAAGACAATAATCAAAGTATTAGTGTGGCTATATACATTGATGGAAGGCCAAAAGCAACAGGGAATATTGCAGGTTTTATAAATAGTACATGACCTAGGTCAACTATAAAGCAACCCAATTGCATATTTGAGGCACGCGACGGAAATCGTGTATTCATCTATGTGATAAAATTAATACGTGCAGGGGAAGAGCTTCTTATTGATTACAATTTGAACCACATAGATACAAATGAGGCTACTATCATGGGGGTGGTACATACTATTAAACCAACTTCTAATCAATGACTCCAACATACCATTTAGTCAATAAATTTTTGGCTAACATTTTTATACTTGATCTTTGACACAGGGGCACAATATGGAGCAACCGCCCGGAGGGGATGCTGGTGATGTTCTCGACTCATCTACACACGAGAAGGTAAAACTCATTGTAATTGTGCAAACTAGATAGAAGCAAAATGTTATTTTTTTAATGTTGTTTTCTTCATTGTTTTGGAGTAATATTGATAATACTAATACTATTGTTGTCACAGAGGGCCAGTGGTCAGAGGGAGGGAAAGGAACCTATAGTCCTTGATCAACAACCCCCCCTGAGGAGGACCCTTTTTATATTGATTTAGCAGACACCGATGACCCGATCGGTTTGACTAAAAAGTTGCTAAAGAAAATTGGCAGAGAAATTTTATGTTTGGAAACCATAAAGCCTACTACTCAGGAAATAAGAGAAAGGGGAGTTGAATTGATGCACACCTCTAAAACCTTAAAATTAAGTATTAATGAGATTTTTAATTATAAAAAGAGTTCAATAATGGTTTTTATGTTATGCTCTTTTATGGCATTAATTAAAATATGGATGCATTGTCTTTACAAAGTTTTTTGCGTGATTTCGAGCACCGTTCCCATGATGAGGGTGCTGCAGGTGGTTCAGGTAGATCGCATGTTCCATTCCCCACTTCTATTTTCCACTGAATATATATAGGAATGGTCATAATCATTGACAATACATGCTCGAACAATCCTTTTTTTTAATGCTCTAACAATCTTGTCCATGCTAGTCCACACATTCTATATTTATGCATGCTTTAACAATTTTATTCTTCAGCTTCACATCAATTGAATCCTATGATGATGCCGCCTCGATCCAGAACAACCACAAATCTCTTTCCGACTACTGAGTTAGCAACACGCAACTTACAGGCATCGAATGTTGCACCATCTACTGGTACACAAATCCCTCTTTTTCTCTCTTATGACAGCAACAAACAGTTTTTTTTTTTACAACTTTTTAACATCAATTATCATTTTTTCTTTTATACTTCGTGAAAAAGACTTATGAAACTTATGAAACTTTTTGCAATATGATCACTCTTCATCAACTAATGATCCCATGATTATTTTGTAGGGAATGATGTTTTTTGGAGAAAACTTAGTGATGAGTGTTTGTGAATATTCGGGCCCACCCTGCATACCTAGTGGAACATCATATCCTAACTAAAACCCCAAACAACTATTTTGATTTCATATCATTGCTATAATAGTTTTCCTTTTCATCCATTTCTTGAACTATATTAAAGGTAGCTTCACTTCATTAATGAGTCTAACATGTTTTTTTTTACTTAAAAGGTGGAATAACCAACACAAACCATTGAAGGATGATCTTATAGAGAGCATGACCCAACTCTTTGGACCTCGTGCATTCGAGAGAAACAAGCTCCTTGAAAAAGTTGGTTTATGTTTGAAGTATATTAGGGACCAGTACATAAAAAATTTATGGGATAACCCCAGGTACAAGCGTTCGCCCAATATTCCTGAGGCTGAGTGGCAGGCTCTGATTTAGGATGGAAAGTATGAAGCTGACAAGAAAAATAATATTACACCAGTGGAGAGTACAACAAGGTATGTGATAGTATTGAGAATCTAATTATGTACTAATTAACCTCTATATTTATACTATCTAACATAATTCAAACTTTTCATAGATTGCTTGACACATCAAAGGCAACAAAGGCAAGACTAGAAAAACACAGGACACACAAGCTTGGCTCTGGTAGTTTTTTGAAACTTCAAGAAAGAGTCGTAAGTATTAGTAAATGAAAAATTGTATCAAATTTTTTATATAATGTGATGGGAAATGCTAGGATAGACTATCTTGTCTATGCTCCTGAACCTCAACTTGGATCTCAATGTTCCTCCACACCAATATATGATGCACAGTAACATGCTTTGGAAGCATTGGTGTAAGATAAAACTCCTAGGCTTAGTTTTCCACTTCCACCAAGAGATTTCTCTTATCTCCTAGTATCCTATGCTTCTATAGGATCTCCTAATAGGATTATATCATTAACTAAATCCTATTCACTCTTTACTACAAGAGTCACAACTTGAAAACTCCACCTTGGATGATCCACACCTTAATTTTGGTTCTCTTTCTCACTTTCACTTAGATGGATCTAAGTGCCAAATCCACTAAAACATCACAAATTTCAAACTTCATTATGGGGACCTTCTTTACATTGAATTCATTTAGATTCTATCCCATTTTACTAATTTGGGAAGGTTCTTGGCTCTTAGGTTTATCATATTCAAGATTTCATCCAAACCCTTAACACATAACATGAAAAAGTCTTCAAAATGACTATATAACATGTCTCAACCACTGTTTCAACATGTTTTAGGCTTAAAGTATGACTATTCCTTCAAAAATTGAAATATCACTTCAAAAATAGAGTTTTCCAGCCACTCCATTAACTCAAACTTTTTACAATATGCAACCAATGCTTGGAGATTCAAGACATCACTCCATTAGGTGTCTTCTCCACCATTCTAGGGCCTATTTGGTAAAAAATAACCTCCCAAAATCAAAGGAATCCAAGGCTATCCATGTTGCATGGAATATTTGCAATAAGTGCAAAATGTTGTTACCACAACATTCTTACAACACTTGGCAACTTTGATAGATGCCTTAATCCTATATTATAGGCTTCTTATCCTCACATATTTTGAGGATCCAAGATCATTCGTGATCATCATATTAATTTAATAACCATTAACCATTCTTAGGCCTAAGAACTAATCTGTTGTTACAACATCTACTCCTTTAATTCATGGACCCAACTCATCACATAAGGCTGCATACTAGTTACTTCTCCCTTGTACCATTCAAGACCTCATACACCCAACCTTGACACCAAGTGTTTTGGAAAACTCCAACCCTCTAACATAAATGGAAACCAAAAAAAACATCAACACAACCCAAAACAAATCAGGTCTAAGGCAAACTTGTTGTTACTAGTGACAGGGCAGATTGTAGCACTTGACCTTTATTCTACACACCCAATCAAGAGTGAAATTGGATCCTCTAGGACTCCCAAAGACCAAAGACAATTTAGAACAACTCCAACATGACCAAAATAAGGTGTAACAAGGGTTGGAAACCCTGCTAACTATTTACCATTTCCTTTTGATATTTTAACTACCCTCCATTGGTTGATGAAACAATGCAAGTAAAATTCACCATACCATGCAAAAATGCAGGGCTCAGAGTTCAAGAGATGCCTCACAAAAGAGGATAAGAGAATTGGCTTCCAACAAGGCTATAGAGCCGTGGCTGAATGACTACGAGCTAAAATCAGTGTGGAAGGTTCTAATAATGATGCATCTGAGCCATAGGTAAATAAGCTAAATGAAATTTATTTCAAATTGAATACTTTACCAATTAGTCTATTTGATGTTAAGTTCCAATATAAAGTGAGTATATGTATTTTAAGAAAGCAATGATAACAATGCATAGGATGTTGGAATGCAGCCTAACAATCCTTCTACACAATCTGTGGATGCCAAAGGTTTGCATGATGTGCATCCCAGTGGTGGAGGTATACATTTGCTATTAATTTTTTTATATGTAATTTCAATTGGTGTTTGGATTAACGTAACATTTTGTATAGCAGCTGTAGAGGATCGAGGGGTCGATGTTCATGACCGTGTTGACGTTGAGTCTAGACAAAATGATGTGGTCAGATCAGGTAAAGAGCACCACAGTTATGTTATTTAAAATAATTAAATACTTGTAACAATTATAATAAATTATTTTTAATTTAACTCTTTTATTTGTTATTGCAGAGGACCCCCCTTTCCAACAGCATAGGAATTTGAGATCATCAAGAACAGAGAAAAGAACAACTGATGAGGGGGGAATTGATGATGACACTGATGCTCCTCTTAGAGATTACATAGAAAAAATAAATAAAAGAAATGATTGTCATCTACATACCTTAATTGATAAAGACTGAATTTTATGTCTCAATGAATTTAATTATGTGCTAATGAATGTTCATGAATTATGTGTTAATGTAGAATATTCATGAATGTTGCATGGTAACAAATCTAATGTGTTAATGAATGTTATCATGTGATATTGATTGAATGTTACATTTTATTAATGGTTGAAAGAATGAATGAATGTTAGATGTTAACGAGGAATGTAGAGTGATGTTAGGGGGAGGGGGGTGGGGCCAAATGAGCTTCCACCTTCACATGGTTGGCCCTATTTAGTAGAGAATATTAAACTATTCTCGAAACAAAGTGAAGCTCAATAAGATACTAACAATAGGTAGAAACAAGAAGCAATAACAAGCTCCTTCTAGAACATAACTCTTACCAAGTATTGCTATCTTCCCTACACTAGGAATCTCCATCATATTCTCATATGCCTGCAACAAAATTAGAATAACAAACCAAAAATAACTCATATTTTCATACTTCTCCATGCTTGGAATATAATCACCTTGTTTAGCCTTCCCTTGGCTCTTCATCTCCATTGTCTTCTCATCCTTAGTCTCCTTGCACCTTGAGACCTCTACTGCTATCTACAACATGTCTTCACACCCTTGCCATTTGCCTTGGTATACCAACTCCTGGTTGGTGGTTGTTCTATCCGATTTAGTCATCATTGTCTTTGTGAATTTTCTTTGTCCAACTTTCAATGGACACCATATAGAACCAATCAATATCATATCTGCCTCTCCAACCCTTGTTTCTTTGCTATTTACATCAGCATTTTTACTTTTCATCTTTGTTCCAATCATCTCCTTTCCCTCAAGCCCTTCAAGACCTGATCTTTTTCTGTCTTCAACAGCATCCTTTCTCTTTACCTTTGCTACAACCTTTTGAACCTTTTTGGTGTTAGGTTCTCCTTGCTCTTCAACACTTGATTGCTATTCATTTGTTATTTTTCCTTCAAATGGACAACTTGTCTTCATATCATCCTTTTCTAGGTTCTTTTCCTCAACCTCATTCTCATTAGTTGTTTGCTTCAAAGCATCATCCTTTTTTATCAAAACATCTTCCATTGCTTCACCATGTTCCTCTTTTCTTAGGAACCTTTCCCTCTCAAAGATGCCAATGCTCGCTGACATCTTCCAAGTTGCCTTGTGCTCCTCCAATGGTGTTAATACCATCTTCTCTCCATTATTTATGAAAGTGTAGGTGTTCTTTCTGCCATCATGTAGGGATCTCTTCTCAACCTGCCAAGCCCTTCCTAAAATTATATGACAACCACTCAAAGGTACAATGTCACATAGTACAACATCATTATATGATCCAATGGTGAAGGGAACATAAGCTTGCTCCTTCACATCAACACAACATCCAACATCCAATCCTTGTGCTTTGTAAGGCCTAATATGTGCTATTCTTGGTAGATTCAATTTCTTAACCATCTCAAATGAAACAAGATTTGTAAATGAACCACTTGAAACAATAACCTTTTAAAATTTCACTGATCCAATCTCTAATCTCTAAACTTTTAAAATTTAATAAAATTCATATTCTGACTTGTTTATTATTTGATAGGTTGTTCTTGGAATCATGATTGTAACTTAGTTTCATCACAATGATCCTTATTAACTTACATGTACATTCACTAAAAAGTAACTCTAGATGAAACTTTAAGTTTATTTATCACATTTCAACATTCTTACCAAAATCTGAACTACATTATCTCATGATTGTTGCAGAGTACCACTTCTCACATGTGAAATATGCATCTAGATTATTGAACCCTTCTTAAAATTAGTTTCATTGAATTAATATATGTTATGCTATCATTGGGTGTGTAATTTGAGCATGAGAATAATATCATATCTATCTACGTGTTTTGCCTAACAAACTTTTGAAATATAATTTCTGTAAGTTTTTAAAATTAGAGTAGATGAATTATTCTATAGGAAAAGGTGTTGCATTTAAGCATTTATTGATAGGTTTGGACATGAACAATTTTCTATTTCTAGTAGATTATAATGATGATAGTATGATAAAAATATCGTTAGTATTCTAATTTAAAAAAATCCAAAATAATATAGTTATTTGTTTTCACTCCAGGATTTTCTAAGACAACTAATTATTTTATCTAACTTCCTTTTAGCTTGCATAAACAACTGCAAGATTATTATTTTATTGTAACTCTAATTTCTTACGATACCATCCTTATCTATTTGGAAACATTGTAGGTAACAATCGCTTCCTTGGCTTCGGTTTTTAATGAATATGCTCTAAAGAGCCAATTTGAGACAAGCATCTACCTTTAGGTGAGTAATTTGTAGTGATCTACTGATATCTTAGAGATCATTACTGGTCTAATAGAGGTTTGTCACTTGGGCATGCTTAGTAGAAATGAGGATTTTCTATTTCTCATAAAACCTAGTAAGCATATGATAGTATTTTCTATGATATTTATATCGAGTAGAAATCGTGTCCTTACTATTTGTGAAGTGCTAAAATGTTTTTCAACAAACATGATTGGTTTCACCCTGAAAGCTTTAGTTTCCCCCAATAGGTTGGATATCTGACACTTGAGGCATTTGTTCAATTCTTGGACAAGTTTCAAGAGGAGAAACCTGGGGATTCAGTCCTAGAAAAAAATGAACATGAGATTGGATGGCTTGAAGCTGGGAAGCCTTTCTATCCAACAATGTTTGATCCTGTACTTCAGATTTTTAGTCATGACCAACCACTTAGTTGTCTGGGAAGACCCAGGTATGTAATTGCATTGTATTAGATATGGTTTACATTTTTGTCAAGATTCTATTACTACAAAAATATTGTGTAGTCTGTAACTTCTAATTGTATGGTGTTTTAACATAATTTTTGTTTTAATTTGATTTAGTTAGATTGAAAAATGTCTACACAGTTACTACTAGAAGCTCTTTCAATTTTCACCTGATGGAATGTAGAAATCTCATGTCTTCAAACGTTTAATAGAATATGTATATGAATTTTGCTCACTTTCTTTTATTGCAGGTCAATTATTCAACTAATTTTTTGGGATCGACATTTGAACTTCCATTTTCAAAGGTTAGAAAGTTAGGCTTAGAAACTCAAGTTATGCTAAACCATGCCTGGACATCAATGTCTGGTTCAAATAATAGTAAATCTACACATGAATCTCAATCTAAGAGAAGCTCTAAGGTATTCTTTTGGTCAATAAATAAGTTTTTCTCTTGAATTGTGTTCATCGTTGAGGTTGTACTGAGATTTGAAACAATCTATTGTTTTAAGTTCTTTCTATCAAGCTTTTGAGTTTTCTCTCCAATTCATGCCTTTTTGGATTTTGGATTTTTTAGACTTTGTTTATGGTAGTTTTTATAACCTTGTGAGTAAAGGAAAAAATAATTGGTTCTAGTTTTTAGGATTGTAACAAGTCCAAGCAGGTCTACATTCCTCATTAATAGACTAATAGTTTATGTTAAATCTATTTATGCTAAAAACAAAAGGCTTCTAGGCACATCAATGTTACCTACACTACCTAGTCTACTGATTGTTCCTTCAAAATATTTTATTATGATCTTTGAAGAAATTTAACAAGATTAGATTATTTTTGTCAGTGAAGAAACACAACCCACTGAAATTCTTTCCACCAAAGCTTAAGACATTGATAGCTTGATCCAATTTATCTTTACTGCAAGATGGTAGTCCATTAGCACGATCATCAATTTTTTTTGGCCTAGCAGGAATAATATAGTTTATCAATATTTCTATATGTTTATATTCCTGATTTACTGTCAATTGTTGTTGATATCATTCATAGCGCATATAGGGCATATTGTAGGGTTCTTTGGAGCCATACCTAAAACAATATTATGATAGCTTTATTTCTTTTTAGTCTTCTTGCTTCATTCATGTTAGTGATTCTCGCAAACAGGTTATTCATGAGTTGCTCACGGTACAAGGTTCTGAAATTTAAAATTTTTAATCATTTCATTGATTATATGGTTATATGTGGAATTTGTGTATCCTTTTTCTACATGACAGGCAATTGGCTTCATGGAAGAGCGAAATTGAGAAAAAATAATTAATACTTACATACGTGCATATACTTGGTTTTGTGTCATTTGTTGCTAGTTGCTAATACTAGTTTAAGAGCATAGGATGGTTTAATGTAACCTTGATCATATATTTAATATGGCTCATTAGATCTACTTCCTATTTCCTTTTTATTTTCTCTATCCCTTGATTTTAACATTGTGTCAACAGAAATTAAAATGGATTAATCTAAGTTGTGGTTCTAATGTCATTTTCAATTTATCAATTCTCTTTTAGGTCATATGTATAAATTATTAATGTTATATTTGTGTAGGTATTGTTGTATGGTGGACAAGTGACCTCATGGAAGAGTAAAAATGGAGAAGAGTTACTTTTCATGAGTATAAGGTGACTGTGACATCACTAATGAATTCATTATTTATTCCTTAGTTACTAATTAAGAAACTTGTAACTTTATAAAACTTGACAAACCCAAATTTGACTTGGACTCAACTCAACAAAATTTCCAAACATAAAAAAAACACATTTAACAACATTTATAAAACTGATATCAGAGACCAAATAATTGGTTTGTCATTCATTCACAAACAATAAAGAAGCTTAATACAATCACGATGTTATATGATAAAAAATTGCAATTACAATTAATATTTTACAAATTTCTTCTATGAGTAGAACTTCTTAGTGGCTGTGTGGGTACTCTTGAAGTTGATGATATTGATTCAACTTGAGAAAAATTATCAACTACATCCATTCACATACCTTCTACCTTCTTATGTGGTTATACCTTCTACCCATTCTGCTACTTATTTATTAATTTTAGTTTTACCTTCCTTAAAAAAGAGTGTCTCTTAGGCTCGTCCATATCATTGACAGTTGAATTTAAATATGAAAGTATGTCATGAAGGTCAGTGAGAGGTAGATGTTAAATGTATTGCAAAAGAATAGGGTTATTTAAGTACTATTGAGTCAGTATTTTGCACTTCTTGGTGTGGAGGGCTTCAAATCTGCTCAAATTCCACTCACAACTAGAACTGCTATAGGGCTGGAAAACTTCGAAGATTGTGCACCACAATCTTCTCACTACAAATCTACAAAGACAAAATTTAGAGATTGAAAAGCTGGAAAATAAATTGAAAGTTTTAGTAAATGATTGATTTATTTATTTATTTGTACAAAGTTGTTACTTTTCTAATGTATAAAGGTGAAGATAACAGCCTTATGTCTGTGTCCTTGTAAACTTCTTCAAAATTTTGTCCTTAAGGTCATTGTGAAGGACCATCCTCTATATTCATGTGTTGGGGCCATCCACGATGTTAACTTTCAAATTGTGTTTATTTCTATTTTTCAATTTACTCATGCCAAATATTGGTAAGTGGTGTAAAAAGTACAAATCTAACTACCACTCCAATGCATAGTGCTATGTACAAAAGACTAATTCGTGCATATGTAGAAGCAAAGGGTTTCCATGAGCTAGAGGTGGAGAATTTAAATCCTAAAGCTACTTGTCTCCATACAACAACCACAACATTTAAATTGAGAAAGAGGAAAAATTGAAGCCTCACTTGAAAAAGGAAGAATGAGAAAAAACCAAGTTAGGAAGTGAATGGGAGGAATATTTTCAGAATCTAACCTTAATAGGCCACCAAAAATAGTGGTAACAAGATACAAGGAGAGAAAATAGTTTTTGACACTTGGAAGGAATAGAAGCAGTTAATTTTTTGAGTCCTCCCTCTGTCACAAATGAAATGAGTACATGGATTGATGATGATTATGAGATTGTTCTTACTACATCTCAACGTCATACATTGAGGATGACATAGTAGGGATTGAATCTAGGGTTCATCATTCAGATTATGTGAAGTTTCTTGGAGATAAGGATGTTGATCAAAATTATCCTTCACCTTTTAAAAAGTGCATGACATTGACTAGCATGTCAATGTTTGTGCATGAGAATAGTAATATTTCTAATGTCAGTCAATCAAAAAATACATTGTGTGTCAAATCTAATCACGTCAAGGAAGATAGACAAAGAGATGATATAGTGAAGGATAGGAACAAGTAGGTGAGAAAATGTTTTGATGAAACTATGGCAAGCGAAGAACTAGGGAAATTAAGGGATCGTGCTGAAGATGTTGAAAGAGCTCTATGATATTTAGGCATGCCAAGACGATAGCTTCACAAGAAAGAGAGAAGTTGCAAAAAATTAAATAGGAGAGATTGTTCAGACTAAGTATTGTAATTCAAATATTGCTTCAAGAACTTCAATCACATTTACCTTGCCAAAATCTCAACATATAGCATTGAAGTCCTTTAAGGATGAGGTAATAAGACAGTAAGCAAGAATAAATCAACATCTATATATTGTAGGACATTGGATTGATATAAGCGAAAAAATGATAAGTTGATAGATGTTCATGAAAACATAAAAAATAGAAAATCAAGGTGTAGGAACAAAACACTTCAAGGAACCAAAGAAAAAGGAAGAAATGATAAAGTGGACAACCTAGCTGAGACCTATGACCTGAAACATTGTCCAGAGAAATCAGACAAGGAAAGTTTGGAAGAAGAGAGATTTGACTTCAGAAATAAGGATAACTTTCAGCTTGTTAATAATCCCTTATTTGAGGTTAGAGCTAATGTTTGATGTTCCCTTATATGACTCCTAAGGGTCTGTGACTAAATCCTTATATTTTAAATCACAATAAACTTCTTTCTGTTATTACTTATACTCAATTCTTTATTTTGCCAGAAATAAATGTTAGGTATTAATAACAATATTTTTTCGGGGTAGATATATCAATGCAATTGTGCATGTATCTTGATGTTATGTACAAGTAATATCACCCATTCTTCTGATATATTCTTTAATTCACTGCTAGAGAGATGCAACTGATCTTTGGTAAAGAATATAGAAAAACAATATGAAAATGTCTTTTTAAGTAGTTCTGATATCTTCAATCAAACTTTGATAACCAAAAATGCTTCCAATAATGATGGAAATGACTTTGTGAAAATTCCCAATCCAATCAATATCAAAGACTAAACAAGGATTATATATATTGAAGTTGGAAGTATAGTGACAATCAACTAAATGACCTAATGTCATAGATCCTGACAATCTAATGTTGATTACTGATCTGCAATAAGTATCATTAGAATTTTTATAGAGCAATTTGCAAGACCAAGTAATCACTATTACTGATTTATCATAATGTAAAAGTGATATGTACCATACTAGTCTGAAGTTATTCACTGTATCTGATATCTACCTTATTGAAATGTGATATGATTGATTCTGTTTGGTTCGTAAAGACGTTGGATATTTATTTGATCTCTGTCTGATATAATATCTTCGTAATGGTGATGACCCAATGATGGGTGATCTGTACTGTTGCAATTTCTGATGTAACTCTTGTTACTTATGTGATATATATGTCACTATTCCTGATCTTAACCATTGTACTCATGGGATCTGTCTTTCTGATGTCTAGTGGATTACTACCACTTATGTCTGTATAGAATATAAAGTAATCTTCTGTCTGAATAATATCTTTGGACTGGTTATTGATGCCTTTTTAATATCATTTGAAGAATTGCAACTCTTCATTGCATCTTTTAGTATTTGGCTCCTCTGTCATTATTGCACCCTTTTGGATAAACAATCTATGATTAGTATTTGTGATCAACATGATATAATTTAAAGAGAAAACACTTACATTTTAGTATCAAGCTTGTTTTATGAATGAATGGAGAAAAACTAGCGACATATCCATTTCAGCTTTGTGTTTTTTACTGTTAGTATTTGATTATTAGAACATAACTATACATCCTTGTGAATTGGAGTTTCAGCAAAGATTTAATATTATTTGGATTTCTTTCTTATTGTAGCAAAGGTTATGGAGGCCCTGAACATTCCAAGAGGTGTCCAGCGTGTGCTTTTTTGAACACTTAATACTGACAGGTATTTTAAGTTTTAATAATATGGATCTGTATAATTCTACTTTTAATACAATCTTATTGCAGGTTGATAGATTTTCTTAACAAGTTTTCAAAGTGTTTTCTGTAAAGTCATTGTTCACTCCAGTTCGATCATCCTGACTTTTAGTTGTAGTTGCCTTGCCTTAGGTCAAGCATAAAGCTTTCCTTAGGCCCATGTAATATGGTGGGTAATTTGTTGGGTTTCTCCTTACCAATGAAAACTTTGATGTGACCCTTACTGTATGCTTTTTCCATGCATAACATGAATAAAAAACTAGCAATACTACATTGATGTGCAATGGGTACACTGAAGAGGTAGAAAATCAAATAGAAAAAATACATTGTTCTATGTTTTGCATGTATTTATGTAATACAAGCTTACTAGGCATCATTACAAATATCTTCTTATTTGTCCAATGAGAAAGGACTCTAATTGGAAAATTTAGGAGCATATCTCATGATTTCTGTCTTCCTCTTGCTACCTCTCCCTATCTCCATCTCTACTTTAGCTCTCTCTACTTATTTTATAACCTATTTATACCTCTATCCCTATCACCCTCTTTCTATATCTCCTTATATCTTTCTCTCTCATTCACCATCTATATATCTCTTTATCACCCCTTCTCCTTATTCCTCCGTATCTCTTTATATGTTCCTCTCTATCTTTCGCACTTTATCTCCCTAAACATCTTAGCTTTTAGAGAAGCAAAAAGCTTTTACTAGTGAGGATCAAGTGAAGCAAAAGGCACTGCAGGCTGAATATGCTTGCGGCGAGGTCGCTGTGGCGGTGATGGCAGTTGGCATTGCCGCTACAGTGGCCCTGCCCAAGAGCTAGCTGCAGACGTCGCAATCACAACGTCCACACATCCATTGTGATGGAATGTGTTTCGCACGCATAGCAACTCCATCACAATTCTTGCATTTATGTCGCAATTGCGACACCATTGGAAGAATTCTAACGGTCGGTGACATCGACGCCACATCTACCGCGCCGCTGGTGCCATCGTGCATCCCCGTCCCAATTTTCCATGGACGTCGCAATTGTGACATCAAGGGAAGTAATGGGTACAGCGACCCCGTGGCCAGATGCCGACACGACCCCATCACAATGTGAGGGTGGATGTCGAAATTGCGATGGGAGCCGCACGCATTGCAACGGGATTTGTGCCAGATTAGAATGGTGAAATTGCAACAGAGTGGTGTCAAAATTGCGACGACAGAGGATGGACGTCATAATTTGTGACTAAAAAATAACGACGTCTACTACTGTCACAGTGGCGACACATTGCCGTCTTAATTGCGACACTTAGCTGTCGCAAATCAATGCCAAATGTATTAGTGTGATCCAATTAATAAGAAAAAATAATAATTACTCTAACAGGTTGCTAATGAGCATCATGAGGAAGTGGTGGAGATCATTTCTTCACAAAAAAAGGAGGAGCCACTTCCAATCTAGTAGGATACTATCATTGTAGAGCAAAACAATGTGGTCAAGGTTGATTTCTTAGACCAAGTGCCATCAAGAGGATGCCACATAGGGCATCTAACTCTGCAATAAATCAACATGTTGCCCCTGTTATGCTTATTTCAGAGTATAAGGAAGATTTTCAAATGAAGGAGTAGGTTTTTCTTGCTCAAAATCAAGATGTTCCAATGCTTAAGAGCTTGTTTGTTCTCAGTATTGGGAAGTTTTTGCAAAGTACAACAGTGTACTTGTCATGCTTGCTACTATTTTCAATTACCCCCATGCATGAAAGAAAAAACCAAATTGTAAGAAAGGGTAACTATTTTAACAAGTTAATCAATGGATTAGTTTAATTTCTTTGTTTGTAAAAACTTGTACATAGTAGAGTAGGTTTTTCCATCTTTTCATGAAGTGTATGAGCACAACTATTCCCTCCTGGAGATAACAAGTTTTTTAGTTTTTGCTAGTTTCAAAATATTTATGAAGTTACAAGTGGGTTAGTGTGTTGTTCTCTTTTGGTGACTACATACTCAATGGATTGCTTAAGGCTACTAGTTCATGTTATCACACAAGCATCCCATTGAGTCGCCAGAAATTTTGGCTATTTTTTCCCCCATTCAACCCATCACATATAATTGATCTCAGAAAACTTCAATGGGTTGTATTCTTTACAAAGGGTTAACATGCTCAAATCGCAGTGTTGACATTTTATGTTATCTGTGTTTTGTTATTTCATAGAGTCACTTTTTTTCCCTTTGCAAAATAGAAAAACCTTCCCACTTTAACTACTTTTGGCTATTTCACAATGCTCCATTTTTCCCTCTTGTGAAATAGCACCAAGTGTCAGATTTAAAGCTTATCTTCATCAACAATTTTATTTTAAGCACTCATTAAGGGTTCTTCTACTACATTGGGGCTGTCCATTTCAAATAGAAGATCTTAATCGAATATCCACCTTTTTTCTAGGTAAGATCTTATCTTTTCCACTTAGCTCAACTCTACAAGTGTATGCAGGTGGGTTAATCGTATGTGTTATCCCATCCTACATTTTGATAGTAGTGGGATTTTATCTCTTGTAGCCACCACACTCTTCCAAGGTTAGTGCTTTATTGTTAAATGACATGTTGGGCCTTATTCCATGGTGCTAATGTATCTCCATGCTTGTTTATTTGTTGCAATGATCAAATCTCTTGTATTTGATCTTTCTAACAGTCGAGCTCATTCATTTTGACCTCTTCCTATCACTTCATTGGAGAAAGTTGTTTCAAATATTAGATTTCCTTCTGATATCCATTACTACTCTCTACAACATTTAACTCCACTTTTTAGGGTTTGAACATCATGTAAAAATCTGAGTTATGTCTCATCTATAAAGGCAAGTTTGTAAATAGTTTTAAGCATTCTTCTATGCTGGCATTTCTATAGTAGCCTTATGCTCTGCAAATGTGTTCCTTGCCTTCCATTAATGAAATACCTTTTTTTCCTTATCTTTTCTTGTCATTCTTCTATTTAGTGCATGTTTTTGTGCCTTGTAGTGAATATTTCCATTCTATCTTCCTAATTTATGTGTTGTGTTTAATTTGTTCGCATTTTTGTATAAGTGAAAACCCATTTCCTTTTAGTATTTGATTGGTTCAAAGCTACATGTGATTTCTTGGAAGGTATATTAGAGTTGAGAATAATGTATTTGAGTGTTTCATTTATGTGTAGTGCATTCATAACAAGAGTTAGTAACCATGTTTTGATTCAATGCATCACCCCTTGTCCCTTTCATCATTTTTATTTTTAAATTTTCCTTCTCCCTTTTCCTCATGAATTTTAGCTTAGAAGCATCTTGATTGTAAGGAAGTTGGAATTCTCTAGAGATTCAACCGTAGAGCACAACTCCCACACTTGGAGGTTATTTCTATGTTACACAAGGTCACTCAAGGATAACACATCAAGCAGGGGTGCAAACTTTTGTGTCAATGGTACCCATTGAATACATTACATATCAACTCTAACTTCATCATAATCTATTCAAATACTCTTCATCAATCAAATGATATAGTAAACATTGAGAATGATTTAGAATAACTAAGAGGGGGGTGAATCAGTTATCCAAGGTCCTAATGTACCAATTGAACTTTTTCTCACTTCAAATACTTTAAATCTAAAAATTCAATAGCTTGCTCTCTAGTAAAAAATTAGAAACATAAACTTGCAGTCCACTATCCTAATATTTATCAAACTTGCATAATATAAAATATTGATAGTAAAATATCTCAAATGACATCCACACAATTATGACACTGGGATTTAATGTGGAAACTCAATTTGGGAAAAGTCACCAGTGACATGTCACCAATTCTTTACTCTTCTAAAGTGAGCTACGTTAGGAGCCAACCTTTGCAAATAAAAATCACAGTTCAGTTGACATGTGGATCCACTGACTAGCCTCCATTGTCATCTTTTTCTTTGATATACTTGGAACCCCTTCAATCAATCACACTTCAACTCTTCACAACTCTTCTCTTCCTTCTTCTCAATTTTTCCAATCAAATAGCATCAACAAATTCTCCAACCTTCTTTTATGTTAGCCCTTGTACCTCCTTAAATAGGTATTTTAATCTATTTCTACTTAAACATCACCATAGATCTTAGGGTTAAGTCATATTCATCAAATCCTTCCATCATTTGGTCTCCTATTTTCTCTTCTAGCAAGTTCTCCACACTTCACCTTGAATTCTTGCATGGGAATTCTCAAACACAATTTCTCTTGAATTAAATGCTCCAAGTCATCCATCATTATCTTCCACATGCTTTACTGATGTGGTGCAAGGTAGGAGAATCCCCAAAGGAGATGTCCTAGCCCCTAGCAATATAACCACACAATGGAAACACAACAAAAGATAACAACAATGCAAGATATGATACCAAATCACAACTCTTTATTTATAAAATAATTATTTACATTTAATATGCTTGACTATGAGCCCTTCTGGGTTAGGGGCAAATACAACAACAAATATAGTAACGGTTCTACAAGATCCCTCAAGATGGAATCCAAATCCTAGCTAGTCCAGATCCAGAACTGGATAAGAACACCAAGAAGAATCCATAGTTGTACCCTTAGGTCCACCAAGCTATTCTTTGGTTCTCAAGCCCCAGCCCTAGCTCTTCTGCAACTTTATCCAAGATCCAAGTGTAAACTACCTCACATTCAACGCTCTGTCCACACACTCACAACTCCATCACAATCCTATTGTAAACCGCCTCACATTTGGTGCTCTATCCACAGACTCAGGAAAACTCACCCTTCAACTACTCCCAAAATTGCTCTTCTCAAATTCCTTGCAAACTCCAAGCCTAAAAACCCTATTTATACTTGCCAAAATGGCTTAGAGAACATTTTAAAACAATACAAAATAGAAAGGTTGACCCAACAATAGTCTGGACACATCCCAAGAAAAGATCTAATCATAAATATCATGATCAAAACTAATCCCACAAGTTGGATCACACCAAAAAATGTAGAAAACATGTTGAAAATGCTAACACTCGGCATCAATAGGAAAATTTGGCACATGAAGGAATTCTTAGCACACACTAGATAACTCAGCACCCACTAAAGAACTTATCACACACTGTAGAACTCGACACACATTGTAGAGTGAGATGGGATAACACACTAACGAGAGTGTTAACATGACGTGGGATAACCTCAACTTAGCTTAAACTACAAAATTAATGGCACTCAAAAATTGTTATAACTCTATAGCAACCAATAGAATCAACAAGATAATGTGATCACCAAGATGCTCCTACATCATTTACATACCCCAAGAAATCAACTGTATCAGCTGAAAATCATGATTTCTTCATCTTCTATCAAATTTTGTCCCTCAACCAACACTGTTTTCTGATAGTTGGTCATCACTAGGTTACTTGGTAACTACTATCTTTTCTATTCTGCACTTATCCTAACACTCGATCAATACTGATGCTCATTTGACACTATATTTACTTGGCTTATAATGGCACTTAGTCAACACTAGATCACTTAGCATAAACTTCAAGTTCTTTAATTTTCTTCTCTTTTTTTCAATCAAACTTATGCATTTGGTCATTCTTTGATCACTTCTTCTAGGCTTCAGTACACTTGTCTTCTTCACTTATGTTATGATTAAACAATAACTTTATTTTGTCAATTTCAAACTAATCAAGTTCTCACTGTAGTTCCTTTCATAACTCAACCTTTCTTCTAGGTCCTTTCGTTATGTCCATCTTCTCAAATCCTCTTCATCAATGATAACATAACAATTGTCTCAATTGTAGTTTCCAACAATCTCCTGCTTTGGCATCGATGGAAACACCTCTAGTTACCATGCAATCCAAAACATGTACTACTTCGAGAAACTCCCTTTGTGTTTAGTATCAATTATCCATTAATATCCTTAGTTTCATTTTGATTCTCATCTCTATGTCCAACAATCTCTCTTATAGTTTCATTTTGATTCTCATCCATACAACTCTGATATGCAACACATAAACTCCCTCTCTCATATCAGATCATGGAATCAATCAGCTTCCTTTGTATTTTTGGCAACACCTTACATACATTCTCCCTCTTTCTTATTACTCCTTGGTAACTAGATATTATCTCCTTGGTAACTGGATATTATCTCCCTCTTTGACAATAATGCCAAAGACACTTCATCTTTTTCATACATCTTCATCATGTAGATATCTTCATGTCAATACATCTAAATCTTATTCACCATCTGTCATCTATTCTAATGACTGATACAACATTCTATTATTTTTTCTTCACTACTTTAGGTATCTCCTAAAGTATGACTTTCTACATAAATTTGGAAGATGTTCTGATCAATTCATTTGATGCAAAACTTCATCTTAGCTTAAGTAGCCCTAGCTAGGGGAATCACCCTTTTATTACCTCTTAAATATTCATGAGCATCCTTAGCTAAAGCCTTAGTGACAATATCATCTATTTTCTCCTTAGTGTTTGATAGGCCAACACTAGGGCAAATAATTAAGAAACAATTAACAATTAATGATGAAGTTCAACTAGTCTATACATGTCAATCTGAGAGAGTAAGCTTGCGAAAGGAATTTTGAGTAATTGTTAGTGCAAATAATTAATTATTATTACACTTTACTTAAGTTTACTTAGGTTCAATTCATCTTTATATTAGTTTTCATGTAGACACCTAGGAGTATGTGGTTAATTATTATTACACTTTACTTAGGTTAAATTCATCTTTATATTAGTTTGCATGTAGACACACAGGAGTTTGCATAATCAACTGCATTGTCATGTAGACAACATAATTGTTCACACTCTAATTAAGCACATGGTGTCTACAACATATTTTTATGTGACACACCTATGTAAAGTTTATCCTCTCATCATCACACAAACTTTTCTGCTCAATGAAGGATAATCCACTCTTAGTGCACATGTGATTAGTTGTGAGGCTTATCATTTTGCTAACTCCTAGTCATTCTAGAGGCCTTTATATATAGGCACTTCTAGTGTACATATACATCAATTTCATTTTTCATATTGTTATTATGATCATACATCATTTGGTCCATATTGTGTTTCTTGAGCTTCTTGATCTTGGTTGCATTTTTCCCTAAGGAAAATTCTCACAATAATATGCTATCAAGGGATGATAACTGTGAGATGAGAGATTATGAATGTAGCTACAACACGCAAAGAAAATTGATGAAAAACTAAATAAATCCCAATGATAGGAACTGTCACTTCCTGGTCACAAGAACATTAGAAACAAAAATAAACATTAATCTATAAGATTTTTTTTTTTTAAATTATGAAAGAAATAATGATAACATAAATAATCATAGAAATAATAAGCTCAACTCTAAATCAACTAATCTAAACATTACTAAAAACATGCAAATATGAACATCTATATTAACAACATTGAATTCCTAAATAAAACATCAAATAAACAAACCAAACTTAATTACAAAAATCAGTAGCATTCTGAGTAGTGGGCCCTTCCTCCTCAATTTCCTGGTGATGAAGAAAAGATATGGTTTTACAACTTCGTGATCATGTAGATATAAAATTTATATTTCAGAATGAGGGTTCAGTTGTACAACATTTTCTTCTATAGAAAAGATATATCAAAAGTCTAATTTATGTTGCTTATATACATGCAACAAATAACAACTTATACAAAAATAGGGTATTTGTTTAGACCTCTAGCCAACAAACTGTAATACCCACATAGACCTTTATTTTTTGGCTACAGAATATAGAAAATGTTGTTACACCATGAAAAATGATAGTTCATATATTCTAGAGATTTTTTGTATAGTATTGAAGGTATCCATGAGAAGAGAGCAAATAAAAGTTTTGGCCCCTACCATGTATGAAGTCCTCAGTATCTCTAGCATGGGTTTGTAGTGGTTGTAACATAAGACAAAGATAGGAAAAATTTGATTGTTGAGTCTCCTATCCAGATGATATTTGGAAATTCTTCCCAACTATGAGATTTTGTTTCAATTCCTTACACCAACCATGTAAAGTATTTCCATGTAAGGCCGATAAACTAAATAATAGAGAATCATATAGTTTTCATTCCACATTAATCACATATGATCCTTTAGTATGTATTCACAGATAGTAAGTCTATGTAAAAATATATAATTATGTGGAGGTGACAAGAGGATCCATTCCACACATCAGCATATTGTTATAATAAAGATTAGTAAAAAGCAACCAATAATGAATTTTCCATATTTTAATCCTGGAACAATATTAAATTCTACTTATTTATATTAAACCATATGCAACAATAAAATGGTAAAATGGAATGAAATGGGATAGAAATGGAATAGGGAAGTGAGTAGGAAAGTGCATAAAATGGATTAAAATATAGCATTATATAGGTTGTACTTGGCTCTGATCAGTGTTTACATACTCCAATCTCACTTCTTTGTCTTGAGTTATCTCTCTCAAATAATTATACTTGATAGCAATATGCTTGGCCTTTGTGTGCTTTACAGGGCTTTTTGATATATTTATAGCACTTGTGTTGTCACAATAGATAAAAACTAGATCAATGATCTCTTCCTTCATACCTTTCAATAATTAATTGATCCATACAATATTTGAACAATTTATTGTTGCTTCCACATATTCAGCTTCAACTATTGATTGTGAAATACAATTATGTTTCTTGTTTTTCCATGAGATTAGTCTCTTTCCTAGAAAGGAGTCTCCACCACTTGTACTCTTTCTATCATCTGCATTGCCTACCCAATTAGAATCAATCTATACTTCCAATTCAAACTTGTCATTCTTCTTGTAATATAGGTCATAGTCTTTTGTTCCTTTCAAATATCGTAGTATTGTTTTCACTTCCATCATGTGATTCTCCTTAGGGTTTGTATAAAATCTTGCAACAATCTCAACTACTAGGGCAATATCAAGTTTGTTGTGAATAACATATATACGTTTCTATTGATCTGTATAATGTCTAGTTCACATCAGCTAATTCATCATTCTTAGATAGCTTATGTCATGTAGCCATAGGTGTGCTCACTAGTCTTGAATCTTCCATTCCAAAGGTTTTTCATATCTCCTTGATGTATTTTGATTGAGTAATGTAGATACCTAGCTTCATCTGATATACTTGTAAACCAAAATAGAACTTGATCTCACCAAATATAGACATTTCAAATTATTTCCTCATCTCATCTGCAAATGACTTGCATAATGCATCCTTTCCTCCAAATATGATATCATCAATAAAAATTTTAGATAGCAATATCTCATTGTTACCTCTAATGTTCAAGTACAGATTGTTGTTATCATTAGTTCTTACAAATCCAATCTTTACCAAATAATTGCGCATCCTTTCATACCATGCTCTACAAGATTGTTTCAATCTATATAGAGTTTTATGCAGTTTACATACCATGTTCTTCTTTTTGGGATCTACAAATCCTTTTGTTTGTTCTATGTAAACCTCTTTTTCAATTATTCCATTCAAAATGCATATTTGACATCCATTTGGTACACTTTAAATCCTTTGTAACTAGAATATGTAAGTCTTGTGAAAATGTTTCGTCATAGTCAATTCCTTCTTCTTGTGCATATCCTTTGCATACCAATCTGTCATTGTTCCTTGTGACTTCTCCTTTTTCATTTAGCTTGTTCCTTAATACCCACTTGGTTCCAATAACATTCTTCTACTTTGGTTTAGGTACTAGTGTCTAGGTTTTGTTCTTCTCTATCTATTCAATTTCTTCATTCATTTCTTGAATCCAATCTTCATTCTCCAAAGCATCTTTTACTAATTTAGGTTCAACTTCATAAAGTAAACATGTATAACTTCTAAGTATTTTCATTGTCATAACTCTAGAATCTTTATCTACAATTATTTATTCAGGTGCATGTTGTCTTCTCACATATTTTTCTAGTACATTTTCTTTCCTTCTTTCTTCTTGCACATTTCAAGTTCATTTTGTATCTCTACTCTAGCTATTGGTTTAGGTTTTTCTTTCTTGGCATTGTCTTCCTAATTTTGGAATTTATTACATGTATCTCGATATCATTTTGTTGACACTCAACATCCACAGTCTGTTGTTTGGCATTCATTGATCATTGTTGCTTGATAGCTTTATTCCCTTTCTCAAGTAAGGTGCAGGGAACACCTTCGTACACAACAATGAATGTGTTTTAATCTTCAATTTCTATGTTGCGTTCAACTTCACTCTTTTATGCATATTCATCAACTTTCACATTTGTACTTTCCACAACTTTGTTAGTGTTAGAGTTCAAACACTTATAAGCTTTGTTCTTAGTGGAATATCCTAGGAATATACCTTCATCACTTTTAGCATCAATTTTTCCATTTCTATTATATTTTAGTATATAATATTTGCTTCCAAAAACTATAAAATGCTTCACATTGGGTGCATACTTGTACCACGATTCAAAGGGTGTAACATTTGTACCTTTCTCTATGTGTACTCAGTTCAAAGTATAAATTATTATACTTACAACTTCTCTCCAGTATTTATGTGATACATTCTTCTCCATCATCAATGTTCTATCACAATCCATGATTCATCTATTTCTCCTTTTAACTATTACATTTTGGGGAGAGTTCCTAGGTTCCAACATCTGCCTTTTGATTCCTCTATCATTGAAAAATATGTTGAATTCATCACAGATAAACTCTCCTCCTCTATTAGATCTCAAGCACTTCAAACTCTTGCCTGTTTCCTTTTCAACTCTGGCCAAATACCACTTAAACAACTGAAAAGCATCACATTTTTCTTTAACAAAAATTACTGTCATCATTCTAGAAGTCATCAACAAATAGAATGAAATATTTTTCTCCATAGTGGCTTTGTACACCAATAGGTCCACAAAGGTTAGTATGAATCAATTCCAAAATATCACTAGATGACTATGTCTTGCTCTTGAAACTAGACTTAGTCATTTTTCCCAACTGACATTGTTTACATAGCATTATCAGGTTTCTTCAATCTTTGTAACCCTCTTATTCTTTTCATCTTACTAACACTTACCAGATTATCAAAGTTCGCATGACATAACCTCTTATGCCATAACCATATATCTTCATTTTGTGCAAACAAACTTGTCTCATCAGATAAATCTAGATAAAATAAGTTACCTCTTGTCTGATCACCACTTCCAATCAGTTCACTAATAGCATCAAATATCTTCAACTATGAAACACTCAACTAGTTAAGTCCTTCAACCCAATAAAAATTTTCACACTTGATCTTTTCAATTAATTGTATTGATCCTTTACCTTCCACAAAATATGGTGCATCATTACCAAACTTAGCACAACTACCTTTGTATGGCTCCATGGTTCAAAACTTACTTTTATCACCTATCATGTGATGTGAATAACCACTATCAATTACCCACCTATCACCTTTACTCACATATGTAATTAATGCAGTTTTATCATCTTCATCAAAATCTTCTTTCATAGAAACATAGACAACTTCTTCATCATTACTATTAGACTCATTATCAGTTTCTTCTTCAACAATGTAATAATATTTCTGACCTTTGTCTTTGTACTCCTTGTTTCTCCTATTATCTCAATTATCTCTTTTTCTTTTGTACTTGGTTTATCTTCTCCCATCCTTGTCTTCATTTTCACGACACCTTGCAACAATATGACCAACTTTGTTACATGAAAAATAGATTATGGGAAGTTTACCTTTATATTTTCCTTTTCCTCTTGAAAATCTTCTTGCCATTAGTGCTTCAAGCTCATCAAATTCATCATCAAAAGCATCATTGTCACTAGTCACATATTTCCCTTTTCCTTTCTTACTAATAACCAATTGTTATTTAAAAGTATAATCAACAAAAGTAGGAGTGAAATTATCAAAATTTGACATCTCAAAAATAGTAAGCCTACCAATTACACCTTCCAAGGTTAGGTTATTACCAAGGTTCATCTCAGTTCTTGTATTGAAGAAACTCTAATAGCATAGATAGGAAGTAGAGTTCTCAACAACTTGTTGATCACAATCTCATCATTAATCTTTCCATTTGATCCTTCCATAGCATCTACCACCTCTTTCATTCTTCCACAACATTGAACGATATTTTCACCTTCCATCATTCTCCTTTCATCAAAGTTACCTCTCAATCTTTTTGGTTTTGCTCTCAAAACATTTGTGTCTCCTCCATAGATGGTCTGAAGTGTATCCCATATTTTCTTTGCAGTAGTGCAATCTTTTATGTCATCAAACTCAGTATAACTAAGGGCTGATGTAATCCAACATATCCTAGTTGTGTTCTTGCTTCTCTTTTGTCTACTAAGTTGTTAGAGGAACTCTTTTTATCGCCACATATGCATTTTTTGTATAGTATATTGCACCATCTCCAATTCCTGCTAGATACAACTTCATCAAATTCTTCCATGCAGGGAAATTCTCTTTGTTCAACTTTGGCACCTTACTTTTTGTACATCTTGATCTTTAGCTCCAAGTACCTTTAAAATTTTCTCTATAAGCACCAAAGCTCTAATACCAATTGTTAGAATGATTTAAAATAATTGAGAGGGGGGATGAATCAGTTATCCAAGGTCCTAATTTACTAATTTTACTTTTGACCACTTCAAATACTTCAAGTCTAAACATTCAATAGCTCGGTCTCTATAGTAAAAAATTATCAACATAAACTGGGAGTCCACTATTCTACTATTTATCAAACTTGCAGAATGTAAAACATTAATAGTAAAACATCTCAAATGAAATCCACAAAAGTATGACACTAGGATTTAATGTGGAAACCCAATTTGGGAAAAATCATTAGTAACATGTCACCAATTTTTCACTCTTATGAAGTGAGCTCTCTTAGGAGCCAACCTTTGTAAATACAAATCACAATTTGGTTCACATCTTGATCTATTAACTAGCCTCCATTGTCGTATATGTCCTTGATCTGCTTGGCATCCCTTCAAGCAATCACACTTTAACTCTTCACAACTCTTCTCAGCCTTCTGCTCAAAATCTTCCATCAAATAGCATCAACAACTGCTCCAACCTTCTTTTAGGTTAGCCCTTGTACCTATTTAAATAGGTAATTTTGATCTTTTTCCTCTTAAACATCACCCTAGACCTTAGGTTTAGGTCAAATTTATCAAATCCTTCAATGATTTTGTCTCCTATTTTCTCTTCTTGAAATTTCACCACACTTCACTTTGAATTATTCTTGCATAGGAATGGTCAAACATGGTTTCCCTTTAATTAAATGCTCCAAGTCATTCATCCTTATCTTTCACGCACTTTACCTATTCCAAAAAATCAACTATGTTGGTTGCAAATCATAATTTCCTCATCTTCTATCAAAAGTTGTCCCTCGACCAACATTGTGTTCTAACACTCGATCTTCACTAATTACTTGGCCACTGCTAACTATTCTTTTTGGATCTTATACTGACACTTGATCAATATTAATGCTCAGTCGACACTATATTTTCTCAACTTATACTAGTGCTTAGTCAACACTAGCATCACTCGATGTAAACTTCAAGTTCTTTAATCTTCTTCTCTTTTACTTGGTCAAGCCTATGCTTTTGGTCATTCTTTGATTACTTCTTCTAGGCTTCAGTACACCTGTCTTCTCCACTTATGATTAAACAATCACCTTATCTTGTCAAAGTCTAACTAATCAAGTGCCCATTGTAGTTCCTTTCATAACTCAACCTTTCTTCTAGGTCCTTTTTTATATCCATCTTCTCAAATCCTCTTCATCAATCATATTGATATGGCACTCAAATTAGATAGCACTATCTTACCAATAAGGTTTGACATTAATGACAACATAACAATTGTCTCAATTGTAGTTTCCAACAATGGTACTTTCTTGAGTTAGCTTAATGTCTAACCAATTAAGACTTTGACATCAATGACAGTATAACAATGAATATGACTCTTTTACATGCATTAATAGCACCATCACCTAACAACAATTACATTATCAGTTGGGGCTAACAATGCATAAATACATGCATTAGGTGCATAAATTGGAGGTTGCCTGTAATAGTCTTATAAATATTGACTTGCCTTTGGATCTCTAGATGGTGATACTCCTATAAGAACCTTTCTCTTCAAGTATATTGTGTTTTGTTGTTGATTTTCAAACAATATATTGGACATCTTTTGGACTATTGGGGTTTTCTCTTGAAATTTTTTCCCCATATATCATTATGTTGTGGTACACATGCTATCTATGTTTATTTTTGTTAAGTTTCTATAATTGTTGTAAATCTATAAAAATAATTTGCATGCTCAAGGTTAATGTAGTAAGTTCTTCCACTACCTTGACTTCCATTTAAACATCTTATCATGACAAGTATATTGTCAACTCACTTTTTTTCACAAGTTCAAAATCTTTTTAATCTTCTAGACATCTGGCCCCATTTGTATGGGTGAACAATAAACCTCTCGCAGGGGCATCAACATTAACCATGTTACTCATACAACAAAACTATAATCTATGTAAAGCCTAGTGTGCCTTTTCTTTTGGGTTTACTAACTCAACACTAGCTCCAATGTCTTTATTGATCCAAAACCATCAAATTTGAGAATCCATGACTCTAAACTAGGCAAGGTTCTCTTTTTGTTTTGGGGTCAATTGTGTTCTCAAAGTTAGGGTGCTTGTCTTGTGGCTTTTGATAGATTCAATTTCCAAGAATGATGACTTTTCTTTTGCTTGCATAAATAATTTAATGGGCTATCTTGAAAGAACTTTCTTAACTTCCATTGCAATGCTTTGGCAATTTCTAGAAGGGTTCAAGCATTGTTACTCATTGTCACTTAATTCTAAATCCACATTTTATTCTTTAATTGTTGGATAATTAGCCTTTAACTCTTAAATAAGATAAGAAAGATCAACAACTATAGTGAGGCATCCACCACATAGCATAGGCATACTTGGAAACCATGATATGCATGCATCTATTCACATATAAAATGAGAGATTATTACAATGCTTGCAACAATTTTGAAATGTTATTACATTCATCTAACCTATTATTGCATTCATGTTGATAAATATGATAAAAAAATGCTTAGATGTGACCCAAAAATCTTTTCATATATACACCTTATACCATAAATACATTCTACAACAAAAACCACATGCAATATTTACCTTGGATTCCACAAGTCTATAAGTGATCATATTGACCTTAATGATTACCACACAATCTTTGGCATTTGAAGAACGATTAAACAACCTCCTTTCAAAGTGGCCAAAATAATCAATTTAACACTCACAAGATGTCACACTCTAATCACTATCTTTTATCTAATCTATCTACAAGCTCACCCAAAATGAGCACGTCACATTAAACAATATGGCATTTTGATAGGTGGGGTGTCTCACTATTCATAGTCAGTGGCTAGGAGAGTTGTCACCATAAAAGTAAATAGGAAGTGTGAAACATGATTCCACTTCCATTTGGAACCAAAATCTTGCTTGAAATTACCATTGAAATAACATAGGCATCCACATAAATTATTTCATATTGATTATACACTTAGGCCAACAAAGGCTAAAACATGAAGATGCTCAAGTAAAAATAACGCAATTGATTCAAGTTCCAACAAGCTCTATGCCTCTCACAAATTGAACTTGGTGAGAATCTAATGTTATAGAACTAATGCATTAAGATGCAATAATTTTTTATTATTTTGACTCCAATGAAAAATATTATAATACTTAACAAGATCTAAATTCTTTCTACTAAATATTATCAAAGAAAAAATACAAAATTTAAAATAGAATAAGATATACCATGGAAAAACTCAACAAGAAGAGTCTCAATGTATTATTAACAACATAGTAATCATGATAGACTTAATGAGTTAACTTACATATATTAACTTCAAAACCCAAGAGACAATTTAGTAACATATCTTTGTAAAACTATTTTTATAACAATTTATGAATCCAACTTTTGTCTCTAACATTACACATTTAATGCTCTTAATTAGTGACTAAGAATGCCCAAAACACTCACCAATGTGTGTTCGTCTAAGTTAAAGGCGAATGTAGAAACCACTAGTCATTTTCAAAACAATGGACTATCAAGATACCTCACTCATAGCTATTTGTGTAGGATTACATAAATCTTGGCCCGAGTCCCTTTTAACCTATTTCGAAATGTGATAAAGTTAGTTGCACATTCAAACAATCCCCTTACAAAGAGAAGATCCCCTCTACCTACATTCTCAACAACTTTTTTCAACATCCCCTTTAACCTATTTCAAGAAGTGATAAAGTTGGTTGCACATCCAAATAATTCCCTACAAAGAGGAGATCCCCTCTAGCTACATTCTCAACAACTTGTCCAATATGATAAATAGGCATCGAAAGTTGATATATGCCATTATTATAGCCCTATTCTCATTCTACACAATGTGCTTGAGATCTTGAGATTCTCATTTCCAAGTGTTATGATGGAGGACTCATTTATGCAATAATATTAATTGCTTGCTTGATAAAATGATTAAAACTTTGTGCCCCTAGATTTAAGTAACCCACTAGAATAATATTATTTATACAAGTCAATGTACCCTTGGTCTATTGGTGAAGTCAAATGGCTCACAAAGAGCCCACTAGGGATCAAGTCTTGCTAAGTGCAATGCTCTGATGTCATAAGGGATGAGGCCGAAATCATGCCCTCGGTAATTTTGATGGTGTGGATGCCCCTCAATCCTTAGCTCTAAGTTGAAGAGGTGCACATGTGGGCTTGTATCAAGTTCATAAACCCTCCATTAAAATAAATAAATAAATAAATAAAAAGAAAAATTTATTTAAGCAAGATGCATATTTTCCTAAAAGAAATGGAATTGAATTTTGGTTGTGAATCCATTGTTAGGTGTAAAAGAAAATATGGTAGATTTAGAAGTAATTGTTATTGAAAAGAGTCCATGCAAATGTGAATGGTTGTTACTTCAAGATTTTGTGTGTATAAAATGCTTTTAGTAAAGCATATTGGTTCTAACTTATAATTGTACTGTGACATTTTAATTGTGCTTGCGATTTGAATGGCCATTTGTGTATGCATGTATATGTGGTAAATTTGGTGTGTTTTTTTCCTTTTGTAAATGATTTTAAGCTTGCATCTTTAAAGTTAATCTTTGATTAAGATGTAGCAAGATTGTATTCATTATTCCATACACAAGCATATGTTGATTCTCTCTATGTGCTAGTTAGTATTGTTCTTGGCTAGTTTTTATTTTAGGGTTGGTTGATGTCCCCCACAAAAAATTTGTTACAAGGAATGTATTTTCCTAATCAAACAAAACATATAAACTTTGATGTTCGAATCCAAGAATCAATGGTACATTCTTGAATTCAAATTTAACAAGCCAGGTTTAAACATGGTAGTTTGGTAGAAGACATGCCCTGAAATCAATAAGCTGCAACTCTTTAACTCATTTATGCTACTTCGAAATCATAAGGGATGAGGTTGGGATCGTGCCTTGGGTGTTTTTGATGGTGTGGGTGCCTCTCAATCCTTGGCTCTAAGTTGAAGAGGTGCACGTGTGGGCTCGTATCAAGTTCATAAACCTTGCATAAATAAATAAAAATTTATTTAAGCAAGATGCATATTTTCCTAAAAGAAATGGAATTGAATTTTGGTTATGAATCCATTGTTAGGTGTAAAAGATAATATGGTAGACTTAAAAGTAATTGTTATTAAAAGAGTCCATGCATATGTGAATGGTTGTTACTTCAAGATTTGTATGTACAAAATGAATTTAATAAAGCATATTAGTTCTAACTTCTAATTGTATTGTGACATTTTAATTGCGATTGTGGTTTGAATGGCCATTTGTGTATGCACGTATATATGTGGTAAATTTAGTGTTATTATTTTTTCCTTTCCTAAATGATTTTAAGCTTGCATCTTTATAGATAATCTTCTATTTAGATGTAGCAAGATTGTATTCATTATTCCCTACACAAGCATATGTTGATTCTTTCTATGTGCTAGTCAATATTGTCCTTGGCTAGTTTTTATTTTAGGGCTAGCTGATGTCCTCAAAAAAAAATTGTTACAAGGAATGTCTTTTCCTAACCAAGCAAATCATATAAAATTTGATGTTCGGATACAAGAATCAATGACACATTCTTGAATTTAAATTTGACAAGTCAGGTTTAGACAGGTAGTTTGGTACAAGACATGCCCTGACATCAATAAGCTGCAACTCTTTAAAGCATTTAAGCTGCTCCAACATCATAAGGAATGAGGTTGGGATTGTGCCTTGGGTGACTTTGATGATGTGATGCCCCTCAACCCTTGGCTCTAAGTTGAAGAAGTGCACGTGTGGGCCCATATCAAGTTCATAAACCCTCCATCAAAAAAATCAAAAAAATATTTAAGCACGATGCATATTTTCCTAAAAGAAATGGAATTGAATTTTGGTTATGAATCCATTGTTGTGTAAAAGATAATATGGTAGATTTAGAAGTAATTGTTATTGAAAAGAGTCCATGCAGATGTAAATGGTTGTTACTTGAAGATTGTGTATGTACAAAATGCTTTTAATAAAGCATATTAGTTTTAACTTCTAATTGTACTATGACATTTTAGTTGTGATTGCGATTTGAATGGTCATTGTGTATGCATGTATCTATGGGGTAAATTTAGTGTTTTTCCCCCCCTTTCCTAACTGATTTTAAGCTTGCAACTTTATAGTTAATCTTTTATTAAGATGTAGCAAGATTGTATTCATTATTCCCTACACAAACATATGTTGATTCTCTCTATGTGCTAGTCAGTATTGTTCTTGGCTAGTTTTCATTTTAGGGTTAGTTGATGTCCCCCTCAAAACAATTTGTTACAAGGAATATCTTTTCCTAATCAAGCAAAACATATACAATTAGATGTTCAGATCCAAGAATCAATGACACATTCTTGAATTCAAATTTAACAAGTTGGGTTCAGACATTGGTAGAAGACATGCCCTAAGATCAATAAGTTGCAACTCTTTAACTTATTTAAGCTACTCCAACATCATAAGGGATGAGGTTGGTATTGTGCCCTGGGTGATTTTGATGGTGTGGATGCCCCTTAGTCCTTGGCTCTACGTTAAAGAAGAGCATGTGTGGGCCAGTATCAAGTTCATAAACCCTCCATCAAAAAAAATTATTTAAGCAAGATGCATATTTTCCTAAAAGAAATGGAATTGAATTTTGGTTATGAATCCATTGTTAGGTGTAAAAGATAATATGGTAGATGTAAAAGTAATTGTTATTGAAAAGAGTCCATGTAGATGTAAATGGTTGTTACTTCAAGATTGTGTATGTACAAAATGCTTTTAATAAAGCATATTGGTTCTAACTTCTAATTGTACTGTGACATTTTAATTGTGATGGCCATTTGTGTATGCATATATCTATGTGGTAAATTTAGTGTTATTTTTTCCCTAAATGATTTTAAGCTTGCATCTTTATAGTTAATCTTCTATTAAGATGTAGCAAGATTGTATTCATTATTCCCTACACGGACATATGTTGATTCTCTCTATGTGCTAGTCAGTATTGTTCTTGGCTAGTTTTTAAATTAGGGCTAGTTGATGTCCCCCTTAGAATAATTTGTTACAAGGAATGTCTTTTCCTAATCAAGCAAAACATATAAAATTAGATGTTCAGATCCAAGAATCAATGAAACATTCTTGAATTCAAGTTTAACAAGCCAAGTTTAGACATTGGTAGAAGACATGGCCTGACATCAATAAGATGCAACTCTTTAACTCATTTAAGTTGCACCGACACCATAAGGGATGAGGTTGGGATCGTACCCTGGGTGATTTTGATGGTGTGAATGGCCCTCAGTCCTTGGCTCTAAGTTGAAGAGGTGCACGTGTGGACCCGTATCAAGTTCATAAACCCTTCATCAAAACAAAAAATTATTTAAGCAAGATGCATATTTTCCTAAAAGATATGGAATTAAATTTTGGTTATGAATCCTTTGTTAGGTGTAAAAGATAATATGGTAGATTTAAATGTAATTCTTATTGAAAAGAGTTCATGCAGATGTGAATGGTTGTTGCTTCAAGATTTTGTATGTACAAAATACTTTTAATAAAGCATATTGTTTCTAACATCTAATTATATTGTGACATTTTAATTGTGATTGTGATTTGAATGGCCATTTGTGTATACATGTATATATGTGGTAAATTTAGTGTTGTTTTTTTTCCCTTTTCTAAATGATTTTACGCTTGCATCTTTATAGTTAATCTTCTATTAAGATGTAGCAAGATTGTATTCATTATTCCCTACACAAGCATATGTTGATTCTCTCTATGTGGTAGTCAGTATTGTTCTTGGCTAGTTTTTATTTTAAGGTTAGTTGATGTCCCCCACAAAAAAAAAATTGTTACAAGGAATATCTTTTCCTAATCAAGCAAAACATATAAAATTTGATGTTCAGATCCAAGAATCAATGACACATTCTTGAATTCAAATTTAACAAGCCAGGTTTAGACATGGTAGTTTGGTAGAAGACATGCCCTGACATCAATAAGCTGCAACTCTTTAACTTCTTTATTAATGTTTTACTTGGCAACAATAGACTTAAATATTAAGTCATTGCTAGATAAATCTCTCTTTGGCAGCAATAAGTTGTCTCATTTAGAATCACAAAACAAGAAACCCGATAAATTGCCAAAAGCTTAACCATAAAATGACATAGTTCAAAGACGATGTTGTATGAGTGTGGTGACCATTCAAATGTGAATTAAGATTTGAATGCTTAGCGCACACACAGAGAGATCTCCAACTTTCCCTATTGGTAAGCATAATCATTTGTAGGACCTTCCCCAATTTGCAAATGTTTTCTGAGGTGTGTAATAAATTTGCTAGTATCAGTTGGATTATAAACCACACATTGATTTGTAACTGTGAATTCTTTAGCTAAATGTATTCACAATCTTTTCGAATTGTGAGTGAATTCTTTATCCAAATGTATTTACAATCTTTTTGAATTGTGCATCTGTAACTTACAATCTTATCCAGGAATATATCAATTCAGGAAGCAACCAAGTAAAGATGCATATTAAATATTGACTGTCAGATGCGACATAAATGTAATTATTCAAAGAGTTTCCAGTGATAAATTGGCATATTTTAATGGTTTTAAGATTTGGAGCACTACAGTTTCCACCATGTGATACATCTTACATATGTTTGATTCTCAACATTTAGGAACAATCATGTCTCTTGTATGACCTCTAAAGGTTCCCACACATTCTCTTCTATGGTGCCATTTTGACATTTGTACAAAAGATGAAGTTGGCGTTGTAAGTGCAATACCTGCATGAAATATAAACTTCTTTAGCACATATGCACGCATGATAATTTTGGCCACAAAAGGAATGGAAACAATGTTATAAATCAAAAACCTCATGCAAAACATCTTTTAAAACTGTCCCCTCAGTTTTTAGAACCACTTTTAATAGGTAGGATAAACTTTCGAAAGTCAAAGGTGCTAGCAACACTCTATAGACAAAACAAAGATTATTTTAAGTTCCTTATAAAGTAAGCGTGTTCACCTCCTCCTTCAAGCCATTGGAAAGGTTGTTTGTGGAAATAAGATGATAAATTTCTTCCCTTAGTTCTTTTTTCTGAATTTCTTGCCATGTGTCCCGAGGTAGTGCAAGAAGTAGTATAGTAAGTAAATCTTTGCTTGCTGGGTATGTCTGAAGCCAATTTGCAGGTGAGTTCTCTCCATTCATACAACATGGTGGGTTTTTCAGTGAATTCTCTCCTTTCATACAACATGATGAGTGTTCCAGTTGTGCAGTACTGGGGATAAGGACATCAACACCCTGTTCAGTTCCATTTGAAACTACAGTTCCAGAGACAATTGCTGCAGACATGTCACTGGTGCTTATATTTCTTATGCAATACTTTCTACACAAACACTCATGTTCGGTGCCACCAATTCCATTAATGGTTGATGCTCCTTGGCAACAAACGTGGTTAGCCATCTCAGATAAATTATCTTCATAAGACCATGATATACGGCAGCATGAAGTGGTAGATGCTGACCAATCATTAACAACCTTGTACATCTCTGTTCTTCGTAGTTGTTGCAATATTTCTGCCTGAAATAGAAAGAATTAACAGTGTAATCATTTTATTTTCATCATAAATAACTTGCATTAAGTATTTATAAAACTGGTATTAAAAACCTTGTCAACAAGAGACAACAAGCCAACCTTGATGGCCAATCGATCAGCTTCTTCATTGTCTAACGTTTTCTCTTTGTTTTCCCATCTCCTGACTTCTGCAATCCACTTGATGAAGTCTGTAAGCTTTGCAGGTAATGAGACAAAAATGGCCGACATAACCTTTTGCACACTGGTTATGCCCTCCGCTTTAAGAAGTTGTGGAGCCTCCTCCATAAAATACTTTGAAATGCCTTTCCAGCTTTCATGTTTGCATGACTAAACAAGGCAGAAGTTCTCAATGTACATATGTGCTCAAGAAATTAGAGAAAAAATTACAAATTAACCGTCCTTATTTTCTAATGGATGAAACCATAATTAAATGTGCAATGTAATTATTTAGTTGTTACAATGACTTTTTTAACATAGGATGCATTTATCCACATATACACTCCTAGATCAACATAACAAATAAATGCATTGCTGTCTTTCACAGATAATAAGGGATTAAGTTGCTAGAATGGGAAAATTTACTTGGACTCATCTCTTCGCACAGACACTTCTTCTACATGAACATGATACAAATAAATCACTACTTTTCACAAATATTGACCTTATTTGTATGGTGTTCTCATATCCCTTTATACGAGAGAGGGAAAGAGATGTCAACATCTTTATAGCCAAATTGATTTGCAAGAGCAATTGAAATGTATATACTTGTTTACAGAACTGTGTCTGTGTCAAGTTCTCTTCTTTTCCTTTTAAATCAGGGTTAATAGATAATAATAAAAAACTAAGAAATTGTTAAACATTTGAAAATACAAGAAAAATGCATGCGAATACCAAAGCACACAACATGTAAGGGTAGGATGCGTCAGAAAACAAACTGATTACAGAGTTCTCAACAACATCAAAACATGAGATAAACATGAGACATCATGATGAATCTCTTGCAGCAAATCAGACTGTATAAATATATGATTGGAACTTTGCTATATTTAACAAGGCCCAATATTATGCAAACAATTGTTTTGATGACCCATTTTCAGGCAGCTCCAAAGGAAATCCATGCCAATGCAGTCAAATGTTTTTTTGAAAATATGAAGTGGACTATGGATTTTGATTTGTGGTATCCAAAAGTGAAGGTTTCACCCTTACAGAAAATGCAGATGTGAATTGGACAGACAATATTGGTCACAAGAAGAGCATGAGTGGAGGCACATTCTTTCTCAATAACTGTCTTGTATCTTGGTTAAGCAAGAAACAATCTTCAGTTTCACCATGTACAACAGAGGCAGAATATATTCCCGCAACAGCTTGTTGCACACAGGATCCATGGATGAAACATCCTTGAAAGATATTAAAGTTGAGTATGAGCATCCGATTCCCATATCTATGTGTTGGTCTCTTTACAGCATGCCCAAATTTGAACTTTCTCAGGCATCATATCCCACTATTCCAAGTCTGCTATAAGTGATTTAACTTACAAAGCACCATAATAATTGATAATGAGATCATTTTATAAAAATAATCCAAATAAAATGCTCTGTAGGTAGTCTGAAATCTCAAGCTTCTGATAAGGGTACCACAGATGCACAGGAAATAAATGTTTATGCTGACAGTGATGTGGTTTTGCTTTTCTACGTTATGAATTTTCTTAGCAAATATTTTAGTTTCTTCAACTGCACACATTATGTAGAGGACGGCCTCTTGAATAAAGGAACACCATAGGGATAGAGACACATTTCTGCTAGCATTATCTGTTCCAAATTTTGAGTTTTGCAAACTCATCACCCACGCTTGTTTCAAATGCACAGTTTCAGTTATGAAGCTCTATTAATATTAATATAGCCTCATGAGACAGAAAGTTTCTCATATTTGGATATAGTTACAGATTTATCTGCAGTATCAGAGGTCCTTAATTTACTTATCACAACATTTCTGGTGCATCCCAAAACATGCACAAAGAATTAAAGGACAATAAATTCTTCAAAAGGTTTTTAAAATATTCAATTTTGAAACCACAATTTGACCATTCAGAGCACCCTATTAATCAAGAGAAAAAAGAATGTCTAAAATGTGTAAAAGCAAGCTTCTCCCAAGTTTCTTATTGATGAGCAAAAACATAAACAAAAAAGGGGGTCACGACACTTAGTATAGTTATACAAACTTGAGGGGCACCCAAAAAGGTTCAGGAAATATTCTTAATTTCTGATGCATGCATTATGATAATCACCACAAGAGTAATACTTTGCATAAACGAGGAGACAATTAAAAGGCATTGGTATTTCCAATTAGTTCTAAAATGGGCTTTGGACCCTGAAAGAGGTTTTGGAACCTTCCCCTCATCCTGAGACTCCAGCATTTTACTCTCAAGTTACATAGCCCCTTTGGACACCAGCATTTGTTTCAGAATACTTGTCAGATCCCAAAATATTATTTTGAGCCATGGGTTGGCATTCATAGAAGGTTCCCAAGTGGAGCCTGACAGTTGTTCCAAAATCTCCCTCAAAATCCAACGAATCACTTCAAGAATACAGCTAGAAGCAATGAAGGTATTCTTGTCAGTGATTTGTGAAATCAATCAACGCACATAATTCGATGAGGGACATTGGCACCCACTGTATACACAACAACCAGTTGAAAATACTAAAATGGAATAGAGAGAAAATAATATTTTGCAATGGCGAACTAGTGTTGGCAGGCTGTAATGTCCATTGGTAATTTAGACCAGTTCAACATAAATTAACCTATACTTAAAGTTAATATACATTGAATTGAATATCTCAAAACATGCTGATTTAACTCATGCTATAATGTAGTCAAAGAACTATATATGTACATTTATGAATCAAGAAAGAGATCCATGCAAACCTTATAATTATTTTGTCCAAGGACACTTTGGATGTAATCAGATTGCTTGCCATCAATCTTCAATATGCTTTCCCTCAAAGTTTACAGATCACGCCCTTAAGTCTTTCTTGGTACGATGCCCTCAAGGCGTTCAGGGTCACTGATCCCCACACTATTTTGGGAATAACTGATTGGTTGGAATTTACACTAGCCTCTCTCTGAAGGCATCCTTGACTTCCCTCCTTAAGTAAACTGATAATAAGTTTTAAGCATAAATATCCTATTGTATCCATTAATTAGTGTACTATTAAATAATAGTCTCTAGTATGTGTATGTACCTGGAACAGACACATATAATTTTGAAGACGTAATATCCTGAGATCTGTTCTTATAGCAGAGAATGTTTTCTGATTAAAATAATATATTGATGGTACTGACAGAAGACTGACTATCTAAGTCGTACGTCTTCCCTTGAGTCTTCCTCTGCTAATGTAATTCACTGATATATAATTGTATATAATATATATATTCATAATACAATAACTGGTGCTCTACCTTTGTATTGATTATGACTGATAACAGAGAATAGATATATATAAATCTGTAGTATTGCTGAATCAATACTCATCTGTTTTGTATTTCCCAATGTTTCTTCTTAATTCCGTCTGTATTAGTGACGTGTTAGTGATGTCTAGCCCAACGTTAACTATGTTCCTTTGACCAATGTTGATTGTACTCTATATTTTTTGTTTCCTTAACAATATCTATCATCTTATATTATTTTTCTAGCATCGATAAGAATTTCCATGATTATTAAATGGCTATCCGTATTAATCTTAAATCTCTTTCCTCTGGTTGAGTAGTTGTCAAATAATATTCTCAAGCTTCGTTATTAATGTTTTATTTCTTTTACCTCTTATATTTATTTTCCGTATTCCTCCTACGTCCGCCATTGCCCTTGCAATGTTTATCAATCTACTTAAATACCATATAGCAAGAGCTGGAAGAGATGCGTCTCTTTATAGCATCGTCAATGCAAACCTCTTCATCGCACCATTTAGGTTAACTGATCTCTAATTTTAACTAATGACTCATCGTCATGGAACTATCACATAAACACGCCAATTATTAATTACAGTCTGGTGCAATTAATCCTCCTGTAGCCTTGTGCGGAATCATACCTGTAGGGTTACGAAGGAAGCCATGGGTTGTTGCTCTGTCTTGTTTGCTTATTAATTTTAATATTACTTATTTGCAAATATTAATGATCCAGATTTATTTATTGATTAATAATTATTTATGTTAGAATCAATTTAACCATTCAAAATTTATTAATAACCAATTAATCAATCAATGAGCCATTCAATCATTTACAACATATTCTTTTAATCAATTACATAATTATCTGAAAACTTGTTACAGCTAGGGGTATTACACAGACACAACATAGAGACCTTCCAAAAGAGAATATTGTCAAATAACACTAATTCTCTAATAAATTTAAACGAGTAGATCTGAAACATAGTCATGTCGAGGCAGATTATGCTAAAGGAAATCCTCTTATAATGAATCCAATTAAACATGTTCACAATCTTAACGCATGAGAGCATCATTTGTCAAATAACACTAATTCTCTAATAAATTTAAATGAGTAGATCTGAAATATATTCATGCCGAGGCAGATTATGCTAAAGGAAATCCTCTTATAATGTTCACAATTAAACATGTTCACAATTTTAACGCATGAGAGCATCATTCTAGTACACAGTTTGGTCAAAGAAGTCCGGTGCAAACACCGAATGGAAATGCCCATCAATCAAGTTCTGGATGGCTGCAACGTTCTGTGATTGTGTGCAATCAATTGAGAAGAAAACCCTCCAAATGCCATGGATCATGGTCATGTTTATCCTAAGTTTCTACACTTTCATAAGTGGGTGCTTGAAGCTGATATGGAGTTGTCTGTCAAGTTTCGTAAGCTCATACAATGTGACTCCTTACAAGTATAGATTGGATGTTCACGAGTATTGTGGAAAACTTTCTGAAACTCGGGTTTAATGCATCTTTGTTAGTTATGGCTGCACCGAGTTAGACAATCTTAAGGGTTCAAGAGAGCAGTGACTCTAGGTGTTAATGGAGAAGAATCGACAAATGCTTTACATAAGGACTTACAAAGGGAAATTCAATTTTGAATCGACTTTTGAAGTAAGGGACATGAACATTAACTCTCGCAAACCTTTGCAAGTAGGAATGTTTTTCTTCTCCCTCTATTTGGTTGCTCTGGGCCAAGGTCACAAATGTTGTTTGGAAGCATTTGGTGCGAACCAGTTCAGTGGCAGATATCAAGATGCGAGGAAGTATAAGACTTCATTTTTCAATTGGTGGTATTTTGGTATATGCAATGGGGCAGTCTTATCTTCTTTTGCGCTCAGTTATGCTCTAGAAAATGTTGTTTGGGGTCTAGGATTTGGCAACCTGACAGTAACCATGGCAACAACACTCTGCATTTTCATTTGGGGAACAAAGTCTTACCATCATATACTGTCTAGCACTAGTCCATTGACTCAGATTATCAGTGTCTTCATAGCCGCAATGCATAAGCAGAATGTCTTTGTTCATTTGAAGGAAGAAAAACTCTGTGCAATTCAAGAAGATGATTTTAAGATTGAAGCGAGAAGGCAACTTTTGCCAACAAAGTAGTTGAGATTTCTAGATAAAGCAGCAGTGAGGGCTGAATCGGACTATGAGCACAAATTGTGAATCAACAGAGAGACTTTGCAGTGTCTCGAAAGTTGTAGAAGTAAGACGTGTTCTAAGGTTGTTTCCCATATGGGGGACTTGTTTGATGTATGGAGTAATCCATGCACAATTAGCACTATGTATAGGAAGACTGGCTCAAGCTTTAGAATCCCCGCAGCAAACTTGTAAGGCTTTATTGCTTGTCCATTATTCTATTGATCCTGGTATATGATTGTATTTCTGTTCTATTTGCTAAACAAATAACTGGTATTGAGCATGATTATGTTGTTTCCACAAATAGGTATTAGTATATTTTGTTTCCTTTTGTCCATGGTTGTTGCAGCATTGATAGAAATGAAATGGCTGCAGGTGGAAAAAGAAACAATTCCATCGAGCATTTTTAGTTGCTACCACAATGCACTCTCCTTGGCATATCAGATGTATTTGTATAGGTAGGATTGCAGGATTTTTTTTATGACCAAATGCCTGATATGATGAAGAGCTTCGGCATTGCTTTGCACTTAAGCATTTAAGGAGTCAGTAGTTTCCTAAGCAGTATCTTAACTTTCATTGTTGAGAGTATCACTAACGAAGGAAAGGAACAGAGCTGGTGTGCAGACAACAATAAAAAAGCTCATTTGAACTACTATTATTGGCTTCTTGCTGCATTAAGTGCATTCTTTCTCTACATCTATAATTTCCCTGGCAGGGACAATATGAATTCGCTCATGCAGATTATTAATGTCCTTAGAAGCCTAGATAAAATTAGATAAGATAAGACAAATTTATTAATGTCCAACAAGAGACCACAAACAGATCTAAGGGACTCAAAGGATTACATGGCCGGAACCAACAGCGTTAGCACCAAACGATGTCAGCAAAAAGAACAAAACAGGAAAGCAAAAAGTCAGAGCAAGGAAAACCAAAGTACTTCTCACGGGCGAGTAGTAGTACTTCTCACTGGTCTGGAGTGAAGGTGTGTAATGGCCCTAAGGCCATCTCGAGGTACCCTTGGAGGTAGGTGTAAAGTGCCTTGACAATTTTTGAAGTTTTATCCCTGTTTTTCTGCCTTAGGAATTTTGTCAAACACTTCCCTTGCAGCCTCAGTTTGCTGATGTTTATTGTTTTGCTATGAATTTTGAATGCTAATGATATTGATGAATACAAATGATTGCAAAATAACTAATTGGAAATCAAAGTGATATGCAACTTCTTTTTATTATTTTCCAAATGCAAGTACATGAAATTCTGATGTAAAATGCACACCTAACCGCCAAGAGGTATTTTCACAAACACTTGGTATGCATCCTATGACTATGCAATGAGACGTTTTTACAAACATTTGGCATACAAACTGAACAGCTGAATTAAGTTGATTTCCCTTCAATACTTCAATGTTCACAATGACTGAATACTTTGGTAACAGAAAGACATATATTACTTGTCAAATGTATCCATCTACAATTGCCAAATGTAAATACCAAAAGAATCTGGAATAAGTAGCTGAGATGACATGCTTTTTGGCTTTGCTTTTTTCGGATTTTCTTTTTCGAATCTGCTTTTCCGGACGGCTTTTTTGGCTCTGCTTTTTCGGACTGCTTTTTTGGATTTGTTTTTTCGGACTGCTTTTTTGGCTCTGCTTTTTTGCTTTGCTTTTTCGGATCCGCTGCAAAAATTGAAACCTTTCTCCTTGCCAACTGATGTCAAAAATTAGATGCACGGGCTGAACAAAAATCACTGAATATTATCTCCCAATTAATCACAAATGAATTGGCTGAATACCAATTCCTCCACTCCCAACTAGGGTTGATATCTCACAACCGAAATTGGCACCTTAGAGTCTTCAAACCCTCAGGCAAGTATGCAAGCACTAAGGCTCTCAGCACAATAGATGAATATGTGACTCAAGATGTGTAAAATGACCCCCCAAAGGCTCCTTATAAAGATTTCACAAGCAACTCCAAGAAGCTTCTAGAGGAATCCAACACTTCATTCTTTTAAGTGACTTTTTGATATTTTATTATGTTAGTCACTTTAATATTAAATCAATTAAATATAAAGTTACTTTTTTAATATTTCATTGTTTAGTAACCTTATAAGTAATTAATTTAATAAATCTTTTACTCCTTATTTCTTCCTTTTTAGCCTCCGGGGAAAATAAAGGCTAAAATAAAATAAGTAGCTGGATCCTGTCAAAAAGGGGTCATTACAGTAAGGTGGTGCTGCCAAGTGTACCCTCTATGAGGTCTCATAGATCTGGTGTGGCCCGGTGAAGAAGAAAGGTCAAGTGACCTCTTCATCCCCTAGGTAGGGAACCCAACAGTGAAGGAGGTGAAGGGGATCGCACGGCCTTCTAAAGATAAAATACAAGAAACAGTTGATCAATGTATCTGAGGAAAGATGATAGGCTCCTGCACCCCTTGAACAGGCAGTCAAATCTCCCCCTAATCTCAAGTAGATGGGGCAACGAAAAACAAAATGTGTGTCTGACTCCACCTCCCCATGAGAGCAGATGCAGAAAATCTTGTCCTCTTTGTCCATCTGAATGGTCTGTCTGAATACATAGCAATGGTCTGTTTGAATACATAGCCATTGGGAGCCCACCCAAAAAGATCCCAACGAGATGCAAAGGGCATAAGTCCAACAGTCAGTGAGGTACAAAGGGCAGATAATGATCCCATCCTAAATATCCACATAGTACTCAGCATAGAAGGCCATCCTCATCTGGAGGCTCCCCAAAGGATTACTCCAAGTCGGGATAATGTATTGTCTGTAGATGTCGGTTCTGATGTGCTCATTCAGCTCCTATCGAGAGGAAAGGAGGTGAGCAGGGCCATCCAGTGAGAACTGAAATGGGGGAAGGCAGTCCATGCGATCCCGATTGAACCAAGAAAAGAAGAGGGTTGGGCGAACCAGCATCGAGACCTTCTAGCAGGATCGAACCTTGCAACCACCTTGGAAGAAAAATAGACCTGGTAAGAATATCTATGGCAGCCCTTGGAGGAGTCAATGAAGCCCCAAAGCTAATGTATAAACCAAACCAAATCAAAGATAGTCCTAAGCCTAAAGGAATGAGCACTAAACTTGGCCAAAATTGATATTGTGGGGGGTGGACCAATGACATCTAATGATGTGTCGAAGCAATAGGGTCTAGACTCTCTCAACCAAAGCCCAATTGGACTCCAAGAGAGAGGGCACCCAAACAATAGAGTCGTAGAGGAAAATCGATCTAACAAAGGAGTCCAAGAGGGACATCTTGGTTGTTGTATCTTGAAGGTGATGTGAAGCATTGTCTCTCAAGCATAGCTAGGGAGCCAAGTCCCTTATTGACTCGGGGCTGCATGGCAAGTCTCAAACTAAAATGGGGTCCGGAGAGCTTAATCCCCAAGAAAGTATAGGAGGAGTTGAGCTCATTCTCATCGCTCTAAAAGTAGAAATGGAGATGTGAGGTCTTCAAGCAGTTGAAGACCATCACCCGATTCTCACCTAGGTTAACTAACTGCCTAAAATCACAAGAGGCCAAACCATCAAGAATCCACTGGAGCCCCTCTAGGGAAGAAGCCAAAAGAACTATGTCATTGGTAAATAGAAAAATGGATATCAAAACCTGTTGTGAGTAGCAACCATCCCCAAGAAGCAAGAATTCCTAGAGGAAAGTCCAAAGTTCATTCATGTAAAATACCAAAGAGAGTGGGAGAGAGAGGGCATCCCTTCTTTCACCCTAATGGTACTCTGAATAGGATCCAAAAATTCTTGCGGAGTCCTGAATTTGCCGACCATACTCTCATATAGCCTTATGGTAGCAATTAGTAGAGTCTCCAAGACCCCAATGTCCCTAAGTCTTTGGAAGAGAGTCATTTGAGGAAAAAAAACCAAGAGCTTTTCGAAAGTGAACAACGTAGCGGTAGACTTTCACCGAGCATTGTTGAACCTCTTTCACCGAGCATTGTTGAGCCTCCTCGATGATAGTCCGCAATGTCAAAATATGGTCCATGGTCTAAAAATCAATACGAAACCAAACCTGCCCCTTAGCCCAACAGTGTCGACAACCAAGCTCCCTAGAAAAAGTAGTATTCAACACGATGGCGTAGAATTTGGCAAAAGTATGCCCAACCATAATAGTCCTGTAGTTATTGGGGTCCGAAATTGACCCGGTCTTATGTATCGGACTATGTTACCTGAGGACGTGTTTCCAGCCCAAAGCCCCAAGTTATTGAAACTGTACCTATTTTGGGGAGTTGGGGATGACCTAAAACATTTCCAAGCCATCCCCACCTAGGCAAAAAAAAATGAAAAAACACATCCCAAAACTTCAGAAAAAATCAGCGCGTTTTCAGCTTGCGTTGACCGTCCCAGGGACTGCATTGACATTTCTTGTCCATCCCAGGGACTGCAAAAAGTTCCCATTTTTAAAATAAATTTTTTAGTAAAAAGATATTTTAAAACTATTGTTTTTTCCCATGTAGGCCCTACACATTGCAACACATGAAAATTTTAATAATAAAATAACATATGTTACTTTGGGATTAACATATGTTAGGAACATTATTGTTTTTTCCTATTGCATGTGGGCGGACGATGGCAGGGTTATTTCTCAGGTTGTAGGTAGTGTTGTTTTCCAGATAGCAAGGTTTTTTCAACAATAGGGGCAATGTTATTTCAATTACAGGTGCAGCGTTAGGCTTATTTTGTCCCTATCTATAAATTATTATATATGTTTTTAAGTATGTTTTTTCAACAATTTACTTAGTTCTTTTCAACAGCAGGGGCAGCATTAGCCTTATTTTGCCCCTAATAAATTATTATCAATGTTTTCAAGTCTTTTTTTTTTCACTGTTTACTTAGTAATCATGCAGTCATATTGTTAGTTGATACTTTAACTTTTTCAATGTTTTCATTTTGTTGAAAGTTTGAAACTTGAAACTTGAAAATTGCAACCTCATGATATGAATTTATAATGCTTTTCATTCACGTATTTGATTCATTTGATTTCATCCTATGTTCCTATTCTAAGACTTTAGTATTCTTAGATAATTCAATTGTGCTATGTCTATGATGATTCGATTTGATACTAATTGCTATGCTCTATGATTATTTGATGAATGGAATTGACAATATTAAATTATGTTGCTATGATGAATGTGAAATTCATGAATATATTTGAAAATTCAGCTGTATATATGTGTATATATGTGTGTGTGTATATATATAATCGTTCCTTGTCATGCCCTGCTCCAACCAAAAAAAAAGTCTTGGAAACCCATTTCCTTGTCCCCCCCTTCCCCCGTCCCAGAAACTTGGGTAACATACGTATCGGATAGATAATGTGTTGCGGTCAAGAATCAAGAAAGCTAGTACAAACAACTCTATTAAATATCACTGTGAGAAAGGAGCCCAAAAAAATAATACCAAGCTTAAAGAGCTCCACTTGGAACCTTTCCTCATCCACTATCATGTTGCTTGTCATATATCTAACTACCTCTCTAATGTTCGAGAGTGACGTGGTAGCAAATAGGTAGGGGGATGAGGTGAAGAGGGGGATGGTCAGGGATCTCATAAAGAGGGGAGGTGAGGGAGACCAGAGAGCTATGATCTAGGGTGGAGAGGAGAGGAGGATTGCAAGGGAAAAGGGTATGCCAAAAGAGATTTGGAGACTGTAGAAGACAGGCACAAAGGGATCTATACTACATTGTGAAGAAAATCCACTTCTTACAGAGGAGGCAAAGTCAAGCCTTAACTAGGTGTACAAGGGGGGAAAGAGTGGATAAAGTCGAGGGAATCAAGTGATAAAAGGACTTGCAGTCTTCATCAAGACATTAATTCATTGGATAGGCACTCCTATGCTTGGGGTTGCAGGAAAGAAGGGAGGTGTAGTGAGGAAGGGAAAGGAGGAAGGACTCCCACAACGCAGAAGCAAGCTAATCAAACATGGAGGTAGCAACCCCAAAGTCGGTGAAGGAATCCTAGGGGGAGAGTTGCCTAAGGTGGCGGACGAAGAGGTCACAGTCGCTCTCAGTGAAGCAAAAGGAAGTGCGGGTGAAGGGGGTTACAGGTCACTTCAGGGGAGAAGGGGGTGGAGGGGTGAGGGGAGGGAGGGGAGACCCTAAAGGCAAGGCTAAGGTGGGCATGATCGATCGTGGGGATGCAAGAGAAGGTGAAATGATTGATGGAGGGGATGAAGGGAGCACAAGAGAGAGCACAGTCAACAACACTTGGTGAAGGTTTTGCAAATGGGGTTGCAAGCTTTGGGTTTAACCATTGAGAAAACTCCGTAGTTAAGCGCGCTTAGGCTGGAGTAGTACTGGGATGGGTGACCTCCCAGGAAGTCCCAGTGCTTCACCCCTGTGAGCATCACCTAGATCCAATGAGTGCTAAGTGTTCCATTTATTCTCATGAGAGATGGATTCATGTTGAATCACTACTCATGGAGCATGGGTCAATGAGTTTGACTTGAAATCACACAGTTAAATCCTGATAGCAATATCACAATTTCACTTGTTGTGGAAATTATCTCCTACTTATCAATTGATGAGCTTAAGGGGCTTTCTAATGAATGGTTCATAAGGCACAACACTTGGTGAAGGTTTTGCAAATCGGGTTGCAAGCTTTGGGTTTAACCATTGAGGAAACTCCGTAGTTAAGCGCGCTCAGGCTAGAGTAGTACTAGGATGGGTGACCTCCCGGGAAGTCCCGGTGCTTCACCCCTATGAGCATCACCTAGATCCAATGAGTGCTAAGTGTTCCATTTATTCTCATGAGAGATGGATTCATGTTGAATCACTACTCATGGAGCATGGGTCAATGAGTTTGACTTGAAATCACACAGTTAAATCTTGATAGCAATATCACAATTTGACTTGCTGTAGAAATTATCTCCTACTTATCAATTGATGAGCTTAAGGGGCTTTCTAATGAATGGTTCATAAGGCACAACTCTTGGTGAAGGTTTTGCAAATGGGGTTGCAAGCTTTGGGTTTAACCATTGAGGAAACTCCGTAGTTAAGCACGCTCAGGCTGGAGTAGTACTGGGATGGGTGACCTCCCAGGAAGTCCCCGTGCTTCACCCCTGTGAGCATCACCTAGATCCAATGAGTGCTAAGTGTTCCATTTATTCTCATGAGAGATGGATTCATGGGTCAATGAGTTTGACCTGAAATCACATAGTTAAATCCTGATAGCAATATCACAATTTGACTTGCTGTGGAAATTATCTCCTATTATATAGTTGATCTTAAAATATAATAATACTATAATATTTTTATATATAAAAAAAATATAATAATATCAATATTAATACTATTTAATAATATAATAATATAAAAAAATATAATATTAATAATATAATAAGTGAAATGAAAAGACATGCCCCCTTCTCATGAAAGGATACAAATGAAGAGATATTATCATGAAAAAAAGATATGGATAAAGATTTTTATTAATAGGCAGGAAAATAAAAAGATTATAGTAATGGGGTCATTACATTTCATTGTAGGGAGGATGATATAATGATGTATCATGTGATAATTGACAACTGATAATATCAACATCCTGTCTTGGGGTACATTTGCACCCTTTACACCATCACTTGTTGCTGACTAGCTTACAATAGTTCAACTATACAGTTAACAGTTCTTCGTGGATCAAACTTCAAGTTGGGATCATAACATCTTTTCCAACATAATCTTCTTCTTTTTTTCAGTTTCTAATTTATTATAAGCATTTTCAGCTTATATCAGCCTTTCCTATAAGATCCTTCGAGTAAAAAATTTATTTTCTACTATTGTTTTTATAGAAGGCCTTGTATTTTGAATCCCACTGACCCCTTTTGGTCATTTCTGAGTATTAATAAGATTCCTTGTCTTTCTCATCCCAGTCTCCTATATACATTGTTCTTGACCAACTCTACATTGAAATGAAGAAAACAAAAGGAATGATACCTTTTACCGATATTTATCAATTAGTCTAGACAAATTGTAAGTGATATGGCACATTACTAGAGGTTATTAAAAAAGGGATCTTGGTGAAGGGTACTCCCCTTACACAAACTCACAACAAAGAGACCAATAAACAGAAAATGCAAGAGAGAAAAACTTGGCTTCTATTACCCCAATGAAATGAAATTACAACATTTAGAAAATAACATGCCACAACCACATGAACAATTTCATTAAAATAATCTACTAGCCAGACCCATTTTTGCACTAGTAGAACCATCCTTTGTATCCCAAAATGTTAACTTCCCAAGAGTACTCTAGAAAGTGTAGCTTCCATATGGGCACCATAAGTCCCACTATCCATTTCCCACTCAAGAATATATTTTTTAATTTTTGGACTTTGAGTACAAGTTTTTGGATTTTTATATTTTGAATCCCACTGACCCCTTTTGGTCATTCCTAAGTATTAAAAGATTCATCATCTTTCTTATCCCAGTCTCCTATAGACATTGTTCTTGACCAACTTAGACTGGAATCAAGAAAACAAAAAGAATGATACCATTTACTGTTATTCATCAATTAGTCTAGACAAATTGTAAGTGATATGGCACATTACTAGAGGTTATTGAAAAAAAGAATCTTGGTGAAGGGTACTCCCCTTACACAAACTCACAACAAAAAGAGACCAATAAACAGAAAATGCAAGAGAGAAAATTTTGGTTTTTATTATCCAAATGAAATGAAATTACAACATTTAGAAAATAACATGCTACAACCACATGAACAATTTCATTAAAATAATCTACTAGCCGGACCCGTTGTTGCACTGCTAGAACCATCCTCTATATCCCAAAATGTTAAATTCCCAAGAGTACTCTAAAAAGTATAACTTCTATATGGGCACCATAAGTCCCACTATCCATTTCCTACTCAAGAATATATTTTGAAATTTATGGACTTTGGGTACAAGTTTTTGGATTTTTGTATTTTGAATCCCACTGACCCCTTTTGATCATTCCTAAGTATTAAAAGATTCATCATCTTTCTCATCCCAGTCTCCTATAGACATTGTTCTTGACCAACTCTAGATGTAATCAAGAAAACAAAAGGAATGATACCTTTTACCGTTATTTATCAATTAGTCTAGACAAATTGTAAGTGATATGGCACATTACTAGAAGTTATTAAAAAAAAGTATCTTGGTGAAGGGTACTCCCCTTATAAACACAAACTCACAACAGAAAGAGACAAATAAACAGAAAATTCAAGAGAGAAAAACTTGGTTTTTATTATCCAAATGAAATGAAATTACAACATTTAGAAAATAACATGCTAAAACCACATGAACAAATTCATTAAAATAATCTACAAGCCAGACCCATTTTCGCACTACTAGAACCATCCTTTGTATCCCAAAATCTCAACTTCCCAAGATTATTCTAGAAAGTGTAACTTCCATATGAGCACCATAAGTTCCACTATCCATTTCTCACTCAAGAATATATTTGAAATTTTTGGATTTCGGGAACAATTTTTCAAAGACAACTTTTGATCTGACCACTGGATCTTCAATTATAATATATTATTGGAAAGCTCTCACAAATACCTAACAACCCTTGAGAAATGTACTGAAAGGTATATTATAGTTTTCAACCACTTTTTGGTCCTATTTGGAGCCTCTTAAGTGCCTCAAATATAACTTTAATAATTTAAGACAATTATGAACATAAAAATATTTATATCTGACAAACAACAAATGATATTAAGTATTTTATTCACCATTGTCTTCGTTTCACCATTTTGAAGGTTTGTGTAAGCTTTCATGCAAAATTGACAACTTGCTAAAAATAGTAACTTTGCCAAAAATAGCCCTCATTGAAAAACTAAACAATAATTTTGGGTGATGTAAGATAGCTCTTACATCTTGGACGCTCCTCCATCAAATCTTAAAAAAGCATTGATAGCTCATAAGATGCAAATGTAAAGAATAAAAAAAAATTATCTAATTTTAAAATCATTGTAAAATCTTTATGACTATATATGGTTTCCTATTATTACCAGAGTGTAAAGTAATGATGGAGCTTGTCCGCACTTTGAAATTAGCATGAACCTAATACACAATATGGTAAATCAATGTTAGTAATCTTCATGAAGAAGCATCAAAAGCATAATCTTATGGCTAAATAATATATCATGCAGAGCAATCTCTTATAACAAAAAACAAACAACTGAGAGGGCCAAATGCCAAGCATACCTACTTCCAAAACTATTTCATTCATAAATTAGACATACAAATGGATATACTTCAAAGTAAAGCTTAGGAAAACTTGTCTACATTGTACAGAGGATAAGTAGCATGCTTGCAAATCAAAGCCAATGAAAGCCTTTTAATTATTAATAGATACCATACAAGATAATATATTTCAACCACAACTCAAATGTTTCACTGGTAATTACTAATAAATAACAATATAAATGGAATAGTTGTTTGATCAATGCGGAATAACACCCCAAAGAAAATGTCGTTGCAAAAAGGGTAAAAAGAGAACATATATGTATACAACTTCCTACTATATAATGACAAAAATATTTATAAAATGGATAAAACAAAAACTGTCCCAATGTATGAACTGTAAACTAAAGAGGAGAAAAGACTTTTGTAGCCCTTGGAATGTACCAAATGTAGGCATATGACTAGTATTGCCTATGCAGCCTCTTCATAGCCTTTTTACAACACTTCTCCTTAATCTCCTCCTATGACACTCTTCCTCCATCTATGCAACTACTTCAGCCTTACAAACAAATTACCCGCACAACAATATTCAATAGTCACCCAATCAATTATTTACGCCACATACATAGGATATTGTTGGGTGGATATTTGCAACCGACAGTTTTGGGTAAAATCTAGTTGCAAAGTAGGATGACCAGCCACAGTATGTGAGATAGTCTCTCCTACCTTAAAGGGAAGGCTTCCCCTTCTCACCATTCCTTGGATCAACACAAAGTAAGCAAGGAGTTGAGAGATTTTTGTAAAAGGATGTTACTAATATTCTTTCTTCTTAGCTTTCAACAAAGAATCCACTTACCCATGGAGCAAGTAATAGGCAAAGTGAAATCTCTAACTACACTTTTATCTAAAAGCTGAAAATGGTGATACCGATAAACCAACACTAACTCAAAGGCTAGCTGAAAGTGTACCAATTTGGCTCTGAGTTCGGTCGTAATTCTATATGAATAAGCTTTACTAATAGGGCACAAAGACTTCCAAAAAGTAAAGATATCCTAATTATTTTGTGAATCAAGAAAGAGATATAAGCTACAAACAAAGCTTCTAGTTTGTATGTCTATACAATTGCTCCTAGTGAAAGCTCTGGCTCCAATTGCTTCTTAACTCTTTTTACACTCAATTATCAAGAACACAAGATCACATGAACCAAAAATAACATATGCAAATCACAGACAAAGCTTCCAATTTGTCGTCGGTAAAAATTGTGTATCGGCCGATGGGTCCCTTCGGAAAGGAAATTGTGTATCAGCCGATGGGTCCCTTCGGAAAAGAAAATTGTGTATCAGCCGACGGGTCCCTTCAGAAAGGAAATTGTGTATCAGCCGACGGGTCCCTTCGAAAAAGTTCTTGTTATGTAGCTGATGGGTAAATAGTTTGTAGCGGACATAATGTATGTGGCCGACGGACTCCTTTGGGAAAGTTCTTCGGAAAGTATTTATAACCCCTTCGGGAAGCATTGTAATCATCATCATAATATATCATCGAAGCATAATGTACTGTTGGTATATGCGAATAATAATAAGAGTTCTGCTGTTTGTTGTTCGTGTTTGTCTCTATTTCCTGTGTGCGTTGCTTAATTAATCCATACGGTAAACATTTGGCGCCATTGCCGGGGTAAACATTTGGTACCGTACAGTTTAGTACTGTATGGATTTCATTGTCCGTACTGATTTCATTGCCAAGGTACGGATTTCATTGCCAGGGTACGAATTTCATTGCCCGTACGGATTTCATTGCCAGGGTATGGATTTCATTGCCACCGTACGGATTTCATTGCTACTGTACGAATTTTGCAGTAAAGGGGCACTGTACGGTTTCTACAAACACCGTACGGATTTCTCAGAGGATGGACTCTCCCGTACGGTTTCTAGAGAAAAGAGCACCGTACGGTTTTTAGGGAAAAGTGTCGTACGGTAATTAGTATATGAAGGAAGGAGCGCCACCGTACGGATTTCACAGTAAAGGAGTACCGTACGGTTTTTCACATCTGAAGGATGATGCACGGTTTTTCAGATAATTTAATGTGCAGTACGATTTTCAAATTTGAAGTACGGTTTTGTAGACAAGTACGGCTTTTCCAGAAGATTGAAATAGTGAAGACGCCTTTAGAATTGTTTCATCAAAACCCATGTGCGTGGCAGCTCCAGGAAGGAGGCATCCATATGCAATCAGCAGACAGTGTCAAGATTGAAGCCGTACAGATTTCATCACAAAAGGGTGACAGGAGGTTTTCTAAAAAAAAAAACGACGACAGAATCAAGTTGCTCAGAATGAGTATCAGATGATGCCATAGGGAAGGGGAAGCATCAGCGATTGCCAGAAAGAGTGTAGAATCGGCAGAAAATGACAGAAATGGTGTGTTCCGTGCAGTTTTGTGTGGGTTTCAAAGTGCTAAATTGGTCTTGGCGGCGCGGGGCGTTGCCCCTTGACCCCGCCCTGTACTGCAACAGGGAGCGCACCCGAGGTGCTGCCCCTCGACCCTGCCGGGGGCGTTGCCCCCTGGACCCCCAGTCGTTGCGAATATCAGTCATGGGAGTCTGACCAGTTGAGAAGACTTGGAGCTGCGACAGGCATGGAGTGTTTGTGTATCAGAGGCACTGAGAGTAGGTGTTGGCCGTGAGGCTGTCTTGGTGGATGCGTAGAGAGCTCGAGAGGAGCTGATCATCCAGTTGGAGGCAGTACAGCAACACTTGGTTTAGTGTACTCGAAATTGGAAGGCAGAAAGCGGCACAGGTGGCTATCAGGGTCAAATGTCAGATTGGCTAAGGTGACAGTGTTGAAGACCAGTTAGTTAGTCAATGTATTTTGGTTGTTGATTTGTCTCAGAGATTTTGTAATAGTCGTCAGGAGACGACTTTTCTTTTTGGGGGGGATGATGTCGTCGGTAAAAATTGTGTATCGGCCGATGGGTCCCTTCGGAAAGGAAATTGTGTATCAGCCGATGGGTCCCTTCGGAAAAGGAAATTGTGTATCAGCCGACGGGTCCCTTCGGAAAGGAAATTGTGTATCAGCCGACGGGTCCCTTCGGAAAAGTTCTTGTTATGTAGCCGACGGGTAAATAGTTTGTAGCAGACATAATGTATGTGGCCGACGGACTCCTTTGGGAAAGTTCTTCGGAAAGTATTTATAACCCCTTCGGGAAGCATTGTAATCATCATCATAATATATCATCGAAGCATAATGTATTGTTGGTATATGCGAATAATAATAAGAGTTCTGTTGTTTGCTGTTCGTGTTCGTGTCTATTTCCTGTGTGCATTGCTTAATTAATCCATACGGTAAACACAATTCGCACAAGTAACAATTGCACTCAATCAAAGTTCAATTTCAATTGCTCCATTGTATTCACTTTTCTATCAAAATAGTGCTACATAATCAAAATTCTACTGGCACAATTTTTCCAAAGCTCTCTTGTATAGAATAAAAAATAATTTTACAATAAGAAGGCACTCCTTTATATAGGAAAAGGTGTTGAGGAAAAGATGGAGGAAAAAGTGAGAGCAACTCAACCAACTTTGACCGAGTCTAACTAGAAGAGAAAGTATTGGGTTACATGCAACTGCACATTCAACTCGCATTACATGTAATTACATCTTTTCATGCACGCATTCTCTTTGATCTACAAACAAAAATAAAAATAAAATAACAATCTTAAAGATTGTTTTTTAGTGCCTTGAATTTGATGATAACATCATGCACTGTAGGAAGATCAAAAATCTTCATTGTCTTTGATATTGCCTCTATCCTTACTGCATCTGCATATGCTGATTGCACAACCTTAGAATTTGCCGCTAGAGAATCTCGCAAGTGTTTTGCCAAAGATTTATATAGGACAAATTTGTTCATTGTGTGAGAACCAAAATCTTGATAATCTAAATCAGCATTGATCATGATTGTATATTATGAACTCGCCCTTTCAACTACAATCAGATTACCATGTTTATTAAGAATCTGACATCCCATTTTTTCTAAATCATATGTAATTCCTGTTTCTATTATCTAACAATCTCCAAGAGCTGTCTGCAACTTTGTAACCAATTTTTTCAATGTTTCTTCTTTTTAACCCATAAGCCCTTGATACCTGAAGAACATTTCATAGGACGGAAGAATGTCACACGAAACCATGGCATCTAAATCAAATTTAGCAATCTCATCCCAGTCATTGAGAATCTCTTTCAAATCATCCGCTTCTTGAGTCAAGGAGGAAATCAAGCCTTGCTTCATTTCATTCATATCTTTGATATGCTTAAGGACTGTAAACGTATCTATAATAGCTCGAACTCCTTCAAAAATGACTGTAGAAACCCTGATTAGTTAGAGCTCAGCAAACTCTAATTTTTTTGATTATTTAATTGTTTGACATTTTGTCAAACACTTTGCAAGTGATTGCGATAACACTAAAATTAATCAGAACCAACTCTGTTGCTTGTTTGATGGATTGCAAATGAATATATCCTTCTCTGTGTTTAGCACTTTGAATTTTAGATAATAATGATAACGGATAATTATGCAATGAAAAGAATTTATTTTAAGAAATAACTAACTCTTTTTAACCCAATTCTGATTTCCTTGCACAAATGTCAGTTCTATAGCTGTGATTACATAAATTAAACACTAATAGGATTTGGAACCTGGATAATAATGCAATGATGGCCCAGCTAAACTTCTAGCTTCTGACATGGCACCAAGCGATCCTGTCCAGCACCCACATTAGGAAGTTTTTAATGCAACTACTGCCTCATAAATAGATCACAGCCTCCATTAGATTATGTGGCCTCAAAACACACAACACGCAGGCCTCTTCCAATTAGCCATTAATGCTGGAAATGGTGACCGGACAGCTACCAATTTGCTCACCCCTGTAACAGACTCACCTCAATGTTTGAATGGGAAATTAATTCCAATAACCAAGCCCAAAATTATACTGGAAATGGCGCTCGAACAGAACCAGGTAGTTGCAGCAGATTCACACCACCAAACAAGGTTCTAGACTGAACATAATAACGTTTGAATTCCTTACACATGCAACACCTTGTAATGTAGATAATTTCAAATGCAAGTATTCAGATATCCGAATTTATGAATGCTGCAAGAACTCATGCTTGGGCGGTGATATTAAAGCTAAATCCTAGTAACAAATTCAGATCGAATCTTAGCAGAAATTGTCTTCCAAACTACAGCAAAAACAGTAATGGAAGATTCCCCACACCAATTCACAAGTACTTCCTCAGCATTGATTCGCACATGAACTATTCTCCACAACAAACTTCTTCCAAAGCAATAGCTGTACAGAAATGGAAGACTCAAATTCAAACTAGAACAATCTCAGAAATTAATCTACAATACCTCAGTTGTAGATCAGATGCTTCCTTGGGATCAAACCCTTATACTTCAGCAAGGGCCACATAATTTCATAATCAAAAAAGCCACAAAGGCAACAAAAGCATATAAATATTTAAGCATGTTTTTCCCACTGAAATGAGCTCTCATTTATAAGCTTTCATTGGCAAAAAGTTTCCATAAAACTCCACTTTAGAAAACATGGAAGTTTCCCAAAAGAACTCAACACTGAAAACTTTCCAACTTGCTTTTTAGAAATATCTCTAAAAGTCATTATCATAATAATATAAACATTATTATAATAATGCAACTCAATGAATAATAAATAAATAAGAGCTAATGCAGTTATTATCCTAATCAACCGCAGGTGACGATCAATTGCCAAGCCATCGACTGCACTGCCAAGAATAGCAACTACTAAAAATAGACTTACTAGAAATATTAAATCCATAACTGAGACCCCCAAAACGCCATGTTAGCTCACAAGGGTCGCTATGATGAGCGAACTCTATCAACCGCACAGACTGGCCAAAAACAGGGACATTACAATGACTTCTCCTATCCAAGTCTTGGCAGCTTCAACTATCTTTTTTTCCCTAGATGCTTCAGACACAACAACACTTTGAGAAGATTGTTGTCAAATGACTACATTTAAGCAAGCAACCTCTTGCTTGAGCTGATTCTTCTTTTCTCATAATTCATGATTGCTTTTTGACACATTAGCTAATGCATCTTGAGCATCTTGCATGCAACTCAATCATGACAACTTCCCAATTTCTACCTTAGTGAACTTGTAATCAGAACGGGTAAGTACTTCAACGGGTTTGTCCACCAATGGCTCAACAACTTCTACAAACTTGGTTTTTTTCTGAATCAACTAAGATCCTTGAAATAATCTTGTCTTTCAAAGACTTAGATTTAGTCTTCTTTACAGGAAGGTTATTTGGGGGTACAACCACTTTCCTTCTCTTCATTGTGATTCTACTTAACCATGCAGGCAAGTTGAAACTTTCATCTGTGGAAGCAGGTACAGTGGTGACATTGGCATTGATCTTGATTGTATCTATCTCATCCAGAAAAGGTGCTTCCTGCATGGATGGTTCATGAATTTATGCAAGTTTCGAGGGAAATATGATCATAACTTCTCCTTCTTCCTCATCTTCTTCATTCGATTCTTCCTTTGATTCTTCCTCTAACTCTTGAATTGGTTGAACTGGTCCAGGGATTTGAGATGATTCAAGTCCCTTTCCACCCTTCAACTTGAATTTAAGAGAACTTCTTCAAATTAGAAGAAGCTCCATCTTTACCTGTAATTTTCAGCTACGACTTCCTGCCAGGAGGACCAAGACTTCCACAACCCAAACCCAATTTCGAATTAACCCTTTTTAGGCCTTTAATTTTCAACCACTTATTGGTGTTTGCTAAAATGGATTGAATTATAAAGGATAGATGTACCTTCCTTCTGTTGCCATTGAATGAGAAAATGGTATCTTTTATCAAAACCGACCTGATGATATTCTGGATCAAGAATATTGCCATAATCTTTGATTTGGAAATCTGACGAGGATCTTAAGCATGTTAAGATCAATGATCTGTTGCAAAGTTAATCTGCAATGATCTATTTTCACACCTTCCATTTTGGTTTCAGAAGTCAATACATTGGCTCTTCCTATATCTTCCGTGACAAGCTCTCCCGCGACAATTTTCTCTTCTCCACATCTGATCACCACCATCCTTTCCTCGATTGCCCATGGCTTTTGAATACAGTGTTCATGCAGCCATCTATGTTTTGATTGCGTTAGTTTATCATATGCTTGTGCTCACTATCGACGACCTCTTCTCACAAATTCCAAGTCACCATTTTCTCAGGATCCAAGGGTTTGCTAGTGGCAACATCGAGGTTTCTAGTTATCGTATCTTCTAGTTTTTGTGGGCATGGTTGTGGATTGTGTTTCATTTTGTCAACGGCTCCTTCCAACAGTGTGCATGAGGGTGTTTTGTCGGGTGCTCACACTTTCTCTATGCTGTGTGCCTCCCAACTGTTGTGTTTCGTACTAAGGCTATGATCGTGACTCCTACCGGATTGCATGTGTTTATTTTCCTACCGCAACTGCGACTATGATTGTGGTCTTCATATGGTAGTGAATCTGTGGGTTTCCTGTGGATGTTGTGTCAAACACGTGAATATTGTTGCATTTGGTTCATTGTTTACTAGTGTCTCAGCTGATTTCTGACTATGGCTGACAATGGGGACTCTTGTTCTTCTCATGGACAGCTACAAACTCTAACCTATCAGTGGTTTTCTGATAGGATTTCCAAGTAGGAGGTGGATAACCTGTAGCTAAAAGAACAAATTATTTCCTTCACTGATACCATTGCTGAACTCAAGACCATTGCTAGCTCAAATTCGTCTATGCTTCCAGGTTTTTCAAATACTTTCACCATCGAGATTGCAAGTCTGCAAATTGATATCCACTCCATTATCATGCAACTTGAGGGACTTGATACCATCAAAGAACAATCAGTTTTCGCAATAAAGCATTCTTCTCTAATCTCTAAAACCGAACAAAAAGTTAAGTCGTGGGCCTTCCTCTGTAGTAGCATCAATACTACACCTCTAACTAGTGTTGACAAGATGGTTCAAGGGAAGATTGAAGATGAGCGGGTGAGACGGGTCCGTGAGCTCAATCTACAAGTTCATGGACTCCCTCCTATATCTGATCCTCTCTCAGCTGGGCACTCTTTCCTCAGTGATCAACGTGGTCTCTTCGACATCACATTGGATAAGTGTTGGGTTGGCCATGGTGACATCTTGTTTCTCTGGTTTCTCTCGCTTGCAGATAGGCCCCCTGCTCTCACAGCTAAGAGGAAGTTATTCTCTCTCCCTTCCAAGATCTTCCTAGATGAAGATTTCATGAAGACTCAGGTTATAGAGTTGAAGCATGCTTGTGGTATTGTGGCAAATGTGAGGCAGGCTGGTAAATGGGCAACTATCAGAAATCTCAAAGAAGCTATTTGGTATTTCCCCCCCAGTGGATGGGAAGCGAGACAGGCCCCCAAGGCCAAAAGATGATCCCGCTAGCAATCAGACAAGAGGAAGACACCCACTTGCTCCCTTCTTGTTAACTATTGGAATGGTAATGACGCGTTATGGTCATTACCAGGCCTTTACGCGATGTTGTGGGGTTTGCAAATAAACTTGTCATTACTGAGACTCATGAGCCCTGTGTGTCCTCTTTCGGGGTTTACAGGTTATCAGTGGCTATTTGCATGTAGAGATGAGGTTCATGCTTCTAGTGGGGTCCGTGAGTCTGGTGGCGTGGCTTGTTTGATTAGGGATGATATTTTCAGCTGCACTTCTATTGACCACTCTGATACATTTGCTAGATTTTTGTGGCTCCACATTGACCGTCAGAGAGACTTCTTTATGGCTGTTTGTTATTTCCTGCCAGCTTCCTCCCATTATGCTGTCCATGGTATCGAGGATGGCGACCCTTATGTTGACCTTATTGAGACTAGCTCTCATTTTGCTGCTTTAGGTGACACCATTATTCTCAGTGATTTCAATGCGACGACCAGAGAACTCTAGACTCCACTTTATGACCGTAGTTTTGATTCCATCTACTCCATTGAGATTGATCCGACTACTTTGGCACTTCAGCATTCTTTTGATGATGTTCTTGGACCACTTTCCTGCTATAGTCGCCACCTATTACAGCTTTGTGAGTCTTCTTGTAATGTCCCCACTTTAATCCCTTGAAATTTGAATTAAACTCTCATAATTAATTTTTGTAAGAGGCTTTGTTTTTTTCCATTTCAAACTTAGGATTAAAGCTTAATTCTTCCCAAATTATTGGAATACATAAAGACATTTTACTTACCATATATATAGTTTCCAATGCAGGTTTGTCCTGATGCTGTGATAGAGTAGTGATGTCTATCAATATCTTGATATTATTTTTTTATAATGATATACCTTAATATAAGAGGAATTTCTTTACCAGGGAAGATTGACTTTATATCAGATATACTTCAAACACCAATGTGTATTAAAAGGTTGATCTGAACGTTTATAAACTTGTATTCACCTCTGAATATGATAAGATGTTTATCCAGAAATTGTTGATATGAGCAAGTACCGGTCTTCTATTCCAAATAATGTCTGAAACTGATTGCTCTCCTTGGATAAATATTATTAAATCTGTTATGATATATCAATAATCTGCAGAGAAAACACATAGACTGACGATCTGTAGTAAGGGTATCACTGCTGCTATTCCTTTGCCAGCTAATAATGTTGATGATCGTGGATAGATATCACTCTCCTTGCTTATGCAGTCTTCAAATGTAAAATAGTCCTCTTATCTGCTCGATATTGGATTCTCTGCTCTGTTTATTTAGACAATGCTGCTATCTGGGTTTCAATGTATGATCTCACTAAGCCCTTCCATATGTCTTCCTATATATGCTTGAATGTTATTGGCTGATGAATATTATGTGCATTAAGCATTTTCTGCACATCATATATTGTGGATATTGAAAGGTGAAATAGGAATTATCTATCGCTATTCCGCATTGGGGTAAATTTGATGCCAAGTTTGATAGTTCATCTGATAATTGTTACTGTTACTGTTATACTGTATGTGGTAAGAAAAAATGTACATATCCATATTCTCATTGGGTCTACATTAAGTTAGTTTTGGATGGCTATGGAAACATCAATGTTGAATCCATCCTTGTTGCCGCTTCATATCAATTCTGAATTGTCCTCCTTCCTTACGATATACAATGCTTTATTATTCACTCATGTTTGTCTTCTTGTGCTGGGTATGCATTCTGACTAACTGATGAGTGTGTCAACTGAAGTATTCATGTTTTTCCTTAATGTCTTCCTCATCCACTAATCATTCACAATGGGTAGAATGCAACTATATACAGGTCCAGCAATTTCTAGATAATAATAAACATTAAATACATGCTCCGACTCATGTGACTATATCTGCTCTAGAATATCACTGTTTCCTTGTTCTCTTCTGCTCCTTAGTCCATCTGCAATAGATGATATTGTTTTCTTTTCCACCTTCATTGTTGTCTTCCCAGTCGCTGATGTTTCAGTAGAGGTCCCTGCCTGCTCATTTCCATTTTTTATTTTTTATTATATCTCCTTAATGGTCCTCTCTCGAATGGTCACATCTTTAGGATTTAAGAGATATGTCTTAATCAAATAAGTTTACATCTTAAACTTATTTAATTGTAATATATATTGAATTTAGTTATCATTTATCTAATTTCATATTTATTATTTATATTTATATTTTAATATTGTTATTTATTAATTAAATCTCTTTGCGTAGATGGGATATTACATTATATGATATATAATATTAATAACAATATTTTCTTTCATCGTAGTAATAATTTGTATGATAATATATTATAGAGCATTATTATCATGATTATTTTAATCAATGATATTATTATTATAGTTATAATTATATTTTATTTATTAACATTTTCTAATCTTGTATTTATCTATATTATTATTAAAATCTATCTCAGAAATGGGGACCCCACATTGCACTTTTGGTCTTGTGATCTTGAACTGTCTTTTCTACTTTCCTAGATCTGAGCTCTTCACTCGCTAGCCTCATTGTGGTGGTACTAGCGTTGTTGATTAAGTCCTCACCTGTCCCTCCTTCATCCCCTTCATCTACAGCTTCACTATCTTATGCTGCCTTCTTGCATACCATGCTCTCCTTAGTATTCGTACTCGCATTTCTCCTCTTGTTCTGCCTTCCCTTCAGTCACCTCATCGCTCTTCTATCGCTGCTCGTTCACCCATTCCCTTATGCTTCCTCAATGGTGACTGTGAGCTTTTTCTTCTCATCTTTTGAGACTCCTCAATCCAATGTATTTTTCTAACTCCTGTGAGACCGCCTCCATGTTTGATTTGCTCGCGATGGCCATTTGAAAGTCCGCCATCCTTTTCATACCTCATCGTCCTTCGCTTCCCCTTTGCAACAAATGTCGTAATACATGTCCCATGAACCAATAGTTAGATGTTGACTGCAAAACTTTACATCGCTCTGTTTGTTTTGCTTTCGAGGCTTGGTCCCCCGACTTTGCTCACCTTTGTGTGTCTTACCTTTGTTTTCTTCGTAGTAAGAAACGATCATTTACCACTTCCCAGTGCAAATCCCTTTGCTCCACCCTGATCTGCAACCCCCATCTTTTTTGGCACACTCTTTTCCCCTATTGTTCCCTTCTGCCCTCCACCCTCAACTTTCGCTCTCTTACCTCTCACACCACGGCTGTTTATGACATCCCTAGGCAGCATTCTATCTACCCCACTCCACCTCCTTTTTGTCACTTGTTCACCCCTTCTTGCATTTATGAGGCCATCAAATCCATGAGATTTAGCAGAGTAGAGGATGAGGATGGATTCTAGGCTGAGCTCTTCAAGTTTGGTGCCTTGGTTCTGGGTCCCCACCTCTCTATTCTTTTGAATAGAGTGATTTGCACTGGGTTCCCGATTTCTTGATCCAAGCATCTGATTTATCCTATTTACAAGATAGGTCCGGTCTCTAATCCAGGGAATTATAGAACCATCATGATTGAGCACGCATGTTTGACAAACTTTATGCAGCAGCACTTAATGCTATGTTATTCGGTGAACTTGACAAGAAAGGTTGTAGGGCTAGAGGGTAGGCAGGTTTCCAAGCCGACTATCAAACCCTAGATCACATCTTCAATTTACGGGCTATTATTGAGGAGGCTAGACACAAATCGACGAAAGTATACTACTGCTTTGTTGATTTTCGCATGGCTTTTGATTTTTTTCTTGGGATGGCTCTCTTTGAGAGGCTTAGAGAGATTAGAATTTTTGAGATGTTACTTACCATTATCATGAGATTGTATGAGACTGTGATTGGTAGATTCAAGACCCCTGAGGGTTTCTCAAATCCGACCCACAAAACCATTGGGGTCAAACAGGGATGTCCTCTCTCCCCTACTTTCTTCAATTTATATATTGATTAGCTTGAGGACTTCCTTTTGAAGTCTTCGCTACTAGGTGATGGTTGCTACTCACATTAGGTTATACTTCATTCTTCTTTTCGCGGATGGTGTGGTTCTTCTTGCTTCCTCTCCAGAGAGTTTACAGAGACTTCTTGATAGCTTGGCTTCCTTTTGTCTAGCGACAACTTGTGGTTAACCTGGGTAAGACTCAGGTTATGATCTTTAATTGCTTAAAGACTTCTCATCTTCACTTCTTTTTTTAAGGTCAGGAGATTGAGATCACTTATTCTTATATGTATCTGAGGGTTAAGTTTTTTGGTCCTCGGTTCAGTATGAAACCCGGGACTCAACCCAAAGTCAATAAGGGTATGGGCTCTCTTGTTCTGCTTGAGAAACAGTGGTCATCACTTTATGTTTCGTTGCCCTATCTATTATGAGATCAGAGGGAGGTTTTTTTGCTTGTTCTAGGATTGTTTCTCTCTTTCTGAATTTTTCAATTACTATACCAGTGGTGCCTTGCACTTTATCTTCAAGAGGCCACTATACTCCGTGATAGTGCGTTACAGTCACTAATTCCTCACAGGCATACATCTACTCAACTCATTACTACCTTTTCAAAACCCTTATCTCCTATGCGCGGTGTGAAAAGGTCATCTAGTTCTACCAATTCTTCTGACCACTCCAGGTCTGTCAGACCTCGTACCGGCCTTTTGCATCAGCGGCACTCATCTACGAGTTCACAAAGACAAAGCAGAGCTTCTATCCATCGGCAAGCATCTCCTTTTGCGATTGATTTCTTTCTACCTAGAAAGGACTCCTAGTCTTTGTCTTAGCTTCTCTTTGTTCCTTTTCTTCTTCTTTGTTTTGTTGTACGCTTTTCATTCGGACATCATTTGGTGCTCCTATTGTTGTCAACTTTCTTGTTGTAATCCTTCAGCCCCATAGACCTTTTTGGGGTCTTTTGTTGGACATTAATATCATCATCTTATCTTATCTTATATCCAATACATGTCAATCCAAACATCTTCAATACGATGAACATGTGTAAAGGCCCTCTTGATTTGAGAATTCATTTCTCTGTAATCAAAGTCAAACTTGGCTTTGAATCTCTTCAAAGTGATCAACTACAGTTCTACTTCGATAGTTTTTGCTTTATGTACAAAATTGATCATATAAATACCAATCACCATGGGATTGGCAGAAGAAATTCCAAAACCTAGCCTACAAAGCATGCTGATCAAATTGAACTTCCATGAGTTATCTAGCTAATTCCATCAAAATGATCCTGTCACTAGCATACCTAGGTAACGTATATGGCTCACCTTTGAAGTACTCAACCCTCAAGTAAGTAAAGGTTGGAAACTGGATAGAGATACAACCATACTGATTTACCTTCTCCCAAGCTTCGTCAGATACCCTTTTGATGGATAACTGTCTGTCAAATAGACACTGAAAATGCCCAAAGAAAGCATCTTGAACTCTTCTGTATTAGTACTTACTAATAGCTAGAGTAATTGATCATAGTAATCCCAAATTGGAATTTGAAGACAATCTCCTTTGGTTGAGAGTCTAGAAAAAGATTCCATGGCAGCAGCAATATAAACAAGGTACGAATTCATGTAGAAAGGCACTGAAGTCCCTACATTAAGCAACTGTTGACAAAGTGCAGCGTTGATTAGTTCTCCCCAAAAGATATGTTCCTTATTCTCCATGATTTGGAAGATGAACTTATACATCCAATATTCGAAATCGGTGGAATCTTTAAGACCACAAATCCTGCTGAGAAGAATAATAAGATCTTTGTACTCCTGCTTGAAATTAGATCTGTGAACGGTCTTTGGCCATCTTCAGAAGTTGTTTCCCTTGGTATCCAACCAACATAGATTCACATACTTCTAATAATCTCCCTTATTATCATTCCATATCTCCAAAGATGATTCTTTGGTCAGATCTATGCTTATTACACTCTGCGGCACTTTGAAAATATACTCAAGAACTTCTGGATCAAGGCTTATAATAACGTTGCCATTAGTATCCTTAATCGTCTTTGACTTTGGGTTGTGTTGTTCTACATTTTATCATCACAAAATATAGGTAACAGTACGAAACTTTTTCAAACTAGTTTTGCATCTCTCTAAGTTGAATTTGTTATTCAATTGCTTAATAAATGTTGATCACTCAATCAACTCCAATTCACATAGCAAATTCTTTTATTGAAAACTTTCGTCAAGTCTTTTTTGTTTTTCTGTTTGTCAAGCCAATGCTTGATTTTTGAGGCCTACATCGTCCTTTTCTTTGTTTTGAGTGTGTTTGTTGGTTTTTAGTCCTTTAATTCTCCTCAAGTCATTGCTTTCAGTTTTTCGTTTGATTTGATCTAACCTAGAGCTTAATCGGAGTTGTTAGTCAAAAGATATGGCCATTTTAATGCCCAAAAAATAGATCTTTTGATGCAACAGCATGAATTAAAAATATCATGTTATATTTGTTATTTGACATTCACTTTTTGAAAAATATAACTTAAATTCACTTCATGTTATGTGTTTAAGTTACTTTATCAATTAAATTTTCACTTAAAGTAACTATAGTGCACTTTATGTTATATTTTTTAGTCGAGTTGCTTTTATATTTTTCACTTAAGTGACTAAATTAACTATATAGTTCAATTTAATTTTTGACATTTAAATCAAATGCTTTAGTAAATATTACTTATTAAATGATATTTACACATTATATTATTAATATGATAATGTAAATATAATTTATGTCCCACTTAAGTAATATTTTATCAAAATTAAATTGACATGTACTTATTAAAATCACTTAAAATGGACCTTTTTCATATCATTACATGTAAAAATCACTTAAAAGTGGACCTTTTTCATGTCATTACATGTAAAAATCACTTAAAGGTGGACCTTTTTCATGTCATTGCATGTGAAATTCAACTTAAAACGTAAAATCACTTAAAGTGGACCTTTTTGATGCCATTGCATGTAAAGTCACTTAAAATGTGCAATGACATCAAAAAGATGAGCTATATGTGTTATATTCATATGCACCAAAAAGTGAGCTTTTGCCTTGAGTTGCATATGCATGTAACTTAAATATGTCTTTACACCAAAAAAGTGAGTTTTTGAACCAAAGACATGTATTTGCACTTCCCAAACCTGTTATTGGGAAAAAAGCACATTTTTAAAACATGTTTATGCACCAAAAAGGTGTGTTTTTGCTTTGGAAGAGCCCATTACATGTTTTTAAAACATGTAATGGCCTCCAAAAGGTGTGTTTTGCTCCATTACATGTTTTTAATATATGCATACACTTCCAAAAGGTGTGTTTTGCATTGAAACACATGTATTTGGTCCTCCAAAACCCATTTTTGGAAAAACTTCATGCATTTGGCCCTCAAAAACACGTTTTTGGTGATTTTGCTTGGATTCTTCCATGAAATTACTTCAAATCTTCTCCTTTAGGGTCGTTTTGCAAATCTAACGGTTTCCAAGCATTAAGTGTTGAAATTTCATGCTGAAAACGTCATTTTTGACTCCATTCAAGGGCACATTTTGATGAAAAACGCTTAAAATTTATCATTTTGGATCATGTTTTTGCAAGGAAAAAAGGCGTTTTGACATGTTCATTCATTTGCAATACATCTTGGATCACGCTTTTGCATTTGGAAGTCAAAAACAACTTGTAATGTGCACTTGGAGATTCACATTTTTCCCAAAAACGTCCCCAGAGCATGCATTGCCAAAAACGTAGGAAGTTTCAGCATTCTTAGGGGACATTTTTGGCATTGTGCATCTACGGATTTCTCTTGCAAAGTTTGTAAAGATCTAAGTTTGTTGGAGAATTTTTCAATATTGGAGCTCTTCCCTCCTTCATTTTTGGCACTTTATCATCATGCAAGTGGACATTTTCCTTCTTGTTAATAAATTTATGCTTATCTTGCTAATTTTATGTACATTTTAGCTTGAGGATTTACACTTGTTGATTTTGTTGCTATGAAAAGTGTAATTTTTATTTAAAAATGATGAAATAGTTCATTTTCATGTTTTTGGTTCTTTCTCAAACTCCAAATTTGAAATTGCACATTGAAGTGCTTTGCTTGTTGACATGTTTGAGTCATTTGCCAAAGGTACGTTCTTCTTTTGAAGTTTGTTTTCATGTTGTGTGTTTGCTTTTTGGTTTTTCTCCATTTTGAAGAAACTACAAGTTCTTTCCCAAGAACATGGTCATGTTTCACTTCACTCCACCTTCTATTTCATGCAAGAGCATCATCACATTCCATTTCCATCTTTCCATGTCACAACACTTTGCATCTCATTCGTCAAATGCGATTACATGTATTTCATCTCATTCATCATTTGCATGTGCATGTAATCTCATTTTGAACTTCTATTTTCATTCATCTCACTTTCCGCATACACTCGCACTACACGATTACATGAAAAGTGTTACGTGTAATTGCATCTCTAAAACCCATTTTTGACTTAAGGTCACTTTTTGAAAGGTCAAAAATGTCATATGCATGTTTTCCCATGTACTTTGACTTTACCTTTCCACAAAGGCTACTATAAAGTTCATTTCACCTCAGGCTATTTTTCATTTCCATCTTTCCATATGCACTTACCGTGAGCAAATACATGTTTTTCAATTCCCTTTTCATTACACATTCCGCGTCTCATCCATTATTCGCGCTTACATGTAAGCTCATCCTCCATCCGCATTCGGATTTCATCTCACTTTCCATTCCTCATTACATCTAATCTATTTTCCATGTAATAACATCTTGAAAACCTAAGTCACTTTTTGAAAATCAACAATCTTCATTCGCACACATTCCTATGCGTTCTATTGTCACACATATCCATCTCCTTCCCTCATTCCACCTTCCATTTCCATTCACCACATATGTATACGATATCTCTTTTGAGATTATCCCATCGGGTCTACAAAGTTTCAAATCTGTACTTGAACCTTTGTTGTTGATCAAGAATCAACTTGAATGGTAATTTCCTCTAATGATGTGTTTATGATTTGGGATTTTTGTGTTGTAGCACAAGCGCAAGAGATGCCCTCACCATCCAAATCTAAGGGCAAGATGAATTATCAGTTTGATAAAGAATTGGCTCATGCAACTCCATCTCAAGTCACATCCATTCTTGATAATGTGTTGGATACGAAGATTGAACACGTGAACATGACTAATTTTCTGCGAAGAGTAGAAACTCCTGTTGGCCATGAGATGAAACATATTAAGAGAAGTCATATTCACTTGGTATCTACATTTCACATGGCTACCATGGAACCTGAGTTCGTTCTCGGATGTGCAAAATGTTTCAGCCCAAAATCAAAGACAATCAAGGATGTTGATAGCAGGGTTATTATTACTCTTCATCCAGAAGTTATTGAGCAAATCTTCAAAGAGCCCCATTAATGCAGAATGCGTAGATCTAACCAAAGAATCATCTTTGTAAATCTAGAATGAGAAGAAGGGAGATTATCAGAAGTATGTGAATCAATATTGGTTGGATAATAAAAGGAACAACTTCTCAAGATGGCCAAAGACCGTCCACAGGTTTAACTTCAAGCAAGAGTACAAAGACCTTATCATTCTTCTCAACAAGGTCTGTGGTCTTAAAGATTCCACTGATTTTGAACCATGGATGTATCAATTCATCTTCTGATCATGGAGAATAAAATACATATCTTTTGGGGAGAACTGATTAGCACTGCACTCTGCAAACAGTTGCTCAATGTAGAGACTTCAATGCCTTTCTACATGAATTCCTATCTTGTTTACATTGTTGTTGCCATGGGATCTTTCTCTGGTCTCTCAACCAAAGGAGATCATCTTCAAATTCTAGTTTGGGATTACTATGATCAAATCACTCTTGCTAATAGTAAGTTCTATTACAGAAGAGTCCAAGATGCTTTCTTTGGGCATTTTCGGTGCTTGTTTGATAGACAGTTATCAATCAAAAGGGTATCTGATGAAGCTTAGGAAAAGGTAAATCAATATGGTTGTATCTATATCCAATTTTCAACTTCACATACTTGAGGGTTGGATACTTTAAAGGTGAGTTGTATACCTTACTTAGGTATGCTATTGATAGGATCATTTTGATGGAATTAGTCAAACAACTCATGGAAGTTTAGTCTGATCCGCATACTTTGCATAGGCTTGGTTTTGGTATTTCTTTTGCCAACCCTTGGCAATTGGTAATTCTTTGATCAATTCTGTACATAAAGCAAAAAATATGGAAGTAGAATTGCAGTTAATCACTTTGAAAAAGTTTAAAGCCAAATTTGACATTGATTGTCGAGAAACAAATTCTCAAATCAAAACGGCTTACACACACATGTTCATCACATCGAGGATGTTTGTATTGACATGCGAACAGAATTGGATATAATGAAGATGGATTACCGCAGATGAACTTTGCAGCAAATCATTGATCTTAACATGCTTGAGATCCCATCAGATTTCCAAATTGAAGATGATGGCAATGTTCTTGATCATGAATATCATCAGGCAAGTTTTGATAAAAGGTATCATTTTCCCATTCATTTGCAACAAAAAGAAGGTACATCTATCCTAGATAGATTTCAATCCATATTGGCAAACACCAACAAGTGGCTGTAAATTAAAGGCCTAAAAAGGGTTAATCCAAAATTGGATTTGGATTGAGGAAGCTTTGGCCCTCTTGGAAGGAAGTCACAACTGGAAATTATAGGAAAAAATAGCGCTTATTCTTCTTATGTAAAGAAGTCCCTTAAATTCAAGTTGAAGGGCAGAAAGGGATCTAAATCATCTCAGATCCTTGAACCAGTTCAGGAATCGGAAGAAGACTCAAAGGAGTCAGATGAACAATCAAAGGAAGAATTAGATGATGAAGATGAGAAGGAAGAAGGGGAAGTTATGATCATATCTCCCCAAAGACCTACACACTCATGCACCATCCATGCATGAAGCACCTTTTTCTGGATGAGATAGATGATGATGTGGATTCATTTTCCACTATTTTCACACCTTCTATTCCAATTTTAGAAGTCAATACAATGGCTTTTCCTATTTCTTTAGTTGCTCCTCTCATTTCAGCAAATGAACAATATGAACATTTGGGAAGTGTGTTTGAGGATTTCCCAACTCTTATAAAGGGTCAAATTTCTCAACTTGATACATCTCTGACAAGTTTTCAACTTTTCATGACAGAATCTTCTCATCATGCACCTAAGAATTCAGTTGTGCAAACTGAATCTTGTTCAGTCACAACGAAGATACAATCAGGATCAATACCAATGGTCTCCACTGTACCTGCGTCCACAGATGAAAGTTTCAGCTTGCCTACATGGTCGAGCAGGATCACAATGAAGAGAAGAAAAGTTGTTCCTCCGGATAACCTTCATGTCAAAAAAACTAAGTCCAAATCTCTAAAAGATAAGATTGTTTCAAGGATCTTAGTTGATTCAGAAAAAACCAAGTTTGTAGAAGTTGCTGAGCCACTAGTAGACAAACCTGTTGAAAACTTACCCATTCTGATTACAAGTTCACTAAGGTAGAAATCCGGAAGCAGTCACGTTTGAGTTGTTTGCAAGATGCTCAAGATGCATTAGCTAATGTATCAAAAAGCAATCATGAATATGTGAAAAGAAGAATCAATACAAACAGGAAGTTACTTGCTTAAATGAAGTCATTCGGCAATAGTCTTCTCAAAGTGTTGTTACTGTGTTTCAAACATCCAAGGAAAGAAAGCTGATTGAAGCTACCAAGTCTTGGATAGGAGAAGTCATCTCTGAAGGAATTTGAGTCTTTATAGAAACATTTTCAATTCTTAAGCGTAGCAAAGATATGAATGAACCTTCACTCAAGAAGCAGATGATTTGAAGGAGATTCTCAATGACTAGGATGAGATTGCTAGATTTGATTTAGATGTCATGGTTTCATGTGATATTCTTGCATCGTGTGAAATGTTCTTCAGATATCAAGGGCTTATGGGTTATAAAGAAGAAACATTGAGAAAATTGGTTACAAAGTTGCAGGCAGCTCTTGGAGATTGCCAAGCAATAGAAACAGGTGTCACATGTGATTTGGGACAAATGGGATGTCAGGTTCTTGATGAACGTAGTAATTTGAATGCAGTTGAAACGGCAAATTCGGAATATACAATTAGGATCAATGCTGATTTAGATTCTGAAGAGTTTGGTTCTCACACAATGAACAAATTTGTCCTATATAAATCTTCGATAAAACACTTGCTAGATTCCCTAGCGGCAAATTCTAAGGTTGTGCAATCAGCATATACAGATGCAATAAGGATAGAAGCCATATCGAAGACAATGGAGATTTCTCATCTTCCTACAGTGCGTGATGTTATCATCAAGTTCAAGGCACTAAAGAACAATCTTCAAGATTGTTATTTTGTTTTATTTTTGTTTGTAGATCGAAGGGGATGCATTGCATGAAAAGATGTAATTACATGTAATACGAATTGCATGTGCAATTGCATGTAACCCAATAATTTCTCTTTTAGTTAGACTAGGTCAAAGGTGGTTGAGTTGCTCCCACTTTTTCCTCCATCTTTTTCTTAACTCCTTTGCCTATATAAAAGAGTACCCCCTCATTGTAAAATCATCTTTTATCTTTTATTGTATACAAGAGAGCTCTAGAGAAATTGTACTAGCAAAACTTTGTTTGTGTAGCACTATTTTGAGAGAAAAGTGAATACAAAGGAGTAATTGAGACTTAACTTTGATTGAGTGAGATTTTTACTTGTGTGAATTAGAAGCTTTGTCTGTAATTCGCATATGTTATCTTTGATTCATGTAATCTTGCGTTCTTGATGATTGAATGTGGAAGAGTTAATAAGCAATTGGAGTCAGAGCTTTGACTAGAAGCAATTGTGGAGATATAAAGTTAGAAGCTTTGTCAATAGCTTATGTGTAAAATAGTGACTTTTTGACCTTTTTGACCTTTAAACATGAGAAAACATGCACATGACATTTTTGACCTTTAAAAAGTGACTTTTAGTCAAAAACGGGTTCTAGAGATGCAATTACATGTAAAAGGCTTTGCATGTAATTCTGACATGGTATTGGATGCGGAAAGTGAGATGAGTGCAAATGGAAATGGAAAATGAGATTACATATACGTGCAGATGATGGATGGAAATACATGTAATCACATGTGAAGAATGAGATGTGAAGTGTTCTGACATGGAAAGATGGAAATGGAACGAAATGATGCTCTTGCATGAAATGAAAGGTGGAGTGAAATGAAACATGATCAAGTTCTGAGAAAAGAACTTGCAACTTCTTCAAACCGAAGAAAAATCGAAAAGCAAACAAGCAAAATACAAACACAGAAGAGTAACATACCTTTGGCAAAAGACTCAAACATATCAAGAAGCAAGCCACTTCAACATGCAAATTTGAATTTGGAGTTTAGGAAAAACCAAAAACATGAAAATGAACCATTTCATCATTTTTAAAGGAAAAATGCACTTTCCATGGCATCAAAATCAACAAATGTAAAGCATCACGCTAATGTTGCAAGATTCAACAATTGGCAGATTAACGGATTTCCAGATGATTGATTGATTAACAAGGGAACAAATGTGTTCCTTATAAAGAATTACAAGGACGTTGTTTCTTTTTAGAAACAACGTAGACTGAAGACGGAATTAGAAACAAAACTAGAGACAAGATAAGAAACATTCCTATCTGGACTAAAGACAAAAGAGATAGGATAGGAAACATTCCTATCTAGATTGAAAAACGGACTACAGACAAGTAGTTGACTATTATAGAAAGTATAAGATATTATCTTAATACCCTCCCTTAATGGTCAACGTACAAATGTTGGAACATTCTGTGATAACTGAGACCCTCCCTGGATCTACAGAATGTTGAAACCAAGAAGCTTTGCCAAAAGAGTGCTATGACTCAAAATAGGTTGCAATTACAAAACTTCGTTTTTGTGGAAAAAATGGTAAAACCCAAAATCTCACGCAACCTTGCGTATTACAGACAACTTGAAATGATTTTTGAGGAGAAAATCAACAAACCCTGAAAAAAAAAGAAACAGATTCAAAAGGCGAAAAATGCAGCTTCGCCTTGATCAGGAAGCTCGACAACTTGTGCTGTTGTTTCATGCAACTCCTTCAGATATTTTCAAATTTCTGCAGCTGACTTGCCAGAAGGAATCTGCAGTAGCTAATCATCAATAACAGAGAGCTTGAAAAGCATAACAGCCTCTCGATTGCAATCATCAAACTTGTCATGTTCTACTTGGTTAGAGGTCAGATGAGTCTTTGTGCCTAGAACAAGCTCATCCAGGCGACGGTACTCGAAGACAGTTAGCATGCGCTGCTTCCAAGTGTTATAATTGCGGCCATTGAATTGTTGACTACCCTCTAACATCAGATTAGTCAAAGATGCCATTTCGAAGAATTCAAGTACAAACTTCATGACTGAAATTCGACAAGCACGGATTTCAAGGCAAAAATACGAAAGACCTAGAAGAATCAGAGTGACCCAAAAGAGAGCTCGAAAAACCCAAAAGGAATATGCTATCAGTTTTTGAATCCAATGGCTTAAAAATTGAGACACGAAAAATGATGCACCCAAAAAAAACGAACGACAACCCAGTTGAGTTCTCGAAAAACCCACCAAGCATTTGAAAAACAAAAAAAAAATTTGACCCCAAAAATTAGTGTTTCGAGCAAAAATTCCAGTCGGCGACCATGGAGGTCAAAATGGCAAAAAATGTTGTTTTCAATCCAAAAAACTAGCCGTTTTTTATCAGAATACAGGCGTTAGGGTTTTGACGGCGGGGAGAATGAAGATTGGTGGTAAACCGAACTCCATTCAGGCATCAAACAGCGCCAAAACGCAACTCAAAATGCAAGTTAAAAAACGCAGGCTGTGGATCTCAAAATCGATGCCAAAAAACGCAAACCTATCTCCAAATCGGATTTGCAGAAAAACCCAAATACGCCAAATACCACCATTGATTTGTTGGTCACGATTTTCAGAGAAAAACCAGACGCCAAAACCTGCACTTTTCCAAAAAATGGATGCAACCCACATTTTTTTTTAAAACGGATGCCAAACAGAAACCCTAGCCGTGATTGGGTGTGCGAACAGAAACCCTAGCCGGGTTGTTTGTGAAAAACCAGAAGTAATTTCAAAAAAAAAATTAACAAATAATTTCGATAGAAATTATTAAAAAAAAATTCGAAATTTTTTTGGAGTATTTGCTTTGATACCATGTTACAAGATTCAACAATTGGCAGATTAACAGATTTCCGGATGATTGATTGATTAACAGAGGAACAAATGTGTTCCTTATAAAGAATTACAAGGACGTTGTTTCTAAAAGAAACAACGTAGACTGAAGACGGAATTAGAAACAAAACTAGAGATAGGATAGGAAACATTCCTATCTAGACTGAAGACAAAAGAGACAGGATAGGAAACATTCCTATTTAGATTGAAAGACGGATTACAGACAAGTAGTTGACTATTATAGAAAGTATAAGATATTATCTTAATAGCTAAAACATGCATAAAATCAGCAAGATGAGCACAAATTAATTAGCAAGGAAAATGTCAACTTACATGATGATTGTGTGCCAAAAATGAAGGAGAAAGCAACTCCAATGTTGAAAATTTCTCAAACAAACTTGGATTTCTTCAACCTTGCAAAGAGGAATTCAAATAAGCACCCAATGAGGCGTTTTCTGTGCACAATGCCAAAAACGTGCCCTAAAATGCCTCCCAAGCCCAACGTTTTCAATAAATGCAAGATAATGGGACATTTTTGAAGAAAAACGTGATCCAAATCTGCTCTCACATGAGTCGTTTTTGCAAATGGAATGTAAAAACATACTTCCAATAGCAAGGATATACAAGAAAACTCCAAAACGCCTCTTCTTTGCCCCAAAACACGATAAAAAATCCTCCAAACATGGACATTTTCTCAAAAACGTGGGTCTAAAAGGGCATGAAAAATAACGGTTTTTCCAAGAAGATTCAACGTTTTTAGCATGAGAATACTTAGATTTGCAAAAACGCCCCTAAAGGAGAAGATTTGAAGACATTTCATTAAAGCATCCAAGCAAAATCATCAAAACCGTGTTCTTGGAGGTCAAACGTATGAAGTTTTGCCCTCAATCTCCAAAATCGGGTTTTAGAAGGGCAAATGCATATGTTTGAAAGCGAAACGCACCTTTTGGATCTGATTGCATATATTAAAACATGCATCGAAGACCAAAATGCACCTTTTAGAGGTGATTACATATATTAAAACATGCAATGGCCTTTCTTTAGTCAAAACACACCCTTTTAGTGCTAACGCATGTATTAAAAATACGTTTTTTTCCCCTAAAAACGGGTTTAAGAGATGCATATACATGTCACATTGGCCAAATCCAGTGTTCCGAGACTACGCGAGGCCGAGCAAAACTTTGCAAGTCTGAGGCAGAGACAGCCTTTCCAAGGCAAATGGCCTCTGGACTTGGACTCCGCCGAGTCCTGGCAGAGTCCAAGGACTCCCTGAGTCCTGGCAGAGTCTAGGGACTCGCTGAGTCCCGAGCCCAGGACTCTCCCGAATTTTTATTTTCTTTCTTTAAATTTTTTTTTTCTATTTTTTTTAAAAGATAGAGATTTCTAGAAGGGGTATTTTGTTTTAGTGTATATATTAATTCTAAAGTTGATGTTCTGGGGCTCACTACCAATATTGGGTTTCATTATGAAAAAGTTGCTTTCAGCATTGTAGACTTCAGTAATGTTGCACAGGTATTTCCAGATTTATATATATTTGTGTTAGAATTTTATAGTGATGTATATGAGTTTTTCTTCTTTTTTTTAGACTTATGTTTCAGACCTAATGTCCATGATCATTTGCTTGGCAAAAATTTGTAAGTCAACTATAATTGTTATAAAAAGACATTTACCGTTAAAGGTTGTATTTCACCAAGCAAATTGATAGACATACTCGAGAGCCCTGTTGTTGTCTACAATGCGCACATAAGTTGTAACAAACATATTTCTCAATATCTGAGTCCTCCATGACTTATCTTAGGCTTATTCGCAGGAGGGCATAGGCTACTACGAACCTTAGTCTTCTACACTCTAGTTGATATTTTGATATATGTTTTCAACTTTTGATTCCATGGATTTCATCTATTGTAGACATTTGACAGTGACACTATGTTTAACTTTATATTATGTTATTTAGTTTTTTTCCTTCAGAAATTCGTATATATACTTATGTGATCTATACTTTATATACTTATGTGATCTATGAAAAAATTGTTTATGAGCGTTAAGTAGCTTCTATTTTTCTCAATTATTGTGTATTTGATGTTAATTGACTAAATGATGCATGAAAAAATCTTTGTATTTCGTGAATTTTTTGATTTTCTGAGTCCTTGTCGAGTCCTGGCCGAGTCTGGTTGCCGAGTCCCAATCCAAGTTGGATTTTGACTTTCCGAGTCAAAGGCAAGTCTGAGTCCCGTAACTATGGCCAAAACACACCTTTTCGATGCAAAGACATGTTTTAGAAACTTGCATGTGCAACTCAAAAAGCAAAAACGTACCTTTTGGGTGCACATGCATATGACATTTACATCTCAACTTTTTAATGTCTTGGCATGTTTTTGTTGCAATTACATATATTCTTCATCAAAATCATACATTTTGGAGGTGATTGCATATTTTGCATGAAAACATGTTGCACACAACTTAAGTGGTAAATTAAGCACATGTCAATTTAATTTTGATGAAATATCAATTAAATGGGACAAAAAATATTTGCATTATCATATTAGAAATATAATATGGAAATAGCATTTAATAAGTAATATTTGCTAAAGCATTTGATTTAAAAACCGAAAATTAAATTGAACTATATAGTTAATATAGTCACTAAAGTGAAAGATCAAAAAGCAAACTCAATTTTTAAAAATATAACATAAAGTGCGCTATAGTTACTTCAAGTGAAAATTTAAACGATAAAGTGACTTAAAAACATAATATAAAGTGAATTTAAGTTATATTTTTCAAAAAGTGAATGTCAAATTAGAAATATAACATGATATTTTTAATTTGTGCAATTGCATCAAAAAATTCCACTCTTTTAGCACTAAATTGGTCATATCTTTTAATTGTCAACTCTGATTAAGCCTTACGATAGATCAAATCGAAGGGAAAACCAAAAGCAATGACTTGAGCAAAACCAAAGCACTAAAAATCAACAAACATACACTCAAAATCAAAGAAAAGGATGGTGAAGGCCTCAAAAATCAAGCATAGACTCGACAAATAGAAAAACGAAAAAGACTTGACAAAAGCCTTCAATAAAAGAATTTGCTACATAAATTGGAGTTGACTGATCAACCAACATTAACCAATTGAATAACAAATTCAACTTAGAGAAATGCGAAACTAGTTTGAAAATGTTTCGTACTGTTACCTACATTTTGTGATGACAAAATGTAGGACAACATGTATTATGTGTGCCAATGACTAAGCCAATTTGCAGATGTATGCTACAATGTCCCCTTTCTAGCCAGTGTTCATTGTTGGTATTACTAGTCCATCATTGCAACCCTTCTTGTCGTCAATTTTGACTTTACAAAATTGTGGCAACCATAGGCAATTGTTTCACGGATTTGTAGATGCATCATGAAATTGTACTTTATGCAACATTATTTGTGTGTTCCTTTTGAAGGTTTCTGTCTAGTGAAGTCTCCAAATGTTTGTGAGAGTTTTTCTTCTCTGACTGCAAGCGCTTGATTTTTGGTAACTTTCACCTCTTTTCTTCATTTTTCAATTTGTTATAAATACTTTTGAGTCTTATTTATCCCTTACAACAATAACCCTTGGAGTCCTGCTCATTTCAAGTCAACTTAGGCCTAATACAAAGTTGTCTAGATCAAGTTATAAAAGAAAAGGTGGGGTTTGTCAAGGCAACATGTGATATTAAAAAATCCTCCAAAATTACATTTTGTATTGGCAATTGCACGAAATAAATTATTTTTAATATCCAAAGTAGATTTTGGCATTTTTTAATTTTAGCTCTTTGAGTTATTTGACTATAGTTGATTTGACCATAGTTGACCATAGTTTTTTATGTTTTAATGAAATTGGCCTTTTTAAGTCTATTTTCATTTTACTTTCTTGAAAGCTATAGTTATTTATTAAATTTAATTACATGAGACACTTTATATGCATAAAGGTGGGTTTCTTATCACTCATTGCATATCATCAACATGCACATCATCTTTTAAAATGCACTACCAATAAAATATGTCCTAAATACATATAGGTGTACTTTTTATACGTAACACATTTTTATATCACTTAAAGGCTTATAAATGGGGAATTTGAATTGCATTCTAAAAGTCCATCAATTTGTATTTTAACTTGAGTTATGATTTAAATGCATAATGGAGGGGAATTCGAACCCAAAAGCCCATATATTTTAAAAAGAACGTGCTTTTGCATCCTAAAAACCCATCTACACTTCTTCAATAGAGGCGTTTGGATATGTAAAAGCATATGGTGGAGTTCTTGAAGTGAAAAGCACATGTTTTTCCATTCTAAAAACATGTTTTTGGCTAACATACATATGGGTGGTGATTTTGGAAACTAACACACATGATTTTGCATCTTTAAAATCGTCTTTACTCACTATTACATGTGTTTCTTATAAAACTCTTCTTGGTGCGATTTTCAAGCAAAGAACATATGCTTTTGAGCATCCAAAAACCCCACTTTCATGCTTACACACACTCCATTTAGTCCATTCATACTTTACTTACCAGTGCCATGACTTAAAAACTCGTGATGGTGGTTGGTTGCCTATGCTTGCACATTTACTTATAACGAAAATACAAAAGCTCATTATAAGTAGATGCCTTTCCATCCATTATCCATGTATAAATCTTGTTGCCTACACATATTATTACCATCCAAAAACCCATTTTAGGGTTTTTCCACCATCTAAGCACACATTTTTTAGCTCGAACACATACATCTATTCATTGTCCCAAATGTTTCCAGCCATACTCCATATGCAATGCTCCTAAAAAACCTCAATTTAAGTTTTTCTCCCATTTAAAGACCTAGTTTTATCTCAGTTCCTTCATCCTTCATTGCTTGAAAGTCCTTCAATCATGCACGCAAAGAAGAAAGAGGGGCACGAGGCAAGCATGATCACATAATGGAGCCTACAAGGAGGTGAAAGAGTGATTATAAGCATAGTAGTTTTTTAAGACAAAAATGGTTAACAAACACTCAAGAATGCATATTCATAATCTGGTTCGAGATGCTTCCACCAAACCTAAGCACATCATTCATAAAGCATTCCTTTAGCAACATGAAGACCAAAAAGGATGATGTAATAGAAGTCGTGTCTCGCCAGGCGCTTAGAATATTTTCATGTATCTGTAATTTGTAATTTACATATTACATGTAATAGAAAAACAAGATGTAGTTGCATGTGATAGCATTGCATACAAAAGTTGTAACATGTAACCAGGTTGCACGTGCATTAGGCATGCAACTTTGAATAAGTCAAAGTTAGTTAGAAGTTTGTTAAGGGTTTTCCCCTTCTTTCTCCACCTTTCTCTCCACTCTTTCCTATATAGAGGGAGCTGATTGTAAATGATCATCTTTTGGCAACGCAAGAAATTTTGCCAATTTGTATGTGCACTCTAAGATTTCTTGCTTAGATATAAATCTGAATTGCTTTCAATAAAAGAGGTAGGTTGTTTCAAGACATTGTGCCAATCCAACCTATTATGTGCTGACATTTTCTTGAACTGGTTATGAGTTTTAATACTTTTCTCATGAGGGATTTGAATTCTGTGCACACTTTGAGCTGCCCATTACTTTCAAAGCCAATTTGAACTTTTGAAGACTTTGGGCTGTAGGAGGACAAATTGTTATGGTTAGTAGTAGTTAAAATTACTTAGAGTAGAAGACTTTGGGCTTCATTTGTAAGTGTTTTTATTAAATTTGAGAGTATCTAGTAAGAGACTTTGTGTCTTGCTGGTTATTCTAATCGAATCCTCATTCAAGCCAACTACAAGAGACTTTAGGTTCCTGTATTTGTTTCACAAAAGTATAGAAAGTCAATTGCTGCCCCTGGTGTTGTTCTTACATCAATTCTACATTCACCGGTATTATCGTAGCAATAAGGCACTTTTGGTAAAGTTGGAGAGTTGTATTTGTCTGCAAACAATTCCTAAAAAGAGACAAATTGATTAAGAGAACCGCCCTTCCGTAATTTCAGTCAAGTTTCTATTGAAGCCACCCACGGGAAGGAGCCTACCCTATTGCTGAGAGGACATAGATTTCATGAGACATTGTCTACACTGACAATTTTGTAAGTTGTGGTGACCACATCTTACAAAAAAATTAGCCAACCACCCTCGTCGGTTAATGCAGTGGTTTGAGGGTCTCTGTTTGCATGTTATCTTGGTAAAGGCGACATACTCCTCTTCAACATGGAGACAAGGATCCTACTTTTTGTTTGGCTTGGTTTGATGAACTTACTACTTATAGTAAGTCAATTTATAGCTGGTTGCTATTTCGGTGAAGGCACTTTGGCGTATGGCTCAGTCAGTGTACATTAGGACTTGAATTATCCAATTGAAGTAAACAATTTATTAATCTTTTAATCATTAAATAAGCCTGTGCTAATCATTAAATAAGCCTGTGCTAATCATTAAACCCAAAAGCTTATATTATTAAGATTGGTTATGAATAATTTAATGTTATTAAATAAAGTGACTTTGGGGCTTATTTAATGTTGGAGAAAAAATATATTAAACTATTAAATTCCAAGCTTCGCAAGTAAAAGGCAATTGTGAGTTCAACTCATACAAAGAGTATGGCTAAAGCTGGGTGCCATTGGTATAAAGGTGAAGCTAGGAAAACAATTTGGGAAAGAAGGTTTTATAAAAGAAAGACAATAAAATTGCATGACTTCCCCATGCATGCATTTATGATGTTGGTGATTTATATTCAAGGTTTTCTAAATTTGAGAGCTGGGAGAATTAACAATTCTCAAAGCAAATTGCACTTCAAATTGGTTTACTGGTAGCCAGTGAATTGTGCTAGCTACAAGCTCATCTAGAGGTTTTCATTGTGCCCAAAAAGATTTGACTGTGAAAGGAATTCAGTGTTTTGAGACTCTGGGGAAGATACCAGCCGGGAGTAGGTGCTTTTGATCAGATCGCAGTCCTCTATTGAAGTTGCGATTAATGTATTGGCAGCCCCACTTCTTAGAGGGGTTGCATATTAATATTTTTGAGGCTGTGATTTAGTCTAGAGGGCCTGCATCTGCTAGAAGAAGCCCCATTCTGTTTGGTAGAGACCACCAAGCAGTTCCAACATTAAATGTTTATGGAAATTCTACATCATCGGGCAGCGGCAACCATTACCAGACTTAAACATTATCTGTAATAGTTCCAGGTTCTATATATGTTGTGATTGTAAATACTTGCATTCAAGTAGTTAATTAATAAGAGATTGAGTGAGCTTAGATCTGCAGATTTTATTTTCAAATTGCTTATCTCATAAAAATAAAATAAAACATACACCTTGCATATACCCCCAAATTGTTTTTGCAAAAAACACAAAAGCTGTTAGACCGGTGTCATCAATAAAGTTAGAACCTTGCAAGGGTTCTTACAGTGGTATCATAGTCGTCTCCTGCCATCTTGCAGAGATTTGGCAAACATATGTAGCCATATATATTTGACCCTAACCAGTTTTCCACTCGTAGGGGAACAAAGTTACAAAGTAATCAGGCACAGGATACCACGCGTGATACAAAAAATTAAAAAACAACTTTGGGATGAACTTGCCAACAACTTAACCCAAAAATTCATGTGTGATGGTGGCCATGGATAGTGTGCCTCTTTAATATTTGACTATTGAGAGGAGATTGACTAAATCATCTAAAATGTGTCCCAACAGATATCACTTACGATTTTTCCATCTAAAGCATGTGTATTAATGTCTTTGCAAAGGGAAAAGTGAGTCAAGGCTCTTTCAACTTTTCTCAAGTTTTCATCCCTTAGCCATTTCAACACAACCAACAACAATTTCGGATCCTCATGAATAGTTGTATTGGAAGAGTAGAAAATTTCAAATATCTTGCAAGAGTTGATAGTTGAAACACGAGACCATGAAATGACTTTGCTACCCGATAACGGAATCCTCTAACTTTAATTAATACAAATATGACAATGGATTGATAACAAAACAAGCAACAAGAAGTAAAAGTCAAATTTTATATATACACCAAGAAGGTACTAATTTATATATTAATAGAAATACAAAAAAGCAAAGATATATGCAGTCTATCTCTTTTCTAAAACAAAAATCCCTCATAGGTGATAAGACAATAAGTGAATAAGCAATGATTTACCTATTGTGAGAACTTACTAAGCCATACCCTCTGTGGTGTTTAGTTGACATCTATGGTGTTCATTACTCCCAAAGAAGTGAAATGGAGCCCAATTAGGAGGATACCTAAAGTGTGCAACATCCAGAAAATTGAAAGAGCAACTTTGGGATGAACTTGCCAACAAATTGACCCAAAAAATGAACTTGTGATTGTTTGGCCACAAATATAGTGTGCCTCTTTAGTATTTGACTTTTGCGAAGAGATTTGGATGATATAAACCACTGGCTTAGCCATCTAAAATGTGCTTCAACAAAGATCACTTATGGTTTTTCCATTTGAATCATGTGCTTCGTGTTGATGTTTGGTAGCTTGTAATGTCCCTTCTCCGATCTTATGGAATTTGGGACTGATTCTACACTATTTGATCTGATGTGTATTGTAGAATGTATTTATAATATATATTTACATATAAAAATATCTGAATATGGCTATATATATATATATATATATATATATATATACTGTAAATATGTTATGGATGATATGAGCATTCTTTGTATTTGCAAGATTGAGTACATCGATACAAATATATGTTGATATGTGGCTGCCTCTTCAATCTCAGAAAATAAATGCAAACAATTTTCTATTGTTATCAGATTTGAATCCTCACATTAATCTGTTACTGCCCCTTTTTATCATTTCCTTCCTGAGCTATCTCCATTCCCTAAAAATATATTCCTCTTTTATATCTCTTCCATGATTTATTCTTGAATGGTCACATCCTTAGGATGTAATAGATACGTTTTAATTAAGTTTAAAACTTATTTAGTTATAATATATATTAAATTTACTTATTATTTATCTAACTTCAAATCTAATTTTACAGTTATTATTTATATTAATATTCAGATATGGTTATTTATTCATTAAATCTTTTTTTATAGATGGAACATTATATTAAATTATATAAAATTATTAACAATGCTTTCTTTCATCATATACTAATAATTGGATGATAATATATTATAGGGTATTATTATTATTATTTTGATCAACATAATTATTATTACAATTATAATTATATTTTATTCATTAATATTTTCTAATCTTATATTTAACTATATTATTAAAATCCATCTCAGAAATGGGGACATTACAGTCTGTCGTCGGTAAATATTGTGTAGCCGATGAGTTGATGTCGTCGGTAGAAACTGTGTCAGTCGACTTGATTGTCGTCGGTGTTTTTGTATTCTGTAGCCAACGTCATCGGTAAAGATTTTGTAGCTGACGGGTAAATAGTTTGTAGCGGACATAATGTTTTGTAGCCAACGGACTCCTTCGGGAAGGTTCGGCGGAAAGTATTTATACCCCATCTGAGATCATTGTAAAGCATCTTATTGGAGGAAGCATAATGTAATGTTCTGGCATATGCAAATAATCTAAGGAGTTCTGTTGTTCGTATGTTCATTGTCTGTGTGCATTTCTTAATTAACCTATGTGGTAAACATTTGGCGTCGTTGCCCTATGATCCTGGAAGGTGGGAGGAACGAAAATTAATGCCAAATCAGCTTAACAAGGATCGAAATAAGGTCAAGGGAAAAGATGGAATCCGTACTGTGCAAGAAAATTTAATTCTGGCACAGCAAGCCAAACGTCGAAGGAGATTTCAGAAGATTGCCGACGGAAACCGGAGCACAGAAGACTTGTTAGAGAAAACTCGACAGCGGGTGGAATTGGTGGAAGAAGCCCGGGAGGAGTTTTTGAATTTGTGTTCACCGAGGTAAGAGAATCCAGACGGAAGAGCATCGACTTGCATGGCTTGGAGTGCCGACGGAGCAAGAGCATGGAGTGAACTCTTCGTCCGGGATATACTTCCGCAAGGGACAACTTCAGAACACCCTTCTTCACCAAGGTTCGCAGCTGTTGAGCTTGACGGTGTGGAAAAACAGTCCGCTGGTGTGGGAGAACAATCTGCCGGTGTGCGAGACCAATCCGCCGATGTGGAAGTGCACTCTGCCGATGTGGTAGACCAGTCCATCGGTGTGGGAGACCAGTCTTCCGGTGTGGGAGTGAAGAGCGCCAGTGTTGTAGGATCGAGCAATGCCTGTTTACAGAAACCAATCGTGATAGTGGGACCAAAAGAAAAACTGCCGAAGTTCGATGGCGATGGTACGGCCAATCCCATTCGACACTGCAAAACATGTGAAACAATCTGGAGAGCAAATGGATAATCGATGAAGATGACTGGATGGGACAATTTCCGGCCACCCTACGGGGAGTGGCAATTGACTGGTTTACTAGTACAGATCCACAGAAGCTAGACAGTTGGAATAACATTAAAAAGGAGTTTCTCGCAAAATTTCAGCTGTTGCGCGATGATAGTGAAATTGTTGGCGAGATCTTCAATACTAAGCAGGGGAAGAATGAAACTATCCGCGTCTACACTAGGAGATTAAAAGACTTGATAAACAAAATGGAAAATAAGCCTGCAGAAAGACTTCAAAAAAGATGGTTTGTGGACGGTCTATGCCCAAAGTTGCAGAAGAAAATGAAAATCGTGCCGCCATCATCATACACAGAAGCTTATAACAAAGCATTGAACTTGGAAAGCGAGCAGAAGACAAAGAAGAAGAAGACTAGCTACTCTGATTCTGATGACAACAAGCCTTCCAGAGAAGATAGCAGCAACGATGAAGGCAATAGCAAGAAGGACATGATCCGCATGATGGAGGAGTTTAAAAACATGCAGAAGGAGCCAAAAGGCAATGAGCTGTGGTGCACGGACTGTAAGACCGATGGTCACACTAAAGGATCCTATCCAAAGAACCAATTCTGTGACATTTGTCAAATCATGGGCCATTCGACAAAGGAATGCCCCTTTAACATGAAAACTAGAGGATCCCCACAAGTGCTTCTTACACAGGGAGCTTCCACATCAGGAGGGAACAGAAATGCAAACAATTGATGGTGCCACTCTGGGTGGGTACAGGAATAATAGCAGAGGGCAAAATAACAATAACAATGCGAACAATAATAATAATGGCAACCGAAGTCGAATCCAGTATGATGCAAACAGACGGCCGATTGTTCAATGCCGAACATGTAATTTGTGGGGTCATTTTGCGCAGGATTGTACAACAGCAAATACACCGAAATTATTATGCAGATGGTGCGGACCCAGCGACCATGAAGATGCTAAGTGCCCAAAGTTTGGAGTAAATTTGATCACTGTCAGCACGGATGAAGAGGAGGTTCTGGCAATTACACGGAGGCAAGCAAAGGTGTACCCGAACCCGGTGGGAGAAAAGAGAAAACTAGGGGAAGCGCGGACGGAAATTGAGAAGGCATCGTCCATAGAGACATCTCAATTAAAAGACATCATCGGCACCTTGGCAAGGAACTACGCGGAACAAAATATCGTACGACAGATTTTGCAAACGGAGGTACCCGTCAAAATTGGCGATCTGTTGCTCACAATGCCTCAGCTCTGATCGGCAATCACAAATATCACACCAATTGTCAAGTTACCAGAAGAACCAAGCAGAGGGAAGGAAATTGCTGCCGGTGGAGAAGACCCAACGTTGATAGCCCTCACATTCGAACGGCATCCGGCGGTTGTCGAGATGGGGATCCTCGAACATGTTCTCATAGACACAATAGTCGATGGAGGGTCTGGTGTAAATGTCTTACCGGAGGTGACTTGGAAGAAGTTGGGAAAGCCGACGTTGTGGCCACCTACATTCCAGTTGCTCACAGCGGACCAGCACGGGATCAAACCATTGGGAACCTTAAGTGCGCAACCGGTAACTATTGGAACACTACCATTTTTATTGGACTTCGTGGTCATTCCATTGAAAAGAAAAGGATATGATGCTATTCTGGGACACACTTGGTTGGTGCAAGCCAAAAAAAAAACATGATTAGAAACGAAATACCCTATCAATTGAGCGCGGAGGCAAAAGATTCATAATTGACCTGCACACACAAATGGTAGGTGAGGAGGTAGCATCGTCAGATTCAGAAGATGAAGGCGAAAGTGACGACGAAGGAAAGAGGAGAATGGAATTGGACAAAGGAGTATTGACACCAGAAGGAGGATCGAACGACAAAGACCTAGACTCGGTGAATGGCCTTCTCCACTGGCAGATAGAAGACTACGAATTGTTCCGACTTGTAATATGCTAAGGGTCGACGAAGGTGAGAAAAAAGATGAAACTGAGTGTCCGAAGGAATACAGAGGAGCAGATGACGCAAAGGAGGTTACGGCTGAAGAAGGGAAGGACATACAATACAAACCAGAAAAAAGAAAAATTCCACCGTCCAGTACACAGTGAACGGATCGCACAGGAAGAAAAGAATGCATCGCACCATAAAATTACTTGAAGGGTGTTGACAGCAAGGAAATAAGCTAGATGCGCGACAACCGCAGGCACAGTGGGCGACGGAGGTGACACAGAAAAGACATAAGGCGTGGCATGACAAACTCAACAGGTTTCAGCCGGGGCAGTTAGTACTCAAATACGACGGTTGAAATGAAATCAAACAGGAAAGGTTTAAGGTCAGATGGGTAGGACCATACCAGATTCGGAAGGTCGGCGACAATGGAGCAATAAAATTGTGGACTTTGGATAGACAAGAAGTGCCTTAGCTAGTCAACAAATCGAAGCTAAAGATGTACTATGCCAGGAAGATTCTGTCGTCGTCGTCGAATGACCAAGCCCGGCAGTCTCCTTCGTTGTCACAGTATGGTGAAAAGTCTGGAGGGAAAATTGAAGAATGGTATTTTTTGTATTTCCAAAAAAAAAAAAAAAAAATTTAAAATTTAAAAAAATAAAATAAAAAGAGGGATTTTCCCGCAGACTACGTCCCGAGGATAGCATGTCTGTGGACTAAGTCCCGACTATCCGCGAAGTCCTTTCTTCTGCGGAGTTGTTTTTCCTCCTCTGTCCGCGAAGTCTTCTCAGCTTTTTGCGGAGCTTTTTTCCTTCCCGCGGAGCTTTTCCCTGTTCTTCCGCTTTGTGTTTGGGTCTATCGAAAGATTGTGTACCACTACCTCTAAAAAAAGTGTCTCCGCAGGCACTTTCCCGCAAGGTGTCCCGTGGACCCCCTTCCCCACAGCTGTCTCTAGCCCGTGGACATTATATTTCCGCAGACTTCCATTTTCCGCTCGTGAGCCTTCACCTTCCGCGGAGTACTTTCTCACTGTTGGACTTTGTTATTGTTCCCAACCGCAGATTTCATTTCTTTCCCACGGCATTTGGTGTCTCCCCGCGGACTTTATTGTCTTCCTCAACTGTGTTTCCCACGGACTACTTTTTCTTTTCGCATGCATTGGTGTTCCCGTGGAAGCTTCTTATTTCCCACGGACTTCTATTCTTTCACGTGTTAGTGCATCCATGGAGTTTGTTCCCATCTCCCGCAGATTGCCTTGCTTGCTCGCAGGCACTTATTGTTTTTCCACGGATGGGTGGCTGTTGGCGGTGTGAGTTTTGTCTCCGTGGATAGTCTTTTTTCCACGGATGCTCTTATTCTCCCCGCAGCTTAGACCTCTTCTTTTCGCATGCACCATTTCCTGTTGTTCGCGGTGGCATCTTCTCCTCCGCAATGGCGTTCTATTCTACCACGGTGGCTACCTCTATCTCCCACAGACGGGATGCCTATTGTTATCTACATCGGTGACGACTTCACGCAAGTTGTTTTTCTGCAGGGTTACACTATGCTTCCGCAGAGGTATGTTGAGTTCGGCAGTCGATGTTTAAATCTCGTATAATAAGCTTTCAATCTCCACGGATAAATCTTAAAGCAACAGGAAGGGAGCCATTCCATACGGTTAGGAACTGGAGAGGGAGAAGAAGATTGTAGTACAGTAGGAAGGTGACTGGAGGTTTTTTTTTTTTAAAAAAAATGACGACAGATTGAAGCAGTTCAGAATGAGTAGCGCAGGTGCCAAAAGGAAGCAGAAACATCAGCGGTTGCCAGAAAAAGTATCAAATCAAAAGAAAATGACAGAAATAGTGTGTTCCATGCAATTTTGTATGAGTTTCGGAGTGCTAATTTGGTCTTGGCGGCGAGGGGCACTGCGCCTCGACCCCGCCGGGGGCGTTGCACCCTAGACCCTCAGTTGTTGCGGATATCAGTCGTGAAGTGTGACCAGTTGAGAAGACTTGAAGCTGCTACAGGCATGGAGTGTCTGTGTACCAGAGGTACTGGGAGTAGGTGTTGGCCGAGAGGCTGTCTTGGTGGATGCGTAGAGAGCTCGGGAGGAGCTGATCATCCAGTTGGAGGAAGTGCAACGACACTTGGCTCAGGGTACCAAGGAGTTGAAAACAGAGAAAGCAACACAGGTGGCTATCAAGGTCAGCTTGATTAAGGAGGCAGTATTGTGTTAGCAGAGGCTATAGGCACGGGACGAAGGTGAAAGTGATGTGTTAGAAGCAGATTTATCTTGTTGTAATTAGTCCGTTAATGTATTTTGTTTGTTAATTTGTCTCAGATATTTTGTAACTGTCGTCCGGAGATGACTTTTTCTTTTAAGGGGGATGATGTCGTCGATAAATATTGTGTAGCCAACGAGTTGATGTCGTCAATAGAAACTGTGTCAGTCGACTTGATTGTCGTCGGTGTTTTTGTATTCTGTAGCCGATGTAGTCGGTAAAGATTTTGTAGATGACGGGTAAATAGTTTGTAGCAGACATAATGTTTTGTAGCCGACGGACTCCTTCGGGAAGGTTCGGCGGAAAGTATTTATACCCCGTCTGGGATCATTGTAAAGCATCTTACCGGAGGAAGCATAATGTAATGTTCTGGCATATGCAAATAATCTAAGGAGTTTTGTTGTTCATATATTCATTGTCTGTGTGCATTTCTTAATTAACCTATGTGGTAAACACAGTCTGCCCTTCCCAAAATTGCTTGTTCTCAAGGAATTCAATATTTTCTAATTGTAATTTGATCATAGTCCTGCAACAATGATTTCAATTTTGAGATTAGTTAGTTATAAATTTAAATATAAATATTACAAGCTTAGATTTAAATTACTAAGAATGATTTTAAATAAGGAACTTATCTTGATGTAGTGTTTCTTTCTGGATGAGTAAACCTTCAAAGATGTAGAGTTTTGTCTTAATTCATTTATACGAATTACAACATTCATTAGAATGTCCTCTTAACTTCAACACTCACTAAGAATGCCCTTGATCCAATCTTGACAAAATGTTGTTAATCTTCACACTTTCTAAAAATGTTCATGATACTCAATACTCCTTAAGAACGTCCTTACTTTTGACACTCACTAAGAAACATAAACTAGGATATATGAAAACACAAAGCATGTACAAAATATATATACGTTTTGTCTTAATTCATTTATACGAATTACAACATTCATTAGAATGTCCTCTTAACTTCAACACTCACTAAGAATGCCCTTGATCCAATCTTGACAAAATGTTGTTAATCTTCACACTTTCTAAAAATGTTCATGATACTCAATACTCCTTAAGAACGTCCTTACTTTTGACACTCACTAAGAAACATAAACTAGGATATATGAAAACACAAAGCATGTACAAAATATATATACGTTAGTGTATGAAGAAACGATGTAGACACAAAGTATTGACATTAATGCATGAAGACACAACGCAGACACAAAGCATACACATTTTAAAAGCTTTTGTAGATTCATTCCTTGAATTATAATTTTTGTGTTGTCGGAGTTGGTGGTGACTAGCTCCTTGACAAATAGACCTATATCGTATGTTAGTAATCCAACCATGATAAGAATATTATTCAAAATCTTGTTAGTCATTAAAATATAAGACCCTAGTTCCCAATTTAATCCCTTTCTTAAGGAGAGGTTGTGATCAGATGCTTAGCTCCTGGGGGAGTGCTTCCTGGAGCTCTAATTAATAGAACAACGCTCCACAAAGCACCATCTTCTCACAATACTTCTCACTTTAAAACCTTATGGATAATCAATCTTGATGTATCCATCCTTCCTAGGAGGGAGTTCTTCCTCATCCTAGGCCTTATCGATACCCACTTTGGGTGTATCCATCCTTACATATGCATATGTTTTTCCTTAACAGTCTATACTGTACTTTAGAGAATACTTGATTCCCTGCCTCACTTCCTTAAGATTATTCCCTTAGGGTCCGTTTGGTTCGTGGAATTTAAAAAACCCAGATTTCTACAAACCTTGGTTTAGCCAAATCAAGGTTTTGTATATCTTCATTCCAATTTTTGGGATTTTACTGAAACCATTTGCTTCACTCGGAAGATGCATGTGAAGACACATTTTTATGCCTAAGCTTGGAGTTAAAGGAAATTTTCAAAAAGTAGTCCAATCTATTGTTTTTACACTGCTTAAAAAACAAAACCAGGTTTTGATTTTCAATTCCTACTTTTTTTAGGAAGTTGGAAAACTTGGTTTTGAGGCAAAATTGGAAATCCCGTATGCTAATTCCATTTTGCAAATTTTGAAACAAATGCACAAATTTTCAAATCCAAGTTTTGAAAAAGCCAATTCTTGTCATCTTCCAGGAACCAAACGGACCCTTACAGAATATCTTGCGAAGTCCTTCAAAGAGGTTAGCTCTCTGCCTTAATTCCTTATCGGAATTATTATTGTTCTCTTGTAAGTGGTTACTTAGAGCAGTCTATTTCTTCCTTATTTCTTGATTAATGCCTTACTAGAGTCCAGAGGATGATTTACTTCTTCAATAGAATCCTTATGATTCACTTCTTCAATAGGATCCTTATAATGTCGAGTACACACCTTTAGTTCTCGTAGTGACTATAAATATCACCCCATACCTTTTGAATTGGTGATGACTAACTTGTTTTGGAGTGGGTTCCACCTCATCTAGTCATGGTTGAATGATCCACCTTTTCCATTAACTTTCTTTTCAAAATGATGTCAGTCCATGTAATGTATTATCCTCCACCGCTTTTGGAAAACTAATTTAGTTTGACTTGGTTTTTTTTTACCTAATTTCCATCATATATATTACACAAGTGTATAGCATTGGACGAGCCCTCTTTTTTAACAGATATTTCTTTAGTTATAATGAACGTGAGGTCAACGTGGCATGATGAGCTCGACCTTTATAATATTTTTATTAATTCCTTTGGACATGTCTTCAAAATACTATTTACACCTTTCTCTTGATGCTCATTTCATCCCAAAAACCTCTTTTGAAAGTTCACGTGAATGGATTGCTATGATTTCTGATAATTTATCTCCTTTCATTATCTTTGTAATTCTTTCTATTCATAAGTTGTCTTCTATTTAATAAACCTGTGCTCCATATCTTTCCTCTGAATTGTTTCTCTTTTGATAAAGAGTTATGGTATTTTGGACAGAATAATAGTATTCATCCCTATATTGGATATCATTAATCTATGTGCTAATTTGACATAGATGTTGTTGATGATGTGTGTGGCAGAAGATATTAGAAAAAGTGAACTGCCATTCTTGGTCTCTATCCACTGGCTTTGTTCAAAATTGTTGTTTATCAAATTCTTTGAAATCATACTAGTGTTATTTCTACATGCCTTAGGTTCATGTTGAGAATGGTATGACAATTAAGACTAGTTGTTTTCTTTTGTTCTTTCCAAGTTATTGCTGTTGTGATTCCCAATTCCATGTTTAGCATCTCTTCTACCTATCCACCATTGTCTAGAAGGGGCTATTACCATTACATCTATGTACAAAATCTATATATCTATTCTGCATCCTGAAACTATTATGTTTAATACAGTGCTTGTAATTCTCCATTCCATCTCATATTTTCCATTGGGATTTGTATTTGTCATAGCATTGGGCATTGAAGTTGTTAGTGATTCAAATCTAGTAACTAGTGACTAAGATCGTGCATTGCCTTCTTGAATTATAACCACCATATACTTCTTGGTTTATAAACAACGCTTATGCTCTTATTGTCAAATTTGGGCTTATTGATTGGAGGTCATGTTGCATATTGATAGGCTCGTGGCTGTTAAGGGTCGAATTTGTTTAGCATTGACAAAACTCATAGTGCATTGTTGTTTTGGAAGCCCATGTGAGAACCTTGTGTTGAAGGATTACGACTCCCTGTGAAAAGTATGCACAATGGTTTTCTTTCAGCAATTTATTTCCCTTATTTCTACTTCCACTCACTAGGCTCGGTGATAGAGCTTTTATCAAATGGGGTCGATCAATCTGCTACACAAATCTATTATGGCGTATTCACCATGAAATGGAGTTTCAATGTCGTCTTTATTTTTTCTTTTCTTTTTATTGGGAAGAATATGTCTGTATGTTAACTATTATTCCCTTCTATCTGACTGCGATGAGATTTTATCTTATTGCGATAGGATTTGGAAGATACACATGGCAGAAGAGTTCCAGTAAATATTTTTTGAAAATTATCAATAACAATCCATTCCAAGGTGAAGCGCAAGGTCTTCATAAACTTTGGCAATAATATTTGTTTCAAATATTTTCTTGTGCTGGTCATATGAAATTACAACCATACAATTGAAAACTTCACTTATATGTAAGCAACAACCAATACTCTTTCAGGACAAAAAAATTTAGTAAATAAATGCCTCTACGGAGGTATACTATATATTGCTTCCATTCTTTATATTTGATGGTAGTATGTCTTTCCCAGAAATTACAAATGACTCGCGTGGGTGGATCCACCATTTTGTTTCAATAATAATCATCTTTGAGAAAACTTCTGTAATTTTAAAAAATTTTGTCCCAATTTTACAGGATGGCAAGATCGAAGCTCTGATACCACTATAATGTCTCTTGTCCGATCTTATGGTATTTGGGACTGATTCTACACTATTTGGTCTGATGTGTATTATATATATCTGTGTGTGTGTGTGTGTGTGTTATGGATGATATGAGCATTCTTTGTATTTGGAAGATTGAGTACATTGATACAAATATATGTTGATATGTGGCTGCCTCTGCAATCTCAGAAAATAAATGCAAAAAATCTTCTATTGTTATCAGATTTGAATCCTCACATTAATCTGTTACTGCCCCTTTTTATCATTTCCTTCCTAAGCTATCTGCATTCCCTAAAAATATATTCCCCTTTTATATCTCTTCCATGATCTATTCTTGAATGGTGACATCCTTAGGATGTAATAGATATGTCTTAATTAAGTTTATATCTAAAACTTATTTAGTTATAATATATATTAAATTTAGTTATTATTTATCTAATTTCAAATCTAATTTTATAGTTATTATTTATATTAATATTCAGATATGGTTATTTATTCATTAAATCTTTTTTTTATAGATGAAATATTATATTAAATTATATAATATTATTAAAATGCTTTCTTTCATCGTATACTAATAATCTGGATGATAATATATTATAGGGTATTATTTTTATTATTTTAATCAACATAATAATTATTACAATTATAATTATATTTTATTTATTAATATTTTATAATCTTATATTTAACTATATTATTAAAATCCATCTCAGAAATGGGGACATTACATAGCTACAGTTAGATAAAATTGTGGCTATATATAATTATATATGAGATAAAATTACATATATGATATAAGTTTATTATGTGAGAGAAATTAATATAATAATTGTATGTGTGTGTGTATATATATAACTATGATTATATTTATTATTATATTAATTATCAAATCAATGAATAGACATGTCCCATGAAGGGACATGTCTCTTATCATTTTCTCATTATAAATAAGGGGCTGCTGCCATTTGGAACACACATACCAAATATTATGGCAGTGCTTAGTACATTGCCAGCGACCCTCCGAAAACTAACATGGTATCAAAGCCATGTTCCTTCTATAAAATCTAAACAGCTTGAAGGTGGATCAACAAAAGATTTCACAGAGATAATAATGGGAAAATTTACAAAGCAGCAGCGATGAAAATAAGAATCGCCTGTCTGTCCAAAACAAACACAGTGAATGCAAATAAAAGGAGGTTTAAACAAGCAGAAAGAAGAGTTTCTCAAGCATTGATATGTATTATCAAAATCAAAAGTCATTGCAAGGTTTAAGTGCAGGAAATAGAGAATGGGTTCTACACGTGCTAGTTGAAGTGAAAGGTGTTTACGTTGTTCAAATACTAAAATTCAGATAAAGAGTTGAGTAAAGATCTGGTTTGTGCTGGAATTTTTTGACACAGCTGAGATAATTACTCATCCATCTTTGTCCATATGCATCAAACGAGGGTCTCAATGTATTCAACATTTCCAATATGCATATGATCTCTATTGGTGGAGAGAGATAAGATCGCATTCCTCACCGCTAGTCTTGATTCGTAATGAAATTTACGTTGTGCGACTCTCTGTTTGAGAAGGACTCCTATTAATATTTTGGATACTCTTCCCTATTACCGTAACCATTGGAAATTGGCATACCATTTCTTGATTTCACATGCCACAATAAAGTACACAAATCATTCAAGATGTTGCAAATCTTTTGTAATGGTTCAATCAAATTAAGCCTTGTATGGCCACATATGGAGGATTTCTTGCCAAGAGAAGCCAAGACATTCAGCAAAGTGGAGATGAAAACAAAGATTTTCTCAACACCTTGCTGGATTCAAGAGGTGAGGACCTTGCATAGTACAATTTTACGGAGTGTCAGGCACATAGACTGTAGAACAAGCTGATTTCATTGATCGAGCCTTGACTGGAGCCACTGGTAACGCTGATCCAAACTAACAATGTGTGGTTTGGGGAAGCCTTTGGACATTGACCCGATAATCATTAAACACTCTCTAAGCCATCAAATCCCAATAAGCAACAGTTGAAATAGAAAGAAAGAAAATAAAATGATACCTGATAATTCTAAAGAAAAGGGACCTGATTACTATTGATGGGACTGCGGCCGATATTTGATGCATGTTGAATTGATAATAAATTGAATAAACTACAGATAATAAAAAAAATAAGAAGTAGATGGAAGCATATGATTATAAAGTGTCAAAGGCATGAGACACCAATCAAATCATGGTGGGTATAAGGTATGTCTTATTTCTAATATTCATTTCATAAATATGTGATTATAATTAAAGATACATGTGGTAATATATATATATATATATATATATATATATATATATATATTACCATGCCTATATACATACATATATATACATATACACATATATATATACATACATATATATATACACACATATATATATATATATACATACATACATACATACATATATATATATATATATATATATATGTATGTATGTATGTATGTATATATATATATATATATATATATATATATATATATATATATATATATATATATATATATATATATATATATATATATATGTGTATGTATATAGATATATATATATATATATATATATATATATATGAATGAATTTATATTACCAATATCATGAAATCTTTAAAATAGAAAAGTTATAGTAATAATAAATGATATTTTATGAGATCAATATAATATCTTATGGGAGAGATTGATCTAAGGATAACAGTGAGAATGATATAATCACCATTAGACTGACACAACTATGTTTACTATAATCTCTATAATGTTGATGTGTAAGATTAATGATCTTCATTTGACCAATGTGGCTAAGACTAAGGATTCTCCAAAAAATGTCGGAATAATGTGACAAATTTAATAAGTGTGTGCAAAATATAAAAGATATAAATAGTTTAAAATTATAACTTCAGAGGGAGTATTTATATTAGCATTAAGAGGACAGACCAAGAAGTACAAAAGATTGCATCAAAGATGTTGATATGCAGATAAGTATTTCCTTGAGTATTACATTTATATATTCATTTTAGTCTCTCTTATTCATATTTCTATACATAAGAGTTATTTGCCTTGATCTTTTCCTCCGAGAATGTTCTTGCAGGAAAAGGGAGATTGATATAAGATTCAAAGGGAGTTAGACACTTCATCAGAGGCCCAACATTGGGTAAGGAGATTAGAAGCTTGATGTTCAAAGAGTCTGACACATCTGTCTGAAGGAGCAAATAGAGGATATGATTCAACCTTCGGTGATTCAGAGGGAGTAAACCATGTTGAGATTGATTCTCCAGTGATCATTAAGTTGTAGCATTCAAGAGGATTGTGATTCATGAATATACCTCGTGACTATGAATTTTAATGGGCCTACCCCCTATGTACATCATGAAGAAGTGACGACTTCCAAATGATGTCACTTGTATTTGCAGAAGTTATTAAAAGGCGACAATCTTACAATAACTTAATTTTCTATTATGATGGATATCTTACAATATCTATGTACATCATGATAGAGTATACTTTTGCATGTTGAATGTTTATATGGTAAGCATTATGAGAATGCGTGTGCACATACCTTATAAACATTTTTTGAGTATATGGTGAATGTTATGCAAATTGATATTCTAGAGGCCATTACACAGAGTGCATGGTGAATATCATACGACTTGATGTTTTGGAGGCCATTACTCACAATACTTGGTGAATATCTTGCATCTTATTCTGGAGGTCATTACTCAAAGAGTATCTGGTCAATATCATATATTAAAATTCTAGAGACCAATACTCAATTGTGATATCAAAATGGTGAATATCATATGTTGATGTTTCGCAAACTATTACCTTATTGAGTACATGGTGAATATCAAGTGTTGATATTCTAGAGACCATTACTCAGAGTATTTGGTGAATATCATATGTTGATATTCTGAAGGCCAATACTCGTGATATGAAATGTGATATCAAAATAGTAGAAATCTTCTAATCAAAGATTTCCTTAATGTGTCATTTGTCAAGATTGTCAATGGTGTAATATATGTTTTGTGTTTATCCTCCCAAGCTAAGAGGGAGTGTTGATGTTTGGTAGCTACAGTCAGATAAAACTATGGCTATATATAATTATATATGAGATATAATTACATATAAGATATAAGTTTATTATGTGAGAGATTAATATAATGATTATATATATAACTATGATTTATTTTTTATTATATTAATTATCAAATCAATGAATAGATATGTCCCATGAAGGGACATGTCTTTTGTTATCATTTTCTCATTATAAATAAGAGGTCGCTGCCATTTGGAACACACCTACCAAATATGATGGCAGTGCTTAATACATTGGCAGTGACCCTCCAAAAACTAACACTTGGAGACTTTGAAAAGGAAATAGTAACCTAAGGCTCCTTCAACTTATCTCAAGTTTTCATCCCTTGGTCAATTAAATCAAAAACCACTATAAATTAGGATCCTCATTAATAGTTTTTGAATAGTGCAAATTCAAAAACATTGCATGAGTTGATAGTTGACACACAAGACCATGATGAATTTGCCACATAACAAGGGAACTTTTTTAGCTAACTTTGATTAATACAAAAACAAAAAAAATATTGATTGACAACAAAACAAACAATAAGGTTAAAAAGTCAATTTTTATATGTATAGCAACAAGGTATTAATTGAGTTGTAAATAGAATTTTTTTTTTAAAAAAGATATCTACAATCAACCTCTTTTCTCAAAAAAAAAAAAAAACCCATATAGGTAATGAGATCATAAGTCACAAGCAATGATCTACCCATTGCGAGAACATAATAAGCCATACCCTCTACGATGTTGAGTTGATTCATCTATGGTGTTCATTGCTTCCCAAAGAAGTGGAATTGGAACCCAATGTGGAGGATATTTAAAGCGTGCGACATCCAAAATAAGGGCCATGTCTTTTTCAGCATGATATCCACCGATAGGAGAAAAATGACCAGATCCCGTCTGTTGACAATAGATAAAGAAAATATTTATAAAAAATGAATTATTCTAATCCATGCAACGTGGATAATAATAAACTAGAGGCCCACAAGAAGAAAAATAGCAAAGAGACTTTGCAATGAAATCTACAAAACACATTTACCTTTAAAGAGTAAGAAAATATCAAAATGAAGACCAAATCAATCTTTTCCCAAACTGTATTATAGTGTTTTATCTCTTACTCTTGATTTGGAGAGCAACTTCTTAGTTCCTACATACCATATAGAATCATTATTGCAACTTAGTTTGATATTAACAACTATTTTGATTGTTTTCCTTGATGTGCCTTGTTTTCAAATTTTTATCAATGTGGTACATTGATATTTTTTAGTTGTTCATTGTCACATCAATCGTTATACCAATACAAGAATTTTCATGTAATCATTTTCCAAGTCAAACATAAGCTATTTCTCATCTACTCAAACATTATGAAATCCCTGTCTCCCATCTTTATTAACATTGTACTTTTGAGCTCTACTTAGTATCACTATGTAGCCAACAAAATATATTTGTAACAAATCAAATGGGATACAAATTGGTGTTGAGCATTTTTCATATTATTTAAAATTCTATAATGTTCAATTTTTAACTGCCTTGCAAAGCATATGTAAGGATAAGTATCTAAATGGAAAAAATGCATATCTATTAGAGACCTAAAACAAATGTAGAATAATTGAATAATGATAAAATAAATCACTAAAGATAATAGCGTACCAAAAATAAAGTAGACTACTACTTAATACAACTGAAACTATCTATTTGTCCATTTGTCTATATAATATTAAAATCTTCATGCAGCTATGCCCTTGTAACTTTCTGGGCTCAAACAGGTTGGTATAATGGTGAAATGTGCTGCATACAGCATATAGCATACCCCAACATAATTGTTTGAACCAATGATAGAGTTTGTCAATAATGGTTCTTGTAAACATCATGTATTCCTCACTAGTAAAATGCATAAATAAGATCAAGCAATAAACTCCCAACCAACACAATTAATTTTCATGTCGATTTGAAACATACAATCTATATTCTTTAGAACATTACTAAACAGAACAAACAAGGTTTGCATTTACTTTAATTCTGCAGTCAATCAAATAAGCAAAAATATGACAAACTTAAGGATAAGATATTGACACACTCTAACAACCATGAGAATCTCTCCATATCAAGATCAACGTTTACAAGATGCTGGGTTTATGTGGTTAACTCTATCAGCCATGAGAATCTCTCCATATCGAGAACAAAGTTTAGAAGATGTGTTTATGTGGTCGAAACAAAACAAAGACAATTTGATAATAAAACATTAACTACTAGTTGAACTCAAATACCAAAAACTCACAATGAAGTTAGGAGACTTCAATCTCGTGAAAAAAAATACATTTTGTAAACTTATTGCACCTATTACAAATTTTCCTTTTTCTTAGTGTCAAAATAGGTGGTTATTTACCCCATTCCAAGAAATGCAACACAATTGCACACTGAATTTTGTTTTTTTTTTTGGAAAAAGAGGAGTAAAAATTTATTAAAATAGAAAGGATTACAACAAGGAGAGCTCAACAAGGAGCTTTATTCTAAGCAACAAGTTCATCAAATTCTTGCACCATCTCAAAGGGAAGCTGCCCCCTATCCATATATTCCAACCCAGAGTATGACGAAAAGCCATTTGGCCAAACAATCAGCAGCTCTGTTCCATTCACGAGGAATGTAAGTAAACCTAAAGAACTCAAGAGAGGTACAAAAGAGAAGAGTCTGATTAACAACAGTGACCAGCTACCAACTAACATCCTCAAGCTCCTGCGAGGAAAGCAAGTTCACCACCACTTGGGAGTCAGAATCATAGATAATCTTGCGCCATCCGCGCAAACAACACTGTTCTACACCATATAAAATGGCCTGAACCTCCATGAGATTGTTAGTGTAGTCACCCTTATGCACTAAGAAAAAGAATTTGCCACTAGAACTGCAACAAGCCACTCCCCCAATACCAGCAGGGCCTGGATTCCCCCGGGAAGAACCATCAGTGTTAATTTTCAAAAATACATGGGGGGAGGAGTCCAATGCCCTTCCCGATTCACCCGTCCTTTCCTCTATTACCAAGGCTACCTGGGCACTTTTTGATACCATTGAGCTGCAACCCCATCCTGAAGATGAAAATTAAGGCGATTGCATATAGCAAGATCATCCGGATCCATACCCCCATCTAGTGCACACTTCACTTCAATAGTTTCCTGAAGGGAATGTGAGATCTTCCACCAAAGATGCATAACACCAATCTGAACATGTTGGAAGATTAGACGATTCCTGTCCAGCCAGATATGCCACAGAATGAACGAGGGACCAGCAATCCAAGCAGCATGGAGAGGAGAAGACTTGGAGGGAGCACCGCCCAAGCGGGCCCAGAACTCGAACAAAGAGGAAGCATGCCTAGAAGAGCAACCCCAAGCACTCCACCAAATGTACCATAACTAAGTAGAAAAGGAGCAATGGAAGAACAGATGGGAGATAGACTCCTCTCCATTACCACATAAAACACAATAAGAGGGGCCCTAAAATCCACGTTTACAAAGATTATCCCACGTAAGACAGCGGTTGTGAGCCACTAGACACATGAAAAAATTGCACTTGGACCAAGAAACTTTTCTCGAAACTTGCTTCCACCAAGGGACCTCAGCATCCCCGAATAATCATCTAGTTATCTCCTAATACCCAACAGAGACTTGATATTTACTAGACAAGGTACCTCTCCAAGCCAAAACATCTGGTCCTAGCAAATAGGAACACTCCCTAGAGGCCAAAATCTGAGAAAGCTCCTGACGATCTACATTTGTGCCTGTAGGAGGCCAATCAAAAGAGTGCTTCCATCTGTAACAAACAATAAGTCCCAATTGATAAGGGGTCATGTAATGGGCCACTTTATCCCATCCAACAACATGAAAAGAATCACAGAGAGTCTGAAGATGAGGGTGCATGGATAATATGTGTGAGAATCCATCCTAAGCATCAAACCAAAACAAAGCCTCAGAACATCCCTTACATATCCAGAATAGACCTCTCTTGACTAGCACAACACCAATCTTTAGAGTATGCTAGACCATAGAGCCACGACCTTCAAGAGGAAGTGCAGAAATAGAGCAAGGATCAGCACCACGAAAATATTTATGGGTGATAATACGAGCCCAAAGTTGATGTTGTCCAAAGCACCATAGCCAATAAAGCTTAGCAGCCAATGCTTGACTACTCAAGGGAGCTGAATTTATTTTACAAGTAAATAAATAATTTTTTCATATCCATAGGGTTTTTATAAATAAACTTCCATATTGCAAGGTCAAAAACAGATTTGTTGCCATGCTTATTACCTTTAAGTCTCCAAAATGCAAGTTGTAACTCTACATGATAGCCAAAGCTCATCTAACATCACATTAAAAGAAAGTAATGTAGAGTTTCAAGGACTTCATGGCATTCAACATAACTTTTAAGCATGCATCATGGGTATTCATGGTTTCTCAATTTTGAAGAATTGAAAATGCTATCACAATGGAGTTAGATGTGAAAAGCATGTCTAAGATGAGGAAAAGAAGTGTGCAATCGTTGCATAACTCCTACAGGATATTGTTTCATGCAAAGGTAAGAAAAACATGCACAAAAGTTCAATGAAGGTATTCATTATGACTAGTTTTTGAGAGGATTTTCTATCAATTTTTCTAGAGGGTGTTTATGAAGAGTTATAGAAAGTTCATGTAGTGGAAAACAGTGGAGAGAGGGCGTTGCGACAGATAAAGAAGTTTTGTGAAAGTGCTCATCAAGCTATTATTATAGTTCATGTTTGTGATGAAGATTTATCTACATGAAGTATGCGATGGAGATATAGACAAGTTTCAAATGGTCATAAACTGCATTAGGTCCAAGTTTGTGTCATTGTTCTTTTATATTAAAGATCCTTTACAAAAAACCTTGTGTTCATTTGAGAAACTAAATGAGAGTTCCAAGCTTATTTGAGCTCTTTACGAGCAACCACACTATAAACAACAATTGGAAGACCAAGAAACACAACTTAGAATCCACCTTTTACAATAAGACAAATAAAACCAATGGAAGACCATGAGTCACAACTTAGAATTCCACAAAGATGTCCCTCTTGGGATTTGAACTAGGGTCTCCACAATGACAACTCATTGCTTCAACCAACTAAGCTAAACTGCTTGGACAGTTTGTGTCTTGTTAGAACTTTATACTACATTTTTAGTCCTTGGAAACCCATCATAACCCTTGTAAACAAGTTTTCTGCTATCAAGCAAAAAGATAGTGTTATGTATGTTCGCATTTGAGGTTTGTCAAAGACTTTCTTTTTGTGTTTCCCTGCACATTCACAACAAATGTTTGGTGCAAGGAACTTCAAGCTTTACAAGGTTGGAGCTTTGCCCCTTTCAAGAATGAGATAAGTGAAGACTGACATGGGAAGAGAAAGGATACGGTTCATGGTAAAAGTCATGACATTTCAAGCAATCATATGAGATACAAATGCCCTCCCTTGTCAAAATTATCGCCAAAAGTTGTAAACCATATACTTACAATAACTTCATGAAGAAACCTTTACAGTAGCTAGGATTAATAGTGGAATGAGTCCACAATAGAAGAGGATGTATAAGGTTCATTGTGCAGAGTCATAACATTACATGGTTGAGTGACATTATCACAAAGACTGTTGTCCCAAATCCTATCTACAATATTCTTATGCATTATCTTCAAGAGCATGAAGGTAGGAAGAGTCCTCCCAAAACTTAAATAGAAGAATGACAATTTCCAATAGATGTGTAAACATTTGTACTAGCATATGTGTTCAATTTTGTCATTGATGTCAACCCGATTAGGAGGTACATGAGTTCAGCATTGTACCTAATGTACAAAAGTATCGTATACATGTATGACAAAAGTATTCAATGTTGTCATTAATTTTCAACCCATTGAGTGCCTGAAATATGCTCAAGCAATTGAAATATGCAGGAAAGAGTATTTGAAGTTTAGAATGTAGGAAAGACTATTCGAAGTCTAGTATTTGATGCTCAAGTATTTTGATAATTTGGAAATGAATATCTAGAAGCTAACGAGGATGGGAAGCTGGTAAAGTAAGTAAGTGTGTTTGAAACCATAATGGGAGAATGCTCCCAAAAAGAAGATGGTGACTTTGCAGTTTTGGTGTTCAAAGTAATCAGATTTCCACAGTGCATTAGAATGTATATGTAAGCATATGGATTTGATTGTGTTAGTGTTTTCAGCATCAACATTTCAGATCACACTTCGTGATCCATCATCAAGATGACAGAGAGTAACAAAGATGGAGTGAAAGTAGCATACTAAACCCAACCCAAGAGATATAAGAAAAGGAGAAGAAAAGAGGACACGCAAAGCAAGGAGGGGGAAGACAACCAATAAAAAGGAAACAACAAACAACATGAAAGAAAAAAATACAAAGAGAGAGAGAGAGAGAAGGAAGAACCTAAGTGCAAATAAGAAAAGAGACAAACTACGATGTAACAAAAAAAGGAAATGCATAACTAAATATATCAAAACAAAAGAAAGAACCAAAAAAAAAACTGACACAAAATGCTCAAAGAAAATTAAAAAAATCCAAAAAGGAAACATCAATACCTAAAGAAGAAGAAGAAAGAAATCCAACACAATAATATAAATAAATAAACAAGTAAAAAAGAAGCAAAAAAAAACATAAAAGCGATAATATATACATAATACATATATATGTTGGCAATGGGTCAGCATCCCTCGCAAGGTTCATGACATGTCTAATGGCCTCCTATGTCTTCTATAAATAAGTCTAGTGGTTATATCGAGCATTAAAGGATCGAGATTTTGGCGCAATGACAACCCTAGCTTGTATCAAGTGGTATCAAAGCTTGGTCACACGTTTAAATCCACGCAGGTTGTAGCGAGTGATGCTAGGAGAGGGATCATTGGTAGTGGGTCAGTGTCCTACGCAAGGTTCACAAGATGGCTTAACTACCTCCTACATCTTCTATAAGTCTAGTGATTGTATCAAGCATTAATAGTTCAATCTCTTGGTGCAACAACAACCCTTGCTTGTAACTATATACATAGAAGAAAAGAACAACAAAACTAAAAACAAAAACAAACACAAAATTAATGAAAGCACATTAAAGAAACTCAAACAAGAAAAAACAAGACCTATAAAAAGAATTTAAAAAGTAATGAAAAAAACAACACACACACACACACACACATAAATATATAACACAAAAACAAATAAGTGGAACAAAAATAAATCAACAAATAAGCACTAATATATGTATGTATGTATATCATTGTTGTCGGATTCATACCCTAGAAGCCGGATCTAGATTCGGATTTGTGGTGATCCAGGCAAGATCTGTGCTTTTACCCTGTGGATTCGGACAGATCCATGGCCTACGAATCCAATCGCATCCACAAGGTAAAAACACGGATCCTACCCGGATCAATGCAAATCTTGCAAGACCCTACTCGAATCCTCAAGGATCAAACACAAATCCGCAAGGATCCACAGGCCAAAAGTGTTTTAAGTGGGTCCAACTTCATTTAAAATGATTTTTCCCTCCTAAGTTTAGTCTTGCCTCTTTAATAACTGAATCATGTTACAAACTTTAGTCTTGATTCTTTTATGAGTGAATCATGTTACAAACTTTAAATTCTAATGATCTATATGTCGAATTTTCATAATTTCATTTTGTAATTTAGTGATTCAATATGAATGTGTTGATTTTCTTTATAATTCTCAAAATAGATCAATGATCAAGTATAACAGATTCATAGATTCATACTATGAAATGATTTAGTTTTGATTTTGTATATTTCTTTTTTTTTGTATATATAATGCATATGTATATAGACACACACACACAAATCCTTACGAATCATAATGGGAAAAGAAAATTTAAGAATCCACAGATCTGATTCATATGTCTGAATCGACAACTAGGATATGTGAATATGCATTAAAATACACATACAAATTCACCCACAAATACATATACGTGTGAATATAAATTAAAAATGTGTGAGGAAAAAATAAGGAATAAATAAATAGACATAAAAGAAATGCACAAAAAAATTGTAACTTCAAAAAGGAAATCACAAGACCTATCCAAAAGAATACAAGAAAAAAATGAAAAGTAAAGAACAAATGAAGTAAAAATAAAATAAATCAGTTTATAAATAAATTTACACACACGTTCATCCACAAATACATTCATGCGGAAATATACAAATGAAAGAGCGTGCAAGAACACAAAAAATCAAAAAACAACCACTACTAAATAAACAAAATTCTGAAAAGAAAAAAAACGGGGGGGAAAATAGCTAACAAAGCAAGAAAGCAACTGTATGTAAATATGTATACAAAAATGTGTGTGTCTGTGTGTGTGTGTGAGTGAGTGTGTTTGTATAAGAGTACAAATAAAACTACATACCTAACCACAACCAACACTCAACACCACAACCTAAGAAAAAACAACCCAAAAAGTTCCAATGTTAGGCTCACAACAAGGAAGTGGTGACAAAAAGAAAAGGGGGGGGCAAGGAGCTAGGATCACTAAAGGAACAAGGGGGAAAGGGGAGAGAGACGAAAGGGTCAGGACAGACGAAAAAGGATTACCAAAGGAACGAGGAGAAAGAGGGGAACAAAGAACAATGAAGACCCGGAGAGTCCGATGGGAGCCAAGAGCAAACAATTTAGAAGGTGGGAAATAAAAGAAAACACAAAGAGAGGTGAGTGAAGAGCTAGGAGAAGCGAAAGGCCAAAAGGGGCGAAGCCCACATGTTACATCATTGGCTCAATTTAAAAATGTTCATATAGCCGTTGAGGTTTCATCTGAAGTCAGTTGACAGGTAAAATTAATTATGATCATGTGAAATGGTAAAATGGTTAATCGTTATAATTTCATATGAAATCGGCATGCTAGTCAACTATTATGATGATATTTTAATGTTATCTTGGAAAGTTGGTTATTCATCATGAATTCATGGAAAGTGAAATGGTGGTTTGCCGTTATGATGGTTTATGAATAATAAATTGTTATGGTAATTATGGTTATATTGAGAAATATGATATTATCATGGAGAATTTCTTCCCTACAAGAGCACGTCAAAGTCGGGGAAGCATTGTCAGAAAGGAGTTGGGCATTGGGGGCACCACCTACCATTGAGCAAATAGATGGGAGTCCTAAACCACCATGACCAAGGATGAAATGGCTAGACAAGCTACAAGAACAAAGGATAACCATGAGCTAACCAATTAAATTAAAAACATTATAAAACTCAAATAAGAAATATTACCTTCACTATATGGATGATCTCGGTTTACCTTGCAAAGATACAATGTCTTAGTATAGTAATATCATGCCTATACTCATACTTGTGTGGGCATGAAATATATGCGTATGTACACACACACACACACACACATATATATGTATGCATGTGAAGTTCATCATTAATGTATATATATAGATATGTATATGTATGTATGTATGTGTATGTATGTATGTATGTAAGTATATATATACAACTACATATCAAAATTAGTTAAGCAAGCATGAATATATATAGGAATGACATTAATCTACTAAGACATGGTTAGGCATATGTTGCCACCTTTTATTTTTATGTATTTCTTAACCTTGTCCATGGTCATTTTTAAATTGCTTGATCAACCTTAATTGTATTTTGTATCTGCCACCTTATGGCATCAAGTTATCATATTTGTATCAATATTTCTTTTTGAATTTTTAAAGGTCTTGCAACGTTCTTGCCAACTCAATCTTGATCTAACCAAACCAATGCAGGAGATCATTTTCCATCTTACCTGATACTTATTCTACTTTATGCTTTTGATCATGCCACGAAGGCTCCTCTCTCTTCTATCTCTCTGCATATTTGTTTTGAGCATTTCAGTCTATGAACACCACAATACAGTGTTACACGTTAGAGCTCATAAAAAAGTGATTATTAGAGATATATTGTTAGAGCCAAAGCTCGTGGACTAAGCCCGTGATTATTCATCGGATTGTTTTGTGGTCTTGGTGCCAATCACATTACAAATTTCCATATTCATCAGATTGATCACGGGGGAGCAGGTCATGTTTTATGAATCCAATATGTTTTATCTTTCTTGTATATGCTGGATTTCTCAGTTTTGCTATTAGCTTCATTTCTTGTCTACAAGTACAGAGCCGAACGTATATAGTTCCATGAAGATCTTATTTGATCACCAATATGCTCTGGTAGAGTGATATTTGTTAGTGTTTTTTGGATCTACTACAAATGTAATAGCACTGCCATAATTTTTGGTATGTACTTTCCAAATGGCAGCCATCTCTCTAATATAGGATGAAGTATGGATGGACATATGTTTTCACAGGACATGTCTATTCATTAGAATTTAATTATTATAGTGACAAATAAATATCTTAAATATTTAATATATTAATATATATATATATATATATATATATATATATATATATATGCACTATAGTTTATCCAACTAAAGCTACCAATTATTAACACTCCCTCTTAGCTTAGAGAGGATAAACAAGATTCATACACAATATGAATAACATATTTACCTCAATGTAAATAATGGTTTCTAAGATGTTAACTCATATGACATCTGAACGATGCTACAAACATCAACACTCCCTCTTAGATAGGGGAGATAAATGGTATAATCATATTACATATCTTGTGATCAAATAACAAATGATATGAAGTATCATCTAACATATAATGCCTAGTTTTACATATCACCTAACACCTGATATGAGTAACCACCTAACACGTGATACCTAGTTTTACATATCACCTAACTCGTGATATGAGGAATCACCTAACACATGATACCTAGTTTTACATTGTACTATGCCCATCTTTTAGACCCTCATTCTTAGCTTTTCATTCTCCGAAGACTAAGTGGAGAAATAAGGAGAAATAAATTAAATTAAAGTCAATAAATAAATAAATTTAAAGGTGACTTTATATTTAATTAATTTAAGTTTCTAGAAGCACAACTAATTATTGTATTGGAAAGGAGGAAGCTTCTAGAGAGTACATTTTCTAGAAACACAATTAATTATTGTATTGGAAAGGGGGAAGCTTCTAGAGAGTGCAATTAAATAATATTTTATTTTCTTTTAGAAGAGTGAAAGGCAATAACAAATAGAGGTGAGAGCTACATTGTTAGGCATCTGATTATTGTCAATTGCATTTGATATGAACTTAGGAGAAGAAACTAAGGGTTTCTGATTTCAATTAGCCATTGGAGAGCATCAATTCTTCAGTGTTGCAACCATTTGAGGTGGTGAAATATACACTAAATTTGGCATTCAGGAGAGCTTCATTTTGGAGTTCTATTTGTGCTTAAATTGGAGAATACATTTATTGTTGGCTGCTATAGTGCCGTGAACTGTGATGTCAACAATGTCGTGAACAGTGACATAAACAGTGCCGTGAACAGTACTCGCGCTACAGTACTTGGTTTAATTATGATTGCAACTTCATTTTCTTCATTGGGCGATTTGTATATCAGGTTCTACAATTAATTTGGATCATTTAAATTGGTCATTTGGCATTGTAAAGGTGGCTGTCATAAGTAGTTGTAGATACACATTTTATATTAGATTTATAATGTCATTTCTACTCAGTTTTTTTGGGGTTGCAAAGCCAAGAGCCTTGGAATATTACGTTAAGCATTAAATTAGAAAATATCTCACTAAACGAGTGATAAGTTGCAGCTCTATATATTTGATGTAATGTGCATATTTATATCTTCCATGATTGACATGATAGTATGCATGCCAAGTGTTTGACAAAATACCAATTGGCTGTAAGTGCATATTTTTCATCTAGAATTCATCTATATGCATTTGAAAAGCCAAAAGAGAATTGTATATGCATTTAGTTCTTGTCTTAGATATAGTAGTAATCAATTACAGGCATTTCGATTCCCTTTGATATCATTTCAAGCACGCATAATCAATCTAAAACTCAAAAACAACAAGCATAGAGATCGTATTGGAAGTGTTTGACAATTTTCCTTGACCTACAAATCAACAAGTTGAGTTTCGAATGACAAGGGATATAACAGTGGTATCAAAGCTTGCTTGCTAGGTGCTTGACAAAATGTCAAACAATTGAATCTAAGAAGGATTTGGTGTTTCACAAAGTTATAACCGGTTGGGGTTATTACATTGGTATCAGAGCGGTTTCCTGTCATCTTGTGGGGTAGGAAAATATTAATTATTGCTAGATTTTCTGTTGCATTTGAAGTGACCAGCACTCTAGCATTTTCTAGCCATGGACAGACATAGGAGGGTTGGCAGTTCTAGACGTCAGTGGAGTAATGAGGAAGTTAGTGTGAAGATGAATTCTTTGCAGGAGAGTATGGAGAAACTTAAGCTTCATCAACAAAGATTGGCAGAGAGCTTGTCGGATCCAGAGACAATTGAAAAGGCAGCAAGGTATATGGTTTCTGCCTTTAGAAGGCCGATATTGAGGTTGCAAGGAAGGAAGCTTGAGTTTTCCCTGACAGGAGTCCCTGATGCAAATGTACCTATATTTAGTATGGCAATGGCTAGTCCTATCTAAAATGTTGACGATGGACTTTTTTCACAAGAACATGTGGTTGTATCAATGGTAGCAGAGGATAGCGGCACCAAGCTTTAGCAGGTTAAGGCTCCCAGAGCTGTTAGTGTAGAGACAGTTGATGCAGTTGTTACTACTGATACTTTCGGCTCTCTCGAGGGCAGGATTATTACTGGAGACTTGTATGTGAGATCTAATGGTGTTGCTACAATGCAAGAGGCAGTTGCTTCCTCAGGTGGGACCGAGACACGTATAGTCACCCAGCTATGATGTTGGCGATGTGGGTGTTTCAATGGAGTCAATACATGTGGGTCTATGCTCTAGTATTACTGATCCGCAGCCTGGCATTGAGTCATGTGTGCAAAGTCGGGAGTCCGCAGTTGAGGCTTTGTGAGGAGATGTCGATGTCGATAGTATGGACATATCTAATGATCCATTTGATGATGCTATGAGATGTACTAGGTATGATACCCCTTGTTAGATATTGGGTGATGACTCCAATGAGGTTTTGGATGGGTCCCAGGATTGATGCTTATAGGATCTTACCATTGAGGTGGAAGCTGAGACATGCGAGGAGATTGATATGGCAAAGGATTCCATTTCTTCGGATGAGTTGGTTGAGGTACATGGTAGTTGTATGTCAGATGCAGAATTGTGAGAGGAAGATAGCACACGTATAAGCGATCTTGTGGTGGATATGTCTGATTCAATTTCCTATCTCAGTGAAGTTAGTGAGATAGAGAGCTTACATAGGAGTCATGGATTACAGAGGCATCATGTGACTTGTCAGCTAAAGATGAGTGATAGTGACATTTCTTTAGCTCTTGAGCATTATGATGCTATCCATCAGATGCTAGCTACATCTAGTTGGAGTGCTCCTATGTTTGATAAGCATGGTGATAGTACTCTTTCTCTAGCAGAGATTCATACGCTTCAAGAGGTTGTCAGGAATTTGAAGCATAGTTACTCTCAGTTAGTTGTTGACAGGGATTACCTTTAGCAGTGGGGTAGCACCTGCTATGAGACGTTGTTAGGGAAAGAGGAGGTAGTTGAGCTCACCTAGGAGCTTGAGGTGACTATGGACTCTCTTCACTATACTCAGTTGACTCTTCAGAAAGCACAGTCACAGTTGGATGAGGTTACTATGGAGTTAGAACGGGTACAATCGACACCAACCCCAGACCCTATTCAGTTACATATTGTGGTTGGTGGTGAGTTTGCTTCTACGGTTGAGGATGAGGGATGTGATGATGTGGCGAACACATTTGTCCAGGATATGAGTGTAGTATGTATAGAGGTGAGAGCATCAACGGAGACAAGCTCTCATGGTGATTTTTTTCCTTCTACTAGAAGTGAATCTATTTCTTCTTTTCATACAACTAGTAGGATTGGACAGTTGGCATTGTCACATTTTCAGAGTGATCAGTTGTGGATTGCGGGGGAGCATGATGCTTCCACATATAATTTCTACTAAACTGAGTCATTCATGGAGTATTGGCTTAAGAGCTTGGATTTGCGAGAAGTTTCATACAGTATATCTGAGGGTACTCCCATTCGGGACTCTCGTGCTATACGACGATTAGTGAGGAAGATAGTAGAGACCTTGGCTATAACGCTTCCCAATAGGGATTTTGTGGTTGGGTTTGTTGAGAGGGTTGCCTAGGATCTTGTCCAACCAATAGTTCGAAGTGAGAGATTGGAGCCATCTTTTGATTCCCAGTTTGATGATGATGAGCCCTTGACAGAGATTGGCAGTTTTTATCGGCATTACATTGTAAGGAGTGCTCATCACTTTTCTTTTGTCCCACAGGTAGAGGACTTGGTTTTCAGCATTATGGATGGTGACAAAAGGTCTGGTATTCATTATACCTGCAAAGGGCGTACTTCTCCGCTAAGGGATGGAGATTCTGAGATATAGGGTATTGTGAAATAGTTGGATGTGTTAGTGAATGAGATGAGTCAAAATCACAAACAGATGACCCAACTGATTTCAAATCCGAAGTTTGAGTAGAGCATGATGTTGCTTTTTCAAAAAACGAAATGTGATGATATAGTTGCTGGTTCAAATTTGCGGGGCATTTCTTATGAGACATTTTATGACTCGGGCACAATTGAGGTGGAAGTGATGAGAATTCATGTCAGGTCAAGTCAAATGATGCAGTTGTTGGCATGAGTTCCCTAGATCATGTATTTGATGGTGATGCAATGATAGTGGGAATAGGAGCATGCGAGGATACTGCCATGTCACCAGACACTTCTATGTCGGTTGAATCATCCAACGAGGAGTTTAGCAGTATGCATGCAGTTGTAGATGTGTGCTCTGATGATAGTACACTTGTTATTGTCGATGAGGTGAGTGATGGAGTGACAGAGTTATGTTATACTATCGATTAACAAAGTGTTGATGTTCACTTTATGGATAGTCCTATGTTCGACATGGATGCAACATTGTCTTATGAAAATCTGGTATTTGAGGTTGATGTTGATCACTCACCTAAGTGGAGTTGGGCTCAATTTTCACCATCTATGAAGATTCAGTTTTGTGTTGCAGCAATTGGTAATGTTACTGAGTCCACAGATTTTGGCATGGCTACTGCTATTGTTGATATAGTTGGCATGAGTGCATATGATTCTCCTGTAGCTACATCTCTGCAAGGGATTGTTGATCAGGATTCCAATCCAATATATATTATATGGGTGGGTACCAGGATGAAGATATTTCTTGTGGGATTCTCTTCTGGTGATATTCTAACTCCTACATCATTAGCATAGGTTTCGAGTGCTATACTGCAAGTTATGTTGTTGGTCCTAATGATGTTAGTGGTATGCAGTAAGTTCAATGTTAACAAGGGTGTCACATACTACTTCATTTGGGATCCAGGTGGACGTTGGAGTTCATTGTGTTGCTAGATTGCTTAAGGCCAAGTGATTCCAGGCAGGGCGGACTGTAATGTTCCCCATCTTTTAGACCCTCAATGGAGTTCTTAGATTTTCATTCTCCGAAGGCTAAGTGGAGAAATAAGGAGAAATAAATCAAATTAAAGTCAATAAATAAATTAATCTAAAAGTGACTTTATATTTAATTAATTTAAGTTTCTAGAAGCACAACTAATTATTGTATTGGAAAGGGGGAAGCTTCTAGAGAGTGCAATTAAATAATATTTTATTTTCTTCTAGAAGGGTGAATAAAAATAATAAATAGAGGCAAGAGTTTCATTGTTAGGCATCCGATTATTGTCAATTGCATTTGATATAAACATGGGAGAAGACACTAAGGGTTTCTAATTTTAGTTAGCCATTGGAGACCATCAATTCTTCAATATTGCAACCATTTGAGGTGGTAAAATATCCACTGAATTTGGCATTCAAGAGAGCTTCATTTTGGAGTTCTATTTGTGCTTAAATTGGAGAATACATTTATTGTTGGTTGCTATAGTGTCGTGAACAGTGACATGAACAGTGTCGTGAACATTACCCGCGCTATAGTACTTGGTTTGATTATGATTGCAACTTCATTTCCTTCATTGGGCGATTTGTATATGAGGTTCTACAATCAATTTGCATCATTTAAATTGGTCATTTGGCATTGTAAAAGTGGCTGTCATAAGTAGCTGTAGATGCACATTTTATATCAGATTTATAATGTCATTTCTACTTAATTGTTTTGGGGGTTGCAAAGCCAAGAGCCTTAGAATATTATCTTAAGCATTGAATTAGAAAATATCTCACTAAACGAGTGATAAGTTGTAGCTCTATATATTTGATGTAATGTGCATATTTATATCTTCCATGATTGACATGATAGTATGCATGTCAAGTGTTTAACAAAATACCAATTGGCTGTAAGTGCACATTTTTCATTTATAATTCATCTATATGCATTTGAAAAGCGAAAGAGAATTGCATATGCATTTAGTTCTTTTTCTTTAGATATAGTAGTAATCAATTACAGGCTTTTAGATTCCCTTTGATATCATTTCAAGCAAGCATAATCACTCTGCAACTCAAAAACAAGCATAGAGATTGTATTGGAAGTCTTTGGCAATTTTCATTGACCTACAAAATCAAAAGGTTGAGGTTCAAATTAACAAGGGATATTAAAGTGGTATCAGAGCTTGCTTGCAAAATGTTTGACAAAATGTCAAACAATTGAATTTGAGAAGGATTTGGTGTTTCACAAAGTTATAACCAGTTGGGGTTATTACATACATATCACCTAACTCGTGATATGAGGAATCACTTAACACGTGATACCTAGTTTTACATATCACCTAACTCGTAATATGAAGGGATCACCTAGCACATGATACCCAGTTTTAGATATCACCTCAATATGATATCAAAGATATGATCTGACCAAGAATATCAAGTCTCATGATATTCACCATAACTCAAAAATTGTTGCAAGGTAATGTGCACTTACCATAGGAACATTCATAATCTAATGTGATTGGTTTCAGCCATCACACAATGTCTATAACAATCTAGAAGGTCATGGTTTGTTTAAGGAACTGAATCCACCATGCTAGAAATCATCTATCATGATTTGTTTCAGCCATCACACGATGTCTATCATGATAGAAGATTAAGTTATTGTAAGATTGTCTAACATCAACAAATAAAAGTGATAATCATTTGGAAGTCGTCACTTCCTCATGATTTACACAAGGCCCATAGGCATTGAATGATTTCAGTAGTATAATAATTAATTAAATCAAGCTTACCTCATAAGTGTTTCACCTTCAACAATAAAACTCCCTCTCAATCACTATGATCGAGATTGTCACAAGTTGGTTGAACCCATCTGCTCCCTCTGAAGCTTGAGTTCATCGACATTCTGACCTCTTTGAAGATGCTAGACTCTATCTGAATCTCCCTATAAATCTAAATTCGATATGCTTTCGTACTTGTGTTTCAAATATTTCCTTTCATGAGCCCATATAGGAAATATAAACACATGAATCAATTTTCATTCTTCATTCCACCTTAAATACATATATGTGGGACCTAATGCTTCTTATGCTCATAGGACCCGCTTCCTTTTTAACTTGTTTCTTATATTCCGATCTCATATCCTCTTCATGCCCAATCACATATATGCATTGACAATAGTATGTTTGCCACCCTATTTAATTATATATATCGAATTAATACTTTCTGGCTATCCTATTTCATTACTTTAATAAGTGTAGAGACGACATGGCATCTTACGATGGAGTAGCTATAATGCTCGCGTCCCTCCTTTGCAATTGTGATGTCAACGTTATTTGTTGATGCTCCAATTGGGATATTTTATAATTCCTCATGCACTCTCCTTATCTACTATCCGCAATTACTTGTTCAAATGGTCCATGCACCTCACTCATGCCACGACTTGGATTTGGAGACTTTGGGCTAGCGCATGAGTGCTCTTAGACATCAACTATTGTAGAAACACATGGATACTTTGCCCCAAAATGTGCCCTCTTTGGAACTTCTAGTGCTTTTCCCAAGTGGCCATCACAACAATGAATCCAACTTCAACCCACATTGGGGAGACACCGAATATTCCCGCATGTCACGTGGGTGACCTGGGTTCATTCCGCGACAACGGCAACAAATGTTTACCATATGGGGTAAATAGTTTAATGCATACAGACAATAGACAAGAATATGTAACACAGCAGTATTCCTTTTATTATTCGCATATATGCCGAAGAGATTACATAGTGCTTCCAATGATGATTACAACCATGATCCAAAGTCCATTCCAGACAGTCTACATATACCATTCCAAAGGGGTGACTCAACCGTTGCGCCCATTTAGATACTAATCTACCCGTCGGCTATTTTATAACTTTACCAACAACATGTTAATCTACCCGTTGGCTATTTTATAATTTTACTAACAACATAGACCACGAGCACATCTTTCCTACGAGCCATCGAGCTAGCCATATCACTCACGTAGGGGCATTAAACATTGTAAACCAATCACAAACTTTTTCAAGTGTCTATAGTCTATGTTTTCAAAGTTGATATCCTCCTCCCAGGTTTGGGTTTGTTTTCCTTGAGAGAAAAAACATTTGATGAAAGTCCAAACTCTTACATTGCTAACAAGGTCGCTACTCTGTAACATGTCTCTCCCGCTATCCAGACTATCTGTGCAGCAACAAATTTGCAGATTCTCAAGACTTAATCCTTTACCTGATAGAAGTCAGGGGTTCTTATGCCACAGTAGAGAAAGAGCACTCCCGTGTCAGCCTTAGGCCACATTGCCGACCATGTGCCCTTAGAATTGGCTTGTGTGTTGACTAAACCTCTAAGAATGTTCTTTCGTTGACGTCAAGTCTGATTGTCTCAATTACTTTGTCACATCAACAATACTTCCTCGTTGTGGTCGTCGTGCTCCTCTCTTCCTCAAACCCAATGCTTTCTATTCTTCAATATTGTTCTATGACTTTATAAGAATATTACTTCGAAACTATTATCGTAACAAATATTTATCTTTGAGCTGTAATGTTTCTACACGAAAATTTAACATTTTCAATAACAATATGGTCTTTTGGTACGTCAGACATCTGCAATACCCTCTGATAGGTGGCTAGATTATCAATAACATTGAAATATTTAACTCCTATTTCAAATGTAAATTTAGAACCTGTTCTTTTATCCACTATCCATGTTGGTCTATTGTTTATTCTCTCTATTACCTCGATTTCTATTTTATTTTAAGGGTTTGTACTTCCTTTGATCATCATATAATAGAAGATCATGTGTTTAGTCCAAATGAGATGGTCCCTCAATTGTTATTTGCTACCTGGTCTCAATTGTGACCTAGCTTTGGTAATAACATTGGGCCTCTAATCTATGAGCAATCGATTATGCAAGAATTCACAAGCCTTAGACGTCAGCCATGCAAATGGCATGCTACTTTTAATTAATTTTCCTTCGATGGGATTCCTACATTACAATATGCTCTTGAATTCCATTAGATTTTCATCAGGTTTTATTTACAAAGACTTGATACATTTCACTGTCAAAGAAGAATCATAACAGAAGCAATCAAGTGTAATAACCCTCTCTTGGCTACAACTTAAGCAATTCCAATTTTTACTAATTTTCACCAATTCGTCCTCACAAATCAGATGTTTGGCATTTTGTCAAACCATTGGCACATAACTGATCAATATTGGAATGTACTTGCTTTTGAGTTTTAGCATATATGATTTTTGCAAATTGAATACCATTCAAATGTAAATGCTGAAAATAATTGCTAACTGAAATCTTTACGAGTGTAGTAGCTACGAAAGCATGAGTTTCAATGCTAAGACTAACTCTATTGTAATTGTCACCCTTTTCAAGAAATCAAATTCAATTATTGCTTACATCATTGATGATATTTGAACTAAGACAGCAAAATAATATTTATATATATATTCACAGTGAACTTGATTTAATTGCAACCCTATCTGCCTACCAAAGTGAAATGCAGGACACCAAAATGCAAGGCTTATAACAAATTGCAGCTCCCTCAGAATTGTTTCCATGGCCTTTAAACATCAACGCAGGCCAAGATAATAAACCATGCAGGTCTGCAATCACATTTATGTCCTCAAAATTCAGATCGCAGGTGGGAATGTGAAACACCCATCCTCAAATAGAAATTGCAGGCCCAGTTATTGAATTGCAACTCCTGGAATAGGGATCACAGGCCTTCCAGACTAAACCATTGCCCAGATCATTAAATGCAGCCCTGCTGATAATAATCGCAGGTCACAATTAGATGCAAACACTGCCACAATAATGGATGAAAGCCCTCTAAATGCACAGCAAATTTCCTCAATTCAAGCACAGGACTTCCAACAGCAATATTAGATAATTAGACCTCTTCCAAGCAAGACACTTTTCTTGGCATAAATCCACTTATAATGCACAAAATAAACAGTAGAGAAGTGATAGCAAAATTACACCAACTCACAACACCAATGATATTCTACAAAGGAACAGTAGTATAGAAATGGAGATTCAACTCAAATTCCAAGTATAATTAAATCACTACACCTCAGCAGTGATCTAACACACTTCTCAGCTTAAAACCCTTTTACCTTAGCAAGGGCATTAAAAATCAGAACCTCAAAAAAGCCACAAAGGCAATAAAAGCAAATGACTATCCAAGCATGTTTTTCTCAATGAAATGAACTCATATTTATAATGCCTTTGTAGACAAAAGTTTTCAACAGAACTCAACTTTTGAAATTGTGAAAGTTTCCCAAAAGAACTCAACTCTTGAAACTTTCCAACTTAACTCTTTTGGCAACATTTAATACTTGGCTTAGGCATAATATTAATGAAATAAATGGCCCCTTCCAATGATAACTCAACCTTCAACTTAAGTGAAATTATAAAGTTAAATTATAACTTTATAAATAGCCATTTAATTATTTAATAATAATTTGGCCACTAAAAATATAATAACTCCCAAAATACTCATCATTTAAATATGTTGTCTGAAATAGGAGTCATACCTATTATTTCTCCATGTGACCAAATGCACTTTCTAAAAATAGAAAGGATCCATCTTGATGAATACCAACTTACTACAAATAGTATGTACACAAAACTAAACCCAAATGAAGTCCAATCTAAGCCAAACAAAGTCCAATCTGAGCCAAACGAAGACCAACCTGTAGCTTACTGAAATGTGGAGAAGATAAGACTCTCCCAAGCCAAATCACTGCTACAGAAGACCCTCTATCTACAATAATTAGCCTACGAGGATCACAGTAATAAGCTAATCCTTGAAACTCTGATGTCGACAAAATTGGGGACATTACAGTCCTCCCTCCCCAAGACTGTTTGTCCTTAAGAAATCCGGCAATACAATGAACTCCAACCTCCACCTGGATCCCAAATGAAGAAGTACATGGCATCCTAGTCAACACTAAACCAACTGTATGCCAATATCATCAGGACCATCAACATGTTATGCAGCATAGCACCCAAAGCTTGTGCAGATGATGTAGAAATCAGAATATCACCAGAAGGCAACTCCATAGAAGATCTATGCATCCTCTTCTTCCCTGTATCCACCCACATAATAGATATTGGACTAGAATCCTGATCATCACCAACAATCCTTGAAAAAGACATAGCTATAGGAGAACCATATGCACTCATGCCCATTGTATCAACAATAGGTGTACCCACGTCAAAATATGTGGATGTAGGAATATCACCAACTGTCGCAATAGAAAACTGAACCAAATCAACATATGGTGAAAACTCATAATCATCAACATGTGTGCTATCAATACAACACACATTATTAACCGCATGCATATCGCTAAACTACTCCATAGATGGCTTAACTGGCGCAGAAGTAGTTGTTGATAGGACTGTATCATCATATGCTCCTACTCCCACTATCATTGCATCACCATCAAATGTATGATCCCAGAAACTCGTGTCGACAACTGCATCATCTGACTCAATCCGATATGAATTCTCATCACAGTCCACATCCACTATGGCCAACTTGTGCGATGTCTCATAGGAAATGTCCTACACATCTATAGCCGCAACTATATCTTAGCATTTCGCTCTTTGAAAAAGCGATATCAGGCTTTGCTAAAGTCCTAGATTTGAAATTAGTTGGGTCATTCACTTGTCGAGGAAACCATTCCGAGGGTGTACAAAGATAGTTGACGGCCACACTTACCTACGGAAAGAATTAAATAAAATGTGGGTCCAAGATATAAAAAATTCAATCAAAACCACAAATACACATATTACTAACTTGGCCCCAACTTAATTAATTAAAGTAACTAATTAAGGGTCCTTTTAATATATTATTAAAATTTTGGGACCACTTAATTAATTTAATTTAATTATTACATTAAAATTTAGGGACATGACAAATCCTCGCTGCCCAAAGATTGTTTGTTCTCGAGCAATCAGACAAAGTGCCAACTACTCCAGGGTCCCAAATCAAATGTTCAAGCAAGATGAGTGAAATGACATCAATCCTCCGCAGCACCACATTACCATCAGACTTTCCCTACGCCACATTGATATTGTCCCGTCCCGAGTCACCAAGATCCCAAACTTGAAATTCATTTGTGTAATCCATCATGATTGCCATTGGGAAATAGACTTCATAATCAACCAACTATAAAGAAAGCTCTTGCAAATAATCCTCGAATGAATCCGCATCAACAGAAGGCTAAACAACTATCGGTAGAGATTGGTCATTCAGAGGGTCACTGGTAGAACCCAAATTTACATGACTTTGATCGTCGAACGTTGGTTCAATGATATTCGTACAAGTACCTTCTTCCAAAATCATTTCCTTCATCTTGGTCTCAGGTACCAAGTAGATTCTATCTTTGTGTTAAATGATTTCGCCAACCACCTTGTATCTGTCATCCTATACTTGACCATCCAATAGTTGGCACGCAAAAGTATTCTTGGAGTATTCAACTAATAGATTTTCCCTCAATCGAATGGAAACTAAGCCATAGTGTCATCCAAGTCAAAGCTCCCCATTCTCCCAACAAGCTGGCAGAATCACCAGCTATGATACCACTGTAATGTTTTGTTTTCCCTTCTTTCACAACCCTACCATCAATTATTTACCAGAGATAATAATGGAGGTGACCATATGCTAGTGTTGGTGGTAGAACCTATTGTATGGTGGCAATATGATACTATTATGAAGGGTCATACAGTATGGGAGGATGACCGTACAGTTTTGGTAATGGAGCACAAATGATGTACAGTGAGGGGGACAAGTGAAGGCAAGCCTGTGAGGCTGTACGGTATTACAATGACCCATACAAGATGGGTCATATAGGATGGGCCGTATAGGATGGGTCATACAGGATGGGTCGTACAGGGTGGATACTGCCCCCAAAAAGTTTCAGCTCTGATACCACTATAATGTTCCTAACCTCCAGTGACTAGTTGGATGCCCCTCAAGACTATTACCGTATGGTATGCAAGATCTACGACAATGATTAGGTTGGAGTTTGTACGTGAGAGAAATGATGGTCCGTATGGTAGGCTATATGCAAAGGTTGTAAGGTAAAATTAAGGTGGACGATGCACGGAGGGCAGAATGAATACCGTACAGTAGAGTCATACAATGTAGGGAGAGAAGTTGTCCCGTAGAGAGAAAGTAGGCCGTATGGTGGTAATGTAACCACAGGAAGATGGACTTTGAAGTGAATGAAGGGGGATGGTGCACGGATAGAGAGGAAATTTTTAGAGATCCAAATTCAACAACCAAATAAGAAAATGAGATTGAAAACAAATAATCCTTCAATTAACATTTGCCAAAAGATGGTGCTCCGATTTGCCAAATTCGAGCGAAATATTACATGCAACAATGGAATAGGGTGAGGGTTGAATCCCACTGAAACTGAAGGTGTACAAAGATAGCCGACGGTAGCACTTACCAACGAAAACTAAAAATTAAAATAGGTCTAAGATATCTTAAATCAATCCGAACCACATGCAAATTTTAACTTGGGCCCATATTAATTAATTAAAGTAACTAATTAAAGGTCCTTTTATTATATTATTTAAATTTTGTGACCAATTAATTAGTTAATTAAATTAAATTATTACATTAATTTTGTGACCAATTAATTAATTAATGTAATTTAATTATAATTTAATTTAATTATTACATTAATTTTAATTTAATTTAATTAATTAATTAACTGGTCACAAAAATTAAATAATATAATAAAAGGGCCTTTAATTAGTTATTTTAATTAATTAATATGGGCCCAAGTTAAAATATGTATTTGTGGTTCCAATTGATTTAATTCTCGGACCTATTTTAATTTTTAGTTTCTTTTGGTAAGTGTTGCCATCAGCTATCTTTGTACACCCTCAGAAAGGTTTCCCCAACCGGTATTTAAGCACAGCTTGTAGGTAGTAGTTGGTATGCATTTTGGACTATTTTCTATGTACTGCGAACTACTATTGGAGTTCTTTGTTGTTCGCCATTTCAGAAGTGGAAGACCTTCCCTATTTGTCTAGTTTCAGTGGGATTCAACCCTCACTCTATTCCATCGCCTGTAACACTTCGCTTGAATTTGGCAAATCGAAGCACCATCTATCTACAAATATTAATTGAATATACCTATGTTCAATTTTCATTGTTTGGAATTCATCTTGTTCATGGTTGTATTGTTCAAACTCACTTCCACTAACCCTACGTTGTATTGTTCAAACTCACTTCCACTAACCCTACATCTCCTTCCGTACAACTACACGAATATACAACCTCTGGATGGCACATAGTCATTTCGTAGCAACACCATATGGCCTATCCTGTATGGCCGACACCATACAACCCACACCATACGGCCCATCCTATACGTCTCACTATAATACCGTACGGCATCACAAGCTTATAATACCGTACATCCTCACAGGCTTGCATTCAATTGTCCCCCTCACCATACATCATATGTGCTCCATTACCAACACCGTATAGTCATACTCCCATACCATACGGCCCTTCATAATAGTATCATAGTGGCATTGTACAAGTTCTACCACCAACACTAGTGTACAGTCACCTCCATTAGCATCTCTCGTAAATAATCAATAGCAAGGTTGTGAAAGAAGGGAAAATGGAACATTACACTTTTGAGTTTTGGCATATATGATATTTGCAAATTGAATACCATTCAAATGTAAATATTGAAACTAATTGCTAATTGAAATCTTTACAAGTATAGTAGCTAAGAAAGCATCAGTTTCAATGCTAAGACTAACTCTATTGTAATTGTCACCCTTTTCAAGAAATCAAATTCAATTATTGCTTACATCATTGATGATATTTGAACTAAGACAGCAAAATAATATTGATATATATATATATATTCACAGTGAACTTGATTTAATTGCAACCCGATCTGCCATCCAAAGTGAAACGCAGGACACCAAAATGCAAAATGCAGAGCTTATAACAAATCGCAGCTCCCTCAAAATTGTTTCCATGGCCTTTAAACATTAATGCACTGCAATCACATTGACGTCCTCAAAATTCAGATCACAGGTGGGAATGTGAAACACCCATCCTCAAATGGAAATCGCATGCCCAAGTATTGAATCGCAGCTCCTAGAATAGGGATCACAGGCCTTCCAGACTAAACAAATGCAGCCTTGCTGATAATAATTGCAGGTCACAATTAGATGCAAACATTGGCACAATAATGAACGAAAGCCCTCTAAATGCATAGCAAATTTCCCCAATTCAAGGCACAAGACTTGCAACAGCAATATCCGATAATTAAACCTCTTCCAAAAAAGTCAATTTTCTTGGCATAAATCTACTTCTCATGCACAGAATAAACAGTAGAGAAGTGATAGCAAAATTACACCAATGATATTCTCCAAAGAAACAATAGTACAAAAATGGAGATTCAACTCAAATACCAAGTATAATTAAATCACTATACCTCAACAGTGATCCAATACACTTCTCAGCTTAAAACCCTTTTACCTCAGCAAGCGCATTAAAAATCAGAACAATCAGAAAAGCCACATGTTGTCAATCAGGATTGCGCCTATAGCACATGGAAACTCTCTCGGGTGGTGGGTTGTCCTAAAACGAGAGATGAATCTTCGGAAGCTAGGCCGGTTTCTAAATAGCGATCACCTAATCCTAAATTATATGCGAGATAAGGGGTGAGAAGTGAATAACAAATAATGAATATTAAACTAACTGAGGTGATACACCGATGATTTTGAATGTAACTTTAATCAAATCAACACGAATTATGAAAGACAAAATTGATTCACAATACTCAGACAAACATGCAACCACAAAAGTGTTTCTATGCAAGAACCGGGATCTTCTGCTTTGAAAGGGAGACCTAGGTTTCACCAATTTTCTACAAAAGAACAATGATCACAAACAAAGACCTGTAATCACAAGTATCAAGATTCAAATTTGCAATAAGGAATGTAACTGAAATGAAGGCGAACACAACATTATAGTAAAAAATTCACAATATTGCACGAGAATCAATGAGAAGGAACTGCTGAATCTCATAACCAATGCTGAAAAAACCTCTGCAACAAATTTGCTCTTACAATCAACTCAAAATTTGCAATGTGCAGAAATCTGAATCCAAAAGAAGATACCCCATAATGAGGTAAATGTACAATATATAGAAATCATAACTCTAATTCAGATTCCAAGATCATGCCTAGGAAAAATCAGTCAAAAATGATAAAAACTATGAAGAAGCCTCTGAAAACTGCTCTCAACCACCTACCCAACTAATAGATAACTGGAAAATTGCCTCTAGCTCCTCAAAATCATGCACAAAAAACCAAACTCGGATCCGTCAAACAACCCAAAAATATAGCATGTAAAACTCCTCATAATTATGCAAAATATGCATAAAATAGGCTCTCATCACAAACTGCATGTATAACTGCCCTTAACTGCTCCATAAATCACTAAAAATAGCACTATTCAACCTCATCACTACATGAGAAATTGGAACTGTCCTTAGCCTCCAAAAAATAGCTCCTCATGAAAACATTAACTGAATATCCTCTTTGGAGTTCAAAAATCTACCCTCAGCTTCCCCTCCTTGCATTTAGGCATTAAAATATTTAAAATTACTCTTAATTCCCTTTATTTAATTAATAAAATCAATGCTTTTATAATTGCAACCATTTGATATATTAATTTTACAATCAAAACTTCTTTTATTATATTTATTAATATTAACGTGTTTATTGTAATATTTTATCAATTTTTTTAAAACACGTTAATATTAATAAGTATAATAAAGGGACTATAAAAATATATTTTGTAAGTATTGTATGTATTAAATAATTATAATTATAAAACTCATTTAATATATATAAAATATATTTGTTTATTTAAGTTATATATGCATATTATTAATATTGGCATTTATAATGCATATGAAACTTAAATGGTTCCTTTTTTAGCTTAGTTTTATGAACAAAGGAGTTTTCAAAATAAATAAACTCTACCCTATTGCATGGAACTGAAATTTTATAAGATATAGCAAAGAAAAGATGTCAAAGGCAAAAAGGGCAAATATTTTGTTTTACTTTGGTCATTTGTTGTTCACGCATGGGAATAATGAGAGTTTGTGAAACCCTAGCCGCAGGGATTCTTGCTGCTAATTTCTTGCTTCATATGTTTTTTTTCTTAGCGATTTCTTGCTGATTTATGGTTGAGATGCCATTTTTTCTTTGATGGGCACAATTTCCTTTCATCATGGATGCTATATCCATTGGTTCTGTGGTCTTGAGTGGACGTTTTCTCCTCCATGCTTGAGCTTGCTGTTATTTGGACGCCATTGATGATCTTTGACTGCGGGTTTTATGTGCTAGTTATGCACGTTTGGACACCATTTCCATAAAATAGCAGATTTATTTCTGAGCTCACGAGTTGTTTGGTAGCCATTTTTGGTTAGACGGCAGCTTTCTCGGCGTGTTTCTCTTGCTATTTCATGGCTCTAGACGCCATATTTTGCTAGGGTTCATGACGTTGCGGTGATGTTTTCTTTGGATCCGAACTGGGCATGGAAGTGGCACACCATATCTTGTATGGACTTCCTTCTTCTTGAGCTCAAGCTTTGATTGGGATTTCTTGGCTGGAACTCCTCTTATGGCCATGAAATCGGATATAGTTTCCTCCATATGTTAGTTGTGAGTTTTGAATTTTTCCTGAGTATTCTATATACATGAAATTGCATAAGGTTTTTGCATTGTGGCTTATCCTTTTCCTGAGCTATGCATGGACAATTACTAATTACATAAGGAAAATAAAATGATTTTTTTGTTGTGGGTACTTGCAATTCTGCCCAAATCATGCTTCGTGATCTCTTTCCTTAGAGTTATGAAGATATATGTCAAAAGTTTAAGTTGCCAAATAACCTGAACTGAATCCTTTTCCCTATCATCAATCTAGATATTATTTTCTTGCAAATTTCCAGTCTTAATATACAGGACTTTCATGCTTTTGTTATCAAGCTAAAACAAGTAACAGGAAGTGAAATTTCTAGAAACTCAACTCCAGCTAAACCTTTCTATTTGCTCTTGTTCTTGTATGATTTAAAATAACTTTCCTGAATCTTGGAAAGGCAAAGATCTGATGGTATTCTTGAGGGATCTGGTGTTATTCTTGAGAAACCCTTACCATTTCAATGATGTTGCTGCATACTTTTGCTTTCTACTAATATGAATCCTTTTCATAATATTTATCCATTCTTTGGAAACTTCAAGATCTGCTGGGAGACTTAAAATCTGAAAAATGTAGGTACTTTACTTGTGTTTGCTATATTTTATAAACATTATAATGGTTCCATAAATCACTAAACCTAGGTTTAGTTCGCTAAATTCACTATGCATACAGTTCCTCCCCTATTATATGATTCAAGAGTTGCATAAAACATTTCCACTAGCTATCCTTATATTCAGATCCATACATGTCTTTATATTGCCTCTGCTTTATTCCATACCTATAACTTGCTTCATTCTGATCCACCTATAGCTTGCACTTCCATTGTGTACTTTAAGCATTATTAGCAATGCATTTCGTTTCTTGTTTGATGTATTGCTTTAACATAAAACAGTATCATATTAACATAGGAATTTGTGCTTTATTTGGCAACATTCTTTGCAAAAGATTCATCACCTTTTACTACTGAAATCTTTCCAATTGTAACCATTTATTGATGTGCTCCAGCCCTAGCATTCATTATCTTTTGTGCATGTATCAGGAACCAGCTTGCTAACGGTTGTAAAAAATTGTCCTAAGAGGTTCTTGTTGAATCCTTTATTTTACTGTTGTTTCTATAGCTGCTTGATAACCCTTCTTTGAACAAAACTTGTGAATCAAACCTTTTGTGTTGTAGCTTTTCCTTGGTGAATTTTGAAAGCAAAAAGATTTCAAGTTACAATGACTTGTCCCTTTGATGTCTTCTCTTTGATATTTCGCATTTGCTGAAGCATGCCAATTATAGAAGTAAAAGGTTTCATAAATGAATAGGTCCCTTTAATACTTTTGTTAAGCTACTTAAAACAGCTCTTTAAATGATCTTATTTCTGATAATCATGCCTGTATATCCTCTGAATGTCTGATCCTTTACTGATAGCAAACAACTTATTTGTTGATTAAACTTCTTTATGAAAATACCTGATGTATACTTGTAAAAAATATATTTCCTTCAACGTGTAGATTCAAAATTCTATATGCCCTCCATGATTTGACTGAAAGGTTTCATCCCTATAACACATATATGTCCCTTTAACAATCTCTTCATGTCTTCAATCTCCTGCTATGGTTCAACTAGAAGGTTCCATACTTGTAATTTATGTATGCCCCCTCAACAGTCTTCCCATGTCTTTAGTCTTTGCCGCTACATGATTCAACCAGAAGGTTTCACGCTTGTAATTTATGCATGTCCCTTCGATAGCCTCCTCAGTCTTTCAGTCTTGGCCCCTACATGATTCAGTCGAAAGGCTTCAAACATGTAATTTATGCAAGATCTTTCAACAACCTCAAACTTCATACCTGTATCTGCACATGGAACAAACTCATTAGCATAAACATGTTTTATTTTCAAATTTCTCTCTTGCCTTCTTGTCTTTTAACATAGTTATCTGAATAACCATGTTGTAGGAACAGTAGAGTATAGATGACAGGAAAAATTTCCATTGCTCGGTTCATATGAACTGACCCATCTATTCTTTCATTTTTTGCAGATTTATTCCCAGATGGAGATGCGGATTCAGCGCTTCAACATTCAACACAACAAATCTTCCGCTCAGGCAATGGATGCCTTTCCTCTTATCTTCTTTTCAGTATTTTTCTGTTTATACAATGTGTTTATTCAGATATTATGTTAGCAGCTGAGGATACTTGTGATATATGAATGCATTGTATTTAAGTACTGTGTAAAACTTGAACACTTTGTACCTCATCAAAACAGTTTTGGATATTTCAATAAAAAATGTATTGTTTTGGTACTTGTATTCTAAATAAAAGTGATCAATTTTCTTGTTTACTGATTCCTGTACTTTACTTTTTGCATTCTTTTCATTCTGTAATATATATTCTTAGCAACTAAACACACTTAGTTCAGCATATAACATAGCAATTTAGGAGGTATGTTAAATTGGTAACACCACAAAGGCAATAAAAACAAATGCATATCCAAGCATGCTTCTTTCAATGAAATGAGCTCATATTTATAATGCCTTTGTAGACAAAAGTTTCCAACAGAACTCAACTTTTGAAATTGTGAAAGTTTCCCAATAGAACTCAACCTTTGAAACTTTCCAACTTCACTCTTTTGGCAACATTTAATACTTGACTTAGGCATAATATTAATGAAATAAACCTTCAACTTAAGTGAAATTATAAAGTTAAACTATAACTTTATAAATAGTCATTTAATTATTTAATAATAATTTGGCCATCAAAAATATAATAACTCCCAAAATACTCATCATTTAAATATGTTATCTAAAATAGGAGTTATACCTATTATTTCTCCATGTGACCAAATGCCTTTTCCAAAAATAGAAATGGTCCATCTCGATCAATACCAACTTACCACAAATAGTAAATACACAAAACTAAGCCCAAACGAAGTCCAATCTGAGCCTAACGAAGACCAACCTGTAGCTTACTGAAATGTGGAAAAGATAAGACCCTCCCAAGCCAAGCCACTGCCACAGAAGACCTTCTATTCACAATAATTAGCCTACAAGGATCACAATAATAGGCTAATCCCTGAAACTCTAATATTGACGAAATTGGGGACATTACATCAAGGATGTAATTGGAATTTGGGTTCTATACAATTTCTATGGGTGACTGGTTTGTTCATTGTCTTCGTTTGATAGTTAAGAAACTCCTCATTTATTAGGAAAGGATTTCTTACATTTGCAGTTGTCTCTAATACCATGTTAGTGTTTTTCGGATCTTCACGGGACATGTCTATTCATTAGAATGTAATTAATATAATGACAAATAAATACCTCATATATTTAATATATTAATATATATATTATATCTCACACTTATATATATAATATATATATGCACTATAGCTTATCCAACTAAAGCTACCAATTATTAACAATATTGAGATGCATTTCTATATGATTTGAATAAAGTAGCACCATACAGGGGCATAGTCGATATGTCCTTGAGATGGAGATCTCTCTTGATGTGATAAAAACATAGTTAAAAGCATATTGTCTTATGATGTCATAGGGCCAATCAAGGCATGATATTTGGCAAAGGAATAAGAGGTTATGAAATACAGAGATTTAATATAAGTTTCCCCAAGTAGTAAGGACCATCATGGTCGAGTTAAGGGAGGAAAGAGTGGGAAGAATTCCTGCAATGAAAGAAAGCATATAATCAATTTTAACCTCTAAATCAAATATAAAGATAGTTCATGGGAATCCTTTGTATAAAATCTTGTTGCCAAGTCGAGCGGTGGGTTGACATTCCAACAGAATGCTCAGTGACTACATTGTGGTGTCCCAGACCAATTCCAAAGTAGGGAGGGCCTTTCTTGATTGAGATTGTGTGGGGATATTTAAGGGTCCACGGTTGAGAGGTTAAGCCCTTGGCAATGCTTCTCCACTCCGCCAAATGCTAGGACATGCACAAGACAGAGATAAGTTCTGCATCTAAATATCTATTGGTAACGGTTATTTTGCCTTAATGAGATTGAAATTTTCAAGTTGAAAATATATTAGATGGTTAATATCATTTAATCAATAATTCCCTTCAATGCTTAGAAATCAGTTGAGTTTTCAATTGAACCTGGAATGTAATTGCATGCATGAGATAGGCTTCCTTGATGATGGTTATAATTGTCCTTCCTTCATGTGAATAATAAATATGAAAGTATCTTTTATTTACAATAAATCATCATAATTGATATGAGAAAAAGAGGGTTGTCATAGTGGTTTTATTGCCCTAATCATATTGGCTATTACAATATAGTGGTATAATTATTTGTTCCCTAAGTGGTATATGTGGAATAACCACGTTTTGCATATGCTGCCGTAGGCGGATTCGGTTTCAGAATTTAAGGTATGGAAAACTTAAATCCTCTATTAAGATTTATTGATGATGCCTTCAATTGTTAGCTATCATATTTCGGTTAAACTAATTTTAAACATTAATCTCTCTCGTATGAAGATAATTGTTATAATTGCCTTCTCATGAAAGTGAAGTAGTATCTATATTTCATTGATTTGCTAGTTGTTAGCTAAGGTCTAGAAAAAGGAGTTGTTACACCGCAAGGGGAGAGGAAGAAGATAAAAATCAAGCCGGAAGGAAAAAGGTCAGCTTAAGGACAAAGGCGGTTATCAAGAGAGGATAACAAAGATTTCCATGAAAGGCTTAAGGACCAACCCTCATCCTAATTATGGTTGATGGGATGGTTGTTGATTTCTATGGTTTAAACTTTCTCTTGAAGAATTTATTCTCCTTGAACAATATGTGTGTGTTTTCTAAACAAATATGATGCTTGGTAGCAAAACGAGTGCTAGGCTAAAGCAAATTTGTGAACCCTATCATACTTGATGTTGGCACTATGCTCTTTTGTTCGAGTGTTGAAAGAGTAGTCGGTCTCACCTATATAGGGTGTTCCACAAAAAACAAACCACCCTATAAATCCCCGAGTCCAAAAGAGTGTCTTGGCTGTCTTAGAGAGGGGACACTCGATTTGTTAACCTACACAGTGATTTGGAAGCCACACACAAACCTTTTCTAAAGAGGATCTTGGAGATCTTCTACGAGATACCATCCACAAAAGGAAGGCATTCAAAACAAGAGGGGGGATGACTTAGGATTAGATAAAGAAAGGTGGTATGAGTCTAGATTGGCTGAGAGCCCTAGCAATTTACCTATGAGAATACCCATTCAACCTAAAGACTTTGTGAAGGCGAGTAAGCTCAAAGCTTGAGTACATGGGCACACGTGCATAATGTGATGGAAGTGTTGACTTACTTTCCTAATCTTTGGGATTAGGATTGTGCACATGATTGGGAGTGATTAGACTTATTCATGAGGAATGAGGGTGCAAGTTGGAAAAGTAAGAGGATGCAAGTGGGAAGGGAGAGAGTGAATGGGAAATAAAAAATTCCTTTTAATTCTAAGTGGGTGAAAGAGATTAATGTAAATGATGCAATTTACTTTATGAAATGAAGGATTAACATACAAGTGGATGGATTAGCAATGTGCAAGTGGATTGGGTGGGGGGGGGGGGGATTATTCTTTTTGAATTAATTTAAATTTGAAGTAGAAGAAAGGGGATTTAAACATGTGTGTGTTTATTTAATTTAGAGAGATGACACTATAGGCAAATTAAATTAATTAATTTACCTAGGAATATAGACAAAAGGGGAGATTAATTAAATAGATGAATTATTTATTTAATATGATGGGTTTAGAAGAAAGGTTAGCATGATGTAGTTTGATCGAATGTTTAAGGTTCAAATTTAGGTGTCTACAATTGTTAATCAAACTGACATCCAATACTTAGGATGTCCACTAATGATAATGTCAACCCATCAATAAACCAATGTATAAGGCAGACGGAGGATCAATCTTTAGGATAAATTCAGATTCAATGATATAAAGAAATGGGATGAAAGATTTGAAACATAATGACAGACTTGATAATGTATAATTTCAAACTAAATTTTAAGCAAATCTGATCCTTACTTTTAGTCTGCAAGTTACATGTCATTTTCTACTTAGAGCAACTCTTTGATTTTGTCGAAAGTAGGATAGATTACTAATGCTTTAAAGATTTTATTTCATACTTTCATATATTTTTGTTAGAATTATCTTCTCTTATTCATTGCAGCCACTCAACAAGAGTCAAATATAGTCTTATGTTCTCTCATTGACCTTAATACTAAGTGATGAGAAGTAAACTTGAAATGAAGAATAAAACATTTGTTTACCAGTAAACAAAAAATGGTATTTTTTATTTGATTTCCAACTCCAACATCAAATCATTAGTCATCCACATATTAACATAATAACAGTGCAGAGAGCACAATAGCACAACATAACAATTTTATAATACCATAAATGCAATGTAAAACTAACCTGCTTGAATGGGCCTCTATGATATGATGCAATTATATGGCAATCATCAGTAGAAGCACACTTTGCCACAAATTTTCGGAATTCGTCAAGAGAACTTTGATTAGTTCGGAAAGCTTCAACTTGAGCTCCAGAGCAGTTAGCTAAACACGCAACTTTCCCAAATGAAATGCCATCAACTTTGACTTTGTCTAAAGGTTCACAGCAATCAAGCATTGACTCATCAAACCAGCGCCATGGACCTGAAAACCAAAAGAATTCAAGACAATTAGCAAGCAGGAATTCGACTCAATGGCAATTAGAAAGAAACAAAGAAATTATATTGATGCCCACCTATGACCAAGGTAGGTCAAAGGAAATAAATGGAATGCTAAAACAACTCTACCTAAAGTAAAAACTAAATGGTGACTTCTGTAATTTTCTCAGCATGTACTAATAATTTGCAAACAGTAATGTTATCGCTGTTAATGAGTCATACAAAGGTGTAAGTGAGTTTAGGGTGTTCAAAAAAGTTCATTCACGTCGAGGTATGAAGTCATTTGATGTAAACATATAATTCTGTGTCCAAGACTTAAGTCGGAAGCATTAATACATATAGTTGTCAAGGTCTGCCACTAATTACCTGGACAGTCTGCCTGTCTCATTGCTTTGTCTAATCACCATAGCAGCCAAAAGATCCTCAGGAATCAATTGGAATGGCTATCAAAGAAAATCACTAGTTCTCACTATCAAAGAAATGGCTTAGTAGCGAGAAATAGTAATTTTCTTGCAATTTATGCTTTTGTAGTCTGTACTGCTGATTGTAAGGTAATGTCCCCTCTTTGGGGACATTAGAATTTTTAAGAAGGAATGAATTTTCAATATTAAATTTGACTATTTACCTGGAGATTTATTATTAAGGTCAAATTAATATCTCATGTGGTCACAAGAGGATGAGGAGGAATAAGACGATTTATCAGGGAGAAGTTGAAAAGTCACTGTTGTGAAGATAAATGGAGATGAGACTCACTCTTTTGGCATGCTTAATTTACTATTCAGATTTTTCAGTTGTCTCTTGTGAGAGTCATTCAGAAAGCTTCAGCTTTCAGCCCGTGTGAGAACGTAGCCCCTTGTGCAAACAAGCAGTGGATGCAAACTCATTGCCAGTGGAGATATCAATTCAGGTGTCTCGGTTGTGCTTACAGGTTCTTCTCTTAAGTTTCCAATCTGACTGTAAAACTACGTTTAAGATTGGATTTATAGTTTGCTGGTTATTGTATTGCTGTTGTATAATACAATAACGTTTTAGGAGTTATCTAGAAGTTGTTGGTTATGGTATTGCTGATATCTAATGCAACAACGTCCTTCCGAATTGTGGGAAAGTTACTGGTTCAGTACTTTGATTTGTATTGCATTTTCATATGCTCGCTCTTTTAATGCCATTTTAAAGAAGACGGAGTGACTAGAGTGAGTTCTGGCCCTTATTTGTTGTTTGTGTTTCTTCTTCATGTGCATGTATTTCTGAATATTATATTTAAGAGTTGCAGAAATATCTTTCCGGGTTATCATCTGTTGTTCACCTTTGCTGGTTATTTGATTAGAAGGTTTATATTTTAGGGTTAGCATTAAGGGGAAAATAGAAAAAAATTGGTTCAAACATTATAGTGCTGGTTCGGGTCATTACAGTAAGTGACAATTAGAGTTAACAATGTGAAATTTTAAGTTCTGTTACAACCCTTCCATCTGCACATTTGCTAGAAACAATTTCTGCAGTTGTGCATTGTCTGGGATATGGACATCTTTTAGAAAACTATCTTCTACTGCACTACATGTTTTGACATTATTTTGAGAATCCATTCTCCTAGCACCCATGACATGTATTCATCAGTGAGGACTTGGAAACATAAATGATGAGAAAATGATCTGCTATGCAAAGAATTGATTGATGTCATCCAAATACTACTATGTCTAATACAACACCAAATTTTAAGAATGAAATAAGGTAATGAAGCTACATGTCAGTTTAACCAAGTTAGGAATCAAAATCCCTAATGCTGGGCACTAACTTACCAGATTCTTCTTTTTGCATCTTCTCATTGAAAATTTGAACCAGATGGGAAAAAAGTTGGAGCAAGTTCAAGGGCATAGACAGGGCATCCAAGGCATGGCCTAGTTGAATCTTGTGGGATTCTTTTCCAAAAACTGCCGAAACAAAGAAAAAATACATTAATTCTCCCACTTGTTTAGCAGCTGAAACTATTCAAAGGACAGGCTAATTTTTTGACAATCATATTTCTTGGTGTTTTATGTAATGTCCCCTTCTCGAGCATAATCAACTAGCAAACTAATTAATGAGTATGCGAGAACTATTCTTAAAGAGCATAAGTTCAATTTAGCAAGATAGTCGTGGCAATGAGCTCAGTTATTTGTGTGCATCCTCATGATACTTTCACAATTGATTTCCAACCTTCGTGGAGCTCTCCAAACTTCTTGCAGGAGCATGTTATTTTTATTAAGTCACTCAATTGCGTCTGATCATCATCCTAAATCTTCAAGGTCAGAATTCTATTTCTATGATATTTTGGTGCTTTCCACAACTTGGGTAAATTAATTTAATTATTCACTTAAGATGTTTAATGTTGAATTATTAAAGACAACTTAGTGTAATAAATTGTCAAAAAAGGGAATAGTGTTGTTTAGACAAGTTGGATGGAGGTCTAAGATTCAAAGATTTTTGGCCGGCAAATGGATCTTAGAGCCTTAAATGGAAATGAGCCTTGGAAGGTTCTTTTAATGAATAACATCTAATCAGCAGTTCCAAAACAAGTTAAGAGTTGGAGGCAACTCCCCATAAATGACATTCTTTTGGAAAATTTCCCAATATTAACAACTAGTTCAAATGTGTTTAAAAGCATATGGAATGCTTGAGGGATCATTAGCAAACATATTAAAAACTATAAATTTATTGATAATTTCAGAGGTACTTTAAGCTTTAATAGATCTATCTAGTAGGACCTTCCTAATAAAGACACACTCCTTGCCTTATTGCAAGGGTGCTCAACCAAAACTTGGCACTTGAAGAGTATATAGTTGATGGGGGGTTTTGTACACCACCCACAAAGAATAGAATGTACCAAGTGTATCCTACTTTCTCTTGAATGAGGAAATCTCAAGTGTTATTAGAATTGATCAGATGAGATAACCCCAAGGTTCTTATTGTCCAGTTTTGATTGTGTGTGGATGAACTCGAAATAAATGATTTATGTTGGTTACAAAAGACTTACACAGTTGTTGTTCCTAAACAATGAATGTAATCCTCCTAACTTTAAGATTTTAATTTTCCAACTTAACTCCTAAGAAAAAAGAAATTGAAAATGGGATAAAGGCATTAGAAAGATTCTTCCCACTTAATCCTAATTAAATACTATGTTTCACTAGAAAGATTCCTTTGCAACTTAAACACGACTATGCACATTTGATGCTTTCTTCCAAGACATGAATGGATTGCAAACTACCAAACATTCATCAACTTATATTGTGCACACAATGATAAATAACTTAGTAATTGAATTGTTATGTCCCCATTTTTGCTAACATCGAAGTTTGAGGGATTAACCTACTATTGTGATCCTCATAGGCTAATTATTGTGGATAGAGGGTCTTTTGAGGTAGTGGCTTGGCTTGGGAGGATCTTGTCTTCTCCACAATTTAGTAAGTTACAATTTGGTCTTCGTTTGGCTCAAATTGGACTTTGTTTGGGCTTACTTTTGTGTACATACCATTTGTGGTAAGTCGGGTGTTGATTGAATGGGCCCTTTCTATTTTTTTAAAAGTGCATTTGGTCACATGGAGAAATAATAGGTGTAGCTCCTATTTCAAATGACAAATTTAAATGATGAGGATTTGGGGAGTTATTATTTTTAGTGGCCAAATTATTATTAAATCATTAAATGGTTTATTATAAAGTTATAATTTCACATAAGTTGAGGGTTGAATCATCATCAGAAGTGGTAATTTATTTAATTAGTTATATACCTAAGCCAAGTATTAAATGTTATAAAGTGGTGTTGTGTTGGAGAAGCTTCGTAAGTGAAGTTACATTTTGGAAACAAAAAGCCATTTAGAGATTATAAATATGAGCACATTGTGAAGGAAAAAGAGTCTGATTGAATATTATTTGCTTTTGTGGTCTTGGTGACTTTTCTAAAGTTCTAAGTTGATAATTTTTGTGCCCTTGCTAAGGTATAAGGGTTTGGTTCTGAGGAAGCTGTTAAGTACCAGAATTTGGACCCGATACTAAACTGAAAGAGTTCAGTAATACTGGTATAACATGGGAATCACTTCTACGTGGGACATGCAATTGAAGTGAGACCTACAATTTCTAGGCCGGTTCCTATCAAATGTTTCACCAAAACTCACGAACTTTCTGAGGGAAAAGAAATAGCAGGCTACAGAAAATGAACACTAAGCTATGGTGATTGCACCTAAAGTTCGAAATGATGATATTCAGATAAACTTTACACTTGAAACCCATAAAAGATTAGTACTAGATTTACACAACTTGCCTCTGTGAAGCATACACATCAGTATTTTGCAAAAAAGTGTAAATACATAATTGGTTAGTAAAGGAAGATATAGTTTTCACAATAAGGAACCTATGACATTCATTTAACATAATGTACAACCTCAACATTACACTTCTACAGAATAGGCATAACAGTGAGACAAAACTGAAGGAAAAGAAGAGTTTCACTAATAGTTTGATCTAATCACATTAATACAGAACTCCATAATTAGCAAGAAGGTGCTAAAACTCATCCTAAAACGGTCTCCAAGGTGGTCTCTGCATATATCATCAATTGAGTTACAAAAGAAATGAAGAAAAATGACCAAAGGATAGAGAAAAATCACTATGAGACCAATTTTTCATAACTCCCCCCCCCCTCACGAATGAGCTGCAAAACTCATTAAATACAATGTTCATTCAACCAATTGGGTCGAATTCAGGAAAAAGGGCCCAAAAATAGAACCTAAAACACCTCCAAATGGCATGTGCTTGATGACAAGGTCAAGCCACCTCATACCCCACCATGAAAGCTCTTTAAAAGCACACTAAAAACCTCCAAACTGAGTCAAGAACATTCCTAAATGAACTCAACTATCTTCTAGATTCCCTCCACTTGTTTTCAAACAAACTCTAACCTCTCATATAGACTATGTTGTCTCATGAATAAGACATCCATTTAACTCATACGTATAGTTCATGTCTATATTTTTCATTTCAAATTTAATATGTATTCCATGTTTTATAGGTCAACATGAAATGAATATTAATTACATTAGAAATATGCAAAAAATAGAATTTAATTTGATTTAATAACTTACAGTATAGTTAACATCATATGTGTTATCAAATAATATATATGATGTTAATTACAAAATCAGTTGTTAAATTATAAAAAGGACACATCTATACATAAGCCCAACCCATTGATATTTGATCTATGGGGCCAAAAATGACAAAAAAAAAAAAAAAAAAACCCCTCTAAAGTGTCAACACTTTGAAAAGCAAATCTCAGAGTATTTGAAACCTAGAACATTTGGTATTCGCTTCATTTGGCATTTGAAGAAGAAAGAAGAAAAGAGAGGGTTTGAAGAACCCTAACTGCCATTGTTGGAAAAAATCTGGAGTCTTTGCCGCATACACTTAGCCTTTTGTCTGTCATTTTAATCGCTATTATCAAGGCATCTTGACATGGAGTTTTGTTGGGGCAATTTGAGCCATTTATGGAGCTTCATGTGTCTGATTTTATGGCATCTTCAATGCCATTGTGGGGCCTTCAGTTGTTACGTTTTGGAGTCTCATGTTTGAGCAAATGTGGTGTGAATCTTAGGCAATTTTAATGCCATGACTGGGTCTGCTTGATGAGTTTGTTAGTAACACTTTTGTGTCCTCTTTTCAAGCAAATTTTTGCTATGAAATTCTGCACTTCTAGGCTGCCAGTCCGATTTGATCTTTGAGTTGAAAGTTGGGGCAAAATGTGGCAATGTTATGCTGAAAACACGGCTCTTTTACTGCATTTACTGAAGTTCTCTTGCAGATTTGGAGGGGGAAAAAATAAACGGTATGTACGTGGTTTCCCTCTGACCAAACCCTTACCATTTTCTTAAATTTTTCCATCATTCTGTTGAAAATAATGATCTTTTGAGCAAAGACAGTCTCTCTTGCTTCTGTAGATGTTTCAAATAAATCTTTTTTTTTTGAGACTTTACTAAAACTTCATTTTTAGTTTCTCTTTAATGGCAAAGCACAAAAACTCCCATTCTTTTTCTCACTGAAATTTCTCTATTGTCCCTTATGATTCTGAACATTTTGCCACTTGCTGGGGTTTTCAATGTGGTTATTTCGGATTTTAATTTCAGAGATTTCTATACTAAACTTTAGAAGTCTGAATATGACATTTTTTTCCGTTATGGCTTCATTTAGCAAACAGCTATAAAGAGGACTCTTTCGAATGTTCAATCTGTTCAACATAAAGCTTATTTATTGCAGCTTGAAACTTGTTTTTCTTTGCTGATGGTAAGACCGTAGTTGTAGAATAACATAGCTCTTTTACTCACTGATCTCCATACAGTTTGATAGCATCCAAAGATCTGGCATTATTATGATCGAGACCAAGCTCGTACTCATTGCCATGTTCAAGATCTTCAAAGCCTGCTTGCATATCACTTCTTTTATTAACTGTCCGCATTTCCTTTTTTTTTTATATCAGCATGTGTCACCAGCATTGATCTTCTCCTCAAGTCTGATACTGCTTTGAAACTTTCTGTTTCCTCAAATTTGTTATTGATGCCCATGATGAAGCTTTCTCAAAAAGATCATCAAAGACTTCAATGGTTTCTTACTTGTCTTGTAGCATCATCTTTTTTCACTGTTGCTATAACTATATTCCTTGTCAACCTCCTTTCCAGCACATGTGCATCTGTTAAGCACTTTCAGCTTAAGCATATATTCTTTCTTTCGTATATCAGTCTAATAGATCTTTTTATATCTTATATACTTTTCTGTGGCATACTTTGATCACCATCTCACTTTTGCAAAAAACCAACTGATATTTTTCCACTAATGCTTAAAACTGAGGGTCTCCTTGATACTTATTTTCTACAGATTAGTGTATGCTTACCTCTTGCTCACTAGTTTCTGAACGTTGAAAGGATTATGGAAGTATTGCTTTTCTTTTGACACAATGTATGACTTCATCATATATGTTGCTATCTGTATGCTCCAATCGATTTAATTGGCTTGTGATATTGCCTCCCTTGTTTGACTAATATTTGCACTAATGAGGCACATGTATCATTTATAAACGCAATATCACACTCTAACATTGTTCATTTATGCACCTTTGACACTTATGTTCTGCCTTTTGATCAGCTTTCATGATCCTATCTCTTATAGGCATGTCAGGCTCAATAACCCTCATGTGAGCCTATGGTTATATCTGCATACCTATTGTTGAAATTATAATATACTTTATTTGTCCTTGGAGCCTCCCATTCACATACCTGGCAGAAGCTCCAACAGTCAAAGACATTCATTGCAGTAGGTTAGTTTGACTTCGAATTCTGAGGGGGAAAGTTTAGAGCTCAGTCTTCACCTCTCTACTCTCTATTCTATATATTGTATGTTTGTATTTTTGGTAGTTACTCTGGCTCTCTCCAGCACAGCCCAGCTCAGTAGAGCTATTAGTGTTCAGCAGCAGCAGCAGAGAGTTTTTACTTTAGAAGTATGCAGCAGCACATGTGAAAGTTTGTCTTGTTCAAGCAGTAATTGCTCCAGGCTTACTGTATGCAGCCATCTAGAGCTGCAAGTTTATTTTATGTAGTTTTGTCCTGATGAAGCAGTGATTTCTCCAGGCCTATTATTGGATGCAGCCATCCTTTGCTACAAGTTTATTTTTTGTAATAATTTGATTTAGTTTAATAGAAAGAATGCAAGCAAGCTAACTTGCACATCTCCAGTCTCATGTGTTTCTTATATTGTCTTCATTTATCTTATTCCGTTGTGCATCTAGTTGTTTGGCAAAACAAAGCATCAACTCCGTTCTTGCTTGTGCGGTTTTTCTGGAATGTTGTTTATGACTTTCATGTGGGTTAACACACTACTTTACCAAGTGTTATTATTTACTCAGTTTACTTTTGATTTGTGCTTTTGCCGAGTTCGTGTATTGACCAAGTGATTTGGTCCCTTCTTTGCCAAGTGCAGAGGGTTAACACGTCGGTTATTCCCCTGTTTTTGGCATTTTTGACACTTGTGAGAGATGATACTCTGCATAGGAAACAAACATGTTACCAATAAAATCCTGATACGATCGTGATTGCCTCTTTGTGTTGGTATCTATCTTTGTTTTATGCGGGTATATGATATTGTAATGTCCCTCCAGGACTTTTTGAATAAAGTTTAATACAACCATAATTAATATATTAATTAAATTATATTAGTTTTAAACTTTGAACTAATATAAATTAATTAATGAAATAAGAATTAGTTTTATAATAAACAATGACAGTTTGGGAAGTTTGGTAGTGTCTCTCCAGGACTTTTTGAATAAAGTTTAATATAGGCATATTTAATATATTAATTAAATTATATTAGTTTTAAACTTTGAACTAATATAAATTAATTAATGAAATAAGAATTAGTTTTATAAACAATGACAGTTTGGGAAGTTCCATGGGTACATCACCCAACTTCTCCAAATTAAATAGGGGCTTCCATCTTGGAAAAAGGGAAGAAGTTTGGTTGGAAGATAAATTGAAGATTGCAAGAAAAGCAATAAGAAAAGTTCCTTTTGGTAGAATCATTCTAACATGGTGGAAGAAGAAATAAATAATTGTGATTGAGAAGTTTGTCAATTGAGAAGACCAAGGGTTGACAGAGCATCGTTGGAAGGTTCAAGACAATCATTAGAAGGAGATAATTCAGATTTCTGATTAAAATTATATTATCAACGTAAAGAAGTTGTTCCCCTCAATATAATTCACACGGGAATTTCTCTATCTGAACCACCAACCATCGTGAGGAAGCATAAACCATCGTCTACTTCCATCGGGTGTCATTCCTTTGCCCATAACAGGAATGGAAGTTTTGTTTGATGACATGCCAATAGAAGGCATCAGTGGTCCGGAACAGTCAGGCCTTATCTCTAGCAGCGATTGTTTCAATGGTGAAAGGCGTTGGGATTTGAAGAGGACAGTAGTCTGAGTATGGACAGCGGTTGGTGGTCTGTATGTGATACGAATACTCAGGAATTTTCAATGGGAAGGCCAAGTGAGTCGTGCCAGATTCAGGGATATCCAGGTGCACAAGTATTTATATAATACAGGCTGTAACAAATTGTCGTATTGGAAAATAAAATTCATTTTATATTATATTCGGGTGTCTGTATTAGCTTCATGAAAATCAATGAAGATATTCAATTCAACACTTTAATATTTGATTAGATGCTTTACACACACACTTTTATATTATTTCCACCCAAGAATAAGTTGGAAGTTTACAGATATGATTGTAGCATAGAATGTTAAAGCATGAGGTAAGGTGTTTCCATCATTGCTTAGAACCATTGAATCTAACACATCTTCTATATGTATGCAAGACCATCATTGCTTAGATCCATTGAATCTAACACATTTTCTATATGTATGCAGGACTCGGAGACTTGGAGGAGATGCAGTTTGGGGCAGCCGGCAAGCGGGATTGGAGATATTTAGTACAACCAATCATTACAGGCAATGACTAGTGCCCTATGACCCTCTCTCATTCTATGTTTTTTCTTTCATGTTTATGCACTTCCATCGAATAGAGACACATATCAATCGATTAGAAGCTACTCCCACAGCCAATTGTGTGAGAGGTATTTACTTTCAGCATGTTCATTTCATTTTATCAGTTGTATTTATTTTTTATTTGAAGATCAATACAAATGGCATTTGGGTACTTCTCTTAGTTTAGAATGAAATATGATTTGCAATGAATATGAATTGAATGCAAATATACCAATACCAGAAATATGTACCTTGTATGAACACTTCCAATGTTTAAAACTAAATTTTAACATGTGTAAAAATTTAGTAACAGAAGCATCTAATCTACAGCTGAGGTATTGTAGATTATCTTATGAGATTTGTTCTAGCTTGAATTCAAATCTTTCATTTCTGTGCTACAATTGCTTTGGAAGAAGCCTTGGCTGAGAATCGCATTGAGTTCAATTCTGAGAATCCTAAGTCTGAAAATTAGCAGAGTCTTCGTACTGTATATTCTATTATTGGGAGACATCATTGTTTGGAATTTAATTGCATTATCATTGAATGTCAATCTGCATATGTGTGGACTGCTGAGAGAGTATTTAATTTCTATAATTGTCTGATTCTAAAGACTCTGGAGGCTGACATTATATTCTGTAGACCTGCAATTTGGTTTTGGAAAAACATTGTGCATTTTGGAGGCTACAAATATTGCCTGTAGCAGCGTGTGGTTATTAAGGGCCTGCCCTCAATTGTGGTGACCTACAGTTCCTTGTTTAGGGCCTGCAAACTCTTGTATTAGGCCTGTGATCTCTGGTTAGTGCCTTGTGTTTATTTGTTGAAGCCTATGATTGGTGTTTAGAGGCTTGCATCCATGTTAATGGGGCTGCAATTGTATTTCTCTGAGTTACCCATTCGGATGCAGATTCTGAAGCGGATACGGGATGCGGACACGTGATGTGGGGAAAAAAAAAATTTGAATGCGGATGCGGGAGGAAACTTATATATATATATATATATATATATATATATATATATATATATATATATATATATATATATATATATATATATATATAAAGAAATGCAAAAAATATACAAAAACAAATCATTTGATAGTATGACTATGATACTTAACCCTTAATCAAAATTCAAGATATTTCAAAACTCGTATGATATATCAATATGTGCTTATCCAACATTAGAGTTTAGTCTTAGACAATAAGTTCAAAAAGGTCATGTTCAAGATTCCAACAAAGTAAAAACTTAGTTAGTGATTGAAGATTCAATCAACTAATACGCATCAAAGTCTGAATCATAGGGATTCGCAAGAAAATCCACATTCTCATCATCATCTCCAACTGCTGAAAGATCATTTGAACCAAACATGGTTCCACTTATGGTAGATGCACCACGTGCCACGCTATCATCATCACCATCTCCGACTGTAGTAAGATCATTAAGTGTTGTATCCAAATCTGCACACTCAGTGGCTACATCCCAAAGCTTTGTTGCCCCTTCTTTGTAATGATTGTTCTTACATAACAAAAGATGCAAGTTGGTGTGGACAAGGACCAAGTCCTCAGCTTTCTTGGAGCCTAACCAATTGCGCTTCACTGAATGGATAAAGGAGTATGTACTCTAATTCCTTTCAACAAAAGAAGAACTAGCAACCTAGATAGTTGTCACAAAACATACAAATGAAAAGCAAATTAATTTCAAAGAATATGTGAAACACTAAATTCTAGAATGCAAGTGTAAACATAAAAGTTTAAAACAAAACAAAATTAAAAACTTACGTGTGATAGAACCTTGCTTGCAAGAGGTTGAAGATGCTTAAAAGGTTGACCATACATGTACCACCATGTGATAGCTCCCATACTATTTTGGTCCTTTAGTGCAAATGGAGAATGGTTTAGCCCCGAAGCACATAGCCCAAATCCTACCCTCACTTTTCCCTCAGCAACCTCCTCATCCAAAAATGGTTCAACTCTACCTGGCATACCAAGTACCTCCTCACTATAGTACCTAGAAGATAAAGCATATGCAAGGAGGTGCAATGGGGTAGTCATCTTATTCCAATGATGGTGGATAATTGCTTGCACTTTTTTGCATAAGGCTTCGCTTTGTGTGGGGTCACTCTCATGTGCTTGTATAGAATGTTTTACCTTCTCAACCATGGTTTCCATGCCATCATACACATCCCCCAAGCAAGGTGTATGCCAAACTCTTTAGCCATGATAATAAACAAATAAGGAGAAAGGGTATCTCCATGACTAAGATGCCTATAAGCACTAAACTTAGACGACTCCCCATTAATAAGTCTTGAAAAAGAGGTAAAAGTAACACAACTCATGATCCAATTAACCCAATCGCTCCTAAATCCAAAGACCACAAAAGATTTATGTAAGAAGGCCCATTTAAATTTATCATAAGCTATTTCTATGTCAAGCTTGATGAATATTGCCTTTGTTTACCGTACAGGGTAAAAGGATACTTATCGCATGTAGTATAGCAAGATATAGCACAAAACAAATACTTTATTCATTTACGCAATATACACTCCAATGCTTACAGTATGATTATGATGATTATAATGATAATGATTATTACAATTACGATGTTCCAAAGTCCCTTTCAGACGGTGTACATATACTTTCTTGAAGAGGTGACTCAATCGTCACACACCCATTCGGATACTATTCTATCCATCGGCTACAATATAGAATAGTATCTAGACCTAAGGCTTTTTCTTGTTTTCAAATGAAACACTACTATTTCCAAATCCTACAATGCAGAGAGCCAAATAAGGGCCTCACTTGTTGTCAGTAAATTCTACATTGGAGTCGACGGATAGAACATTATCCGAACGAGTGCGTGACGATTAAGTCACCCCTTCGGGAAGGTATATGTACATCGTCCAAAAGGGACTTTGGAACATCATAACTGTAATAATCATTATCATTGTAATCATCATAATCGTATTGTAAGCATTGGAGTGCATATTGTGTAAATGAATAAAGTATTTGTTCTGTGTTATATCTTGCTATACTACATGCAATAAGTATCCTTTTACCCTGTATGGTAAACATTTGGCATCATTGCCAATTGAACCTGGGACGAAGGAAGTGTTATGAAGATTAACGCTGAATTTGCTTAACAAGGATAGGAATAAGATAAAAGATAAGGATGAAATACACACAGCACAAGAAGTTTTAGTTTTAGCACAACAGGCGAAGCACAAACAGAAGCTTTAGCAAATTGTCGACAGACACCGAGGGGGTGAAGAGGCACAGACGGAGGGAGTACATTCACCTAGCAAACCGAGGAGTGTCGAGGAATTGCGAGAAGGGACTCAATAGTGATTAAATTTGATAGAAGAGACAAGGGAGGAATTTCTTAACTTGTATACGCTAAGGGTAGAGAATCTGGACGAAAGGGAAGTAACTCGCATGGCTCAAAGTGCCTAAGGAGCATGAGCGTGGAGTGAACTCTTCGTTCTCAATACACTTGACGAACAGACACGGGCAAAGAATAGAACAACTTCGCTTGAGGAAAATCTTTTCACACCAGGTAACGCGGTTGCTGGAAGTAGGATGGTTTTCCAAAGCAGCACGATCGTGTAGAACAACACGAGTGCTCAGAACAACGCGGGTGCTTAGCAAGTACCACAGAAACAAAAGAAAGAAGCAATGGCAGGACCAAAGTAGAAATTGCAAAAGTTTAATGGCGACAGGACAGAAGATCCGATCAAGCACTACAAGACATGTGAAACAATATGGACAGCAAATGGTGTAACGGACAAGGATGATTGGGTCCAGTAGTTTCCAGTGACCCTACGGGATGTAGCAATTGATTGGTTTGCAGATGCGGATCCTCAGAAATTGACTACATGGGCAGACATGAGGAAGGAGTTCGTAGAAGAGTTCCAACTCTTACGAGACGATAACAAAATTGTAGCAAAAATATATGTTGTGAGGTTTTCACATCATCGCCCCAAAAAATTTGGGGACCCCCCCTTTTTTTATTGCCTTGGCAAATTTTTGGATTGCCCAAAAATTTTGAGTTTTGAAAATTTCGCGCCTTGGACACCTTCAGGACAAATGTGGATAGACTTAGCTTATTTTCACCCGGCTCCGCTTGATTTTCCAGAGCAACTAATTTCATCCTTAGGCCGAACAAAATTTTAAAGAACAATATTTGGCAGGATAAAATTGTAAATTTGTACTTAGATGTTTTCTTTTGAAAATTTGGATATAAATGCGTAAATTTAAAAAATCTTTCAAAACAAAAAATTTTGCTAGACTTAAGTTTTGGAAAATCTCAAATTTTTCTTTGGTGAAAATTTTAATTTTGTTGAAATGGGGCTAAATTGCAAAAAATCGATTTTTGGTTCTAGATGCAATTTTATTTTATTTTTATTGGCATAGCAAAATCGATTTAGAGAGAAATTGCAAAAAATTGGCTTTAATAGATTAAAATTGCCTTGAAAACTTTTTGCCTTTAACGAAATTGGTAATTTAATATTTTAAAAATGGCTTTTGGTTAACCAAAATCCAAATTTAATGACGCATTAATTACTAAACCGTCATTAAATGGAAATATTTAACACCCTTAAGGCATTATTTAATTTCTTTTTGCAATTTGGAGCTAAATGGCAATTTAAAAGTGCAATTTTCCTTTTGGCAAAATTAAATTTTGAACTAGGTATTTAATTATGGGCTATGACTTTGATTTAATTTTTGTTTTTTTGTCTCCTCCAGAACCAAGTCGGCTGGCTTAGAGGAGGTAAGAAATTGGGTATAAGAGGAGGCCTCTCTCCCATTTCTTCCTCACACTTCATTTCTCCTCTCCATGCTTTGGCGAATTTCTCCTAAGGAGCAGATTTTTGGTGTTCAAAGATTAAGTTTCAAGGCAGATTTTCTCATTGCTTTGGTGAATTTCTCTTGGAAGCAGATTTTTTGGTGCTTGGCAATTTTGTGGAAGGCAGTTTTCTTGCATTTGTTGGGCGATTTTGCTTGCTTTTGGCCATTTTTGGTGCTTGGCGATTTCTCAAGAGGGCAGTTTTTTGCAGTATTTGGTGATTTTTTCTCCTTTTGTGGGCTGCAATTTGTGCCCTAGGTGACATTTGTGGGCAAATTGGAGAATTCCCATGCTTGGACAAAGTGATTTGAGGGCAGAACTTTCCACTCTTAGCATTTTTTTGAGGCAGATCTGATTTATGTGACATGGGCAATTTATGAGAAGTGTTGGGTAGCTTTAAAGGTTTAAATTTCTGATTTACAAAGGGATTTGAAGTTCTCGAGATCTTGTCCTAGGTTCCAAAAAGTTGTTGTAAGATTATTGGTTAAGGTGAATTTTCATCATCTAGAGTTGCAAGGGGTCCTTAAGCTGACATCCTTCTTTTGTTCTAGTCTAAGGATTGCTCCTCTTGGTTCTTCTTGCCTTCTAGTCCACCACTCTACCATCCTGTAATAGGGCAACGAGCATGGAGGATGTTAGTGCAAGTAAGAATCCCAAGCGAGCAAACACTAAGAAAGACAAAGAGGATATGATGCCCAAAACTCCCTTCTTCTCGAAAATGAAGAGAATAACTGACACCAATATCAGTATAGTGGACATGATACAGATGAGGGACAAACTAAAGGAAAGACAATCCCCCTTGGCAAAGAGGATGTCAACGAGACAAATTTTGGATCGAGATTGGATGAGTTGGGAAAGGTTGCTATCAAGAAGAAGCATTTGGGCACCCTTTCCTCTCCCAGTGCTTTTATTGGATTTGCGAAAGAATATGAGAAGGATCACGAAAAGATACTACAAGCAGCAAACAGCATAGTGAAGTCAGCAAAACTCAAGGCAAAGCACACACCTTGTCCTCCTATGGAAGAAGTTAACAAAAGGCTAGCTAAGTTCATTGCCTTAGCTAAGAAAATGAAAGAAAAGGGAAGATTTATATTAGAAGATCATTTGATGTAAGCCCAAGTGGCAAATTTCTCTTTCTTCTAGAATAGGACAAGTGTTTATTTCTGATTGGCCACCATTTTGGTGCCTTCTCATTGGTTGCCACTTTTTGCACTTTTTTCATTGGTCCATTGATGAGGTGGCATATTCTCATTGGCCGATGAGGTGGCAACCCTAATTAGGGTTTTTAGGATACAATCTGGATCGTTGATCTTGTTTTGATCTCCACCGTCCGTTGTATTTTTGGCCCCTATAAAAAGCCATTTGCTCTCATTAGTAAAGTGGTTGGAGAAAATGTTGTGAAGATAATACCAAAATTGCTCTCTTTTTCATTGTTGCGATTTGCATGTTGATTAAGAACATTGGGTATTATTACATGTTTTCTACTTCCACTTAGATTTCCTTTCAAGTTGTTAAAGTTGGTTTCATTTCAAGTTGTTTAAGTGAGGTTAAAGTAGATGAATAGTTGTATGGTAGCATTGGTAAATGTTTGATAGGGGTCAATACTAAACCACTAGCATCCTAGCGGCTGGTTGGGAAGCCTTGTGTGGTGAACTAGTTTATTATTCCTTTGAATCATTGCACCTATGGAAGTGAGGCCGTTGGTCAACGCTCATTAGGTTTGATCCCCGTCCATTTGCTAGCCTTCCATCCATAGGAGTAGGAGTAGAATAGTGAGTAGCTGGGTAGTCAAAGCTTAGAGAGGGAAATTAGAAGGAGTAGGTCAAGCATTAGAACACATCCATTCACCTTCCACGACCATCGCTTTCCCATCAACATCACCATTGGCAGACACATCCTCCATCATCACTACCATCAACATTATCTACCACCCGCACATTTCACAAACCGAGCCACCATCACCTTCATCCCACCAAAGTCCAAGTCATCCTTGAATGAATAGCGTAAGGCCGCCTACGTGATTACCAGCAAATCACATCAATAAAACTGAGCGAGTATCCAATGGTGTAAAGAACATTGGAGCTATTCTCATATCCCATGAGTAATAACTTTTCAAGATAGGAGTTGCATGTTTGATATCTCATATCGAATATTCAAATCCTAATATGTTATGTAAGTAATACAAAACTCGCATCAACAATATATAGCATCAAGCAAGAAAAGAATGAAACAATCCGTGCTTATGCAAGAAATCTGAAAGAGCTGGTGGGGAAGATGGAGAGCCAACCATCTGACGGATTAAAGAAACGATGGTTTGTTGAGGGGCTACGATAGGTTCTGAAGAAGAAAATGAAAATTGTACCTCTAGCATCGTACACAGATGCGTATAATCAAGCGATGGACCTGGAGAGTGAACAAAAAACAAGAAGAAGAAGCACAAATCGTCGAACTCAGACGATTCATCGTTCGAAAGTAGTAGCAAAGACAAAAAATCAAGCAAGAAAGTTTGAGCATTGCTGGAGGATATGCTACGAATGATGAAAGAATTTAAAAATTTGAAAAAGAATCCTGACTCGGTGAAGGGGGAATTGTGGTGTATGGAATGTAAGGAGAAAGGCCACACAAAGGGCTCCTACCCTAAAAAAGAATTTTGTGATATCTGCCAGATTGCAGGACATTCCATAAAGGAATGCCTGTTTAATATGAAGTCAAAAGGACACCAGCAAGTGTTACTGACACAGGAAGTGTCTGCCTAAACAAACACGAACAACAATGAAACCTTGGGAGGATATCGCAATAATAACCGGCGCGGAAGGGGTGGTAATAATAATAACAATAACAATGGAGGCCAGAGTCAGATACAATGTGACTCGAGCGGACGGCCAATGATACAGTGTCGTGCATGCAATCTCTGGGGGCACTTCGCTAAAGATTGTACCACTAAGGAAACGTCCCAGCTCTTATGCAAATGGTGTGGTCCGAGAGACCATGAAGATTCAAAATGCCAAAAGCAAGGGGTAAATTTGTTAAACATCGAAGCATGTAATGAGAAGATACTAGCCATTACACGTAACCAAGCTAAGAAGGCAAAATACCTTGATGCAAAGGAAGAAAAGGAGAGGTTGCAGCAAGCACGAACAGAGTTTGAAAGACAGATGAAAATAGGAAAGTTGCTAGTAAAAGACACTGCCGATACCTTGAAGAGGAACCTCATTGAACAAAACATGATAAGGCATGTAATGCAGATAGAAGCTCCTATAAAATTAAACGACCTTCTTCTTACAATGCCTCAGTTACGGACGGTGACTTTGAATATGACACCACTTCCGAAAGCAACGGAGGAAACAGGAAAGGACGGTAGTGGAACGACTGCAACAGACCCAATGCTATTGGCAATCACGACAGGAAGGCATCCGACAGTAGTTGAGACAGGTACCCTGAGGACAGTACTTACAGACAAAATTGTGGACGGAGGCTCAAGCGTGAATGTGTTACCAGAGGATATATGGAAAAAGTTGGGACAACCTACGTTGTGGCCACCTACATTCCAGTTACTCACAGCAAATTAGTACGGAATCAAACCGTCGGGAACCCTGATGGTACAACCGGTGACGATTGGAACGCAACTATTTTTATTAGATTTTGTGGTCATCCCACTAAAAAGAAAAGGGTATGACGCTGTCCTTGGACAAAGTTGGTTGGTGCAAGCAAAAGTGAAACATGACTGCAAACGAAATACCCTATTCATGGAATGCAGAGGCCGAAGATTCGTAAGCGACTTATACACATAGATGGTAGGTGAGGAGGCAGTGTCATCAAATTCCAAAGGTGAAGGCGAAGGTGACGATGAGGGGAAGAAGAGAATGGAACCCGATGAAGAGGGAGTATTGAGACTAGAAGGAGAGTCTAAAGATGACGACCTGGACTCGGTGAATGGCCTACTCCATTGGCAAATGGAGGAGTATGAACTCTTTTCGAGCTATAACATGTTAAAGGACAACGAAGGTAAGAAAGGAGAGGAAAATGAATGTCTGAAGGAATACAGAGAAGCGGAAGGAGGAAAGGGGGTTACGGTTGAAGCTGAAGGGAAGAACATACCGTACAAACCCAACAAAAGAAAAGATTCCACCGTACGGTACACATTGAATGAACTGCGTAGAAAGGAAATGTTACACCACACCACGAATTTAGTAGAAAGGTGTTGGCAACAAGGAAAACACATTGTACGGTCTACACAGGAAACAAAGAGGAAGAGCTTAATAAAAACTTCAGCAATACGGAGTGAAGGTTCTAAAATCAAGAATACAGTTATTGACGACAAGGAGTGGCAGTCGACAGAATTCATGGTACCAAGTTCAAGGATTGCGATCGAAAACAAGTTTGGAGATATGGAAAGTCTAAGAGAGAGATTGTATAATTTAAATAAACTTGATGAGTGACGAGTGCAAACACAATAGGCCACGAAGGTTACACAAAACAGGCATAAGGCATGACACGACAAGCACTTGAAGTTGAACAGATTTCAATCGGGACAACTAGTGTTGAAGTATAATAGGCGCAACAAGATCAGACTAGACAAATTTAAAATAAAGTGGGTCAAGACATATAAAATCCCTGAAGTGGGTGATAACAGAGCAATAAAATTATGGATGCTTGACGGGAAGGAAGCAGCTAATGCAGTGAATGGGTCGAAGCTAAAAGTCTATCATGAAACAAATAACGCACCTTGATGGACGAGAAACTGAGAGACAATTGGAGGTAGTAAAGCAACACTTGGCTCAACGTACCCAAGTGTTGGAAGCAGAGAAAGCGGCATGGGTGGCTATCAAGGTCAGCTTGACTTGTGTTAGCAGAGGCTATAGATGCAACGTGTTTTGGAGACCAATTTGATGCAGGCATTGGAGAAATGTGAATGTGATGTGATGAAAAAAGATATATCATGTTATAGTTAGTCATAGTAAGTGTATTCTATTTTGCTAATTTGTCTCAGATATTTTGTAATTGTCATCCGGAGACGACTTTACTTTTTGGGGGGCAATGTTGTTGATAAATTCTATATTGTAGTCGACAGATAGAATAGTATTCGAACGAGCGCGTGACAATTGAGTCAACCCTTTAGGAAAGTATATGTACACCGTCCGAAAGGGACATTGGAACATTGTAATTGTAATAATCATTATCACTATAATCATCATAATCATATTGTAAGCATTCGAGTGCATATTGTGTAAATGAATAAAATATTTTTCTATGTTATATCTTGCTATACTATATGCGATAAGTATCCTTTTACCTTGTATGGTAAACATCACTCATCTCATTAGATGCCAAATACAGAATGGAATCCAAGATAAAATCTTCTATACTAACATGGGTGGAGTTCTCAATAAACAGAGTAAAAAAGTGTTGCCTTCTAGGATATCTCTAACATTGATGAAAGTTGTGCACCTTCAAAAGTAGCCAAAGAAGTGATGAGATTACCATTTCTCCTTATTGTTGGGTAATTAGCATTTGGAAGTTGAAGGGCACCTTCAAAAGTCACCAAAGAAGTGATGAGCTCCTTGTTGTTGGGTAATTAGCATTTGTTAGTCGAAGGGTTGTTGTCAAGAGTAGTTGTTGAGGAGTCGACAATCAATTGACGATTTCCAACGGTTGGCACCCAACACCTCTCTATGTATGCACTGTACTTAGCTTCACATGGGGTAATTAGACGTTACATCATGGTGTGGTAATTATACTATCTCTGAAGATATATTGCAATGATTTTAAAATCAATGAACAAACAGTTTTGAGTTCTCTCAAATATAGTATTATTGCTTAATGTTATGTTTTATATGCATTCTATTAAGTTCTAAATATAGACCCCCTACAGGGCAAACATTCGAAATTGTTGCCTAGACGAATTTGGGAATGATTGTAGGGTATCACATGGCAAAAAGAGTATGACCGGCCAACCAATGAGCGACGAGGGAATGATTAACAGTAACAAAGAAATGTTTCAAGGAGAAAAAGCACTAACGATTGATTGTCCAAACATATTGCAAGCACTGATTGAATCTTACATCTGAAGAGAGATGTCATGAGAAGAAGTCCCCAAAAGTGTGTTCTGGAATTCACTAAAGGTGAGCCCAACAATGGACTATTTGATGTGCCACTTACCAAGGCTATTAGCACAACACTTTCTTGCCCTTCATAACTCCCAAGAAGAAGACAATAGAGAAAATTGTCAACAAATCTTACAATTGTATGAGAACACCAGAAAGGAAGAGTAGGAGTGTGACGAGAGTCGTCGAGTACAGCGCATCCTTAATCCCTACCAAGGGAGTAATTAATGCCAATAGCCATAAACAAGGATAGAAATCACATATCGAGGGGAGATAGATAAGATAAGATAAGATAAGATAATAATATTAATGTCCAACAAAAGACCACGAAAGGTCTAGGGACTGAGAGTTTACAACAAGATAGTTGACAACAGCAGGAGCACCAAACAGTGTCCGAGAAAAACGAACAACAAAACACAAAAAGAAGAAGAGAGAGGCCAAGGCAAAGACTAGGAGTCCTTCCTTGGCCAAAAAAAATCAGTCACAGAAGGATAAGACTGCGAGTGGGCAAGAGCCCTGATTTGTCTCTATGAGCTCATGGAGGAGGGTCGCTGACGTAAGAAACCGTTTCGAGGTCTGACAAATCTAGAATGACAAGTAGAACTGGCAGAACTAGATGGCCCTTTCACACTCCTTAAAGGAGATAAGGGTGCGAAAAAGGCAGTAATAAGCTAATCACAGGTATGTCGGTGAGGAAGCAATGACTATAAAGTACTATCACAGAGTAGGGTGGCCTCTTGAAGATAGAGCGTGAGACATCACTAATCGCAATAACTGAAGAAAGCTGAAAGAGAAAAACAGTGTCGAAATATGACAATAAAATCTCCCTCTAATCTCATAAAAGATAGGGCAACGGAAAATAAAGTGAGTCTCCATTAGGACCTTTGCTAAAGTACATAGCTTACAGATCTGTTCTTCATTGTCAATATGATGGTCAGTTTAAGCCCGAAGGCTGTGAGAACCAACTCTAAAAGACCCTAGAGAGATACGCAGAGCATGACACTACCATTGAAATAGGTAACTAGGACAAACAATGATCACATCACCGATCTCCAAAAAGAGCTCCGCATAGAAGGGCCATCCTCAAACATAAGCCACCAGGAGGGTTAGTCTAGGTAGTGATAATGTATTGTTTGTAAATATCTAGTCTGACATGCTCATTTAAGTCTTGTTAAGAGGGAAGGAGATGAGCAGGGGCATTTAGCGAGAACTGATAAGAAGGGAGACAGAAAATATCAATCCCAATCGAGCTCAGCAGAGAAGATGCCTGTGCATACCAGAAGTGAGCTCCAAAGCTAGTATCAGAACTCGCAACAGCAATAGAAGAACAATACACCAAGTAGGAGTATCTATCACGTTCTCCAACTCAATCCTCAAAACCATGCAGGTGATGAAGGAACCAAATCATATCAAAAATGGTCACAAGACTGAAGGGATGAGCACTGAACTCAACAAGAATGATACAATGAGGAGTGAACCTATGACATCTAATGATGCCTCGTAAAAGCAATGTCTAAACCCATTCGATTGAGGCCCAATCAGAACCAAAGAGAGAAGGCCCCCAAACCATTGAGCCATAAAGAACAGTCGGCAAAACAACATAGTCCAAAAGAGATAACTTGGACGAGGTATCTTGGAAACGGTGTCTGAAACAGTCTTTCTGAAGCATAGCAAGAGAACCCATACCCTTACTAACTCTGGACTGTATGAACGGTCTCATACTAAAACAGGGTCCAGAAAACTTCACTCCCAAATACATATAAGAAGTGATCTCAATCTCTTGTCCCTAAAAAAAGAAGTGAAGATGAGAAGTCTTTAAGCAATTAAAGATCATAACCCAAGTCTTACTCAGGTTAACCACAAGTTGTCTCTGATCACAAAAGGAAGCCAAACCATCCAAAAGCCTCTGTAAACTCTCTAGAGAAGAAGCAAGAAGAATTACACCATCCGTAAAAAGAAGATTGGAGATCAAAACCTAGTGTAAGTAGCAACCATCACCTGGGAGCGAAGACTTCAAAAGGTAGTCCTCAAGCTCATCAATATACAAACCGAACAAAGTGGGGGAGAGAGGACAGCCTTGTTTAACCCCAATGGTGCTATAGATCGGAAATGAGAACCCCTCGAGAGTCTTGAATCTACCCACCACAGTTTGTTATAATCTCATGGTAGCAATTAGCAACATCTCTGAAATCCCAATAAGAAGAAGACGAATACGAGGCCATTTAGAAGACAAAGAGATTAGAAGAACAAGGAAAGAGAAGACAACAGTTGCAAAGACTGGTTGAAGGATCGGTCAAAGGGAAAGATGGATAACCTGAAGGGAATCAAGAAAGTGCAAAAGCTTACAAAGTGAGCAAGAGTGTCAAAGGGGGTTCCCATACTAAAGGGTATGAAGTGAACAACGGTGTTGTAGGTGATGAGGTATTTGAATTAATTGAAGATACTCGACACCAATTGGGAGACCCAACACTTACAACACAAGGAAGAAGTGACAGTCGAGGGGAAGAACTAGGAACCTTGTATTGAAGGGAGTCAAGGGTTTGGAGGTTGGAAGAACACAGTGTGTGGAGTACGGAGAAGAAGGCAAACGCGTAGAGGATGTAGTTGCAGTCAAAGGTGTCGAGAGGACACAGAGGTCTCGTAGTCACGACAATCTATTTGAGCCAATTGCATCAAACATAGTAGCCATTCCAATCAGACTAAGTACTCAAGGTGGTACACTAAGGAATAAACAAAGCCAATCTACAATGTCCAATAATCAAAAGTTGTTGTCGTTTACAAGCGATGGCTTGGAGGATCCTATAAAGCATTGGAGGACATGTGAAAATATCTAGTCGACTAACAAGAAGACCAATAATGATGAGTGGGCGACACAATTTTCAGCAACACTCTGTGGGGTGGCAATCAATCAGTTTTTGAAAGTTGACAAAACCAAGGTGACCTCGTGGGACAACTTCAAGAAAGTATTCCAAACATAATTTAAAGAACTTCGAGATGACAATGAGATTGTCGCAAAGATCTATAACATGAATGTAAAGAGCCATGTTGTCTCTAAGATGGTAGGCCGCTTTTTGCTCTTGAAAAGTTTGCAATTTTTTTGTGTTTTTTAATATATATGTTCTTTTTTTGTTTCCCAGAATTTTTGAAAGATAACAACGCGTGAAATTAAAATGCCATCACAACTAGCTCACCAAATTTATTCAATGTATGAGATTTGGATTTTGCAAATACTTACAATGCCAAAGTAACAAATGATGCACAAAATTTTATTTTCAGAATTTTCAAAGAACTCGGCAATGGTAAAATGTTGACCTTAGCTCCTTGTTGCAACTAGTTCTCATCCCAAAGTTGGTGTGGTGTTGGAGAAGAACTACGAAGCCTCCAACTAAGATAAATACCCTTTCTCGCACTTGGATGCAACTACTTGAATTCCTAATGCTGCCTTAGAAAAAACAAATGCTACCAATCGTGGCAGCCATATAATCATCAAATTCGGCCATTAAATGCAATAGTATGATCAAACCTATGAGTTGTTCATGCACCAAATAGATAGCAGTGTTATTAAATTTATCTCTTGCACAAATTTCCCTTCCAAATCCTTGATTCATTGGCATAACAATCACCTACTCAAAGTGCAAACTCCACCAAAAGAATTCACCATTCTCTCAGCAACCAAAACGTTCAACCCTTGAATACTTCTCAGCACAAAGTATCAAAATGCAGTAGGATGAATAAATTAAATCTAGAGGCTTTCTTTTTATAACAATTAAGACCAAAATCTTCTTCAACACACCAATGGCTAATAGCTTCTTCCATACACTTTTCGCTCAAATGCAAATTTTGCTTTTTGGTTGCATATTTGAATTTTGAAATATAATTACTCTATGTACCTTTTAATTAATACATTGACATAGGTTTCTATGAAGTAATTAAATAAATGGCCCTTTCCAATGATGACTAAACCCTCAACATAAAAATTTTAAAGTAAAATTATAACTTTATAATAAGTCATTTAATGATTTAATAATAAATTGGCCAGAAATTAACGAGATTCACATCTATTATTTCCCCACATGACCAAATGCGCTATCCACAAATAGAAAGGGTTCCTCTCAATCATTCTCAGACTTACCATAAACAGTAAGCACATGAAACTAAGCCCAAACGAAGTTCAATATGAGCCAAACAAAGACAAAACTGGAACATACTAAATTGTGAAGACAAGACCCTCCCATAATTGAGACTCTGCCTCAAAGGACCTTCTATCCACAATAATTAGCCTATGAGAATTGCTATAATAGGCTAATCCCTCAAACTCTAGTGCTAGCGAAAATGGGGACATTATAATGAAGTAGAAGAAATGTAAGCATAAGGACATAGAACCAGTGACTCAAGGAGTTACAGGGGGTAGAGACAAGTGTAGGTTGTTAAGCAAGGGTAGGGGCTACAGTAGGATTGGGATGGGTAGGATAGGCTAGGGGAAGATTTGGATAACCAACTGGTTGATAGAATAAAGAAATGTTGGTTTATGGAGGGCTTGAAATCCTTATTAAAAAAGTGATCAAAGTCATGCCCCCATGTCATATGAACATTGCATACAACCACACAATGCATATAGAAAGAGAGAGCATGACATCACAGGAAAAGAAGCACAAGTCCAGTGATGATGACTCCTAGCAAGGGAGTAGCACTAGTAGCGACAAAGAGGGCATTAAGGAGGTGTAGGCATTGCCAAAGGATATGCACCAAACGACGAAAGAATTTAAAGCTACAAAAGGGAGCAACAACAAGACTGAAGGGGAAATATGGTGCATAGATTGCAAAGAAGAGGGCCACACAAAAGGCATGTACCCTAAAAAGGCCTTCTACATATTTTGTCAGATGGTGGGACACTCCACCAAGGAGTGCCCAATGACATATAGTTCCCAAGTACACCAATATTCAGCCAATACAACCGCATCGTTAGGTGGCTACCAAAATAGCCGACGGGTGGCAAAAGCAGTAATAATTACAATAATAACAAAAGCCACATACAATACAATGCCAAAGGTTGGAGTATGATTCAATGTTGTGCTTCTAATCAATGGGAACAGATTGTGCAAGACTGCCAAGAGAAAAGCCCCCAACACCTTTGTCGATGGTGTGGTCCCGACAACCATGGGGATGCAAATTGCCCAAAGCCAAGAGTGGACTTGTTGAACAACGATGGGTCGAGTAAATAAGGGGTGCTGACACTCATGAGGGCACAAGCGAAGAAGGTGACATACTTAAATTCTCGTACTGAAAATGAAAGGTTACAAGAGGCTAAGCCTAACATTGAGAAGGAGATGATGGTAGAGTGACGGGAAACACATGACATTCCCAACACTTCGCTATGTACAAAATCTGAACAGAATATAGTAAGACAAGTGTTGTAGATGGAAGTGCTTGTGATAATCAAGGCCTCCTAGGAATTGTCGTAGCTGAGGGCGACCATCATAAGCATTGAGTGTACCTACTTGTGCAACAAGCTACACGAAAGTCTTGGTCAGCCCTTTGATGGACCTAATCTTGTTGGTAGTGAATAGTGGGAAATACCCCACAGTGATGGAGATGGGTGTCTCGGGAACCATACACAACCATTGTGATGGAGGATTAGGGGTGAACATGACACCTGAGGAGACTTGAAAGAAGTTGGGGAAATCGACATTGTGGCCATGGTGCAGAAACACCAAACACTCAATCCTCTCTTCATATAAGGTCATCTCTCATGCTAAGCTTGGAAAGTAAGATCATGAAATGAGATCAAGGTGCCTTCTATTGTGGATACTTGCTCAATGAAATAATGTGATTTGTTGGTTATCACAAAGGGACTTATGTTATTCATTCAATGGATATCAACTCTTGTACTTCTAATCTAAGTCACAAGGTTCGAGTTTGAGTTTGAGTTCGAGTTCGAGAGTTCGAGTTCGACAACTATGAAGTTGGGATGAAATTCGACTAGGCCAAAAAATCGATATTAAAATCGCCTCAAATATATATACAAGTTATTTATTTTTAAATGTTTATAAGTTTCATGTAAAGAATTTTTCAATTTAAATCTACAAAACAAAACTTCTCTCCCTCTACATATCTCATAAATTATCAAAATAGTTTGACATTACAAAATAGATTTGAAATCATTACATAAAAAAATTCACATTTATAAGATATAAAAGCCATAAAAATAGTAAAATAAATCATATGTTTAAATTTTTAAAATATAACAAAATAAAATCATCTAATTTTTTAAAATATAAAATAAAAGTACTAAAAATCATTTTTCTTCACTAATAAACAAAATTACAATTAAAAAATTATAATCTTCCTATGTGATCTTATACAATAAAAATAATAAAAACTACTATAATAAGAAAAATATTAATAATCATAACAAAACATACAAAACATTAATATATTACAAATAAAAAATAAATAAAATATGCATAAAATATAAAAGTTTTTCTAAAAACAATATATAAAACATTTAACTTTGGTAACAAGTAATTAACAATAACATGCAAGCCACGTTGAAACTCATAATAATAATTCAATCTTGAAAATAATTAATAAAATAGTAATAAAATTCAAACCTAAGAAAATGTATGAAAACTTTATAAATATGTTACATACCTAGTCGTTGGCGACTGTGCAAGTCTGGAAATGCCGAAGCTACGGCAAGATTGCATAGCAAAGATGAACAACAACCAAAAATAGACGAAAACCTCAAAGGGCAAAGATGAACGGCAGTTTCAAATGCCAAAGATGAGAAGCTTAAGTTGAACAATAACCGAGGATGGATTGACGGTAACTTCAAATGCAAAAATGATTTCCAATGTTTTTTGAGACTTTCAAAAATGCTTTGACCCTCAAACGCAACACTGTACTTCGACCCTCAAAGCATTTTGTTTAATGCAAAACCACAAGGCAAATATTGCCTAACGAATTTAGCGAATCTTTTTCGTTTTTTGGGGGGTTCGCCGAGTTTCGAATCTGAAGCCGAAAATTCGGTGAACCTTATGACTTAGCTTCTAATGATTTGGCTCTACAATGTGCAATGAAAATGTAGTTCAACTTTTACACTTCAACCTTGTAATGTTCCGAACGATTTCAATAATGTTCCCAAAAGTTTCAGAGATTTCCCAAACGATTTTGGAGATGCTCCCGAACGGTTTATGCTTTGATACCACTGTAATGTTTTGTTCTAAAGTTTCCTTATGAAGTCTCAAAGTATGCTTTAGTTATTCTTGTCATGTACTTCAGGTAGTCTAGTTGTGTGCTCCAAGCCCTCCTATAATGTTCCGAACGGTTTCGGTAATGTTCCCGAAAGTTTCACAAATTTCCCAAACAAATTCGAAGATGCTCCCAAACGGTTTCGGCTCTCATACCATTGTAATGATCCATTTCCCTTCTGTCACAACCCTACAAAGAATGACCATCAATTCTTTGCCAGAGACGCCAATTTAGATGACCGTACGTAGTGTCTGATGGCTGCAGGTTCACTCTATGGAAACATTGGAATGCCGCTAGGAATGGCCATACGGAATCAGGAAAATGACCGTACGCTATTGGGGAGAGGTGTGCGGAAGGTGTTCGTACGGTGATGGGTTCAATGCTGTGGTGTGCAAGACCAAATGTTTGTACGGTGGAGCAGTGATGCCATACGGTAGGAAGCCACTAGGTCATACGGTGCATGGTGAGGTCACAGGGTATGGTCATACGGTGTGTCTAGGAAGTCGTCTAGAATGCTATAGGGTGCAAGGTGGTCCTACGGTGTTGTTATGGTGATGTTTGTGTGCCACACACAAAGTTTGTACAGTTGTGTAGATGTATGGGTGAGGTTGTGTGGTCATGAATAATACAACCATGAACAAGATAAAAACTAAATAATGGAAAGTGAACATAAATATTTGCAAACAAGATGGTGCTCTGATTTGTCAAATCCGAATGAAGTATTAAAGGCAACGGAATAGGGTGAGGGTTGAATCCCATTGAAACCAAAAAGCCAAGTAGGGAAAATCTTTCACTTCCGGAATGGCGAACAATAGAGAACTCCAATAGGAATTCGCAATACAACGAAAATAATCCAAATCGCATACCAACTACTACCTACAAGCTATGCTTAAATACCTGTCGAGGAAACCTTTTCGAGAGTGTACAAAGATAGCCAATGACAACACTTACCAATGGAAACTAAAAATTAAAATAGGTCTGAGATATATTAAAGCAATCGGAACCACAAATACAAATATTAACTTGGGCTCATATTAATTAATTAAAATAACTAATTAAAGGTCCTTTTATATTATTTAAATTCTGGGACCAGTTAATTAATTAATTTAATTTAATTATTACATTAAAAAATTGGGGACATTACAAACCCCAACTTAATCTTCTAACCTCTATTTCTACTTCTTCTACTTTGAATGCAAGGAATCATGGATGAACTTGGACTCTAGTAGATGTAATCTCGCCAACAACTACACCAGCCTAGTGCAAGCTTCTAAGGAACATTTGAATGGTTTTCAAATCAATATCTACCCTCTCCAATCTCATCAATGTATGCAAACAAAAGATTTTAGAACTATTAACTATCTCCTAGTTGTCAAATAACCTATATCTATCAGCTAACTCGTCACTACAAATTAGCTAATAACTACGAATTCTTTACTGCTACGACCATTAAATATTTTCTAATAATGCCCACCAAAGTAGAAAATCATAAAATACTGTTTACATTAATAACTGAAGGAATACAATATAATGTGCCATATCCAGTACAATTTATTGATAAGAAACAAATTAAATGAGCAAAATTGAATCCTCATCATGGAATTTTATTTCCTCCTTTTACATCGAGCTTAATTCCCACAAGTGTACCCTTCCATTTTCTTCCTGGATCAATTGCAAGTGCATTGAGGACAACTGAAAGGCTGGCCAAACCACAATAAGCAGGTTCAGATTGTGTCTGAAAGTATGAAATAAGTTTAAAGAATCCCTCCATGGTTCCATTTTGAAGAGCCTCAAGAAAAAGTGCCTATAAAAGAAAAATTGAGTATCAATGCCAAATACAAGCAAATATAAGATGGAAACGACTATAGCTCCTTTGAAAAAAACCTAGCAAGGAGAAACTGCAGAAAAATCATTCACCGTCAACATTTCATGTCTCCTAATTCCATTTTCAACATTATATATAATATACAATCGAGACATACATCTTTTCCTTCTAAAAACATACAATGATTTAAAATTATTCAAAATTTTGCAGGCATAGTATAATCACTTTTGAAAATATTGTAAGGGTCAAAACTCAAAAGAAACAAAGACATCTTGCACAAATGACAAATATAAGAAATGCAGCATGAAAAAGGCATAGACTATACCTTTCTGTATACATTATCTTACCACAAAAATATAAGAAAATAAATCATATGAGTATATTACGATATAAATAAAATGACTATACCTACAACAAGTGTTAGATAGACATAGATGTCAAAAAGAAAAAGAAAGATGCAGACAGGACAGACCTTGTCAATGCACTTAAGGTTGATGTTGAGATACAGACTAACTATAGCCAATATAGTTATGTTTGCTATGGTCTCTTGTATAGATGTTTTGGTTGATTATTGTTTTTATTGTGAAATGAATCAATTTGCTTATAGTTATCAAAGATCAAATCCAGTAGGTGGAATGATAGAGATATTTGACAGGAAGTTGTTTCTGAAAACAACATTTGTCACATGGTCATTGCTCAAAATACATGGGTTCACTATGATTTTTACATGATCATTTGTGTAGAGCTTCAGAAAACAGAACAGATTCAGAAGACAGCATCTGTTTGTAGCTCACTGCTATTTTCTCTAGACCATAATATATCAAACATGAGGGGGTATATGTTTCTCTGCAGAGATTGATATTAGGAAAGGAAAGATTCCTTTATAATCCCCGATACCATCCATATCTTTTGGGGTCTGCATATGGTGACAGCAATATGGAACTACCCTGTACTCCTTATAGGAAGCACTTAACTATGCTACAAGCAAGGCTTACATAGGTTCTGCAATATATTCAAAATATGGTCATTAAAGTATCTAAGTATTGGTATAGTTGGTAATGATCTGTATATACTGACATTGATTTTAATCAGTTTGAAGGTTGGTTGTGAGTTAAGACATCAACAGTTAGGTAGTTTCTAACTATCCTTTAACCATCCAACTGATGATTCCTTGTATTTAATGAAGACAGAGGATCGGAGAAAGGAGTGCAGTGCGTGTGAATGATAAATGAAAAATATAAAATCTGATGCAAGGAAAGTTGGAAGAAAGTAAGAAATTTATCATGTAGAATAAACTGTTATTGTAAAAATCTGAAGAGTAACATTGAGTGATGACAATATCATTGTAAAATCTGTAAGTTAAAGAAGCACAGGTATATAGTATAACAGACTTTCAACAATCATCAGCCTGTGAGAAATGTCTTATATTACACCTGCAAGGTAAATCAGTATTTACAAAGTGGAGCTTTTGAAAAAAGAGAGTTGACAATTCAAAGAAGATTGTAACTCCTCAAGGTTGGTCACTCAAGAATGTTACATTCATGGTCAGTTTGAGAAGTTGGTGCTCTAGAGCCTAGAGCAAAGATTTTGATGACTCCTTAAGGTTGGTGTCCTTAAAGGATTGTACACAAATTTATTTTTGAGGCCGGATTAGATAGTACATCCTAACAGCATTTCTCATCATGGTTTTTCACCCATCTTGGGTTTGCCATGTACATTAGCTGTTGAAGTTTCTATGTGTGATTGCTGTCTCTTATCATTGCTGTCTCTTGCCCTTTCCTTGAGATGATAAGCGAGTTGTTGATCTTCTAATCTTGTGATGAGTTGATGGGTGGCCACAATTTGTTCAAGGTTAAATCTTCGCAGTAGAAAGATACTCGTGCATAAACCATCATTTAAAACCCTCATACCTTGAGTGGGACACACGACGCCATGGCATTGTATCTCAAAGAAAAGCCTACAGGCTTGCGAGATAACACAGACTGTAGATTCATCTCACACCAAATATCTTCCATTTTTTCTGCTTATGGGCCCTTCTTCCTCCACGTATTCCCACGTTTTCTTTTCCCCTTTTTGTTGGGTCGCCTTGATCCCTGTCACCAGCTCTGTCATATTACACCTAGGTGCTTTGCCATGTCATTGCCACAAGGCATCATCTTGCTGCTTCTCATCTCTGACAACTCTAGCTTGCGGTTGCACAAGATTTTGACACGTAGAGCCTTCTGCACAGTCACTTGGCAGCAAAGCGTGACTCCTAAAAGCTTTAGATTTGATCATAAGATGTTATGCTTAACTGTCCATGGACATACGCCTTTACGCTTCCTCTTTGGACGTAACATCGTGACCACCCTTAAGTTGCACTTGCGCTCAAACGCCTTTTTTGGGTGTAAGTTTGGGAGACATAAAACCTTATCATAATATCCTTTACGAACTTACACTCACTGCCTTGGTCGTATCTTCGGATGACTTTTGAAGTAAGTTTTGATCCTTTTAGTCTTTGGCCCGAAATAATTTGAATGTGGACAAGTGTCATTATTCCAGAGACTTTCTCCAAAACTTTTGTCCTTTAACATTTTGGCCTGAAATAGGCTTTATACCATTGATTTAGGATAATCGGCAAATAAATCAAAGGAAAATGCAAGGTCATGACTTAAAGTGATTGATCCTAACCAAAGTGGCGTAACATAAAGAAAAAGGGGACCCACACGTCAAGAAAAAAAGGTAACAAAGAAATAGAAGAGAGCTAAGGCAAAATATAACAAGGGTTTATCTCTTCTACCTAGGGCTCATAACTAGGGTTTTCTAAATAAAAAGAGGATCTCAAGGCCAAAAATTGAGGAAAATCTTAAATTTTAAGGAAACCTGCAAAACTGAAGACTTACCAACAACAGTCAAAACAGAACAAAGGCAAGGAAATGGTAAATTGTGTTAAGGAATTATTTTAGTTCACCAAAATAATTACTTAACTATTATGGGATGACATCCTGGATGTCATCCCTAAGTTAGCATAAAGTGATTTTGTGTTTTGGGACACGTGTGAAGACTTGAAGGTCGACAAGACAGAACAGATTGGTATAAGGAAAGAGTTTTGTTTGCGAAGTTGTGTGATGTCTTTTGACATTGAAATGCAATTGTTATATGATGCGAACTTTGTTAGAGCAGAGCAAAGGCAGTATATGCAAAGTTGTGTTTAAAGAGCAATCAAGGACAAATCAGATATTGAATGTATCAACATTGTCAAGAGGTTCTTGTATCTGTTGATGTTTGGTAGCTTTAGTGGGATAAACCTATGAGATTAATTAATATAATAATGATTCATATATATATATATATATATATATATATAACTTTGTTAGAGCATAGCAAAGGCAGTATATGCAAAGTTGTGTTTAAAGAGCAATCAAGGACAAATCAGATATTGAATGTATCAGCATTTTCAAGAGGTTCTTATTTCTGTTGATGTTTGGTAGCTTTAGTAGGATAAACCTATGAGATTAATTAATATAATAATGATTCATATATATATATATACATATATATATATAACTAAGATTATCATTAAATTAATTATATTAATGAACAGACATGTCCCAAGAAGGGACATGTCTCTTCTTGGTTTATTCCTCATACAAATACAAGAGGTCACTGCCATTTGGAAAACACATACCAAACATTATAGCAGTGCTATCACATCTGCAAGGAATCCTCCTAAAACTCAACATGGTATCAGAGCCACTTAGTCTCAGGGATTTTTCAATGGATCAAGAATTGAATAAGAAATAGTTTGTTGATAAGCGCGAGGTTGGCATGTACAGAATGATGTCTATGATGCGGATGGTTTGAATTGAGTGGCATCATTGGAATATGGGGGAATTGCACCTCCCTTCCAAACCATGGCATGGGCATGAAATGCTGAGCTAAGAGCTCTGCATTGAAGTTGTTTAGATGCCACTAATTGTCACACTTACAGTGGATCTGACTACTAGAACAAATTGCTGCGTACATAATTCTTCACATCCCTGAGTGTAGTCATGCAAAAACCTTGCATTGAACATTGGGAGTTTTTACATGCACCACTTCAAGGATCTGATGAGCAATTGGGGTAGAGCTCGAGTTGTAAATTAAAAGAAAAAAACCACCTCAAGTTGATGTGACATGGGCTGTTGTTGAAGCCTGTCAATCAGGAGTATATCATTTTGATATATGGCAGAATTCGGTAGACATCATCTGTTTGTAAGGAATATTGCCACATGGGAAGGAGGATTATCATCGAATGCCAGTACTTATGGACTGATATAAGCATTGAAATAAAGTTATTGGGACTGAAGTAAAGGCTATTTACAGCAATTGCATACTGACTCAACTTTTATACTTTGCTGAAAGTTCTTGCAACACATCTCTAAATGGTTCTTCGGGGATTCTTACTTTATGAACTAAAAAATTATCAAACATTTCTCATTGGATTCGAACTTTAGAAATCTCCAGTAGTTTCCGCGATTGATTGGGGTTATTGATAGCGCTTCATATAGCTTGAAGTCATCTTTTATTGTCCAAATCAATCTAAGACAGGGAGTTATCTTTTGCTGCTATTGGAAAATCGTTTTGTTATCAGTTCATTGCAAATTGGTTGTTTGGGGATAGCCTTGGTAAAACTACATGATTTTGTACATGCTTGCACGAACCTGCTAGAGAGTCGAGTTTTGAAATTCTTACAAATAATTACTCAGAATTCTATTTGTTATTTGAAGACTAGGTTCTTAGCTGCAATTGGAAATTCGTGGTCAACACTCTTTTTGTGGTTATGAATCTTGAGGCCCCTATTTATAATGTAGTCTTCCTGCTTTCAGAATTATCTTCTGCTGTGGAGATAGTTTTCAGATGGGGGCAGTGTGCAGGGGTAAAACTGGGAAGCAGAACTATTTTGGGAGTTTAGAGGCTAATTCTGAAGCTGCTCACTCGCAAGGTTTCTTGGGTGAATTATTCTGGCGAGACAGTTCATAGAGGAGTGGAATATCTTTAAAAAAATGATATAAGAGACCGAATGAGAAAATTCACATGATCAAAGAGATAGGACAATTAAAAGGTGACGTAGTAATGCCCCTACCACCGTGGAAACAATAGAGATCCAATACAGTAAGGTAAGTATAAAGGTATGTGTCAATTTCACTAAATATTGATTCTATGGTCAATGTTTTATTAGATATTATAATCGAATATATATATGTGAGCTGTATATATTTTGAAATATTTATCGATACAAAGGGATAAGATTTAATAAATAAATACTCAAATTTGACAAAATGATTCAATATAAATTAGATATTTATTTTATCTATATTGGAAAGTGTCGTCAGTAGATTTTGTATTTTGTAGCTGATTGGGTTATGCTGTCAAAGATTTTGTATTTGGTAGCCGACAGGTAGATTAGGATTGTTTTGTACCCGACGGACCCCTTCGAGAAGGTTCGGCGGAAAGTATTTATACCCCATTTGGGTACATTGTAAATCATCTTAGGCTCTGTATGTAATCGGTTGGCACATGCAAATAAAGGAGTACTGTTGTTGTTGTTCGTGTTCATTATCTATGTGCATTAATCCGTTTACTCTATGCGGTAAACGTATGGCGCCATTGCCTTATGAATGTAATAGACTGCCTTGTTCTGTTATTATAATGTCTATTTCTTCCTGTAATTTTGTCAAACAATTGGCTTGCAACTAAATTTCTTATGGTTTTCAGCTTGATGTTGATTAATGGTCTCTCAAGATTGTTTGTCTTTCATACGAGATGCAAATAGGAGGCAACATAGAACCATATGCAACTAATAACAATGACCATTCATTTATTTCTTGTTTCAGATTATCAGAAAATTACAACTACCATAACAATCATATCTTCTCATTAAACTCAACACATTATATCAACTATAGAGTTCAATGATGGTCCATACCCATTGCGGCTACAGCAATGTTAATAGTTCTAAAATTGCTACAGTAACACTCGTAGCTACAGTGATCCGGACTGCTACAGTAACTCGCTACTACAGTACCGCGCTAAAGTGATTCAAACTGCTACAGTAACTCGCTGCTACAGTACCGCACTACAGTGATTCGGACTACTACAGTATCACGCTACAGGAACTTGCTATTACAATGTCAAATCTCAAGACCATATCTTTCAATGGCGTCAAGATTGAAAACGTAGAGGGTTTGCATCCTCCAGGCTCGAAGAAATAATCTCCCCAATTACTTCCAATTTCAAATAATATTCAGCATGACCAAATGAGAGCTATCCTCTTTCTTTTAACCCTTCCTCACTAGTTCTACGCTTCCCTAATGCCAATGTGGGATAATACATGAGTTTTAATGTTACTTTTTTCCCTTTTACGAATGCCCATGTATGTATTTTAAAAGGGGGGACTTGATTTTTTTATAAAGTGACTTTATGAAACATTATAATATTTAATTTTAATAGTCACTTTATCATTATAACTTCAAACATTAAAATAATATACCAAATAAACTCGGAATCCCCACATACAATAGCTCATCGGAAAGAGCTTGTCAAAATGCATCTCATCCTGCCACCGAAAAATGAAGGCATTGCATCCCCTGTTGGCTTACTAAAAATAGTAAGTCCTCCCCAAAACCCAACAAACGAACTCTATTTGGCTTGTAATTAGATTTGACTAGGCCAAATAACCGCAGGATCCCTTTTGAAGTCCTGGTTAGCCCTCAGGACCATGAAAAGAACGGGCTAACGACAACATATATCCAAACTGGCTAAGTGGGGGACATTACAATGAACCTGGAAGGAGGGAGGAATGAAGCTTAATGCCAAATCAGTTTAACAAGGATCGAAATAAGATAAAGGGGAAAGATGGCATACATACTGCGCAAGAAAATTTAATTTTGTAACAGCAAGCCGAACAAAGGAGGAGGTTCCAGAAGATTACCGATGGACACAGAAGCACGGAAGACTTGTTGGAGGAGACTCAACAGCGGGTGGAATTGGTGGAGGAAGCAAGGGAGGAGTTTTTGAATTTGTATTCGCTGAGGGAAGAGAGTCCAGACGTAAGAGAATCGACTCACACGGCTCGGAGTGCCGAGGGAGCAAGAGCATGGAGTGAACTCTTCGTCCGGGATACACTTCTAGAAGAGACAACTTCAGAGGATCCTTCTTCACCACTGTTCGCAATTGTTGAGATCGCCGGTGTGGGAGAACAGTCCGCCGGTGTGGGATTACAAACTGCCAATGTGGGAGAACAGTCCACCGGTGTGGGAGACCAAACCGTCGGTGTGGGAGTAAAGTCTGTCGGTGTGGGATTGCAAATCGCCGGTGTGGGAGTGAACAGCGCTAGTGTTGTAAGATTGAGCAACGCCCATTCACAAAATCCAGTGATGTTAGGCCCAAAAGAAAAGCTACCGAAGTTTGATGGCGATGGTACGGCCGACCCCATCTGACATTGCAAGACATGCGAGACAATTTGGAGGGCAAATGGCATAATCGATACAAACAAATGGGTTCGACAGTTTTCAGCCACCCTACGGGGTGTTGCAATCGACTAGTTTGCCGATGTAGATCCCCAGAACTTAACCACTTGGGATAACCTTAAGAAGGAGTTTACGACAGAATTTCAACTCCTCCGCGACAACAACGAAATTGTACCAGAAATATTCAATATAAGACAAGGGAAAAATGAAACACTCCGAGTCTATGCCAGGAAGTTGAAGGACTTGATCAATAAAATGGAGAATAAGCCAACTGATGGATTACAGAAAAGTTGGTCCATTGAAGGCTTACACCTGAAATTGCGAAAGAAAATGAAGATTGTGCCAACGTCATCATACACTGAAGCGTACAACCAGGCACTGAACCTAGAGAATGAGCAAAAGACAAAGAAGAAGAAGAAGAAGAGTAGCTCCTCTGAGTCAGACGACGATGCATCCTCGGAAGAAGAAAGTAGCGACGAGGAAAATAGCAACAAGAAAGTCTGAGCCCTCCAGAAAGACATGATCCGAATGATGAAAGAATTCAAGAACATGCAGAAAGAAACAAAGGGAAGCGAATTATGGTGCACGGAATGTAAGGCAGAAGGTCACACAAAGGGCTCCTGTCCAAAAGATCAGTTCTACGATATTTGTCAGATCATGGGACATTCCACAAAAGAATGCCCCTTCAACATGAAAACCAGAGGCGTCTGAAGGGAGCGGGAATACAAGCACGGAGGGTGCCACGTCCAGAGGATACAGGAATAATAGATGTGGGCAAAACAACAATGTGAACAATAACAATAATAATGGCGGGAGGAGTCGAATTCAGTATGATGCAAATAGACGGCCGATTGTTCAATGCCAAGCCTATAATTTGTGAGGTCACTTTGCCCAGGAGTGCACAACAACAAACACACCAAAATTGTTATGCAGATGGTGTGAACCCAACAACCATGAAGATGCCAAGTGCCCAAAATCCGAAGTAAACTTGATCACTGTTGAGACGGATGAAGAAGAGGCTCTGGCAATTACGCGGAGGCAAGCAAAAGAGTACCCAGACCTAGTGGAAGAAAAGAGGAAATTTGGGGAAGCACGAGTAGAGATTGAAAAGGCATCGCAGGCGGAGACCTCGCAGCTGAAAGACACCATCGGCACCTCGGCAAGGAATGCCACGGAACAAAACATCGTACAACAGATTTTACAAACGGAGGTACGGGTCAAGATAAATGATTTGCTTCTTACAATGCCTTAGCTCAGATCGACAATCACAAATATTGCGCCAACGACAGTAGAACCAGGAAGAGGGAAGGAAATTACCGCCAATGGAGAAGACCCAATGTTGCTAGCACTTGCATCTGGATGGCATCCAGCAGTCATCGAGATGGGGATTCTCAGAAGTGTGTTGACGGACACAATTGTTGACAACGGGTCCAGTGTGAACGTCTTACCCGAGGATACCTGGAGGAAGTTGGGACAACCAATGTTGTGGCCACCTACATTTCAGTTGCTGACAGCAGACCAACATGGCATAAAACCTCTCGGCGTTCTAATGGCGCAACCAGTAACAATTGGCACACAACTTTTCCTGCTTGACTTTGTCGTCATCCCGCTGAAGAGAAAAGGATACAACGCCATTCTGGGCCACGGATGGCTTATTCAAGCCAGAGTTAAACATGACTGGAAGAGAAACACTTTATCACTGGTAAGCAAAGGGAGAAAGTTCATCATTGATTTGCACACTCAGATGGTGGGAGAAGAAGCTTTGTCATCAAATTCCGAAGAGGAAGATGAAGGGAAGCAATGTATGGAACCGGATCAGGAGGGAGTCCTGCAGTTGGAAGGGGGATCAACAGAGGACGATTTGGATTTGGTCAACAGTCTCTACCACTAGCAAATAGAGGACTACGAACTATTCTAGAGCTGCAATGTACTAAAAATTGAGGAAGGTCCGAGGGAAGATGAATTTCTAAGAGAATTCATCGAGATAAAGGAGGGGGATGCCCCATTGGATGTCACACCTGCCCATACATTCAATGAGGGGGAAACAATCAAGTATAACGAAGCCACCCTGCAAACAATGAATTTGGGGGATTGAATCAGAACTGAAGAACATTCTGGTGGGAGATAATTGGGATCCGGTACTCAAAGCAGCAGCGTTCAAGATATTTCTGGAATACAAGGACGTATTTGCATGGACATATAAGGACCTGAAAGGAGTACCACCCGAGTTGTGTGTGCACTGCATCGCGTTGATCGAAGGAGCAGTACCTATACGGAAGCAGGCCTACAGGATGAACAAGAACTACGCGGCACAGGTTACGAAGGAAATCAATAGGATGCTGCAGGCCGGAATTATTTTCAAGGTGCAGACAAGTGAATGGATGTCACCTATAGTTATCTCACTAAAGAAAGACACCACCCAGATTCGAATATGCGTGGATTTTCGATGCCTTAATGCAGTCACGATTAAGGATCCCTTTCCAATTCCATTTACAGACAGCATCCTATAAGAGGTCGCCGAACATGAAATTTACTCCTTTATGGACGAGTTCTCCGATACAATTAGATCTCTATAGCGAAGGAGGACAAGTTGAAGACAACGTTTTTTGTCGAAGATGGGGTGTATGCATACAATCGGATGCCATTCGGCTTGTGCAACGCGCTTGCCACCTTTCAATGGATCATACTGCACATCTTTAACAAAATGTCCGTCTGCAACTTCAAAGCATTCCTCGACAATTGGTTTGTATTCAACGCGGAGGACAGACATCTGGTAGCACTCGGCGAATGTATGGAGAGATGTTGAAGGGCGCGGCTAGCTTTGAACCCCAAGAAGTGCAGATTCATGGTTCCGCAGGGAAGACTGCTCGGACACATCGTCTGTGAAGAAGGATTGAAGACCAACCCGGACAAAGTGAGAGTTATCTTGGAAATGCAGCCATCCACTAATGTGACAGAGTTAAAGTCTTTCCTCAAACATATAGGCTATTACAGAAGGTTTATCAAAAATTTTGCCAAGTGTCATATCCGCTCGATAGGTTAACTTGCAAGGGAGAATCATTCAGATGGAAGAAGGAACATGATGAGGCATTTGAAGCACTGAAAGTACGATTGGCTACGGCACCCATCTTGGCGTATCCGGATTGGGATAAGGAATTCCATGTTCATGTCGACACATCCAACTATGCAACCGGAGCAACCTTGGCGTAAACAGGCAACCACGGCTTGGATCATCCGATATACTTTGCCAGCCGGCTATTGTCTAAGGACATGAGGCTTTTGAAAGCCACGACTATGCAGGGCGGGGCCTGTAGGTGCTAACTTCATATGTTTACTGCATAGAGTAAACGGATTAATGCACACAGATAATGAACACGAACAGCAACAACAGTACTCCTTTATTCACATATGCCAACAGATTACATACAGAGCCTAAGATGATTTACAATGTACCCAAACGGGGTATAAATACTTTCCGCTGAACCTTCCCGAAGGGGTCCGTCGGCTACAAAACAATCCTAATCTACCCGTTGGCTACCAAATACAAAATCTCTAACGGCATAACCCAGTCGGCTACAGAATACAAAATCTACCGACAACAGAAAGATCTTGTTATGCAGAATTATTTATTATTCTTGAGCATTATATTAGTCTCCCTCTTATCTTATTATTTCAATACATACTGTAAGAGCTATTTGCCTTGATCTTGTTTTCCCGAGTATGGTTTTACAGAATACTCATCTTGCTACTTTTGTAATTGTAATACCAACTCCTAACAGGGTTGAGGCTTCTAACAAAGTCTAGTCCTCTAACAAGGATAGATACACTATATGGATGTAATAAACTCTTAACAAGGTCAATATCTTTTAGAAAATAGTTTTGATTAGTGGATCATTCTGTGGGTATCATCCCCACCCGGCTTTTCCCTTGGCCAAGGTTTCCCTAGTTAACAAATAATTGTGTTATGAGTTGCATTGTGTTACTGTTATGTTTACTTTTCAGTTTGATTACATATGCATGTTTAAAGATTGTTAAAGATATCCATAGTTGGGCAATAGTTAGTGAAGTACCGGTTCAACCACCCCCCCACCCCACCTCTTAGTATTTCCTATTTCTAGCAGATGTAACGTGGAAACCCAACTCGAGAAAAACTACCAACTCCAAGGCTACTAGGATCTATTGTCTTAATCCAGCCAACTGAATGAACTTCCCTTACAATTTTAAGGGCTTCAACCCCTAGGAACAACAATCCCTATAGCAGAGCAAAAAAATGTCCATTTCTGAGCTACAACTCCCTTAATCTGAATAACGATTCAGATTATCAGAAATCTTCTGTATAATCAATACAAATCTGAGAGTATGTTTATTTTGTATCATCATTTACAAACACGATTATATACTGACCAACATTTTTTCTTTTACAATATCAACCCGAATCAATTATACTATTCAAATATCTAATACCAAGTTACCAGTTTTATCTGCACACATATCACTGTCCATTTCCAATCATTGCTTCCAACACTTCCAGTTATTCGCAAATTATGCTTTCTCAATTTACTTCACAATTTTATTAGCACATATATTTTCTTTCCATTCCTCTTGACACTGCCTTAGCTGGTCATGTACTTGACTCCTCCAAATCATTTTTCACACAATAAAAAGAAGTATTTATAAACAATTGTACTTGACTCCTCCTTCGAACGGTTATAACTGATTCTAGTAAGGCTTGATAAACTCATAATTAGGAGTATGAATCGACACCTTCAGGATAACTTCCGTCGTTTCAATAATAACTAGTTTTTCTCTTATTTCTAGAGTCAAAACTATATAACTTAAAATTCTTCTCAATGTGTCCTACATTTTTGCATTGGAAACAAATCAAGTTAACGTTATTCAAGAAACCAAAAGAATTTGACCTTACAAAGTTGATTCTTCATCTTGGCACAACCCTACAATTCACTGCTTTATGACCAAAATAATTACAGAAGTGACAGTTACCATAAAATGAGTATGTTCTTCTAGAAAACCATCTGTTTACAAAATTTATATTACTTGCTGCATTATTTAAACTTTCATCTTTCTCAAAGCATACCCCAGTTTTGATACTACAATCATGTTGTTGAGCCAACATATCATTAAGCATTTCAGAACCTTTTACAAATTTTACTTGCTTACTAGGTATCAGATTGAGTTTCGTAATCTCATTTCTTAAACCAACAATTTCACTTTCTAACTCGAAACAATTTTCAGGTTTGCAAGTTCGTTCAAAATTCACAACATCAAGTTTCCTCTCAGTCTCTTCAAGTTCAAGTTTGTAATAACTTCTACTTTGAATTCAATATCTTTTGAAAGTTCATTACCTGAAATAGCTTTCTTCAATCTACTAACTTCTTTTAACGCACATACTAGTTTTGCTTCAAGGTCAACTTCGTCCTATGTTTTGCTGCTTGATTCACCATTATTAGAATCTGTTGAACAAGGTCCTAAAGCCATAAACAATATTTCACCATCATTAGAATCACAACTATCAGTACTTCCATTTTTTATAACTAAACTTTTCATTTTCTTAGCAAATTTCTTGACTTATAATTGGATGATTTCTTAAAATCATCTTCTTCATCGCTATTAGCATCAGACCACCTAGCAGCAAAGTTACCATTTTTACCACAGTTAAAGCCCTTCATTGGTGATCTTTTCTTATTAAACTTCTTGAACATTTTTACCAAATTTGTTAACTGTTCCTCTAGGTCCCCTGTTTCAGAACTTTCTACCTTTTCCTTCTTAATAGTTTTGAAAGCTACTTCCCTTTTGATTTCCATTTCACCTGCCAATCTCATTTCATTTATTGTTAGTATGCCATGTAACTCATCTATAGTAAGTTTAGTCAAATCCCTGGCTTCTTCAATAGCAGTATTTTTACTTTATATCTGGGAGGTAAGGAACGCATAACCTTTTGCACGACACTGGTTCTTTTACTTTTTCACCTAGACCTTTGATTGCATGCACAACTTCATCTACTCTTAAAAGATAGTTTGCAATGCATTATTTTCTTTCATCTTTAATTCTTCAAACCTTGCCTTATATGTTTGTAACTTTGCATGTTTAAATTTATCATCCCCTTCATAAACACCTTTGAATTTATCTCAAATTTCCTTAGTAGTTTTACGGTGCATAACCTTAGCAAACTCATTGTTAGCTATACCACACAATTAGGCATTTCTTGCTTTTACATTGTTTTCATAATCTCTTTTTTAAGCAGCATCAGTTAAAGGTGTTTTAGGTAAGGTATAACCATTTTCAACTGACATCCAAACATCATAACCAGTAGATGCAATGTAACTTTTCATCCTAACATTCCAAAAGGCATAATTTTGTTCCATCAAAAAGAAGTACTTTGTTTGACGATGCTCCTTCTAAATTGGCCATGTGTTCTATAACCAAAATCTGCTTAGATTGGTTAAATCTTTTGACAAGCACTAGCTCTAATAACATTTTAGAACACAAACACTGCTAGGGCGGGGGGGTGGTGAATTAGTAGTGTATATTTTTTAAGCTAATTTAAACTTCAACGTACTTTTGATTTCTAGTCTGATTTCCTTAAAACGGCAACAAAAGTAAATAAAAGCAATGCAAAGAATAATGCACAAGATGTCACATGGAAACACAACTCGGGAAAACCCACCCACTCCAAGGCTGCTGGGATCTACTGTCCTAATCCAGCCAACTGAATGAACTTCTCTTACAATTTTAAGTGCTTCAACCCCTAGGAACAACAATCCCTATAACAGAGAAACAACTCTGTTCATTTCTGAGTTACAACTCCCTTAATCTGAACAACAACTCAGATTATCATAAAGCTTCTGTACACGCAATACAAATCTGAGAATATATTTATTTTGTATCATCCTTTACAAACATGATTCTATACTGAATAACATTCTGTCTTATACAATCGCAACCTAAATCAGTTATGATAGTCAAAGATTTAATACCAGTTTACCGTTTTTATCCGCGCACATATCACTGTCCATTTTCAATCACCGCTTCCAACACTTCCAGTTCTTCACAGAATATATCTCTCATTTTACTTCACAATTTTATTGGCAGACATATTTTCTTATTTCCATTCCACTTTATACTGCTTTAGCTGCTCATGTACTTGACTCCTACATACCATTTTTCACACAATAGAAAGAAGTTTTTATAAACAAATGTGCAGATTCAGACCTTCAAACTGTTATAACTGATTCTAGTTAAGGCTTGATAAACTCATAATTAGGAGTGTGGATAACGTCCACCATTTCAATAATATCTAGGGGAAATGAGCCAGTTGCCACCCACATACGCAATGCCGCCACATTAACTGTTACCTTTGCCCACCAATTACTGTTCAAAAAAACCCTGGTACCTGCACACAAACATGCCAAAACAAATCACCATGAACACCAATAGTCATTCACTTTTTTGCATGTTTTAGTTTTCTTGATTGCTGATTAATCCATTTGTCCAAAATGTACTATAACGGCTATAGGGGGGTCTTAGTGGCAGGTATTGGGGGAACATTTTAAAATGGCACTTTTAGACCACCTCGCACTCTATGAGTTCTACAAAGAGCTCCGTAAATGCGGGAAAGCCTAAAGGTGAGCTTTAAGCTCTTCACTCACCTACAGAGGATCACCGGATAAATTGGCAGATTTCGATGTATGGATTAGAAACTGTAGGTGTACGAAGTTAGCCTGGGCAGCTACTGGGTCATTTCCCCTAGTTCTGCTCTTATTTCCTCCTGACAAGGCAAATTAATTCTTTTATCCCCACCGTTGTTTCATCAAACAAATTAATATTATGTGCGTTTCAAACCATATTTTATTATATTGCTGAATATGACTACCTTTTCTTTTTCCTGGACTGGCTACCACACAGGCAGCACCCGATACTTAAGTTTGTCTTTTTCTTTTCAGATAAGACAAATTCTTCTGGCTACCACACAGGCAGCTTATTCACAGAAAAGACAAAAACACTCTTCTATAATACTGCCGCTCTGCCATTTAATTACCCAGATCAGACAAATAAAATTATCTTTGCATTGCCGTGTATTTTGGAAATCATCTGAACTTGTCAAAAAACCAAAGTCGCTAATATTATTATCTTACACGCTTACTTTTATTATTACCTGTATGATTACAGCAGAGACATTGAGGACCAACTATTAATTGAATACCTGCAATCAAGTGTCCTCATCGATCCATAAAATCTAATACAAACCCTTCATGCTCAAGTCAAAAATCCAATGAATGCTGTTTATTAAGTCTATATATAAATTTAATGGTATCTTTATTCAATCTGAAGAATACAAAAACAGTACCACAACTAAGTTTCTACTTTCTATCATTATTGGGAATGCTTCACAGCCGGAGAGTTGAAACCAGGTCTATGCACTGACTGCTATCAACATGTACCACAGGTATTATCTCTGCAAGATTATTATTTCTGCAAGTTTTCTTAATGTCTTTTTGTCTTCAATGACACTACTGTTCAACAGGAAGAGGATAAAAAAGATGATGAAAAAGCAATCTGAAGCAATGCGTAGACAAGAGCAGTGTGAAATGTTTGAGAAAAGGAAGCTCAAACCCTTTCCAACCATAGTGCGGAATCTGGATTCCACACTATGTTTGGACAAGGCCGTTCAACCATTGTGAGGAATCTGCACTTTGTTTGGACAGCTGTGTTCAAGAATACCCTCAAATCTGCCCTTTGTCCTTAGGGAAATTCACACTTTGGATTGTGTTCCTTCATCAATTTGACCATTTTGGATTACAACCAAACCTTTACCCAATGATAGAATCAAATATAAAAGGTAGTAAAACAGAAGAAAACAAACAGAAAAATCAGAATGCAAATCAGGTGAAAATTGGGAGTTGGACTTTCATATGAAGATTTCATAAGTTCAACTTCAATATTAAGTTAAATTTGCCATACGAATGCTTCAGTTCTGTTTTACTTATTCATTTTTGCAACCTTGACATGAAGTTTCTCTTCTTGTTTTGCAAGAGAAGGAGGTGGAACAGATTCATCGTCAGAAATGGCTAGAGGAGGATGACTTGAAGTTGAAGACCCAGGTAGAATCAAAGAATCAATGCTACAAGTAGGGAGGAATTACCATCAACTTGGATTCCTGAAGTTCAATAAGTTCAAGGGCAATAATCCAATTACACACACAGGTGTGTGTGTGTGTGTGTGTGCACGTGCGCGCCTATAACTATCAGTAACTTAACATATTTATTAAATGAATATATTTGGTAATAAATATAATTCTAGGTTGGTAAATAAAAGATAAAACAGTTATTTCCAATAATTATTATTATTTGTCTAGTTCAAGGAGTTTCAAACCCAAGACCTCGTAGATGAGAAGCTCACTATTTATCATTGTGTTGTAGGCTAATACTTGGTATCGTCATCCATGCTTACATTACATATATAACTCAAGTTAATTCTTCACTTGATAAAAAAGAAATTAAAATGAGTGCATGGAGTTAAAAAGAATAATGATGAAGTTTCAAACAAATAAATGTTAATAAGGTAAGAATCAAAATTAAGTTATTAATAAAATTAATTGTTTGCTTCTTGTGAGGCAACTCCTCCAATAAAATAATGGTTTACAAATCCAGGAGAAGGAAGGTGGAGGGGAGGCTAGAGAATTGGTGGGTGGTGAATGAGCGAGACAAAAATCTGACTTTTCTCTGAGCATTTAAAGGAAGTTTTTTTGAACCCTAAAATTGCATTATTGCATATTATCCCTGGAAATATCTTGAGAGGTCCTACAGGTGCATCTTCTAAAAGTGTGAAAGTTGGTTGCTTGTACATATAGGAAGGATCTCAGAATTGCTAGGCATGGATTTGGGGCGGTAGGATCATCCATACAATCAAAGATCTGCTGCAGGACCCCGGATAGGATCTATTCCCAAAAAGGAGATCCCTGTGTGCGTGCATGTCTGTTATTGTTTATTGTTTTGAATGATACCTCTATTGTTAGTTCAAAATACCTATAATGTGTCTATGATGCAATCAGTGAAATACTTAGATAGATTTCTCATCCTAGATATGTATGGAATCATCTCTACAACTATGCTTTGAGAATGCATTTGGTTGTCTTCACTGTGTTTAAGTGCTTGAAAATCAGTTATATCTTTCCTTATTTTCTGTCCATCGTAGTGGGTTGATAATATGGTTTTGTTTGAGCCAAAATTTGCATACAACCTAGTATATAGGTGTTCTAGGAGTCAAACGAGGAGACCTTAACTGTGTCTACCTCTCTTTGTGCCCTTAGAACCCCCATCATGCATAGTTTTGGTCGTCAATCAAATCTGGAAGCAATATGTTTTTAAACACAATCTTGAAACAAATGTGCAAAAAGAATGCACAAGACAGATAAAAATATGCGCAAGAATAAGTAACAGATGCACAGTTGTGCAGATCTGAGAATTTACAGATACATACGCACAATTTGTACCCCAGCTGATGCATAGAAACCCATGTTTACTATGTTAACCCTAATATTAGTAATTACATTAATGCTTAGGAGTCACCAAGGGCTGTTTGAGTTATATTTTGTAAAGTTATAATGTTCATTATTGTACTAAGGTCATGTATGAAGTGTTTTGATTCCTTCATTGAATTTGAAATAAATTTTGATGATGGATTAGGATTTAAACTCGTCCACTGGACTTGGGTCACAAGAGGGTTCCTAAACCTAACCAATGGATGACTTGATGTTGACTGAGTGGCTTTCACGCTTCCTTAATGTTATGTTAGAGTAGGGGAAACTTATGTACTTTAGGTGCGTGTCTCACCATAGGTGCCAAAACCCAAATCGGTCGCTAGGAGAGATCCTTACGGTGAGTTTTCTAATCAAGTGGAAACCTTAATCAATTAATGTGGGAAAAGGGGGGATTAAACAAACTAATCAAGATAATTAATGTTGTGCAGCCCGCATATGTTCATTTAAGTACCAAAGTCCATGTAACTATTACAATAATAGATAGTTTCTATTATCTCTGTTTAGTATCTAATGGGTATCTATTGTAATCTTTTGTAAATATTAGAATGTTTCTAATATTTAGTTTTTTGTTTCTAGAATAGAATGTTTCAATTCTTTACAATTGCTTCTTAAGGAAACATCGTTCAGTCTCTTGTATAAGTTGATCTCTTGATCACTGTTAATAAAAAACAAATATTTTCCAATTACTTCCGTAATATGGTATCAGAGCCAATACTCTAAATTTTTTTGAAAATAGTTATAATTTCTTGGTTGAAATTATCTGCCTTTTATTTTCAAAATTATTTACATGCATATTTGCTTCCAACTCTCTCGATTATCCAACTACGGTTTCCGATCTGAGAGATCTAAATCTGTCGAAAGCTGATTCTAGGTGGGTTTTTTCGAGAGCTAAACTGGGTTGTCGTCAGATTTTTCTAGGTGCCTCGATTTTCGTGCCTCAACTTTTGAGCCAGTCGATCCAGAAATTGACAACGTATTCTTTCCGGGTTTTTCGAGCTCTCTTTTGGGTCACCCTTCAAATTATCTGGGTCTCTACTTTTTGAGGGTTGCATGTACTTGCATGTTCTTTGCATGTGTTGCTTTAGCATACAAAATCTCGTGTTTTGCCTCCCTTCAAAATTCTAGTGGGTTTTCATAATTTTTTTCCTCAAAAAAAATATCTGATGGGTTTTCATTTTTTTTAATGGGTTTCTATAAATTCTCCCTTTAAAATTTCTAATTTTATAATTCGCAAAGTTCTGTGGGATTCCTCTGTTGGGTTTGTAATTTTTTCCTCAAAATTATCTGTTGGGTTTTATCATTTTTTCTTTAAAAAATGAAGCTTCATATTATTGGGTTTTGATTAATTTTTTACTTCAAAAGTTGTGTTGGGTTTTGATTGATTTTTCACTTCAAAAATTATGTTGGGTTTTGATTGTTTTTTCCCCTAAAAAATCATGTTGGGTTTTGATTGATTTTTCACCTCAAAAATCATGTTGGGTTTTGATTAATTTTTCACCTCAAAATCATGACTTTTTGCGGTTTGTTTTGGAGCATTATGCTCATTTACAAAGTTTTTGAGCATTATCCAAAGTACCATCAGCAGACATCCTATGCTCTAGATTCAGAAGGATCCTGAAAGAAAAACATTCAATGCAACTATTGCCACAAGTTTGGACACATGAAAGTTGAACGTCAGAAGCACTTAGCTGCCCTATCTAAGCAATCTGGTAAGGAAACATCATCCAGTCTCTTGCATAAATTGATCTCTTGATCACTATTAATAACAAGCAAGTATTTTCCAATTACTTCTGTAATATGATACCAAAGCCAATTCTCTAAATTTTTTCAAAAATAAATATAATTTCTTGGTTGAAATTATCTGCCTTTTATTTTTGAAATTATTTATATGCATATTTGTTTCCAACTCTCTCTATAATCCGACTACGGTTTCTGTTTTGAGAGATCCGAATCTGTTGACTTCTATTTTGGTTTCGCAACCCATTTCTGTCCAAATTCGTCTATTTTTTTGCACATTTCTGCCATTTTTTGTGGTTTTTTCGCAACAGGGCCATTTTTGTTCAGAACACTAAATTTTTGTACTAGATCAAATTTTTTTATAGATTCTTGGTTTTTTGAGAGCTCAACTAGGTTGTCGTTTGTTTTTCTGGGTGCCTCAATTTTCATACCTTAATTTTTTAGCCAATGGATCCAAAAACCCCCAACATATTCTTTTTGGGTTTTTCGAGCTCTCTTTTGGGTCATCCTTCAAATTTCTCGAGTCTTCCATTTTTTGCCTCAAAGAACGCGCCTTCATAGATATGCTTTTTTCATTGGAAAACGTGCTATGCCAGCTCTGACTAATATTTTGCTCGAGGAAAACCAGAAGTTCAACAGTTGCAATAATGGCACATGTGTTGGGTTTTGATTGATTTTTCACCTCAAAAATCATGTTGGGTTTTGATTATTTTTCAACTAAAAAATCATGTTGGGTTTTGATTGATTTTTCACCTCAAAGATCATGTTGGGTTTTGATTGATTTTTCAACTCAAAAGTCATGCTGGGTTTTGACTAATTTTTCACCTCAAAAATCACGTTGAGTTTTGATTGATTTTTCACCCCAAAAATCGTGTTCTGTTTTTTCGATTTACTCCTAAAAATCATGGCTCTTTGTGGTTTGTTTTGGAGCATTATGCCCATCTGCAAAGTTTTGAAGCATTATCCAAAGTACATCAGCGGTCTTTTCAACAGACATCCTCCGCTCCAGATTCAAAAGGCTCTCAGAAGAAAAACATTCAATGCAACTATTGCCACAAGTTTGGGCACATGATGGTTGAATGTCGAAAGCACTTCGCTGCCCTATATCTAGGGAATCCGGTTCGCAGCCCACAACGAACAGTGCGGAGCACCTTGAGAAGATAGAATCTGTCTTTTATGCTTTTTGACAGCTTCGTGCTCTAGATAGATTAACCATTAAGGGAGGGTATTATAACAATAGATAGTTTCTATTATCTCTGTTTAGTACCTAATGGTTATTTATTGTAATCTTTTGTAAATATTAGAATGTTTCTAATATTTAGTTTTCTGTGTCTAGAATAAATTGTTTCTATTCTTTACGATTGTTTCTTAAGGAAACATCATTTAGCCTCTTGTATAAATTGATCTCTTGATCATTGTTAATAACAAGTAAATACTTTCCAATTACTTCGTAATAGTGACTACTAGACATGATCCTGGTGAGGGGGTATTGGGTCCATGTAATTGCTAAGCATGATCCCAACAAGAAAGACTATGCGATGACACTCACCTAGCCAATACTCTAGAGTCCTTATACGTTGATTTGTGGCACCTTTGGTAGTCCTTGTATTGTTGTTGTTTTTGCATTATTGTGCCTTGTTTTAGGAAGGGTAATCCTATACCTCAAATCTGCCTTAGGTTATCCCCTAGTTCAAGGGAGTGGGCCTTTTGTGGTTCTACGTGGTTGGGCAGAAAATGTTATCTATTACAAAGTAATTGGTAAAAATCTTGCTTGTTATTATCCGTGGCTGATGATCAACTTTCTCAGATTCCATCCAGTAAGACAGCAGTCGAGCTCTGGACACATCTCAAAGGTCTTCATGAGACTTCTGACAAAAGCAAAGCCTTCTTTTTGAAAAACACTTTGTTTTCTATTGTCATGGATGAGCGCACCTCGCTCTAGGCACGCCTAAATCAAATTCAAGAAATCCGTGATCAGTTACTTGTCATCGGTCGCAAGATGAAGAGGATATTGTGGTTATCACTCTTCGGAGTTTACCAAAATCCTATGCGCATTTTATCGAGACTCTCAACATCACATCTTCTGGTGTTGCTTTGAAGTTCACTGATCTCTGTACACTGCTGCTTCAGCAAGATCGATGGAAACAACAGTTCGGTAGCAACTCCAGTTCCACCTCCATAGAACAAGCCTTTGCTGCAAAATCCTTTCAGAAGGATAAAAGCAAATTTCAGCAGCCATCTCAGGAGAAGTCTTCTGCTCCAACATCAAATGGTTCTCGAAAGAAGAACATTCAATGCAACTACTACCACAAGTTTGGACACATGAAGGTTGAATGTCAGAAACGCTTAGCTGCACAGTCTAAGCAATCAGGTTCAAAACCCAAAGCGAACAGTGCAGAGCACACTGAGCAGGCGGAATTTGCCTTTTATGCCTTCATGGCTAAAAGACCTACAAATCATGTGAAGTCGTCTGTTTGGTACATTGATTCAAGTGCCTCTCGTCATTTCACTCACCGCAAAGACTAGTTTACTGACTACCAACCTTATTCAAACTCTGTAATTTTTGGTGGCAGAGAAGAGTACACGATTGTTGGTAAAGGCAACATTCAGATTTAGTCTGTTGGGAGGAATCTCATATTCCTTGATGTGTACTATGTTCCAGGGATGGAACTAAATCTACTCTCAGTCAATTAGTTGCTACAACATTCTCCACACTTAGCAGTCACCTTCAGTTCACATCAGTGCACCATTACTTATCAGGCGACTAAGTCTACTGTTGCAGTGGGTCTTGAGGATCATGGTCTTTTCAGACTTACTGATTCTAGTGATTCTCAAGACTTAGCTATGGCTGCTCGGTGGTCTTCTGTCAGCACACTTTGGCATCAGCGATATGGGCACTTAAATGTGCATTATCTCTCACAGCTTGCTCGGGATGAGCTTGTTCTTGGAATGCCACAGATTCAGACTCAAAAGCTTGGATTTTGTGACGCTTGCAAGGCTGGGAAGCAACATCACGTACCTTTCACCAGTGGCAATTCATGGCGAGCTTCTCAGATACTTCAGCTTGTTCATGCCGATATCTACGGCCCTATGGCCACTCTTGTTCTTGGGTCCAGGTATTTTTTGTTGTTTGTTGATGATTTCAGTAGAAAAATGTGAGTGTATTTCCTTAAAAAGAAATCAGATGCATTTCTTGTATTTCAAAAGTTTAAACCTTTAGTTGAAAAAGAGTCCGAGAAATTTATTATTACTCTTAGATCAGACAGTGGGGGCGAATTTTGTTCTAATGTTTTCTCCAGCTTCTTGGATGGACATGGCATCAAACGCCAGTTAACCACACCCCACACGCCACAGCAGAACAGTGTAGTTGAACGTCAAAACAGGACAATCACTGAGATGGCTCAATCCATGCTCAAACACAAACATGTTTTGAAGCAGTTTTGGGCAGAAGCAGTTAACACTGCAACTTATCTGTTGAACAGTAACCAACAATAGCAGTCAAAAGTAAAACTCCGGAAGAGGCCTGGTCAGGTCACAAGCCCAGAATCAGTCACCTGAAGGTTTTTGGATCCCTAATGCTTCACGAACCAAGTTGGATGCCAAAAGTCAAAAACTCATGCTTGCTGGATATAGCAGTCTTCACAAAGCCCACCACCTGATTGATGTTGAGACATCTCATTTCATCTACAGTCGAGATGTAGTCTTTGATGAGTAGCGAGGACCATTCATGCCTGTTTCTCCTGTTCCTGATCCAGCACACCAGCCTATGATGACTCATGATTTGGGAGTTCGGCTTCTATTAGGTCCACCTGATGGGAGGGCTCCAGTAGCTCCAACAACTCCAATTATACCAGTGATACCTGTACAGACACCTCCAGCTTCTCTTGCAGGATCACCTCGATTTGTAGATGCTTCACTTGAGTTTGATCCAGATTCTTCTAATGAGGATCCTGCTGATCAAGCATCTCCTGGTACTAATGTTGGTCATTCTCCTATCCGGCCTAAGTGGTGGGCTAAGACACTTGTTGATCTTCGTGCTGATGAGCTCATTGATGGGAGAACTACTCGAAACAAAGAGCAAAACTGTAGATTCTGTTAACTTTGCTCTCACGGCCAACCTTCACAATGTTTTTGAACCTCAAACATATTCCGAGGCTAAAAGAATTCCAGAGTGGGAACAAACCATGACATCTAAACACCAAAGCCTGCTAAAGAACAACAGTTGGGTCCTTTCTGATCTTCCACCAGGGAAGAAACCCATTGGCTGCAAATGGGTTTATAAAATCAAATACAAATCAGATGGTACTTTGGATAAGTACAAAGCTCGTTTAGTGGCGAAGGGCTTTTCTCAACGTCAGGGCATTGATTATGAGGAGACCTTTGCTCCTACTGCAAAGATGAGCACCATCAGATTAGTCTTAGCCATGGCAACACCATTTGGCTAGAAGGTCCATCAGATGGACATCAAAAGTGCTTTCCTGAATGGTGATCTCCATAAAGAGGTCTACATGACGCAGCTTCTTGGTTTCAAAGTTGTTGGTAAAGACCATTAGGTTCTTAGATTGGTAAAAGCTCTCTATGGCTTGACGCAGGCCCCTCGGGCATGGTACATATAAATTGATAAGTACCTCGATGATCAAGGCTTCAAGAGGAGTTCTTCAGACTCAAATCTATATATCAAGACTACTGACAATGACATCATCCTTCTAGTTATTTATGTGGATGAGATGATCATCACTAGCAGTTTGGCATCTTAGATTTGGGGAATTAAATAGAATTTATGCCAGTCTTTTGAAATGACTGACCTTGGGCTCATGCATTATTGCCTAAGTGTTGAAGTTTGGCAATAGTCTTCTAGTATATTCATCTCTTAGTCCAAATATGCCAGGGCCCTATTAGACAAATTTTGTATGCAAGATTGCAAACTTGCATCTAAACCTATGGAGAAAGGTCTCAAGTTATCGGCAAAATCCGATTCTCCTTTCGTTGATGATACTACATACAGGCAACTAGTAGGCAGCCTCATCTACCTCTCTGCTACTAGGCCTGATATCAACTTCGCAGTCAGCTATATTTCACGCTTTATGACAGCTCCTAAGGCTAATCATTGGATGATAGCAAAGTGTGTGCTTTGTTGTGTGAAGGGCACTTCAAATTATGGACTTTTGTACTCTCGAAGTTCTAATCCTAAAATCAGTGGGTTTAGAGATTCAAATTGGGCAGGCTCTGTTGATGATAAAAAATCAACATCTAGATATGTGTTCAGTTTGATATCCAGTGCAGTCACATGGACCAGTAAGAAGCAGGAGGCAATTTCTCTCTCCTCTACAGAGGCCGAATACAAAGGGACTGTTAAGGCAAGATATGAAGTTGTTTGGCTTCGTCGGATACTTGGGGATATGCAAATATCACCAGCAGGACCGACTACTCGATTTGTTGATAACGAAGGCATTATCAAGTTAGCACGAAATCCAGTCTTTCATGAACAAACCAAGCATGTGGATGTTCACTATCATTACATACAACAGCTGGTTGAAGACAGGACTATAAATTTGTAGTATGTTCCTACTACAGATCAAACTGTAGACATTCTCACCAAGCCTCTTGGTTCTGATAAGTTTGTCAAATTCAAGGAAAGCTTGGTGTTTTAGATGGATTAATCATTAAGGAAGGGTATTACAATAATAGATAAGTCGTCTATTATTAGTTAATGGTTATCTATTGTAGATATCTGGTTAGCTTTAGTTTGCTTTCGTTTTTTGCTTTCTCTAGAATAGAATGTTTCTATTCTTTATGATCGTTTCCTAAGGAAACAGCGTTTTATTCTTTCGTATAAAATGACCGTCTGGTCTCTGATAATTTCGGAAAAGAAATTATAATTCTCGGAAAAATTAAGAAATAGGCTCTGATACCATATTACAAAGTAATTGGTAAAAATCTTGCTTGTTATTAACAGAGCCCAAATGGTCAATTTATACAAAAGAATGAAACGATGTTTCCTTAGGAAATGATCGTAAAAAATAGAAATATTCTATTCTAGAGAAAGCAAAAAATGAAAGCAAACTAAAGCTAACTAGATATTTACAATAGATAACCATTAACTAATAATAGATGACTTATCTATTATTGTAATATTATCGAGGTATTGTTTGTGGTCTATGGTGATCCCTGCTTATGTTTCATTCTTGGCTGCAATTGAAGACCTTTCTATTTGCCATGCATTTTGAAATGATGTAGTACAAATGCATACATTTGATGTGAGCTCCTGAAATGAGGCATTGATATTTTATGTTAATGTATATTGAAATGAAAAGCAATGTAATAGGGATGGGTAGTTGTAGGAACGTTGGAAGTATCTGAATAATATGTATTATGAATTACATGTAATGAGAGATCACATCGAAAAATCTTACCTTCCTTCTCTAAACGAATATTCCTTCAAATGTGGAAATTTTGGAAGATTATAATGTTCTTACATGTGAATGGTTTATCTATGCTTTGAAATGATGACCAGCAAAATGTGTAGACATATTATGAATGAAACCAGTAACCAAACATTGACTTAGTAAGTTTATTAAAGTAATAGAAATAGTTAAAGTGCAATATATGTAATATAAACTTGGAATGAATTAGACTTACTTATTTATGCATTAAAGAAATAATAATAAAGTTGGAGTAGTTAACTTCTATTGATTCAATAATAGTGTCAAGGAACCTATAGGACACGTCTTTACATGTATTGGTTTCTAATGCACAACGGAAGTAGATAATATTAAAGCAAAAAAACTTTAGTCACATTTTAGACCTGTCCTCACGGGTTCCTCGGCGAGGCATTACAAATGTCATCAGATCCCTAAGTTGTTACACTGGGAGCTCTAGGGTCTATCTATGCTTAGAAAGGAGTTATTTTCTTATTGCAAACTTATACTTAACATATTAGATAACTTGATTAACCATAAGGTACTCGATTGCTTATACCTCTCCTTGCTACAGCCCAAGATGTCTCTTGCAACCCGTGGAAGGGCTGGGAGTGGAGCTCACAATTCTCCTCCTAGATCTCATCAAGAAAGCTCTCAAGGGGATTATGAGGAAGAGCGGTATCAAGTGTATGCTAGGGGTGAAAGGAATGATAGCCAAAGTCATAACTCTAAGGGTGCCCAAATGAGACAGCTCATGCAACAGATTCTGCAAAGGCTTGTTCACATAGAGAACAAAGTAGATCACAATGAAACACACCACTCTCATCATAATGAAAGGGAAAGAGATAGAAGTCCTAGGAGAAGGGCAGCAACAGTGGAAGAAGAGACTCCAATGATTACTCACATGAAGGACTTACTCAGGGTTAAAATATCTTTCTTTGATCGAGAAGGAGGATCAACAGCAGAAACATGGTTGTTTGATCTTGAGAGATCTTTTGCTATGCATCCCTTTAGTAGTGATGTGAAGACTAGATGCACCATCATGCATTTAAGAAAATTTGCATTGTCCTAGCGGCATATGGAAGAAGAAAAACTCCATGTTAGCATTGGGAACTTTTCTAGGAAAGTTTTAAGGATCGGTTCTTATCAAATCAATGGAGGTAAAGTAGGGCAGAAGAATTTCTACCATCTAAAACAATTATCCATGGCAGTAGAAGAGTACAAGTGGAAATTAAGCCTTACTCAAAGTAAAAAGATGGTGGCCCTATCCTTGTACAACACTTCATCTGAGGATTTTCATTTTGATTTAACTGATCGCATAGTTGGAGGGGTAGCAATTTTTTTGCCTAAAACTCTCCGAGATGCAGTAGTCACAGCCCTCCTTGTTGAGAGGAATGTCAACATGAGCTTGGGTGGTCATTCCAGAAGTCGCATGAATAACACTAGTTCAGGTCCCAAAGGAAATCAAACCCAGGGAGCTTCAGGCTGCAAGAACCACACAAAGAATTTGGCAGCAGCTTTATTTCAAGATCTATTCAGAAAGAAGATGGTCAAGAAAATAAGATTATCAAACACTTCAGAAGATAAATATAACTGATTTACCGTCTCATAAATTATTTTTTGATCCCAAGGATATTGAAAATCTTCTATCATATTCAGATAGGGTTCTGAAATATGGAGATTCAGCATCATACCTTTATGAGGGTGATGAGACATGTCATGTTCAAATGGTGTTGAATGATGTAGAAACTTGGATTATAGCTAGGTGACTATTACCTCTGATCCGACTTGAAGAAGTCTGACGAGTTCAATATTTGTTTCCAAAAAACAACTTCTCTATGATGTATTGTTTTGTTTAATGTTTAGTTTGTTCTATGCTGTTATTCCTAAAGTAGGAGTGTTAGAATAAGACATATTAGAACTACACTCTTTTCTGCATATATTGAGAAAGAGTTGAAGACGTGTCTTTTAAATTCCAATTCAATGTCATTAGTAAGTCAATGCAACTAGCATAATTATAAGAAGTTTTTGAGTTGTTATATACTTACAAATATGTTTACTGTGTTTGATGAGTAGAATAGATTTGAGTCCTGCAACAATGTGTCCTCTGCTGTTCTGTTCTGTTCTGTTCTGTTCTATGTTCTTGTTATTTTTAATTATAAGTGGATAGAAAAGGTCAAAGGAGGTAAATTAATCATTTTCAGATATGTAAAGCTTGCATTGACATTCCGATCAAGAACACAACTAATTCAACAACCGCTTCATTTCAAGACCTACTCAGAGAGGAGAAGACAGACCTGTTCAGAAAGGAGATGACAGAGAAAATGAGATAATCAAATTGACTAGTCCAAGATCTAACACTTTAAAAAACCAGAAAATGGTAGATCTGCTGTCTCGTCAATTCTCTTTTGACCTTGCGTACTTCAAAAGATCTTCTATCATATTCTATTGCTTGCATTTAAGTCGAAGGTTTCGAAGCAATCAACAAGTGTTTAAATATAAAGAGTGTGGGGTACCTTGCCTTCGGAGGAGGCAAAATCTACAGCGGGAGGGCAAGGAAGCAGCCGCTTGTATAGCCCTGCAACTGCCATTCGCTTTCGCCTCACGCCGCCTGTTTAAATTTCAAAACTAATAGCTTAAACTGGAACAAAAACATTCGAGAAGAATTGCTGACTTATAGTGAACCACACCAACGGAAATATTTTCTGCCCGAAGGCTACTTTTTATCATGCTTTGTCCCGACAGTCCCACCGCATCTCGGATTTGGTCGCTGTGTACATTTTAAAAATTAAACTTATTCAGGTATTTTAATAGTAGTGAAGTTTATGTTCTAAATATTTATGGAATACTAAATTTTCTTTCAACACAAGAAAATTTAAAAAAATGTCAAAGATATATGTTTGGACTTCATCTCTTAATTAGTCTCATTTGGAAGAAGGATGGATTAAACTAAATTTTGGTAGGGTCTCTAAGGGTGGTCATGGCCATTTAGAGTCGAGTATTTTATCAAAGAATGCAAGGGAAACACCTTGAGAATTGGGGTCAAGAGATTCTTTGATGGAACTAATAATGAAGTTGAATCTCAGACAGCTCTTCTAGCAATTCAAAAAGCAAGACAACTTGACGTAAGAAAACTACATCTCAAAAATGATTCAAATGTTGCAACAATAGCAATTTTGAATAGTAACTCAAATGCATGGTATTTGAATAAGTATATCAAGAGGAGTTTGAAAATTATAAGGTTACTCATGTAAAGTAAGAAGGTGATTCAAACACGGATGTTATGTCCAAGGTAGGGGTAGGATAGTCGTACTTAGGGAAGGAGGTAATGGAATACCTTAGAGAGATAAATGGAGCATGTTTAGATTGACAGTGTAGGTTTTCATTATATTGAGATTTATTTTAAGTATATATATAGCAAGTAGCTAAATTATTTGATGCTAACAAATAGATTGAAATTTGAATTTAAATTTAGCACAAATATTGGTTGAGCTTATTAAAGAAGCCTTTTGAAATGGCGACGCTTATACGATGTCAAATAATGATGAAGGGGTTAATGATGCAGTGATAGAGAAGGGAACAAGCATAAATGTCAAAGAATGCAAAGTACAATATATTTTCCAAGGTGGATAGTGGAATGATGAGGTAGTGGAAGCCTATAGAATAGGGCATTATGTTAAGAGTGGTTAGGTCAGGTCCATAGTGATTAACTTCACACAAATAGAACATGGAGGAGTTTGGGATTGTTGGTGTTAGCAAAATCCATGGAGGCCAATTTCACTCTTAAAATGCTTCGTCATCGAAGGCCATTCTATGGAGAAATTTCTAGGTGAAGACTGAAAGGGATTTTAAATTCAAGGAAGCCAAATTCATGCAGATCTTGGACATTTTGTTGCATGAAGGATTCATGATAGTTAAGGATAAAAACATAACATTTCATTTCTGTTGTTGAACCATATTTGCAGGGGTTTCTTTCCTTTGGAAAAACATGTGGCTTTTTCTTATCTTGTGTCAAAAAGAGATAAAATCATCTTGGGATCTGGGCTTTTGCAAATTTGATTCTTTTAGTTTTTTTCCCTTCATATTCCACATGGTTCTCTTGCAATATTTTGTAGATATCAAATCAATGGAAAATAAGACTTTCCTTGGTTTGAAGACCTCATAAACATATTGGATTTTATGTATTATTATTAGAATTTTCTCTAATTCCTACTTATATCTTGAGGGTTTGATTCATCTTTATAGTTACAACTTCATGTATTTGCATCTCTTTGATTTTGTGTTCTCAAAATTAATAGTGGCACATTTTTCACGAAAATGTTTGTATCGACTTCTAGGAGTAGTTTCTTTGTTGTATATTTCCTTATAAACTTGTGTTGTGAAAGAGAAAAGAAACTTATAATCACAATTCTAACTACATATTTATTACATTTGTTGTTCTTTAAAGCTTTTTTGAATTTTTGTGCTCTTGATTTTTTAATGGCATCATGGCCACACTCTTATACCATGGATCTCATTTTGGCTTCTTATGCTATTTTGATGAAAATATATTGGCATTGTAATTGTTCATTGTACATATGAACTTTACCAATATTTTCTCAATGAATCACACTTGTTAGCTCCATCTATTTATCATTGCTCACATTAATAGTTCTAAGGCATTTCTAACCGATACTCGTGACTAATGTTTATCTAGTTGAAAAATTAACATCTCATTATTGTTATCTTATTCCTTAATATCTCCAAACATCTCAGTCAAAGTAGGCATATGCCAAATGTGAATTGTAATGCCCACCCATAGTTATTTTTCTAATCTGATTGTCAAAACTATTTTAGGCCTATTTCATGTCTGTGTCAGTTTTAGGGATATTTGATTAACATTTATATTGTATTATTTCATGACTTGCATTACATATGTATCAAAGATGATTATGTTATTGATTATATTTCACATATAACTTAATGAATATGACTACTTTCAAATTAATGATGCTTTGATGATTCCTAGTTAGTAAATGTGATTTCTTTCATAACGATGTTAAATGAGATGTCTTTAATTATGACTATGTTTGTATTCATAGAGATGCATTATTATATATGAGCATTTGATAAGTTGACTTGTGATTTATTATGATACTTATCTCATACTTGCATGTGTATGTTGTGTGTGTCTTTTTTACCTTTTTGTTTGATGTGTTAGATGTGCTTAAGGGAGGGAGTCATAGTCACCTGCTAGTTGGGATCTACATGTATATATGTATATATGCACATGTACATGCTCGTCTTTTATGCAGGATTTAGGTATCAGACATCGACTTCCCTGACTTGCCAAGATGAGCATGCCCTATTACAATACTCAAATGGTGAGAATGGGAAGATAATGTTCACATCCAATCCCAAACATAGCCTAAATACTTGTCCTGCAAGGAGGATTCCTAACAAACTATCTACCCTTTTAAAACTCGTGAGTCTTTTATGTGTATGTGGTTTGATTCTTGCTTTGGTTGATTTTCCTTATACATTTCTTAAGGTTTGACTTCTTGATTTTTTTGATAGACTAGTTATTTACGATTCTTGGATCGATCATTGATATTGATTTATCAAATGTTATTTTTTTTTTTAATAATATTTTAGATTACGGTAAAAGCAGTTTTTGAAGGGGCCTTGAAACCCTTTAATAAAAACAAGAAAGATAGGCAATTAAGACCACCAAGAATAGTCCTGAAACCTACTGAAAAGCAGAAAGAAAATCAAGTTTTACAGGGACCTGAAACCACTAGCAAAGTTCAATAAAAGTATCTAGGTTTTACAAGGACCTGGAACCTGAAACAAAGTTTTACTAAAAAATAGGACCAGAACCAGAAACCAAAACCAAAAACATAGACCAGATGAAGGACCTATACATAAACAAAAACAACACAGAAGACCCAAAGCTTCTATTGCAATTTTGTAATCATCTTGACAGCCTCCCTCCCGATCGTAGCAGTGTTTTGAATGGAAGTGGCAGCCGAAATCGCAACAGCTTGCAAGGCTTTCTTCCTCGAACTTTGCCTTGTCCTCTTACTCAGGCCCTTCGAAGAAATAGTGTCTTCATTTACTCTTTTTCCAAGGCTAGCTATAGTGGCACAAATGCTTGATGTTACCTGCTCCATTTTTGTACCACTTTCCTTGATGAGCATTCTTAGATTTAACTCATAATCTTTAAGTTTTTTAGGGATATCTCCCATTTGCACCTCCAAGTGATTAATTATGGCCCGATCAGCATCCTGGTTGTGTTGCATTATTTCCACTTTCTTCTTTAGCCCCATAATTTCATTATAGATCCAAGAATCAACTTGGAGAATAGAGTCTGCTTTGAGCTTTGCAGAATGTAAGAAGGAAAGCTTGTTGTCCCTCTGCGGTAAATCACAAATGTCATCAGTACTCTCATGTAAAGGGGAATCAACCTTATCCATTTGCTCATCCCTATCCATTTGGACCTCCTCTCTGTTTCAACAGGGGCTTCTTGCTGAACTGGATCCTCCTTTTGTTGTTCCCCAGTCTCTGTAGAAGGAGTAGAATCTAGAACCATATGATCGACATCCTTCATAGTAACTAGATCATCAGTTAAGTTATCTTTGTCTTTAACACTCCCCCCGAACACAGTGCGATTACCTTCATTGTCAGAGATGCTCTATTCTGAGTTACCCTCTAAAGTATCCTCCTCTTTTTCTTTATCAAATTTTCCTTTTTTTTCGGGTATCCCTCCAAATTTGAGCTGAATTCCCCAACATCTGTCTCTTCCTCTTCCTCCAAGATATCCTTCTCAGAACCCTCAGAACTCTCTGACTTCAACTCTATTTCAACAATATGTTTCTGAGAACTTGAGGGTTTAGGTTTAACCTTTTCTTTCCCTTTAACATTCCCATCCATCATACACTTCTTGGACTGAGAACCTTTCTTCTTATCAGAAGAAGGAGTCGAAGCAATGGACTTATTTTTACAAAAGCCCTCAATAAGAAGTATCAAACCTTCATGTAAAATAGGTTGAGACTCCTTCTTCCTATGGGCAAATAAACTTTGAAGCAACGAAAAACACAGATAGAAAGGGAAAGAAATTCTATCCTTGTATCTAAAATGGTTGAGGAAAACAAAATGAAATTTGTGAACTCTTTTGTTCCTACCATCCAGGATAAAATACTCATGAATGCAGCAAAGCACATCACGCCATATACCTTTAATCTGCTCCACATCAAAGAAGTCTCCACTCTTTTCCAGCTGCTTCTCCTCATCATCCATCTTTGAAAATTTTATAGGCTGCTTTGGAGATACTGGTTTGTTTTGAGAACTTAATGTCATGTGTGGGGAGCCCCATGACCTCGACAATGAATTCCTTAGTAAGCTTCATAGTGACTCCATGGAGAGTAACTTTGTCATCAGCCCAATTTTTAAAGAAAGCGGCAGTGATATGGGGTTTGAAGCCATGCAAATGCTCTAGATTACTAACCACCTTCCCTTTCTGAAGAATCTTCCAAACATCTTGATGAGCCTTCCAGTCATCACATTTTTTGGGTTCTTGTTTCCGCGGCTCACCCCCCATTTTGCCAAGCAAACACAAAACCAGAAACACCCAAATACAGAATGCAGAGAGTTTGAAAGGAAACCAATTTTTAGTTACCTGATTTGGAGGTCGCCTTTTAGAAGATACGTGTTGAAACCACATAACATTCACATGAATGTACCTCCTCGGGGAAGGTAATCTGACAGTCGTAAGGCCACTCCACCAAATCATTAAATTGCTAATCCAAATAAATCTTTCCCACTTCGAAATGAATGGCTTCATAATTAATAATCGTTTTAAGATCAACATGCTTTTTTAATTCCTCATGCCACCTCACCTTATCCCCCGTTTGAACAGCACAGTTGGCTATCCAGTCAGCAACACCATTGGCCTCGTGGTATGTATGGGAAATGACCACCTTATCAAACTTTTGAATTAAGGTTTTAATTTCCATAATCGTAGCTTCAATAGACCATGAGATAACATTTTTATTATTTAGGGTATTTATAATGTTCAAAGAATCACCTTCCAACCATAATTTGGAATACCCCAACTCAACAACTAGCTTGATAGTATAGAGGGCAGCAGTGGCTTCAGCAATGTGGCTATTAGATTTACCAATAGGGATAGCAATAGCATCAATAACATTACTCACATCATCTCTTAGGACCCCTCCACATCCCGCTCTTCTCGGGTTTCCCTTTGCAGCTCCATCAAAGTTCCCTTTGATCCATCCAAAAGGAAGCGCCTTCCATTTTATAGTCAATCTAGGATTATCAGTTTTCAAATTGGACCTTTCAGATCGTAAAGGTTTCTCAAAGTGGAAAATTTGCTCAAAAATTCTCTAGGATTTAAAGTTCTCCTTGATGGCTCTAATGATATTCTAACCTAGCACCCATCCCAGAAGATCTTTACTCCTAAAAATTTGATTATTTCTTTCTTTCCAGATTCCCCACCAAAGGTGAGGGAGAGTAAGTTTCCAAAGAAAAAGAGCATTAGGATCCTTAGAGGGGCAAAGCTAGCTTCTAAAAGAGAGCTCCACATTATTTTGATGGACCCATGTTATACACTAAAAGTTAAGAATCTCCGTCTAGACTTGCTTGGTGTAGGAACAATTCAAAAACATATGGTCTCTATCTTCAAAACCATTTTTTGCATAAAATACACCTGTTAACCACATTAATACCTCTTTTTTGCAAATTATTTAGGGTCAGAATTTTATTTTGAAGCAAAATCCAAAAGAAGATATTAATTTTGGTAATGAGACCCTTAATCCAGGCATGAGATCGAAGAGGTTGACTTCCCTTATCCTTTGAGGCGAATATAGAAGAGACTTTAAAATTGCCACTAGGGTCAGCATGCCAAATAACCTCATCCTCACGATTAGGATACAGAGAAACAACATTGAGAGATAATTGGATATTGGTGAAGCCTTGATCAACATCAATTAAATTCACCCAGGAATCATTCTGCCAATAATGACTAACTAATATGCCAAATCTCTACTTGCATTGGTCAACAAGATCATTGTCAAGGACATCTTCAAACAAGGGATGATCCATTAACCAAACATCTTCCCAAAATTTCACCTGAAGCCCATTACCAATTTTCCATGAACATCCTTTTCCTAGAGTTTTCTTGGTCCCTTGAACAACCCTCCATATAGAGGAAGGATGAAAAACATTAGGAGCAGAGAAGAAATTAGGAAAGGATTTAGCATTGAAGAGGTATTTTTGTTTCCATATGGTGCTCCACTCTTTGTTATCATGATAGACTCTCCAACCTTGTTTTGCTAAAAGAGCATCATTCATGCATCTGATTTTCCTGATTCCCAAACCCCCTTCTCTTAATGTTTGCAAACATTATCCCAAGTAATTAAAGGCATTCTTCTTTTCTCCTCAGAACCAGTCCATAGGAAATTTCTTTGAATTTTTTCAATAGACTCAGCATATTTTGTAGGGATTCTAAAGAGACTTAAAGCATAAGTAGGTATGCTTTGAAGACAAGCTTTGAGGAGAGTTAACTTACCTGCCTAGCTTAAAAGATTCCCTTTCCATCCCATAAGTTTCTTACTGAATTTGTTAATAAGATCTTCCCAGAAGGTATCAGGGATCTTCAGACCTAGAGGGAGGCCTAAGTAAGAAGAGGGGAGGGATCCTATAGAACATCCAAGGATTTTAGCAATTTTGTTTTGTCTCTGGATAGAGGTATTAATAAAGTACACAACACTTTTATTCCAATTAACCAACTGACCAGAGGCAGAGGAATATAGGTTAATAGCTTGCTTCAAATTTCTGGCTTCCTTAACTTCAGCCTTACCCAAGAAGATGGTATCATCAACAAATTGTCCATGAGAGCAAGCAAGAGGATGGGAGGAAGGTTGTAAATCCTTAATGAAACCTCTATGGATCAAATCCCCAATATGCCTCCCCAAGCAATCAGCCATGATTACAAAAAGGATAGGAGAAATGTTAAAATAGGACATTTTTGCATTTATTGTTATTATTGGAATTATATGGATTTTCAATTAAATTAAAAGGTTTAATTTAAAGTCCTAATTTAGAAAATTGCATTAAAAAAATTAGAAATTAAATATTAAATATTGTGTAGCAATATTATTTAATTAATAAAGATTTAAAATTTAGTGACATTTAAATAATGCGCTTAAGTTATATTTATTAATTAAATAATAAATAAATATTTTTTTGAATTTACTTTTAATGATAAAGTTGATAAATAAATAAATTATAATAATAAAATATTTTAATTAAAAAGTGAATTAAGTGGGCGTGAAAGGAATAATTAAACAAAGTAATAATAATTTTAGAGTTGTAGAGATAGAAACCCTAAAAGGGAATTAGAATTCTATATTATAGGGTTTCCAAGTCATTATTACACACACACAAGTTTTGGAGAGCAACTATGGGGTTTTGAAAAGAAGAGAATTTTCGTGGCTTGAAGGATTTTGCTTGCAATAGGAATATGATTCGGTTGTCAGATTTTAGCATCAATGTGAGGTAGGGTTTGAAATCCCGTGAATGCATTCTCAATTTGGAAAAGATATGTTTGCTTCATGCTTGTTTGGGTGTTTAGAATTTTGTTTGTCATTTTGATCATTTCTCCAGATCTAATTGAATGAAATTAGTTTCTCATTTGTTTACAGAATAAAATTTGGATAGAAAAATGAATTTTGAGGCTAGGGTTTGATGGAAATATATTTGGGATTGAATTTTGTTTTGTTTGTTTTTGAAGAAAAAAATTAAATGTAAATTGTTGAATTTCTCCATTAAATTTTGGTATGAAAACTTGTATTTATGATCTCCTTCCATTTTTTTAAAAAAAAGAGAGAAAACCAGTTAAAAAATAGAATCGTATATGTAAATATAATATGTATATTGCTAAAAATTGTTTATTTGTTTTTTTTAAATGATTTTGAAAAAAAATAACTTGCTAAAAAAAATACAGCCAAAAAAAAATTCATTAGAAAATATAAGAGACCAAGTGTATTTATAATATTAAAAGAAAAAATGAAATCATACAAAGCGCTATACATGCATCATCCATTTAACATAAAATTCAATAAGGAAAATGAGCGAGGGGCATGTGACTTTTCTTCCGCCACCAACCACATAAAGTTTTATATGTAAAGGTTTGTTTTCCTATATATATATATCTATGATTTGGGGGCAAACTAAAAGTTAGATGTATTTAGATTAGTTACCATTATTAGTCTCACCTAGCATAGGCAAAGACTATAGTTTTCAACTTCTTCTTTCTAATTAGTTTATTTCTTGATATCTGTGCATAACTATTTTATTGTATAGCCTTTAAAAATTATTCTATTAAATTGAATTTTATCTTCTTTTTAAGGATTGGTTGTTGGAGATTTACTTGGTAGTCTTATTATTTTTAAATTCTAAAAAATATGTTGATCTTTACATATGTATTTTAAGCTTTAGGCATGTCTACATGCAAGACACACATCACTATAGATATGTAGAGAGGACATGTTAGAGGCATTTAGAAACAAATAAACAATATTAGAAAGGCACAATCACATCTCTTTCAATGCACTTTCACATTGTCAATTTGGATATTAAGTTTCAAAAATTTGTCAACAAAATTCAAATGATTTAAGATGAATTTGTTATCTTCCCTTCACTACTCAGGCAACAAAAAGATTTGGGCCTTATCTTCATTTTCTTCCCCACTTTTTTGTAATTCTGTTAATTGTAGTTAGCAACAATTTGATTATGCGTTGGTTAGTGGCGATTGATGTTTCTCGGCAACCCTCTATTGTATGGCAATTTTATTTCACCACCACCTCCATGTGTGGGGGATTCTTTCATTCAAACATTTTCTTGTAGCTTATTTTTCCTTTGGTAGTTCTTTTCTTTTTTCAAAGATTTTTTGAGCAATCTTCTAAGATGTCAAAATGTAGTGTAAAAGATGACAAATTGCTTTCCTTTTAAGAACTTGACAAGTTTGTTTTGGTAACATCATTTTAGAAACAAATATTTTAGTTTTAGTAACTTCATTTTAGAAATTTATTTGTTTTGGTAGTACCTAATGGTCATGTCATTCATGACTGTGTCCCTTCTGACTTTAACATGTAACTGTATTTTAAGGAACTTCTACTTGAGAACTGTAGTTTTATTGATACAACAACAAAATTGCTTGTGTTTGTTTCTTTCCATAGGTTGTTTTCCTCAACAAATTATTTGGTTTTATTATTTTTAATTGCACAAATATATTATTATTTTTTATTGCAAAGGTACATTATCAAGAGGCTCTTTCCAGTACAATTGTCGGTCAATCAATCTAGTTTGATAAAAGTCCGATATTAATTCTACCATTCATCAAACCCACTTACATAATGAACATCCTCTACCATCCAGCCTTCTCAAAGAAATAATAGTTTTTCTTCATTAATTGTCATCTAATAGTCAAAATTTCATATCATTATTTGATTACTTCTCAAATGCATCTCAACAACAAAATAGAAGTGAGAAGTTAATATGGGGTTGAAATTCATTCAAAAATACATACATCATAGCCTTCTATCAATGTTTCTATTCTTCATTAGATACAAGTTAAAGTGTGAACACTATTTTTCTGCACTTTCTCATTATTATATTGGTTATACCTGAGAAGATATCTTTGGACAACATGCAACAATGTGCACATAGAGCTTACAAGTATATACCAAAGCTACCTTATGTACTCAACAATGTTTATCCACAAAAATAGGTATGTCTCATTTTGTTATAAACTGCTTGTCATTTTTCTATAAATATATATGTAGAAAAGCTGAGAAAATCAAACTATTTTGTTCAAAACTATAATAGGTCCATAATTAACATTAATCTGTAACTCAATTATAAAAAATGTACACACCTCTATCACAATTATAAATTTTTTTGACTATGTTTCATTTTTCATTGACCTATATTTTGCATCCAAATCTCATAAATCAATAAACCACAATAAACCACAGTAGAAGGATTTTTTGAAAATAATCCAAAAACTTGATTTTGCAAGAAAGAAAGAAAAATAGTTAATGGAAAACAATCAATAAGTATTATTTTTAGAAAAATAAAAGACCATTTCCATAGCATAGATATTCTAAGTATATTTAGTAAACCAAAAATATTATATGTAACACTGAAATTTAAAAATTGATACAAAAAATATAATAGAGAACAAATTTATTTGTTCGGATAATTTTGTATAGTTGATAAATTTATATACAAAAATTAAACTTACATTCATGATAAATATAAATATGATTTTCATTTATAATATTATAAATTTATTTTTTTTATTTATAAATTTATATAGTATAACTATCGAAGTAACTTTATAGATTGCCTAATATAAATGTATATTTAAAAACTACTTATAAATTTTAAATATAGGAATAAACATTGATAATAATATTGGGAATAAACATGAATAGCTAGTGTCAATGTGTATTAATTTCTATACCAAAACTAAACACGAATATAGATAATTTACTCAACCAAATTTATCTTATACATTAAATCCTTTATATAAACATTATATAAACTTTTCTACAGAACATATAGAAAATATCAAATCAGAAAAGTTTGTAAAAATACATATAAAATTAATATGGAGAATAGAAATGCTCCCCATGATGTTCAAATAAATACCTTATCTATGGTCTCGATGGTGTTCACAAAATCTATGGCTCTATTTGTAACAACAAAACTCTGCTCTGCAATTGCCAAACACTATAACCCACACCATTATTATAAGAAGTCGTGACACAAATATTGAATGTTGGTAGTTGTATTGTTAAAGAATTGTTGGCCATCTAAAATAATGAAATATTGAATGTTGGTAGTTGTACTGTTAAAGAACTGTTGGCCATTTAAAATAATGAATGTTTGTAATTGTATTTTTCAAGATTTTGAATCAGCATGAGAAACTTTTAAAATAAAAAGAAGTCATTCTTATTTATTTATTTTCAAATTTTTAAAAAATATATATGGCCCTAGTATGAAGCAGAAATGCTATTAAGCCTGAATCTATTTGACACGAGGGAGTTACAATACTACATTTAATGCTAAAGACATAAGAGACTATTACATACATTTTGTTTTATTAATAACATTAGACATTGAAAACTGAAAAAAATGTAATCTTGTAAAATTGAATTTCTCATACTTGTTGACTATGCCTTCACATTAAAATCTAAATATTAAATGATCATAAAAGTTCAAATTCAATGATGATTATTGAATTAGACCACACAATCAAACCATTGAAAACACCATCTTTGGTGTATATTCTCTCACATTTAGAAGAGGTTGCAATATGTGTAAGAATGGACTAGATGCATGAACTTTTGACTAAATGCCAAACCTTCTAGTTCTAAATTAAATATAGAAGGCTGCAAACGTTGCTATTTGAATGGTAGCACTATTATAAGTAGTTATTTTAGGCTTTTAGGTCTATCATTTTTTGAATATATCTTTGCATAAATTATTCTTGATTTTATATTTTTCATATGATATTAATGTATAATTATAAATAAGTTATAAAAAAAAGTTAAATAATTTCTTCCACAAGCATATGGGTGTTTTGTGAATATTTAACAAGTATATTATTTTATTAATAGAAAGGGGCAATTCAAAAAAAAAAAAAGAGAAAAACTTCTAGAAGGACTAATTTATTACCATTTTTTACACACATTTTCTCTAGTATTATAATTCATAAATATCTTACTCTTTTTTCATAAAATGTATCTAAAGTGATAAGACTTTTCAAATTTTAAAATACAATTAATTTAATGTTTCTCTCTAATTTAATTATTTTTTAAGAGGTAGGACTCAAGTTGTAACACAACTCTTGTTTATATTAATTTTAAATCACTTTAGTTATTAAGTAATTTGATTTGTTTTCTTGTAATTACTAAATGATATTGAATTTTATTATGATTTAAGTGCATGTATTATTGTTGTTTAGTTTTTTCATTAGTTATATTTATTGTAAGTTAGTTTTAATTATTATTTAGTAATAATTATATATGTATATCTATTTTCTTTAAATAAATAAAAGTGAAAGTGTATGCAATATTTATTTATTTAGATTTTTAAAAAATTGTGTAAAAGAGGAGCATGCATATTTATTTATTTTATTTATTTGAGATTTATGTAATGATTTATTTGGTTATATTAAATTACAAGGAAAAAATTAAAATATATTTATGTTCAATTAGACTTCAAATAGAGAATTGTTTGTTATTCAATTAGAATTCAAAATTGTTTTAGTTTCTTTTGGTATTCCTTGTTGCATGAGGTGATGTATACATATGGTTGTTTTGGAACTTTTGTGGTTTTCATTTGTGATGTGTTTTCTTTTGTGAGTGTTTAGCTGGCCAAGTTAGGTGTGCACCAGAGGCTTTTGTATTTTCTTTTATTATGTTTATCTAACTAGATATCATGATGTGTCATGTGATTCACATTGAAAAGTTACATTTGGTTGAGCATTTATGTTTACTTGGGGTTGAGAACCAACTTGTTTTCAGGTTGACTATTAAGGAGCTAAGTTCAATCTTATGGTGTTGTGGTATGGGACACAAATGTGTTTATGTGCTTAGGAGAGGTTGTCTAGGTACATGTCTTTGGGAGTGGCTTGTAGTGGGGGTCTAAGACCCGAAGTGGTTGGTGTCAGGCTAATCTATTGTAAATTATGTAATAAGTGATAATCTAGTAATTAATATTTTGGGAAACACACTAAAAAAGATACATTAGAGATATTGTCTTGCCCATGCCTTAAGTGCTTGTATAGACTAAGGATGGGAATAGGATGATAGTATGATTGGTTTTCCTCATCTTCTTGAGAGGGTTTTATAATTCTACATGTATCACATTGAGGGTCCAGGGTTTAGAATAACTAGTCCAGGGTAACTCAATGCTTGAGGATATGGGGTCTATTGGAGACTAGTCTAGGGTAACTCAAATAGTTTGACCATGTAATGACACTCCCTAGAGTGTAGCATGACTCTCCTCCATAGATTTTACTTGTACCTCTAGTGGTGTACTTATTGTTAGATATATTTATTTATTTGGATGGTTTTAATGCTAGTATTTACTTTCTTGATGGTGATTTGTGATTCGTGGTTGATGTATTTTTGACATGTGGTTTTTTTCTTGAGGTGGATTTCTTTCATTGACTTTATCTCATGATTTTGGTGATTAGACCTATTCTTGGTTTATGTATGATGCTTTGTTATGTAGTGTTGGTATTGGATTGAGTGTTCTTTCTATTTGAATTATCTTATCTTCTTGAGTAGTATGTGTTACCCTTGAGGTAGATGTGGATATTAGGATTTCTTGCCTAGGAATGATTTGTGATTGATTAGTTGCATGTGGATCATTCATTATTTTCCTACACTATTGGAGTTGAAGCCTAATTAGGTAACCACACTGTCAAGAGGTAGTGTCTTCTTACCATTTGGGTTCCCCTTCACATTGCTAGTTGTTGGATGTTCGATGATACAGTTGTGCCTTTATCATTCTTATACCTACATTGAAGACTTCTTTTTAGTTGATGTATTTATGTTATCATGTATTTCAATGTATTGTTTCTATTCTTACATACCTTGCAACATGTGCAGTGGATGTACTTTCATTGGCTCAATTTTATTTATACATTTTCTTATGAGATGGTGTATCTATTATTTATTTATGATCATGAGCATTGTACGTGAGACTAGAACTAATTAATATAACTTCTTAATGTAACTCAACATGAAGGAACCCTTGAGGAATTGAAACTGTATTTGTAAAGGCTTATGTGTATTTGATGTGTATGTTCATATTGCTTCCGTGTTAATGTTGTTTAAACTTGAAAAAAATAAAAAAAAATCAGTAAACATTGTAAAATAATAGGTTTATTTCTCTTGGATTCTCAAGCAAGGTGTTACATGAATACCTCATGAAGCTACAGGCATAACACCCAACATAGAGACCCAATCTTGAGTGAAATAAATACCATGACTTCAGTCAATGTTATTATGATTACATTTCTCACTATCACTTAGATACAATTATCTCTTTTTATATTCTCACACTTTGTAATAGAGATTGTGTTGTTGCAATGCTTGATTATACTCTTCTTTTACAAATTTCCACCTTCTTTTCTATGGCATACAAGTCTCTTCTTTTTAAACATTCTAAAATTATTCTCTTATAGAATGATTCTTTCTTATTCATTGATCTTTAATCTTGTATCCATGAAGACTAAGGCATGATTTATTTGATTTATTTACTTGACTATTATTGCTACTCTTAAAGCATGTATTCCCTTATAAATGCTTTTGTTAACTATATTCAGTATGACAATGTTGCTCCTTCACACTTGGATGTCTATATTTTGTAAATCTTCCTTCACAACATCACACCCATATCCTTTACATCTTTGATGTCATTGATGAAGTAGATACTTATTGTAGTGTGAATGTTTCTCTTGTACAAACCTATGGATTTTGATCATTGTTCTTTGGGTGTGTGTCAACTAATTTTATAACATTGTTTTCTAATTGATGCTTTATTTATTTATATTTTGTTGCTTGGATATATCCTAGTTTAGAGATCATTGTGATGCATTATTAAGTCTTCTCACCATACTATTGTCTTGATAATGGTTTGATAGTTCCTTAATTATTTTATAGATGACTGTGTTAATCATTTTTTGTCATATTTTATTGACTATCATGGAAGAGACTTTAACAGAGGGAATTCCCAATGCCATGTCTAATTTTTCCACCATATATCTCTTTGTTTTTTGGAAGCATTCATCATGGTCTCAAACATATTCTAGCATATGGAAAAAACTTCAACTCAGACAACTACCAATATTACATCTTGGATGAATATTTGCAAATATTCTTGGATATTTGATTTCTATTCCTTTTTTTAATCAACACTCACTACTTTTTTGTACTTCCTTAAAGAATATTGCATACATTTTTTCAATAAATTTTATAGTATTCATATAGGGAGGATTCTTGGAGTATTTTGTTGCATGATTGTATCTTCTTATTCACTATAGGAAACTTGCACTTTTGTTGACTAATTATTGCTTGTTTATTACCATTACCATCTTTGACAATCAACACTCCTTTTGATGACTACTTAAAATATAATACTCAGTGTCCTCCATAAAACCTAGTTATTCTTAATGTTGTATTACACATACATTTTGAGGTAACTATATCATGCAAAGAATGATATGACTCTGTAATATCTTGTGATATCTTTATTGTTGCAATTAATTGTTAGTCCAACTGATAATATAATTGACGATGCTATGAATGTGTGTAAAAGAATCATATAAGTTGTTATGTTGTCATTGATGTCAATTTTTAATTGATTAGACATTATGCTAATTCAATAGAGTGTCATATCAATTGATTGATAAGGAGGATTTGAAGAAAGTATGTTGATGACATAGTTGATAAGAATGTTATTCAATGGGCACTTCAATGAGTTGGATAGTAATAATGTAATGTTGGTTTGATTATTTCATGATAATGTAACATTTTAATGAAATGAGCTACACAAACTACACTTAGTGACAAGGTGAAAGAAGGAAGACAATGTTCACTGAGTGACTGCAATTATCATCAATTAGTCGACAAATAAAAGTTGAAAGTTTAGTTGTAACTGAGTAAGTTCAGTATTGACTTAGTGATGTATTGCCTAGGTGAAATGTTATGTTCAACGATTAACAAGAAGAAGAACAAGTTTGTAAAGATGGAATATGAGGCCAACTTTTGGTGAAAATAAAGAATGTTTGTTAAGTTCAAAGTCATGAGTCAAAGTTTATTACAATATCTACAATTGGAAAAATACAATCAAGATATGATGATGAAGATTGAAGAAGGATGAGGATAAAATTCTATCAAAGTTCTACTTTCTAAGTAACTAAATAAAATGAATCAAAGATCGACGATTATGGTTTTAAAAAAATTTGGAAGAATTTGGAAGCATATGTACTATTATTTAAGGAGGATCTGGAATAAGTTTTTGGTTGTTGGTTGAATTCTAATGGAAGAAAGGAGATCACGGTGCCAATTGTTGTTGAAAAGAAGAAGTTGAACCGAGACAAGCATAAAGAAGATCAAAGTAGAAGGCAAAGTGAAAGTGAGAAGGAGGGAATCAACCAGTAAAGAGATCAAAGGAAAGAGATAAAAAAGAGACCAAGCAGAACAAAGATCCGAGCAAGCAAGGTAGTGCTAATCCTAATAGGTCAATTTGTACTATGACATTCTTACCATTGTAGCATAAAAATATCTTAATTGAGTGGACCTAACAAGTTTATGAAATCCTATATGTTAACATCAATTAGTGGTGTTTATAATTCCTTTAGAGTAGGTCACTCTTTAAATAAGATCAAGGAGTGATAAGGTCTAGATGATATTTTAGTGTAAATCCTCTAACCATGTCATATTAATGTGCATGTAAAACTTTAACAAGGTTGGCTCGGGTAGTAGAGCTCACTTCATAAGAGTGAAAATTTTGGGTTGTCAGTCTCAAGTGGTTTTTCACTTTACAGGGTTTCTACGTTAAAAATCTTGGTGTCAAATGTGTGAATGTTATTATGTTGCAAGTTAATTTTCATATTTTTTACATTTTACTACAACTCGGTAAATAACCAGTAACAACTACATATTAGTAACAAATTTGTTACTGATAGTTTGTTATAACAGAATCAATGAATGAACATTTTGGATTGAATTGATTGAGTGAGATCACATAGTGAAAGCTTTTTATGTTTAAGAAGTTTTTTTGGTACTAAAGTATTTGAAGGGAATGTAGGCTAACTAGACATAATTGATCCCCCCCTCTTAGTTATCTAATGATTGGTATTGGAGTGTAGTGCTTGGAGGAAGAAGTTTAAAGGAGCTTAAGCTAAAAATCTAAAGATGTATAAGAGAGAGGTACCAAAGTTGAATAAGGAGAATTTCTCATCATGGAAACATAAAGTGAGGTTACATTTATCTAGAATTGGAGATAATATTACTTATTGGTTGGAAAATGAACATGTTGCACTTCCTACTCCCATTAATGTCGAACAAATGATTAAAAAGAGGAATCACAATAGCCTAATGATTGAGATTGTGTCTACACTTAATGATGTTGAGCTTGATGATATCAACAACTACACGAATGCTAAATAGATGTGGGACAAATTGGCACTTGTACATGGTGGAGATCCAAATGTGTTAAGAGCTAAAGCTAAAAGTCTTAGAGGGAAGTATGATGACATGAGAGTGAAAGAAAGTGAGAATGTTGCATAGTATATAAATTGAATCAAAGAACTTGTGAGTGTAATTAGAGTTGTTTGAGGTATTATCAGTGATAATGAATTGTAAGTAAAGTTCTTAAAACTCTTCTTCTTATTTATGCTATCAAAGGTTTTGTAATTCAAGAAGTAAGAGCTATGTCTGGTGATGTTTTGACACTTGAGAATCTAGTTGGTCAATTGATTGTATTTGAATTGTGCAATTGTGATAACAATATGGGTACACTTGGAAATAATTTTAAGTCTTCACTACCTATTGGAAGTTCAAAGAAAGAGAAGAAAAGTAAGGAAGAAAGTTTAAATTTGAAGATGGTTTGGATGAACTTGAAGCATTGCTTGTAAGAAGGTTATCAAGATATAACATTAAATACAAAGGTAAACTACCCCTGATTTGTATCAAGTGCAATGAAGTTGGTCATTTTGTTGCTAAGTGTCCTAACAAAAGTAAGAGTGATAGAAATGAAAAGTACATGAAAAATAAGGATTGCAAAGAAAAAGGGAATAAAGCATGTTATATTGCTAAAGAAGAGAACATTGAGTCCAATATTGATGAAGAGAAGGAAGTAGGTGAGATGGTTTATGTTTCTATCAAGGAGGATCTTAATGGAGAAATGTATGAAAGTGAAACTACACTTATTTCACATATCAACAAGAATGATTCATGGATTATTGATAGTGGATGTTCATATCACATGACTGGTGATCTAATTATGTTTGACAAATTTGAAGAAATTGAGGAAGGTGGAACTATCAAGTTAGGTAATGATGTTCCATGTCTGATGAAAGGTAGAGGATTAGTAGTATTGAATGATAAGATCATATTGATGATGGATATTGGGCACAAGGATTAAAGTATAATATTTTGAGTGTTTCATAGTCGAATAATTCAGGTCACAAATTGAAGTTTTAGAATAGGAAAGTCAAGATCTATGATGATGAAGGAAATGTGATTGGAACTAGGATGCATAAAAAGGCAACTTATTTTATCTTGATCCTACTATTGAGACATGTGCATTTTCTAAAGTTGAGGATGTTTTGTTGTGGCATAAGAGGTTGTGTCAAGTAAACTTTGAGAACATAATGAAGGTTAGTAGAAAGAAAATATTTAGAGGCTTGTCAAACCTACAAAAAACTTGAGAATGCTATGTGTAAAGAATGCCAGTTCAGTAAGATGAAAAAATCAAGATTTTCAATGAAAAAACACACTTCTAATGATATCTTGGAACTAGTGCATATTGATCTATGTGGACCGACAATTATTACGAGGACGAATATCTTATCGTTTGTTGATGATTATTCTAGAATTATGACTTTTATGTTCATGAAGGTGAAATCATGTGCTTTTCATATGCTCAAATGGTAAAAATGTAGAGTTGAAATAGAAACTAGTAAATCATTGAAATTTTTACTATTTGGTAAAGGTGGCGAGTTCATGTCTATTGAATTCACTACTTTTTGTGCTAAGAATGGTATTAAGAGATAACTATCTTCACCAAGGACACCACAACAAAATGGTATTACTAAGAGAAGAAATAGATCAATTATGGATTGTGCAAGGACACTGATGATTGAAAAAGAGGTTGCATAGATATTTTGTAGGGAAGCAATTAGCACTACTATTTATACTCTCAACCGAGTTTAGTTGCAGAAAGGAACAAACAAGACACCCTATCAAATCTAGTATGATCATACACCCAATGTAAGTTATTTCAAAATATTTGGAAGTAGGTGTTATATTTACAAGGATGCAAGGAATGGTAAATTTGATTTAAAAGGAGATGATAGTATATTCCTTGGCTATTCATCTAAGAGAAAAGCTTATAAATGTTTGAACAAAACTACTAACAAAATGATTAAAAATGAAAATGTGAGGATAGATGAGTTTGTACATAAGAATAATTTGGAAAGTAAGAAGGAACTTGAAGAGTACAATAAGTTTGTGTATGTGTATGAAGATGCACCAAACACATTATTTAAGATGCAATAGAGAGATCTCAAGTTACAAATTACATTGCTTTAGCCCCAAACAATACAACCCAAGCAAGAAGTTGAACCCCTACCAAGTGAATAAAATGTTGAAAATCAAAGAATTGGACCTGTATTGACAAAATATGTGAGAAAGAACCATTCACCTAAGAAAACTATTGGTGATAGAAGTTTTGGAGTATATACAAAACTAAGTTAAGAGACAATACCTATTTTATAGCTAATTTTGAACCAAGAACAATTAAGGCTACATTGGATAACGAGGATTGGATAAATGTTATGAATGAAGAGATTGATAAGATAGAGAAGAACAATACATGGACAATAGTACCAAGACCTAAAGACAAGAATATGATAGGAATACAATGGATTATCATAAATAAGTTAAATGAAAAGGGAGAGGTAGTGGGAGACAAGGCAAGACTAGTTTGCAAAGATTATGCATAAGAAGTAGGAATAGATTATGGTTAGACTTTTTCACCTATGGCAATATTTGAAGGTGTAAGAACATTGTTGGCCTATGCTACTTACAAGAAGTTCAAATTTTATCAAATGGATGTCAAAATTGCATTTCTAAATGGAATATTTGAAGAAGAATTTTACATAGAACAACTAGAAGGATTCATTAAACCTGATCAAAGAAACATGGTTTAAAAATTGAACAAGGCATTAGATGGACTTAAAAAAATGAGAGCATGGTATGAAAGGTTACATTCCTATTTTGATTTTTCTAGAACAAGTGATAATAGTAATCTATATTTGAAATGTGAATATGAAAGTATGGTGTTGATTGTTGAAATATTTGTGGATGACATTATATTTGGAGAGAATGACATGTTATGTAAGACATTTGTTGATCAAATGAGTAAAGAATTTGAGATTTTTATGTTTGGTGAGATAAAAAAAAAATCATTGGATTACAAGTTCATCAAATAGAGAAAGGTATATATGTGACTCAATCTAAGTATGCAAAGGAAATATTGAAGACATTTGGAATGGATAAGTCTAAACTAGTAGGTACACCTATGGTGACTAAAGTGAAATTATCAAAGGAGGATATCACTACAAAAGTAAATGAAACACAATACAAATCAATGATAGGTAAACTATAGTATGTTGTACATAGTAGACTAGATATCACAAATGACGTTAGTATAGTTGCAAGGTTTTCCTCTAATCCTAAGGAATCACACATGACTACTGTAAAAAGGGTATTCATATATCTAAAAGGAACTAGAGAGTTTGGCCTATGGTATAAGAAAGATGATGACTTTAATCTTAAAGTCTACATCGACCCTGATTGGGTTGGTAATAGTGATGATAGAAATAGCAAAAGTGGTGGAGCTTTCTTTCTAGGAGATAGATTAATTACATGGATAAGAAAGAGATAAAATTGTATTCCACAATCTACTATTGAAGACGAGTATGTTGTTGTTGCAATCAATTGTTGAAATATTATATGGATCAAGAAACTATTGGAAGGTATGCACTGAGCCTATTACTATGTATTGTGACAACACTAGTGCAATAAATATATTAAAGAATCTAGCAAGCATATATCAATCAAATATCACTACTTAAGGGAGAAAGTATAAGAGAAACATATTAGGCTTGAATATGTGAATTCTAAAGAAAAAATTGTAAACATATTGCCATTGCCTAGGGACACTTTTGAGTATCTAAGAGGTAAACTGAGGATCCTTCCCCTATCCTAAATTTACTAGGTCATAATGCATGTTGCATCAATTCATGGATGATCAAAAATATCTTTGAGGATTCGATGTAAGAGTTCACTCTTTAGGAGTTTCCTGAAGTTGTGGAGATGATTGTGATGAATCTGATATAAAAAATACATGCAAGGTACATGGATAACTACCAAGTTTTATAAGTCTCAAACTGGAACTTAGAATTACCTTTGCTATTTTTTTCAAAGGGGGTGAGAATCTACAAAGAGTGATAAAGTATACAGTGGGAAAATATTAGGGGAAGTACAAGATTATTTGGATTCTATAATATAATGTTTGATAAATTGAGTAAAGAGGACAAGAAAAAATTAGAAGAAGCATTATTAGATATAATGAAAAATTTTAAATAGTGAAAGTTTGCATTAATGATAGAAAGGAAAACTAAAGAAGGCACACTTGTCCAAGTGATGTTTGAGTTGAATAAGAAACAAATCTCAAAAGTCATGAAAGACTATAATAATAGATTTGTTCCTAAAAGGAGGGTTTTCCTAATTTTGAAGAATAAAGTGGAAAATAGTCTAGAGGAAAGTAAAGTGATAAGGAATAAAATATATGGATTAATTCCCAATGATGAAAAAAAGGATGAGGAAGACAAAGGTGATAAAGAACATATAGAAATAGATAGCATAAAAGATATTTATGATGGAATAAAAAATCTTGTTGATACATTTCACAATTTAGTGCAATAGAATGAAGGGCAGACTAAACAATGGTAATTGAGGATGAAACTGAAAAGAGCCTAGACAAAAATGTGTTGAGTCAAGAAAATTTCACACCTGATCTTGAAAAGAAGAGTGAAGATCATATGCAGATCAAGTCATTTCAAATACCAGCTCATGAGAAATTGATGGACCATAATCTTGTGATCATGCAAGTAAAAGAATACCCTCAGATTGATGTGTAGGAGTCCACACAATAATTTCAATCCACATTTGTTATTTCCACTATTTCTATTTTCACAATTAGTGAAGATCAAGAAAATGAAGATATTAGGTTGAGCAATATAGTGTCCTAGCCACTAATGAGAAAAATGCACAAGTAACAGAACACTAGAATGATGCCAATGAGGGAAATGTAAATATAATAATGAAGAAGAGAAGAATGAAAAGTGTTAGAGTAATCAAGTGAACCAGTCCACTACATGTGAGAGACCTAGTGCCTCAGGAATTCAGATTGAGGGAGCAAAGGAGGTTGTGCAATTGAGTTCCACTAGTGAACTCACTACTGATGTTGAGAAAGAAGATGTTAATGCACCTAAACAACAAGGGACTATTATTGAAGAGAAAATAACAAATGTGGGGCATACATAGATTGAGGAAACATAAAGACTAAGTATAAATGTACAAACTTAAGGTCTAAAAATGATAATGTTGAGCTCCAACACCCCAAACTCAAAGGGGGAGAGAATAAAGAAAAAGAAAGTAAGGTCTCCAGTGGGTATTCAAGGTAAACATGTTACCTTAGGTGAAGTGTTTGAGATCCCTAATTGGGACACAAACAATTTAACCTATGATAAGATGAAGATAATGAGTGAATTATTAGCAAGAAAGGCTAAAGAAGAGGAAATGCATAGAGAACATCAATAGAAATAGGTATTGCATGAGAACAAGGATATATTTTTTGAAACTATTGATTTTGAGAACTTGAATGAGCATGCCCCTATTGTTGAATGGTTAGTTCAAATTGTGGAGAAATTGAATGCCCACATATAAATACTAGAGAAAAAATAATGTAGAGGTTGGAGAGAAAATTTGAGAATAGAGTGATGAAGAAAGTTGCAACAAGAAATTGCAATAAGATAGGTTGAACTTTCTAACCCTGTGAATGATTTTGAATACAATTACATTATTGAAGAATTTGTGCCAAGTCTCCCCATTCAAAAAATAAATAAGAGACCAAATGGATAATATTGATTACAATTTGCAATAGAGTGGTAATACATTGACCTTGGATGCAAGTTCAAGTTTAGTACATTTTTCAAAATTAAGATTTTTGCAAGGGAGGCAAGTAGAGTTGATAGAAGAAGAGTGTAAAATAAGGATATAAATCATAAAGACACGAGCTTTTTTGACATCTCATTTGGAGGTTATACAAAGACACTTAGAGGAAACCAATAATATGATTCAGAGTAATCATAATTTATCTAGTTTAGATAATTTGGTGGACTTAGCTGCCAGATTGGAGATTGAATGCTATGTTCTTGAGATGCTCAAGAGAAATTTGTGAAACACAATGGATATCACTATGCAATGGGATAAACCATTTTTTTTTATAAAGTATGATATAATTCCTAGTCTCCAACCCACTATTTATGGTAATCATGACAAAAAAAGGGGGAAATATTGTGTAGATTTATAGAGAATTAAAAGGGAGAAATTTTGTATACCAAGGAACAAGGTGTATATATAGCTGAGCTAAGGTATGAAGCAAACCCAAAGGGGGAGTTTTAGTTTTGAATTTTTTTTTATATTATATACGCACAGTTAATAATGATAAGTGTTTTTGCCACTAATTCCAAAGGGAGAAATTGTTGAACCTAAAGGAAAACTTGTCTATTAGTGCAAAAAACTATCATTTAATAGGCAATGTTGGTCAGTTATCACTATAACTAAGAAACCATAAAGGTCAAGCTATTAAAGTATAGAAGTTTAAATATTTAGTTTGTGCCAAGGCAGATGCAGTTTGCACACAAGTTTCACTGAGTAATCTTGAGAGTAAAATTAGTTTTAATTGAGTCAAGATTATGCTGTGGGACAACATGAAAGAACAAGTAGAGCTAAGTGCTAGAAGCTATACATGTCGAGTAATGCACTTTTTGTACTTGAGTTTGTCATGGAACAAACTCACATGTAAACCATTTTTGCCAAGTTGGAACTGTGTTTTTACGATTGAAGAGTCAATTCTGGAGGTAATTATGCTTGTAACTATAGATTATTACTCCCTATATTGTGTGATCAACCAATTAGAAAATTGGAAGAACTAAGCAAAATAAAGGATGAAACCTAATCATTGATCAAGATATATAAGCTTCATTAGATGACTATAAAAGAAGGATTCAAGCCAAGATTTTTTGTTGTCAAACTTGCAAGTTTGAAGGATTGCATGTATGAAAAATGAAGGCAAATAAGTGATTGTGAAGTTGTGAAGGTATAAGGCGATTGACCAGTGTAGAGAGCAATTGTTACATATTTATCATAGATAGGTGATTATATATTGGAAAGAGAAGATCTATCATTAGCATTTGAGTGCAAACCAAAGGATCAAGGCACTAATTACATTCTAACTAGTGTATCAGGTGAATCTCTTAATAGAGTGGTCTTAACAAGCCTATGCAAATATCCTAACAAAGTGCTCATTTAATTATGTAATTTAAATCCTTTAATCAAGGTAGACTTAACAATTTTGTAAGCTCTAATAGGGAAGACCCCTCACCAAGTAGATCATCAGAAGTGATCAAACTTTGTATCCCTAACAAACACACTTTATCTCTACAATAATGAAGATTTTGTGGGCATCATCCCCTCCATAATTTTACATTCACCTTGGAGGGATTTTGCATTACCAAATCTAGTGTTATGTGTTGATCTATTGCTTTTATGTATTATTCATATTATTAGATTCTAGATATGATATTACATGTTGATATATGATGCATGATCAAGGTTAAGGTTAAGATGCATGGTGAATTAAGTTTGAATGTGATTCATATTTGAACAGGTATAAGTTTGAGAGAATGTGATTCACCCCCCAACATATCACTTTCCCCATTAGATTTCCAACACATACTTCAAACTTAACAAATGTAGATTTATTTCTAACTAGTTTGTTTCTTCTCTAGTAATCTCATTTGTTAGTGATATGTGGATGTAAATGTGACTCCCAAAATGTTTTGGGCCCAAAATTTCATTGAGAGAAAAGATCGAGGTATGAAGAAATTTTAAGCAATATCAAAGAGATATGTAATCACAATGTATGAAACCTTTTATTGCATTAAAATGTAGGAAAGTGGAAACAAATTAATTGACAATTCAAGGGACTATCTTAATTAAAACCTTATGTTTAATTAAAATATGTGATAAGTTAGTGCATAATCAACAATTGATCAAATGGGGTTGGTTATAAACATATATGATCATTAGCAAAACAAAAGGTCAAAATATAACATGCATAGTACTATCACAAAAAAAAGGGATGACATTATAATTGTACGTATCACAATTATACAGAGTATAATTAAGCATCAAGAAATTCATAAAGATAAATAAAATAAAGTAAATTTGCAAGAAGAACAATATATAATTTTCAAGTTACCAATAAAAATGGTGAAGATCATACCAAAAATGTAGAATTCTAAAAATACCTATGCCAAATGTTAATAAAATAATTAGTGAAAAAGTGCACCCACAAATTTATAGGAGAAATCTAATATCAAGCTTCAAACACCCAAATGATATGAATATTTAGTTCACAACTATGTGTTGTGGGTGTGGGTTTATGATGAAGAAGTATGTGTCCTAGTAGTGGAAGAAATAGTTTAAGATAATAGTTGGAAAAAAGATGTTATTGATAATGGTTCCATTGTGAGTGCCAGTAAATAGTGGGTGAAAAATAGTAACAAACTAGGGTTGGGTTATAATTCCATGAAATGACATAATTTTGATCAATTACAACAATTTTAATAATGATATACATTATTTTCATTGGGCTATAGGGCACGGGGGATTTGAAGTAAGTAAATTTTCCTACAGAGAAATTTTAACTACTTTTGAGCATTCCAAATTTGTTTTCATCACATCCATATTCTCAAGATATTGTGTTAAATTCCAACCCCATAGTGGAAGTCTGCACTTGGCCTATAATCAATACCAATACCTACATTTTCTAGGCTTTGTTGAGTCGACTATCATGAACCCTTCAATTCTAGGCCTACAAGTACTACTTTCTAAACTTCCCTCTATTTCTCCCTCCTCCTTGGTGTGATGGAGGAAATGTGAATCAAAGATAAAACCTTAAGTTCATGACATAACCTACAAATACATATGCATATAGAAGGAGAGAATATAAAGAGAAGAATCCTTTCAATCCCAATTCTAGAGAACTAGGTCTAGAGAGATTAGTGATAATAGAATAAGAAAGGAGTGATAATGCAAAGTAGGTCTAGGAATAATAGTAGAAATATATCCAATTTCTTGAAAACCCTTAGTGTGTGTGTGTGTATGATGAAAGCTAAATATGATGAAAGGATAAAGAAGGTAAAGTAACATAGCTTTAAAGTATATTTTGTGCTTGTTGTTATGATCAAAATGAATGGAATTCATCAAATCTAGGCTTGAAACTATGTAATAGAAAAAAACTTAGAAATCTTTCAGTAAACTATGAGGGGTTATTTGGATCTTCAAGGGAAAAATGGAATCTTTAAGGGTGTAGTGTGCCCTTGATGATGGTGTGAGACATTGATTTTAATTTTATACTTTTGAAGAAAGTTGAAAAGGGTACTTTGATCTACAACTGGTTTGTCAATTTAATATCCACAACCTACAATAAAAAAATAAATTGGTTGTTGATGGAGGTTTCTCCTTGATAAAACCCTAGTTTAGGAATTAACCTTGAATTGGCATAATTGAAATAACATGAATGTAAAGTTAATGTACAGATTCATCTTACAAAAAGTAGATCTCTTGAATTGCATGCAATGTGCTTACTTCACCAATGGATTTGGATCAAGAAGATGAAGATGAATGGATGTAGAAGATGAAATTTTTTTTTGGAATGAATTAAAGGATATATTGAAGATAAACTCCTTTGATTGTTTTAATGATTCAATCCTTGATCTCCGATGGAGGAATGCTTGAATGAATTCTTGAAAACTTGAAGGCTTGAAACATGAATGCTTGAGAAATTGAGTACTTAGGAATGAGATGATTTCTTGTGAATGTATTTATGTAGATGATGAATGGATAAAATGGAAGGGTTTATATAGAGCCCAAAATTGACTAAGTTTCGCAGGATGACCTACATAGGAATTAACACCCTAAAAATATCTAGGCATGGGACCCAAAGGGGAGACCTAAAATTGGTCCCATTAAAGGATTCACTACACCCTTGATTGGTCCATTAGAAGCACACTTCACCCCTAACAACTACCTCCCAACGCCTTGTGGAAATCCAAAATTAGGTGCAAAGTCTGACATATAGTTGTTACAGTGCAAGGAGAAGATTCCAAGTGGATAGATGGATGAAAGGAAGGACCTAAGAAAAATAGATCCTACATCAAGCTTATTTCCATGAAAATAGGAGCTTTAAAGAGGATATATCAGGCTTTACCCAAATTCAACCTAGGAATAAGGACATAAAGGGAAGAAGAAATGAAAGACACAAGGAGATTGATGATCTCACATTAAATAGGTGTTAAACCTTCACTAAATTGGAGTACATCCAATTTAAGATGGTATATTTAACCCCCACCTAAGCAAGATTATGGAATCAATCCAAAATCTTGGTAAAGTCAACCATGAGGCATAATATACTTTTATTACAATCAATGAGACAAAGAATCCATCACACCCCTAAGGGATTGAGACTTTACAATAACTCCTAAATCATAATTAGAGAAAAATTAATGACTAAAAAGAAAGAAGAGGGGATTGATTATCTCACCTAGTAGAATGCCTACACTATTGTGAATCACTGAAAGAGCTACGACAAACTATGACATTGGAATAGGTTAACAAGGTGGTAACTCAATAGTCAACCCATCAAAAGACTACCCATAGATCAACATTATTTTTATTACCATGGTAAGGTTTAGTAAGGATGTGTTACCCTTGTATAGGATTTAGAAAATTGCTATGCATTACTCATAGATGAGATTTAGCATATGTGCATGTAAAGGAAAGAGAGACCCAAATGTCAAGAATGCTCACTTGTTGTATTGAATGCATGCATAGAGAATCCATTCTTTAGGATTATGCATAATGCATAAAGGGATTCACAAGAAATGTGCATTTTAAAAAAAGAAGATGAAGTAGTAATGCATAGATTTGAGGATAAATTAGGAAGCATACTAAGAAATGAGGGCTAAAGTACCCCAAGGTATACACAAAATCCATATTCACTACCCCATGACTAGAATATAAGATGAATAGAGTGTATGTCCCCATGTCAAAGTCATTTCTAATACTATAACATGCGAAATAGTTTTAGTAGAGTATAAGTATAATAATTGATAAAGGTTTCTAGTATGAAATACCTCCAGGAGAAGACAAATCAAGGGAAATGAAAATATAACATGCAAGAGTAAGAAATGGATCTACTAACTCTGGGGTTAGTATGATCATTTGATAATATTTAAGTATTTTATCAATTATGAAATGTCATCATCCCTCAAAGGAAGTAAAAATAAAAAATAATAGAAGAAATAGACATAAGAGTTGCAAAGAAGAATCTCTTTGGATCATCACCACAGAGACCAAAAATAATTGGTGCTAAGATGTTACAAATCCAAGAAGACAACACAAGGATGCAAGTACAAATAATAGCACATGCATAACATAACATCAAATGATAGATAGAAGAAGAAAGATAAAAATAGAAGAATGTTACAATGCTTTGATTTCTTTGTCACCTTGTGCCAACATAGAAAAAAGGGTCATTTAAATATATTTAAACATACATTAAGAAAAAATGATAAAGCAGAAGCACATAACAAAAAGAAAAAAAACACAAAAACTACTATGCTAAAGAACTCACTTTAAGAATGTTTCCCTCCTCTCCTATCTTGGTCAATAGTAATAAGAAAAGGTTGATAGTTTGCAGGAGGATATATATCCAACATAGTCAGAACAATAGTTAAATCCAAAGAAGGACTCTTGTGAGAGTTACCACGTTCAGTTGTATATATAAGTGCAAGCTACATGTAAAGTATGTTAGGTAAATAAACATAAATATCAATAATATCTTTCTCATCATCATCAAAATTATCTTCTTCACCGAAATGAATAGAAATAGAATCTAAAATAGGAATATGCATATCATTAACTTCCTCAACAGACACATACTTGTGAAAAGCATTTGTATGAGCTTGATGATTCTTTTTGATGTAATAAGATTGTTTCCACTAGCCCTTATCTTCACTAAGGACCTCCTAGGCTTTGCTCCTAGCTTACTAGGGTTCCCCTTTGTCACCTTGATCTCAAAGAATTGCTAATTTATCCCTTACACCTCCCTATTCTTCTACTTAATGCATCAACTACCTTCTTAATTTATCCCCTAAACCTCCCTATTCTTCTAATTTAGTCATTAGCCATCCTTCTTGGCTTAGAATAATCATAATAGCTACATTACTAGCATCATACTCCACTTGGAAAATTTTCTCAAAGCTAGGAAGCACTAGAGTAGGAAATTTTTATATCTTCTTTTTGAGTGTTTCAAAACCATGATCAACTTGTGGGGTCCAGTGAAACTTTGTCTTCACTCCACCATTGATTGTATCTAATATAGTAGAACATATGCCACTAAAATGATTAATAAAATTCCTATAATATTGGGCCAGACCATGGAAACTTCTAACATCTATGGTAGTCTTGGGAGTAGGCCAACTTAGAATGGCATCTAACTTATGTTGATCCATTTTGAGGTTTCCTTGGGACAAAAAAAATCCAAGGTACACTAGCTCCTACATCATGAAGTCACATTTCTCCAAATTTATCATTAGCTTTTCATCATGCAATTTCTTGAATTTTTTTTTCAAATGATTGGAATGCTCCTCTTTAGTTTTACTAACAATCAAAACATCATCTAAATAGACAACAACAAACTTACCAATGTAATCCTTCAGCACCTCATTTACCAACCTCATAAAGGTAGATGGAGCATTTGATAAGCCAAATGGAATTATAAGCCATTCATACAAAACTTCAGTAGTTTTGAAGGTTATTTTCCATTCATCCCCTTCATTGATCCTAATTTGGTGATAGCCAATTTTTAGGTCTATCTTGGTAAAGTACTTTGCTTCCCCTAAACAGTCCATTAGGTCTTCAATCCTAGGTATTAGTAACCTATACCTAATGGAAATCCTATTAATGGTTCTAAAATTAGTACAAAGTCTACAATTTCCCCCCTTCTTGGGTGCTAAGATAGTAGGTGCTACACAAGGGCTTGTACTCTTCCTAATTAGGCCTTGGTCTAGGAGTTCTTGGATTTGCTTGGCAATTTCCTCATTTTGTTGAGGGGTCATTTTATAGGTAGCCTTGTTGGGAAGGGTGGCTCCAAGAATGAAATCGATTTGATGACTAACAAGTCTTTTGGGAGGTAGGGTGGTAGGTTTCCCATCACTAACAATGTCCTTGTATTCATTAAGAAACTCTTACACTTCTTTAGGTAGTTTTGTTTTCTTCTCCACCTTATCAAAAACTTCTTGTATAGGCTTTAACACTAGGGAAAACCTTACCCCTTTCTCCTTCCTCCAAGGTCTTCAAGAACTCTTTTTCACCAACCATAAGGAAATTAGGACTTGGAGACTTCACTTTTCCTTCTTCTATCAAGGATTTGATCTTGTATGTCACACCATCTTTTTGGAAGGAGTATGCATTCTTTTTGCCATCATGCATTTCTTTTTGTCAAACTTCCATGGTCTTCCTAATAGGAGATGACATGCATCCATAGGTAGGATGTCACACAACACCTTATCCTTATACCTTCCTATTGAGAACTCCATCCATGCTTTTTCACTCACCAAAATTTGTTGCCCCTTGTTTAACCATGTGCCTTAATATGGATTGCTATGGGGAATCCTTGTCAACTTTAGTTTGTTAGCTACTTCCTCTGAAACAATGTTATCAGTGGAACCTAAGTCTATGATGAATTTACCCACTTTCCCCATTATCTTGTATTTCACCCTAAAAAATTCTCTTCTTTGGCTTGACTCTTCTCTTATAGGCTCTTTTATCAATGTCCTCTTGATCATCAGGTTTTCCCCCTATTCTGATTCTAATGGTACCTCAAATGGTTTGCTACTATTACTAGACTCTTCTTGTATGTAGTTGACCCTTTTTTTACTCCCTTGGGAATTAGCCACTTTCTTTAGACTCCTATATGTAGGATGAACCAATTGGTTGCAATGATAGAACTTCATGGTACCAAGGTAAGATCTTCTACCTTGACTAGTACTTCCCCTTCCACCGCTATTAGAGCTCCTTCCTCTATTATAACCACCTTTGTTTGAATTTCCTTCTTGTTGCTTTGTTAGCTTAGTTTCTAATTGCTTCCTTGAATTTGAACCTCTACCACAATAACTTCTTTGATGCCTACCATCTCTACCTCTGCCCCTACCTCTGAAGTTGGAGTCTGACTTCTTCTTATTCTTATCTTCCACCTTAAGAGCTAATTGGAGACATTTATGAACTATTTTAGGTGTCCACATGCTGATCTCTTCTTGGATGTTCCACTTGAAACCACCTAGGTACCTAGCCACCTTTATAGTTAAATGTCCATCTTCACACCCAAAGTGATTTTCCATCCATTCCATCACAAGTTAATTGTTCATCTTCTAACTAAACAAGGGAATCCATTCTATGGATTTTCCACCCAATGTCTTGATGGCTTTTAGGAATGATTCTTCATTAATGAAGGGTTTGGTTCATGAATGAGATCTTCCTCTTCAACCTTCTTATTACCCTTACCACTACTTTCACCTTCTTGGTTTTTCTTCTTAGCTACCTCAGTAACTTCTTCTAATCTTGTTTTCATTTCCTCTAGGGCTTCTTCAAGGATGATATTTCTATCTTTTTTTTCACCCACTTCTTTGGCCAACTTTACATTAGTCACCATTGTTGTTTCCCCTATTGATTCTTTAGTCTTAAATATCGATCCACAAGCCCAATCTCAACTTGCTTTGATACCAATATGATGTAATAGGATTGCTTCCACTAGCCCTTATCTTTATTAAGGACCTCATAGGCTTCACTAATATCCTACTAGGGTTCCCCTTTATCACCTTGATCTTAGAGGATTGCTAATTTATCCCCTAAACCTCCCTATTCAATTATACCAATGAGTTTTCTACTTGCATTATCCAACAAGTTGCTTCAAGAAGCCTTCCAAACTTCCATTTTCACCAAACTTGACCCTTCCACCTTCTATAAGGAGTGAGGGATTCATCCTAGCGTATTTGGACCTAACTTATGCTCTTGGTCTCAAAATCCATAATATTTCTTTACTTTCACCAATTTAGACCAAACTGGTCTAATTAGGCCTCTAAACTAGGTTTTTGGGTTACATTTCCAAATTCACCTTAACAACCTAGTAATATGATCCATGATCTAGATACTATTTTTGGAGAGCTTAAATACTTTTTTGGTTTCAAGTTCCTAACTTATCTGTACACCTTTTTCCTATATAGGTGCCTAAAAACAACAATTTTAGCCCTTCTTGTCAACATTCACTAGGGTCCATTTAAAACCTTAGAAAATTTGATCATGGAAGCTTTCCCTTTCACATGGAGCTTCCATACACATCCCTTCTCCTTCTACAACTCACAGATTGAACCATATGATGCATTCAATCTACTCAAATGCCCTTGTTAACTCTATGACCACCTAGTCGTGCATCAACAACTTGCCTAGGGAATCACATTAAAAATAGTTGCTTTGCTTTCCCAAGCCTCTTATTGGATATGTAAACTATAAAAAGGCTTTACCTCCATATACCCAAGAAGCATGATGATCCCACAGTGAGATTTTATGAGGGAGCCATTCTTGCAAAACTTGTCACAATTGAACCACAAAACTAGCAAACTACAAAAGATTTAAAACTATGAACAAATACACTCTAAAAAACTTGAAGTCTAAAACAAAAATCACAAAAATCACATAAATTGCAAGAATCCAAAGAAAAGATCAATATTTCAATCCATTATTTGATTCTAGTAACCAGGAAGCACAAAACTATGATTGGCAACTATATTTTGTGGTTTTGCTTACAAAAATTTAACTTATTACAACTCCCAACCCTCAAAATGGGTTGATTTTGTGGTTTTATATGTTTTTAAAGAGGTTTCAAGAAGTTGGAGTAACCACCAACCTTGAGTCCACAACATGTCTAAATCTTCCACAAATGTTGTCATGCAACTTTTCAAAGTTGTTGACAACTTTTCCATTTTTGCAATTTGCGATCCTTGATCATTTAGAACTCTCCAAGTAGCTCCAGTATAGCCTAATGATGATGTCTAGGAATGATTTAGCCTCTAGGCCATAAAATTACAACTTTTAACCATATAGATCCAAGTTGACAATTTTTACAAGAAATTGACAACCTTTGCACTATTTAGCCAAATGATGAACCATGACCTCCAATCTATGCCAAATTGTGGAAAACATCCTAGAGGACATAGTAACGTCAAATACAACTTCTCTATAATTTCTAGGGTGTAGGACTCATTGACCTACCTTGCTACCTAAACCACTAATCACAAGCAACAAAGCTAAGCAAAAACACCTAGAGTGGAGTGAACTCAGTCAAGTCCATGTAGTAACAAATCACTTGACCTTATAAGGTCCAATCCACACTCAAACAAATTGGGTAGGGTCAATACAAGACAAAAATCCAAAAGTCTAAGGAGTTAGCCTAGGTGCTCCTGCACCACTTTCAATGTTTGCAAGCATGTTAGTTACACTTAGTTTTATTAGAAATTTGTGCAGAAGACAAAGGAGGATCAACAACCATATATTCGTTACCTTTTGATGAAACAAGAGGAGGATCATCTACTATATTTATTTCCTTTTTAATCTTGACATATTTGTTTGGTTTGTGGAATTTTTTAGGATCAGGTGTGGAATCAATCTTATCAATAGGTACAAGATCCATTGTAGTGGTGCTCTCAAAATCACTCACTTGTAATTGATAATAATGAAGCATTGCAAAATGTTGCAAAAAAGAGGTAAAATCAGTAAGAAAAATCTTATCTCTAATGTGTTTTTTAAATTCACAATAAATATATCAAGAATTGTAAGATTAGACACAAGATAAGAGATCTAAGCATGCAAATTCTTAAAAATGCCAATATAATCAATCACTTTCTCTTTAGGGCCTTGCTTACAATGCATCAAATCAAATAAAGAAAAAAAATGACCATATTATTATGAAATTGTTGTCTTAAGGAATTAGAAAGTTTATGAAAAGAATCAATAGAATAAGGTGAAAAAGAGAAATACGATTGTAAAGCTTTGTTAGAGAATGTGTGAGCAAACAACTTAGCTAAAATTCCTATGGTCATGATCATAGTCACTACATAGACCTTGGAAAGTCTTATGATGTGTCACTTGATCACCTTTACCATTATAAGTTTCAAGGTGAGGCATATCAAATTTTAAAGAAGCAACATTAGGAATAATGTCAAAATACAAAGGACTACCCATATCACATCTAGGAAGATTAAACTTAGATTGAGTGAAGGAAGCATGTTGTTATTGCAAAGAAGATACCATTTGAGAAAGACTAAAGATAGGGGAATAATTAGAAGGAATAGATGGAACATGCACATTCAACATACTAGGAAAAGTGTATGAATTGGTTGGAATGTAAGAAACTATGGGTGGAACAGTTAGAACCATAGTAGTAGGATTAGGATAAATGAAAGGAACACTGTTATATGAAGGTTGTGAAGTTAGCAATGAAGCAAGTGAAACACTCATCTACAAAGATGGGATATGAAGAATAATAATAGGATTAGATACCTAACTAGAAGCAGTCATAATAGGAGTGATATAAGTGGAAATTCTAGAGATAGGCATAGAAACAGGCAAACAAGACTCAAGAGTAGAAACAAGTGGATCTATCCTTGCTTCATAAGAAACTTGATTCAAATTCTTAACATGAGTATGGAATAGGTGAGTAAGACCACAAAAAATATTAACACCACATTAATCATTATGGACCACTTTTTAAATAGAATCAAATAAACAATAGTCTTATTATTATGATTTTCTTGTAAAAGCCAATCACACATTTTATCAATCTCAGTAGCAAGCTTATCAACTTATTTAGGAGGAACTCTTAAAGCCTCATCCTCATTAGAGATGTGTGAGAAGAGTCATGATATATAGAAGGATTATGATCATGAGAAACCATAAGGTCACTGAGTTTTAAAATAAGAGGAATCTAGATTAAAAAGAGCCACGAGTCTTCAACTTCTTGTAAATGGAATGCTATAAGTAAGACTAAAAGTAGTAAAGCTCACACACCAAGGCAAGCTAGAAGAAAATGAGAAATATAACCTTATGATATGAACTCAAACCCAATATAATGTAAATCAACATATAAAACATGCAAAGATATATTAGACAATAAATAAATAAATTTGAATGAGAATTCTAACACTAAATTAGAAGTGAAAATTGCATAAGTTGAGCTGATCAGTAAATGTGATGGAGGAATTACGAGTTAAGGATAACATCTTATGTTTATCACATAAAATTTACATACATATGCATATATAAGGAGAAAAGACAAGGGGAATAATCCTTTCAATCCCAATTATAGAGAACTAGGTCTCAAGAGATTAGTGCCAACCAAATAAGAAAGGAACACCAATGCAAACCAAGTCTAGGAAGAATATGAGAAAGATAGCCAATTCCTTGAAAGACCTTGTTATGTGTGTTTGATGAAAGATAAATATGATGAAAGGAGAAATAAAGTGAAGAAACATGACTTTGAATTGTGTTTCTTGCTTACTATCCCAATCAAAATAAATGGAAGTCATTGGATGTGAGCCTGAAACTATACAATAGTCAAAACCTAGAGATATTTTGGCAAATTATCAGGGGAGATCTCTATATTTAGGGGAGAAATAGAATGTTTAAGGGTGCAATACATCCCTAATTATGTGTGCGATGTTGATTCTAATTTCACAGTTAGAAAGAAATACAAAATGGGTACTCTGATCTACAACTTGTTCATCAATTTAATATCCATAACTTACAATGAAAAAAGTATATTTTTTTATTGATGTGGGTTTTCCTTGGTTAAACTGTAGTTTAGGAAGTAATATTGAATTTAAATAATTTTAATAACATGAATATAAATTAAAGATACAAATTCACCTTACAAAAGCTAGATCTCTTGAATTGCATGCAATGTGCTTACTTCACAAACAAATTTTGACCAAGAAGATAATGATGAATGGATGTAGAAGATGTAACAAATGATATTGAATGGATTGAAGAAGATATTGAAGATATAATCCTTCAATTACTATAATATTTTAATCCTTGATCTTCAATGGAGGAATTCTTCAAAAGTTAAAGGCTTGAAACTTGAATGCTTGAGAGGTTGAGTTCTTGAGAATGAGATGATTTCTTGTGAATGGATTGATGTGGATGATAAATGGATAAAATGGAAGGGTTTATATAGAGCTTAGAATTTACCAGTGTATCTATTCATACCTACATAAGAATCAACACCCTAAAATCATTCAAACATAAGACCCAAAGGGGAGACCTAAAATTGGTTCTAATTAGGGGTGCACTACACCCTTGATTGGTCCATCAAGGGTGCACTGTGCCCCTAATGGATTAGGACCACACTACGACCCTACCAACTAGGTGTTGAGATGTTTGGGATCCTTTTGGGATACCAAAATAGGTCTTGAATTTCTAGAATTAGGTGTAGATTTTGAGATATAGGTGTTACGGTGTAAGGAGAAGATCCCAAGTGGATAGATGGATGAAATGATGGAACTTGGGAAATAGATCCTACCTTGAGCTTGATGCCATGAAAATATGAGTTTTAAATAGGATCTATTAGGTTTTACCCCAATTCCACCTAGGAAGAAGGATGAAAAAGGGAAGAAGAAATGAAAGACACAAGGAGATTGACAACCTTGCATTAAATAGGTGCTAAACCTTTACTAAAATGGAGTATGTCCAATTTAACATGGTAAAATTTGAAATTTCATTCAATATGTGTTGGAAATGTAATGAGTAACTGAGAGGGGAGGGGTGAATTAGTTACCATAAAAATAATTCCCAGTCCCTTAGATGCCAATACAAACTTCTTACTTAGTAAACCAAATCCTTGCTCTGCTCGATTAGAATTAGATACTTATTAAAACCTAGTTAATAAAAAACTCTTAATATATTAATATGTATTGACCTTTAGTAACTTAGTTGTAGAAACATAAAGTATTAAGCAAATAACATGGATATGTGAGACACAAAGACTTAATGTGGAAATCCAATCTGGGAAAACCACCAATGCAACTAGTTATAACTTTTTACTCTTATGAAGTGAGCCCTGTTAGGAGCCAACCCCGTTAAAGGTTACAAAACACACAGTTAAGTGTGACCCTATTAAAGGATTTGAATCACCATATTAAGAGTTGCCTTGTTAGAGGTCTTCAGATAATTCAATCTAGAAATGCCACCTTGTTAGAGGATTTTCAAAATGACTATTAAGCCAACTCTATGAAGAGATTCCTTCACTGCTACAATTTCTAGAGAGTAACAATGATTGACCTGATTGATGAAGCAACTCTCTTTGCAGATTCAGAACATTGTTCTAGATTATCCTCTTGATCCTTCCTGATCAAAATATTATTTGCATCTCCTCAAATGTTATGTCCTTAATCAGATATCCTTCTTATTTCTCTTCTTTTACATTGTTCGAATTGCTTGATTCAATCCACAACTTGACCTTTCATATATATGATATTCCATGTCAAGTCATCTTGAATACCCTTTCATGAAAACATTTAACATCCATTTAGTTAGCTTGAATTAACCAACTAATTTAACATAAGTAATCTACTGACAGTCGACTAATACTAAAATGAGTCACTTGGTTGATACTGAATTCCTTTGGTAACTAACCTTACTTGGTTAATACTAAATCACTTCATTGACCAACCAAACTTGGTTTACACTAACTTCCTTTGATGACCGACTAAACTTGATTCCTATTGAATTTTGTTCAGCTGACACTGGAGTCTTTTTTAGTGTTAAAGCTTGATATTTGTGTAACATCAATGAAAATATACAATTTAATAATTTTTTTCAATAATATGTTGATAGAAAAGAATATAGATGTTGACTTACAAGATTCACAAGTAAAGACATAATTGCAAAATTTGTATGAGAACTTTTGACAGTTTTGTCACCATTTATCCCATCACAGATGACCGATCTAAGACATCTTCCATGGGATAAGTAATATGGTTTTTGGGCACTCAATGATGCAATTTACATATTTTTTGGCCAAAAATAGTTGTGCTATTTTGGGCATCCTCGAGTGCATGAAAACACAGTGTAGTTTTAGGTGCATGAAACTGAGCAGTGTAGTTTCATGTGTCAAAGGGGTCATATCAGATGGATTGGTTTTTGAATGCATGGCTTTTCAGCTTCATGATTTTCACACCTTCACATGTAGTTCATGTTAACTATGGGTCAAGGCTACAAAGCAATGAAATGCTTTGGTCACATTCTCATGAGGTTAATGCTAAACTCTAGTTTGAGGTTGTGAGGAAGCAATGAGATGATGCATGTTGTAGTGGGGCTAGGCACATTTGAGTTCTCTTTGTTGCATTCTCACAAGGGTTAGAAGGAAGTTTAATGTTAATCATCTTGAAGGAGTATCTTATTGAATGAGGCATACAAATTCAATCGATGCACTCCTTTGGAAAACATAAAATACCAAGTTGCGATGTTGTAAAAGTCAAATAACTACAGTCAAATTCAATGTTTCACATCATCACACATGATTAAGGCTAACGCATGGTTTGGGCTATGAAGCAATGAGTGCCTATTGTCTCAGCCTCATAGGGTTAAAAGATGGGTTAAGAGTTAAGGGTGTGGTAGAGCAATCAACAGTCAAGGATGTCTTCACGATTTTGTAGGTAAAAATAGTTAATAAAGAAAATAAGTTGTGAGGTTGTGATGATATGAAGCGGTCAGTTCAGTGGTTATTGTTGGTCATTTTTGCCTTCCCGCTAGAATCACCACGTTTGAATTCAACGAACTAATGTTCACTAGTTTTGAATATCCAAATATTCAAAAGGGGCACAAAATACCTTATGTTGACCTCATATATTTCTTTCCCTGTGCATTTTAATGCTTCTGTAGGCCCACAGGTCCTCATCGTCGGATTGAGATAGATCAACGGTTGGTGTTATCTCACTATGGGAAGTTGCACATTGTTTTTCCATAGTGACATAGCGCCTTTTGGCCACTTGGCTAGTGGGTCCTCATTTTCCTTGTTGTTTCTCTGGTGCTAAGTTTCGATAGATCCACGGTGGGTGCTATGGCGCTATCAAAAAATTTGTGTTCCTCGCCGTTAGCGACATAGCACCTAGATGAAAATTGTTACTGTGGTGATATCAGAAGGAAGGTGGGTCCCAAGTATGCCCCATTAGATATTAGTGATGAAATTTGGAAAACACGATGGGACCTCAGGCAACGTGGAAGGATGACAGTGCTTGGAACGAGATTTTGACTCGTCGCCAGCTATGCAGATCTTTTGATGTCAGCAGTAGCCTGGACCCATGCCCCTTTCAAATGCATGAAGATTTCCTCAGCCTTGGATCAGTCTAGATCAACGGTGGGTACTATCTCGCCATGGGAAATTGCTCGGGGGTTATCCATAGCGACATAGTGCCTCGGTGATGCATGGCAGAGATGATGTCATGGGACCGCCCTTCTCCAAAGTAATATTATGGTTCATCCTCAGTGGTAGTTGTTTGGTGGGTCATAGTATAGTGGTGATATTTCATTGGTCCACTCAGCCAGCTCGGTGTGTAGTTGTACAATTTTGTTGATCATCATAGATCTAAGGGAAATCGACAGTAGGTGCTATCTTGCTATGGAAAGCTGTGAGGATATTACCCATAGCGACATAGCGCCATTGTGCCATGTGGATTAGTGGGGCCAGGTCTTGCCAAGATGAGGATTCCAGGTTGTGCCAGGTGGTCACCAAGTGTTTCATGGGCCCAAAAATTTTAAGATGGTGCAGTAATATGACGAGTTTTCATGATCGTTAGATCAGTTTGGATCCACGGTGGGTGCTATCTCGCTATGGGAAATTGCTCGAAGGATACACATAGTAACATAGCACCTCGGTGACATGTGTCCCAGTGAGTGTGATGGAGGCATTGATGGTTAGCGATTAGTAGTTAATCTGAATGTCATGATCAGGGTTTGCAAGGTGGCACGATCAATTTAAATCTCTGGTCAAATTTAGGGAGACCCGCAAGGTGGCATAAAGAAATGAACTAATTGGTCCACATGGCCTATTTCGCTTATAGTGTTCGGCTAACTCATTGACTCTGCTGATTCATGCACCAAAAATGATAAGAAGTTGAGGTTTTACACGAATCTAATCTTCATGATCGATTCCAACCACCCTGGAGTAAATATGAAACAAAGAGGAACACTCTACCCCCCGATCCAACCTATCTACCTGATCAGAGCACAGTTATGGCACCGCCTCTATCTTCTTAAGGCCTTGTTTTAGTTAACAGTCAGATTTTGTGGTACCTAAAGCTATACTTAGATTAGATTTCTTCAGATCCCCATGATTGTTCTTGGAAAAACCTTAATGGCGGTGGTTGCAGGATAGTTTTGGAGGGAAAATCTCAGTTATGCCTGAACTATAAAGGCAATTTTTGTGAATTTTGCAAAGGGGACCTTTCTCTATTTTCTCTATTACTGCTCTATAGATTCTTAGTGTAAATTCCCCTGTGTTGTTTAGTGTGGAGCCTGATCAGTCCCCAAGTGGGAGATTGTTAGATTGTGGTGACTAATCAGGAAAGTACTGTACATACTTCATAATTAGTAGGGTTCAAATTTTTTTTTGGGGTACTATTCACCAATCATTTTGGTACTATTCGCCATTCGTAGATTCACCACTAAAGTTATGGCTAATTATGGCCAACATGTTATAACCCTAAAGCGGTTTAATACTTGTACAAAATGGTTTAGGGTTGGGTATTTTTCATTATGTTGTGCTGCAAAATTGGTTCTTGTGGCGGTATTGAGTTGTAAGGGATTACAGATTGTAATTAGGTTGTAATCATTGGATTGTAATAAGATCAGACTTGTTGTTTGGTGGACATAGCCCAGGGATTGGGTGAACCACGTTAAATCTTGGTGCCTTGTGTTCATTTCTTTGTGATCTATTATTTTCTGTTATTGGTTATATTTGCATGTAGTTTTTATTTCTGTTTGTGGTTTATCCTAATAAGTGGTATCAGAGTGAGGTTGTCTTTCAGTTATCCTCTGCAAGAAAGTCTCACAATTAAGTGGGAGTCTCATAGTTGAGTGGGAGTGATGGCAGATGAGGGTAGGCTGAGGGTTGACATGTTTAATGGGCAGAACTTCCAATTATGGAAGATGCAAATGGAAGACTATCTATATCAGAAGGATTTATGGAAGCCGTTGGAAGGCAAAGCCAAGAATCAACAACTATGTCAGAGGCTGAATGAGATCTTTTGGATAGAAAGGCACTCGAAAGCATTCGATTATGCTTGGCACCATCGGTGGCATTTAATATTATAAAAGCAAAGATGACAAAAGATTTGATGAAAACCCTAGTGACACTGTATGAAAAGCCCTCCACTTCAAACAAGGTATTTCTCATGAAGCATTTATTTAATATGAAAATGGTAGAAGGTGGATCTGTTGCAGATCATTTAAATGAGTTTAATACTATTACTAGTCAGTTATCTTCTGTGGGTATCAATTTTGATGAAGAAATTAGGGCTCTCTTGATTTTGTGTTCTTTGCCTGAAAGTTGGAATGGTTTGGTAATGGCGGTGAGTAATTCTGTTCTTGGATCTAGTACCCTAAAATATGATGATGTGATCGGTGTTGTTTTGAGTGAGGAAACTCATAGGAAATCCTTAGGTGGATCTACATCAGGAAGTGCTTTGAATGCATAAAGCAGGGGCAGAACGATTGAAAGAGGAAGTAACTCTAGAAATAATGAAAAATCAAGAAGAAAGTCAAAGGGGAGGAGGTCTCAATCGAGAGGACCAAATGATTGCTGGTACTGTGGGAAACCAAGGCACACAAAGAAAGATTGCTGGAATTGAAAGAAAAATGAAGGAGATAAATCAGATGGAGACAAGGAGGCAAATGTGCTTCTATCTTTAAAGAGTGTTGATGATTCATTGGTTTTAGATTCTGGTGCTTCATTTCATGCTACACCTCATAGAGGTTATTTCATTGATTATGTCCAAGGGGATTTTGGGCTTTTTTATTTGGGGGATAATGAACCCTGTCAGATTGTTGGAAAGGGAAAAATTAAGATTAAGTTGCAGAATGGGAATCATTGGCTACTACATGAGGTAAGACATGTTCCAAGGCTGAGTAAAAATTTAATTTCAGCTGGGCAACTCGGTGATGAGAGTTGTGTAGTTACCTTTAATGATAAAAATTGGAAGGTTTCAAAAGGTTCCCTTGTAGTAGCAAAACGTGTGAAAGTAGGCACCTTATATCTTTGTATAGGTCATATTGTTCCTACTACTTTGATTGTTTCAGAGAAAAATGAATGTTCAGGAACAATTGTTGCAGTTGAGCAGGGAGAACAAATAGCTGTTGTAGATTCTGATACAGTGCTGTGGCACAACAGACTTGGGCGCATGAATGAGAAAGGTATGAAAGTACTTCATTCAAAGAAATTTTTACTAGGTCTGAAATGTGTTAATATGGATTTCTGTGAAAGTTGTGTGTATGAAAACAAAAGAGAGTGAATTTTGTAAAAACTAGGAAGGAAAACAAAAAGGAGAAATTAGAGCTTGTGCATACAGATGTATGGGGACTAGCTCAGGTATCTTCCCTTGGTGGCTCTCATTATTATGTTACATTTATTGATGATTCAACTAGAAAAGTATGGGTTTATTTTCTTAGACAGAAATCTGATGTATTTCAAACTTTTAAGAAATGGAAATGCTTGGTTGAAAATGAGACTGGTAAGAAATTAAAATGTCTCAGATCTGATAATGGTGGTGAGTATTGCAGTCATGAATTTGAAGATTATTGCTTCACTAATGGTATTCGTAGACATAAAACTATTCCAAGGACTCCACAAGAAAATGGAGTGGCTGAACGCATGAACAAGACTATAATGGAGCGCGCAAGGAGCATGAGGTTGCATGCTGGATTGCCCTTACACATGTAGGCGAAGGCTGTCAATACTATAGTATATTTTATTAATAGAGGTCCCTCTACTCCTTTGGGCTGTGGTATTCCAGAGGAAGCATGGACTGGTAAGAAGGTGAGTTATTCTTTTCTCAAGACCTTCGGTGGTGAAGCTTTTTCTCATATAGACTCTGAAAATAGAACCAAGCTAGAAGCTAAATCAAAGAAATGTGTTTTTTTTGGATATGGAATTAATGAATTTGGTTATAGGCTTTGGGATTTTGAAAATCTTAAATTTTTTAGAAGTCGGGATGTCATATTCAATGAGAAAGTGTTGTACAAAGATCTGTTGCAACAACATGAGAAGAAAGAAGATGATTATGTAGTGCTGGATGATACTCCAAAAGCTGATGTTCCAGCCATTCCTGATGATGTGCAACAAATGCAAAAACAAATACCACACACACCAGTGAATGTTAGATGGTCAACGAGGCAAATTAGACCTCCACAAAGATTTTCTGCCTCTTTGTATTCTATTTTACTTACTGATGCTGGTGAACCTGAAAGTTATGATGAAGCTGTGCAGGTGGATACTAAGATTTAGTGGGAGTCTGCAATGAAAGATGAAATGGATGCTTTGCTACAGAATAAGACATGGGATCTATGCAAGTTTCCTGTAGGTAAAAAGGCTTTACAAAATAAGTGGGTTTACAGGTTGAAAGAAGAGGAAGGAGGTAAGAAAAGATTTAAGGCCAGGTTAGTTGTAAAAGGATTTGCACAGAAAAAAGGAATTGATTTTGATGAGATATTTTCTCGTGTTGTTAAAATGACTTCTATCCGTATTGTTTTAAGTCTTGTGGCTATTGAAGATTTGCATTTAGAGTAGTTGGATGTTAAAATAGCCTTTCTTCATGGTGATTTGGATGAAGAAATATATATGGCTCAGCCATAGGGTTTTGAGGTCAAAGGTAAGGAGAACTTAGTATGCAAATTGAAAAAAAGTTTATATGGCTTGAAGCAAACACCTCAGCAATGGTATTTGAAATTTGATAGGTTTATGCATGAGCATGGCTACAACAGGTGTCATTCAGATTACTGTGTTTATTTTAAGAGGTTGGATGATGATAGCTAGATTATTTTATGTCTATATGTTGATGATATGCTTGTAGCTGGGTCTAACATGGATCATATTAAGGGGCTGAAATTCCAGTTAGCACATGCATTTGCTATGAAGGATTTGGGGGTAGAAAAACAAACCCTTGGTATGAAGATTTGCAGAGATAGGAAGAATAGAACATTGACGCTATTTCAAGCTGATTATGTTGAGAAGGTGTTGCAACGTTTCTCTATAGAGAATGTTAAAGCTGTCAACACACCTTTACCTGGTCATTTGAAATTGACTAAGGAGATGTGTCCCAAGACACAGGAAGAGGAGGATAAGATGTCCAAGGTACCCTATGCTTCAACTATAGGAAGCTTGATGTATGCTATGGTATGCACTAGGCCAGATATTGCACATGTAGTGGGAGTCATTAGCATCTATATGAGTCATCTAAGATTTGAGCATTGGAATGGTGTCAAGTGGATTCTCCAATATTTGAGAGGAACATCCAATAAGTGTTTACACTTTGGGGCTCTACTTCTGATTTACAGGGCTATGTTGACTCGGATTTGGCAGGGGATATTGATACCAGGTAGAGTACTATAGGTTATGTCTTTACTGTTGGTGGGGCAACTGTGAGCTGGGTTTCTAGGTTACAAAAGATTAATGCTCTATCCACTACAAAGGAAGAGTATGTTGCTGCTATAGAGGCAGCCAAGGAGATGATATGGCTTTAGTTCTTCTTGGAAGAATTGGGACATCCTCAGAAAAATAATTATTTGTTCATAGATAGTCAGAGTGCCATTCATCTTGCTAAGAATTCAGCTTTGCATTCTAAGACCAAGCACATACAGTTGCGGTACCATTTCATTTGGTCAATTTTGGAGAATGGACAGTTAAAGTTGGAGAAGATACATACCAATGACAATCCAATAGATATGTTGACAAAGGTTGTAACAAGGGAGAAGCTAAACTCCTCTTCAGCGCCGATTGGTCTTTTAGATTGAACATGAATAAAAGAATAGTAGAGTCCAGGGTGGTTTGATCCAGTAGGAGCCCCATGTGGTAGTGGTATTGCTATAGGATCAGTCTCCAAGTGGAAGATTGTGTTGTTTAGTGTGGAGCTTGATTAGTCCCCAAGTGGGAGATTGTTAGATTGTGGTGACTGATCAGGAAAGTACTGTACATACTTCATAATTAGTAGGGTTCAAAAATTTTTTTTGGGTACTATTCACCAATAATTTTGGTACTATTCGCCATTCGTAGATTTGCCACTAAAGTTATTGGCTAATTATGGCCGACATGTTATAACCCTAAAGCGGTTTAATACTTGTATAAAAGGGTTTAGGGTTGGGTATTTTTCATTATGTTGTGATGCAAAATTGGTTTTTGTGGTGGTATTGAGCTGTAAGGGATTACAGATTGTAATCAGGTTGTAATCACTGGATTGTAATAAGATCCGACTTGCTATTTGGTGGACGTAGCTCAGGGATTGGGTGAACCATGTTAAATCTTGGTGCCTTGTGTTAATTTCTGTGTGATCTATTATTTTTTGTTATTGGTTATATTTGCATGTAGTTTTTATTTCTGTCCGTGGTTTATCCTAACACCTTGTTCCTCTAAACTACATGATTTTCTATCTTATCTCTTTCAGCCATTGGTATGAAAGTGCAAGAACTCTTTACCTCTTACTGGTGTTTTGTAGAGATCTATGATCTGCATGACTGTATCTCCTTGGCCTATGAATGATAATATAAGTGAATCTCTCTTTCTTTGTGTAATTCATCTTGGTCTTCTGATCTGCACGTGATTATTAGATTAAAGCAAGTCTGAATGTGTATATCCTTAGTTTCGTTCTGGTTCAATAGTGCATATATGGGCAGATTTTGGTCCGAACACTCTATTTTGGTGCATCACCTCTTTAGATTAGATTAGGTAGATTTGCTTTCATGCTCTCCTTTTCCCTTTTCCTCTTTAAGAGTAGTTAGGTGCGCCCTGATAGTAAGAGGAAGCTGGCCTTCTCCGGATACTTAACCTCACAGTTCAAGTCCCACAGCTTGGAGGTTGTTTCCATATTTCACTAGGTTGTCCTCATGCATAGGCTTTGGACAAGGGTGCAAACCTAAGTGACAACAGTTTTTGGCATGCCCAGTGGGACAATTTTTTCATAAAACTTCAAGCCTACTGGTGTCAAAAGGGAAGATTTTAAGATCAATACCGAGGAGATAGTACTGGCTTTGGTGTTTAATCCTTCAAGAGGCTCATTCTTTAAAGTACTTGGTGACTCTGAGCTTCAAATATATATCTGGTTCCAAACCAAAGTTGCAGTGATTCATGCCCAGAGTTGAAACAAGGGCATCTTCTAGAGGTAAGTTTCAGTATCAAGAGCTTTCATTTTCAAACCCTAGAAGAAGGAAGACTAGAATATCTTTATCACCAGTTAGGAGTGCAATAGTAACAAATACACCTACAAGATCTATCTCTACTCCTCCTGCTGTTAGATCTCAGCCTAGACTGCCATCAATACATATCAATAGATCACTTGTCTATATGGCGTTTCCTAGAGCTCATACTTTTGCCACCTTTAATGGTGGGAGCCCTCTCTTATTAGCCCAAAGACATGACATACCAGTAGATGCCCTCAAAAGTATACCAAAGTTTATTGGTGAAACTTCTATCTCTCCCTCAAAACATATTCAAGAGGTTGTGAATGTCTGCAATATCCATGGTATTACAGAGGATGATGTTGCAGTTAGGCTCCTAGCCTCATCCTTGAAAGGAAAATCACTACAATGGTATAGAGGTTTAGCTCATGTTTCTATAACAGATTGGGATGGATTAGGAGTAGAATTGTGCAAACATTTTGAGGATAAAAGTGACTATTTGTCACTTTTAGAATGTAGGACTGATTTTAATTATAGATTTCAAAAGACATGGGATAGAATACCTACTTCAGTGAAGCCTACCCCTGGTAATGTCTTCTTGCATTACCTTAGAGCTTTTAATAGTGATATTGCCACTACGATCTAAACTATGGGAGGAGATACCTTGCCTAATGCTTATGACATAGCAATAAAATTAGAGAACATCCTAATACAAGGAGGTAAGCTAGCTCCAAGGCCTCCTATTTCTTTCTTTCCTGATGTTCCAAATCATCAACCAACAATGGCTCCCCTTCACACAACTTCTACATCAAAATCCCTTACTCCAGTACCTCAAGTTTCACATCCTCAAATGGGATAGATGAAATCAAGGAGATGATGCAATCTCTAATGCAAAACATGGACAAAAGAGAGAAAAACCTTGATAAAAGATTGTAAGATCAAGGGAAGAAGTTAGAAGATCAGGGAAGGAGGCTGGAGGATAATTTCTCTATGATGCAGAAAGTGAACAACAAGGTGGTGACTTTAGAAAGACAACAAGCTCAAGGTAGCAAGGCTCATCAATTGCAATATCAAACTCCAAACAGTGGTAGGCCTCCAAATCCTAATCATTGGAACAATTCTTTTGATCAGAATAGGCAGGGTGGCCATGCTTCAACCTCAAATGTAAACCAAAGTAGGGCCATAGTCCCTCAAAACAATATGGCTCAAGATCAAGATTTTTGTCCCTCCTGTAACTACTCCTATGCCTATTGTATGTGTCAGAAGGCTGAATCTTTTATGGCTTTGACAGTCCAAGAACCTGCAACAAAACAATCATACAAGGAGGACCAATTTAAAGATGCCCTAGATATGAAAAGATAGGGTGATTGCTCTTTTATGAATCATCAGATGAAGGAGCATTGTAATGTAAACCAAGATTCCATTGCTCATAACACTGGAAGCAAAAGAAGAGCTATGGAAGATGTTGTCCCTCCTCCTCCCAATTAGGCCTCAACTTCAAATGCGATATCTCATAAGCAAGCAACAAATAATCAATCAAGTACCTTTCAACAACAAAGGCAAAATCATGGCAGAAAGGATGCAAGTGATCCTCAAGTTATTCCATCTCAATCTCATACAATCGCAGCTCCCAAGGGTTCTACCAAAACACCTACTATACCATTGAGTATGGTAGAGCAAATGAAGAAGACAAATGTGAATATCTCCATGTGGGATGCTATTGCTACTATACCCATGCAAAAGAGGTTGCAACAACAAGAATTGGAAAGAATTGAACCAAAGGATCAGACACTCAATATGGAAAGTGCCACAAGCCTAGTACAACCATCAAGGGAGGTAGAAACAAGTAAAAGGGTTATACCTCCTCCATTCTATGTTTCTCTAATTATAGGAGGTAAACTAGTCCATAATTGCATGATTGATTCAGGGGCTAGCAGTTCAGTGATGCCTAGGTGTGTTGCTGATGCTTTGGGAATGAAATATGAGACCATTGTTAGGGATGTATTATAGTTGGATGGTAGTACTATCAAGACTGTAGGGATCCTTAGGAATGTGGAGATGGCCTTACATGCATGCCCTGGTTGTACTGTAACCCAAGATATCTTTGTTGCTGAGGTCAAGCCATATTTTGCCATCTATCTGTCAAGAGACTTCACTGCCCAAATAGGTGGTTTCATATCTTTTGATTGGTCATATATGTCTTTTAAAATGAGATATGGAGCCAATGCTTCAATTAGAGCAGAGCCTCAAGCCCTCCATCATACTGAATCTTACACCCCTAATTCCATCAACATGAATTTCCCTATTCTAGAGATGGATGAGAATGACATAGTGAATGAGCCCACCACTCCCCTAGTAGAGATACTTAATTTTTTCTTGGATGAGTGGGCTAATGCATATCAATTTGACCCTATGTCAGAGACCCTTGAGATAGGTCTCAGTACATATTGTATATTAGAGAAAGATGCTCTAGTTCCCAATCTTGTGGAGACTAAAGAAGATATGAGTGGGATATGGAGTATGTACTTTGATGGATCAAGGAATAAGATTGGGTCAAGGGTTGGTGTGATGTTGATTTCTCCTATATAAGTAAGGTACTATTTCTCCTTTAGGCTCCAATTTAGTTGCACTATAATGTAGCCAAGTATGAATCCTTGATTCAAGGTCTCCTACTTGCTCAAAAAAGAGGAATCCAAGCCTTAAGGGTGTATGGAGACAGTGAGTTGGTGGTCAATCAAGTGAGAAATCAGAATACCACCAAGAATGGTTTGCTCAAGTCTTATAAAAATAGGGTATGGGATTTTCTTGAAGGTTTCAATGCATTTAATATTCAATGCATCCCTAGAAAAGAAAATAGACATGTTGATAGACTTGCAACAATAGGTGCATCTTATGATGTGCTAGGGAATCTTGAGGAGGAGAATAAGCAACAAATTAGAGTGATAGTAAGGCTTTCTATCCATGATAACAACATCCATTGGAAAGTGTTTGAGTCTAATGAGCAAATTGTGAGCTTCTTGTAGAATGAGGTAGAATTTTCAGAGAGAAATCAGTCAAGACTGCAGAATTAGTATTGTGACCGAATCATTAACCTCAGCTCTAACAAGCTACCTAAAGGTCTCATTACTCTAGAGAGTGTTTTTAATCCTGATGATCAAGCAAGAGGTAGAGGTATGAACCTAGCTACTGACAAAGATGACTAAACTCCAATCATGATTGCCGATGGAAAGTCCTTAAACATGGGGAAGGTATGCTCCGAAATTGAACAAGAAAATTTTATTCATCTATGTCAAGAATTTAATGATGTATTTGCTTGGACATATGATGACTTAAAGGGCTTTGACCCAAGGTTGTATCAGCATACCATAGGTTTAATTAATGATGTAAAACCAACAAGACAAAAACAAAGGCTAGTAAATCCCAAGATTGAACCCTTAATGAGAAAGGAGCTATCCAAATTGATTGAGGCCAATATAATTTTTCCCATCAAACACTCATCATGGGTAGCAAACCTTGTCCCTGTTAGGAAGAAGAATAGAGAAATTAGATTGTGTGTGGACTTTAGGGACCTTAACCAAGATTCCCTTAAAGATCACAATCCTCTCCCTTCTATAGAGCAGATTTTGTCCAAGGTCAGTGGTTCAAAGAGACTTTCATTTCTTGATGGATTTTCTGGCTACAATCAAGTGCTGGTTAAAGAGTTTGATAGATACAAGACTGCATTTACCACTAAATGGGGTACCTATGCTTATTATAAGCTGGCATTTGGGCTAACCAATGCAGGTGCTACATTTTAGAAGGCAACAAAGATGGCCTTCAAAAGATTGATTGACAAATTTGTCTTAGTTTACCTTGATGATATCACTGTGTATTCAAAAGATGTAGAAGATCATTTTGATCATCTAAGATAGGTATTCCTAAGATGTAGAGAGTTTGGGGTTTCCCTTAACCTAAGCAAGTGTGTCTTTGCTACTAACCAAGGAAAATTATTAGGACATATTGTATCTAAGGATGGCTTAACCATTGATCCAGAGAGAACAAAAGCAATATTTTCCCTTCCTCTTCCTAAACACAAGAAAGGGCTGCAAAGTTTCTTAGGTAGGATAAATTTTGTGAGAAGATTTATCCCTAATCTTGCTACCATGGTGAAACCTCTTACAACTATGCTCAAGAAAGGTATGGTCTTTGCATGGACCAAGGAAGGGAAGGAAAGTTTTGAAGAGATCAAGACAACCATAGCCTCAGCCCCTACTCTCATGAATCTAAAATTTGAGAAATATTTCATCCTTTATACCCTAGGCGGTGAGTCAAGAATTTCTGTTGTCCTGACTCAAAGAAATGATAAGGGTGATGAGCAGCCCATAGCTTTCTTTAGTGAAGGGCTTAAAGAATATGAAGATAAATAAAACTATGTAGAGAAGAAAGCCCTTACAGTCATCAAAGCTTTAAAGAAATTTAGACACCTCCTGTCTCATAATAAGATTCATTTGTTAGTACCCCATGCTAGTGTGAAGGATTTCCTTTTGAGCAAAGATATTAGTGAGAAAAGAGATGACTGGATTACTAAAGTGATGGAATATGATATTGACATTCAGATTACCAAGCTGGTAAGAGGGAGGGGGTTGTGTAAATAGATGTTATCATCTCAAGAACTTGATGAGTAAGCTGCTATGATACTGACAGAGCAACAAGAGGTAAGAAATAGTGACCCAAGGAGTTGGATGGATGATATGATGAATTTCTTATTATGGATGCCCTCAAGGATTAGATAGAACTAAAAGGAGATAGTATATATTACAGTCAATTCCTTATGTCATAGTTGACAGTGTCCTCTTTAGAAAAGATTTTAATGGAGCCCTATTAAGATGCCTTTATGCAGACCAGGCTAAAAGAATGATAAAAGAACTTCATGATGGTTCTGATGGTGGCCACTTCTCAACAAGGACAACTGCAATGAAGATCACGAGGGCTGGTTATTACTGGCCATCTCTATTTCATGATTGTCATAAGTATGTGAGGAAGTGTGAAAAATGTGCCTTCTTCTCTAGAAAGCAAAGACTTGCAGCTCTTCCCCTTCATCCTATCCAGGTGGATCAACCTTTTGCTTAGTGGGGATTAGATTTCATAGGCCCTATCAATCCTTCTTCTAGTTCTGGTCACAAGTGGATTCTAGCTGCTACAGATTACTTCACTAGATGGACAAAGGCAGTTGCATTGAAGGATGCCACAAAATTTTCAGTTGTGGAATTCCTTGATGGAATTGTGACTAGGTTTGGTGCCCCTTCAGCCATTATTTTAGATAATGCAAAGTCTTTTGTTGGAGCTCAGATTTGTGCATGGGCAATGATCATAATATCTATTTGAGCACATCCTCAAATTACTATCCTTAGGGTAATGGTTTGGTTGAGTCCTCCAACAAGAACCTGATCAAGATCATGAAAAGGAAAATAGAAGATAACCAGAGGTGTTGGCATAAAAAATTGAAGACTACATTGTGGGCTGACAGAATAATGCCTAAAAGGTCAATAGGAAATTCACCATTTGTGTTAGTTTATGGTAGAGAAGCAAGGCTTCCAATTTCATTGGAGTTCCCATCCCTAGAGCTAGCTCATCAGCTAGAGTTGATTGAAGATGATGCCATGACAGTAAGAATGGCAGAGCTGATGGAGCTAGAAGAGAAGAGAAATAAAGCCATGCAGACCCTAGAGACACACCATCAGCAGGTAAAAAAGAGTTTTGACAGGAAGGCTAGGGTTAGGACTTTCAGAGAAGGTGATTTAGTTTTGAAATGGGATGCAGATAGGGCAAAACCAGGAAGACACTCAAAGTTTGATGCATTATGGAATGGTCCCTATCTGATTGTCAAATGCAAGCAGGCCAATGCTTTCCAATTAAGTAAGCCTGGTGGTGAAATTTTGCCCATCCTAGTCAATGGGATCTATCTCAAACCATGCTTCTGATGAAGGTTGAAGGTTTCGTGTATATAAGTAGAGTAGTTTCTTTTTTTTTTCTCAGCTCTCCTATTTTCTAAGAAGTGCACGAGCACAAGCTTTTTCTCTATGAGATAGCCAGTTTTCTCAAAGTTTTGTGGTTGCAGAAGGAAGGTTTCGTCTTTGGTTCCAATTGCAGAGACAAGGGTTTTAGGGTTTTCTTCTTAGAGGTAGGGTTAGGGTTTCATAGTATACATAGGATCCATATCTTTTTGACTCTGTAGCCCAATGGATGCATGAGGTCACTGGTCTACACATAGCTGGCTTGCGTCCCCTCTAAGTCGCTAGATTTGTTGGTCATTTTTGCCTTCCCACCAAAATCACCACGTTTGAATTCAACGAAGTAATGTTCACAAGTTTTAAATATCCAAATATTCAAAAGGGGCACAAAATACATTATGTTGACCTCATATATTTCTTTCCCTACGCATTTTAATGCTTCTGCGAGCTCGTAGGTCCCCATTGTCAGATCAAGATAGATCAAGTGCTATCTCGCTATGGGAATTTGCACGTTGTTTTTCCATAGAGACATAGCGCCTTTTGGCCGCATGGTTGGTGGGTCCTCCTTTTCCTTTTTGTTTCTCTAGCCTCGAGTTTCGATAGATGCACGGTTGGCACTATGGCGCTATCAAAAAATCTGTGTTCCTCGCCGTTAGCAACATAGTGCCTAGATGAAAAGTGTTACTGTGGTGACATCAAGGAAGGTGGGTCCCAAGTATGCCCCATCGGATATCAGTGATGAAATTTGGAAAACATGGTGGGACCTTAGGCAACATGGAAGGATGATGGTGCTTGGAACGAGATTTTGATTCGTCACCAGCTATGCAGATCTTTTGATGTCAGCAGTAGCTTGGACCCATGCCCCTTTCAAACGCACGAAGATTTCCTCACCCTTGGATCAGTCTGGATCAACGGTGGGCGCTATCTCGCTATGGAAAATTTCTCGAGGGTTATCCATAGCGACATAGTGCCTCAGTGACGCATGGCATAGATGATGTCATGGGCCCACCCTTCTCCAAAGTAATATTACGGTTCGCCCTCAGTGGCAGTTGTCAGGTGGGTCATAGTACAGTAGTGATATTTCATTGGTCCACTCAGCTAGCTTGGTGTGCAGTTGTACAATTTTTTTGATCACCGTAAATCTAAGGGAAATCGATGGTAGGTGCTATCTCACTATGGAAAGCTGCGAGGATATTATCCATAGCGACATAGCACCATTGTGCCATGTGGATTAGTGGGGCCAGTTCTCACCAAGATTAGGATTCCAGGTTGTGACAGGTGGTCACCAAGTGTTTCATGGGCCCAAAAGTTTTAAGATAGCGCAGTAATATGACGAGTCTTCACGATCGTCAGATTAGTATAGATCCATGGTGGGTGCTATCTCGCTATGGGAAATTGCTCAGAGGATACACATAGTGACATAGCACCTCGGTGACACGTGTCCCAGTGAGTTCAATGGAGGCATTGACGGTTAGTGGCTGACAATTAATGTGAATGTCATGGTTAGGGTTTGCAAGGTGGCATGGGTAGTTTAAATATCTGGTCAAATTCGGGGAGACTCGCAAAGTGACATAAAGAAATGAACTGATAGATCTGCGTGGCTTGTTTCGCTTATAGTGTTCGGTTGACTTGTTGACTCTGCTGATTCATGCACCAAAAATGATAAGAAATCAAGGTTTTACACGAATCTGATCTTCATGATCGATTCCAACCACCCTGGAGTAAATACAAAACAAAGAGGAACACTCTACCCCCCGATCCAGCCTATCTACCTGATCAGAGCACAGTTATGGCACCGCCTCTATCTTCTCAAGGCCCTATTTTAGTTAATAGTCAAATTTTGTGGTACCTAAAGCTATACTTAGATCATATTTCTTAAAATCCTCGTGATTGTTCTTGGCAAAGCCTTCATGGCGGTGGTTGCAGGATAGTTTTGGAGGGAAAATCTCAGTTATGCCCGAACTATAAAGGCAATTTTTGTGAATTTTGTAAAGGGGACCTTTCTCTATTTTCTCTGTTACTACTCTGTAGATTCTCAGTGTAAATTCCCCTATGCCTCTAAACTACATGATTTTCTATCTTATCTCTTTCAGCCATTGGTATGAAAGTGCAAGAACTCTTTGCCTCTTACTGGTGTTTTGTAGAGATCTATGATCTACATGACTGTATCTCCTTGGCCTATGAATGATAATATAAGTGAATCTCTCTTTCCTTGTGTCATTCATCTTGGTCTTCTGATTTGCATGTGATTATTAGATTAAAGCAAGTCTGAATGTGTATATCCTTAGTTTCATTCTGGTTCAATAGTGCATATATGGGCAGATTTTGGTCCGAACACTCTATTTTGGTGCATCACCTCTTTAGATTAGATTAGGTAGATTTTCTTTCATGCTCTCCTTCTCCCTTTTCCTCTCCAAGAGTAGTTAGGTGCGCCCTGATAGTAAGAGGAAGCTAGCCTTCTCTAGAGACTCGACCTCACAGTTCAAGTCCCATAGCTTGGAGGTTGTTTCCATGTTTCACTAGGTTGTCCTCATGCATAGGCTTTGGATAAGGGTGCAAACCTAAGTGACAACAGTTATCACAATGTCGTAGGCTAGTAAGAATTAAGGATCTTCAGGGTTGTGAAATTGTGATCCAATGTAAATGATAGCTCAGATGGTTTTTCTATTTCATGTCGGTTACTGACCCCCCCACCCCTCCTCTCAGAAGTATATGTTTCCCATTTGTAATTCCAAAAAAATAAATACTATATACCTTTCCAAATTTTTAACAATAATCCACTTCTATATTGATGGCAACATATGAAAAAATTGGCAAAGTCCCAAAAACCAAAATCTCAAAATTTGTTAATCTCCATATGGTCTTTTACAAAATTTCAAAAATATGGATCATTTTCTATTTACACCATCTTTACATCTATATATCTCCTAATCAAAATATCACATCCTACTCTCCCTTTGACTATACTCTATCTTATATCTCCCTTTACATATTATATATACAATTTTCCATACTATACTCCCCCTTCAACATTAATGACAAAGGTGAGTAAAAAACTATATATAGATTAAAATTTGAGTCTACCTTTCATTCCTTCATGTTGATTGGTTTGATATGTGTGAAATGTAATCAACAAAGTTAATCTTTATATTCTTGAACACCTTATCAGGTATTTGTCTTAGACTACTTCACATGTGCTAATAAGGGCACATAGTCGATAAGATGCAACTTCTAGTGCATTCAAGTCAGAATACACAAATATCTAATAAGATGCCTTGGCCTTAAGGAATTCATATAGCTACTTCTAAATATGATTGATCTTTAAAATGAGATGTTCTCTCAACAATTTAAACCTCTTTATTATCCTCTCTCTTTTTAACTCTATTAGGCTTATCTCATCGTTGACCTTACCAATTCTTCTCTCCAAATCTCCAATATACACATTTGGAGACTGCAATTGATTGAAAATTCCTTGTAACTTTTCTTATTTCCTTTTCAACTATTTAGTGATGTATTTGATGAAATAGTACAACAAAGTGCACTATCCATATAACGTCTTTATTTTAGCTAATAATCTTCTTAACTCTTTAGTGTAAGAGTCAAGACTTGCTAGATCATTCCTCACATTCTTGTGTATGATCTGAAATAAATATGCATCATGCTTCACCTATACTATAGTAGATACAATTTTCTCAAGTGTGCTGAACTAAATGTCAAAGATCTTAATCACTTCCTCTACCCTCTTCTCTGGATGTGATGTTGTTGTTGACGTATCAATCAAGTTTTTTATTAGTGACATACACTTATTTAGATTGTATCTACCGAGCTTATTATATAGTTAATAATGTTAACAAAGCATTTTAGTTGTTATTGAGTTCTATAGTTGATACCGAGTCCTTTGGAAAAATTCTAGTGTTAACCGAGCAATTATAGTTATTGTGAAGATTAGTAGTATAAACCAAGCATCTCAATATATGTCGAGTTTACCAGTGCAAACCAAGTTGTACAGTGCTTACCAAGTTTGTAGTTAATGTGATGCAAGTCCAGTGTTAATTGAGCTACTCAGTGTTAACCAAGTTACTTATTTTATACTGAGCTCAAGGTGATAGTATTTACCAAGCTATGCAGTGGTAAACAAGTGATTTAGTTTATATGATGAGTTTTATAGTATTCACCGAGTCACCAGTGCAAACTGAGTTCAAGACTACTTGGAAGTGATCAGTATGGACCAAGCTTCTATGTCTACCAAGTGCATGATGATGTTGAGCATTGATAGTGGATGCCATGTATTAGAACCTCATCGAGTTAGTCTTTAGAACCCAAGTGTCTACATTTGAGCTGACTTTGTAATATTTGTGTAAACTTGTATTGTGGCCGATTTTGTAATTGTATAATTGGATCAGTATATATATATATATATATATATATATATATATATATATATATATATATATATATATATATATATATAATGTATTGTATCACATCCAATGTGTGAATATGTGTGTGAATATATGCATGGAATCAATGTGATCATTAGAGAAGAAGTAGAAAGTGTGAATTACAAAGGCTACAACAATATAAGGAGCAACAAAGATTCATCTATCACAACAAGGTGATTTATACACTCAGAGGAATCTCATTTAGGAAACCAAGTTGCAGATCAGAGATCAGCTACTACTTCATCCTAATAGGTGGATTAGTCAAATCCTTTTACAAGGTAGACTTAACAGTCTTATACAAATCTCTCTTGCCAAGTGCATACTTCATTGTATGTTTGTAAGTCCTTTAAACAAGGTGGACCTAGTAGTCCTTATTGCTCCTAATAGGGCAGATCATGAGAAGTGATCAATGTAAGCCTGAATAGGCCAACTTTATATTGCAATACTAAAATGTGTGGGTATCATCCCCACCCCAGTTTTACTTTCTATGTGGAAGGTTTCTGGGTCACCAAATCTTTCTGTCAAAGTGTTATGAATGCTTTCAAATTTTTAGTTTCTCATGCATGCAGTTAGATCAATACTTTTATATTGGATTAAAGTTTTAGAAGTTTTAGAGGTTACTGATTCACAACTCTCCTCTCAATAACTTAGTCTTTTAGAATATTTCCAACAATTGGTATTAGAGCTTTGTGGTTCTTAGAGAAAAGTTTGATAGCTTGAGCAAAGATAAAAGGCAATGGAGATATTCAGACTTGATAAGGTTATTCACAATGAGAAGCTAAATTTGGAAATAGCTATTTCCCAACTCAAGAAAGAAAATGAACAACTCTCTCAATCCTTCAAAAGAAGAAAAGATCTTGCAATTTAAATGAATGATCATCTCTACATTGAAGAAAGAATTTAAGACCTTCATTCAAGAAATCCAGATGAAGCAATCAAAGAAATCCTGGAAAAGAATGGTTCACTATAAGAAGAAGTAAGAAAACTAAGAAAAAAGCAAGAAATTCAGTTAGTATGGTTATGTGAAGTCATGGAAGAGAAAAACAAGATAAGAGAAGTGATAGAAGGAAAGAACAATGAAATCCAACACCTATCCCTTTAGCAAGAAAACTTCATTGATTAGCTCTTGAATGAAAATGAAGAAATCATGAGTCTAAGATCTAAAAATGAAAGGTTGCAGAATAACCTTGTGTGCTAGAAAATGAGACCTGCAAAAAGAAAGGGTTAACAAACAAGCACTAGTTTAAAATCTTGAAATTGCATCAAAGACTTATCAAGATGAAAAGAACAAAGTACCAACTAATGCTTGCTTGGGTTTTGCAACCCTAAGCAACCAACAAATCCAACCTTCCAGCCACCTTTACAGCTCAACAAGGACACTCATGAGAGGCCTTGTTGGTGTGTTAAGATGGGGGGGGGGGAGAGGGGTTGTTTGATGTGCTCTCCCAAACACAACAATAAATGAATCTCTTGAGTGAGTGAGTGCAAGTGTGTATGCAAGTAAGATATGAATCTAAACTAAATGAGATGAAAAACACCTCAAGAAATGGCTATGGAGAGAGCCATTCTTGAAGGCATTCAAAGATGAAGGTGATATGTAATGAAAAAACTAACTAAATGTGCAAACTATGATAAAAATGCAAGCTAAAATGAAGCTACAAATGCATGTAGAAACTAGATTAACAATGCATAATGTAAACTAAATCAACTACCCAATTGTTAGTATGAATATACAAAATCACTATGAGACTCTACTAATGCAAACTCAAACTATCATGAAAGCTCAAACTATGAAAGCAAACTCAAATCTCAAACCAACATGGTAACAATGCAAATGATGGGAGATGCAAACGCTTGAGACAAGCCCTCTATTTATAGGCTCGAGGGAGGGCTTGGTGAGGTGGCATCCAAGTAAGTGCCACATAAAGTGACATGCAAGGCATGCAAATGGTCAAAAATTCAAAGTTTGCTCACACATGTGTGAGCAAACTTGAGAAGAAGAGTGGGAGACAAGAGTGTGTGGGCATGCCATCTCACACATGTGTGAGCACACTCTTAGGCTAATGAGGGGGATTAGGCAGATAATTAGGAATGATTAAGTGGGATTAGAGAAGAAATAGGCTTAAGAGGATGAAAATGATGGGTGTAGACTAGGCTCTAGGCTGGTTTAAGATTAAATTTAATGAGATTTAATTTAATAATGGGTTTAGAAGAATTAATAGGATGTGAGGATTTAAATAAATGAAATTTATTTAAAAAGGGGAAAAGATGGAGGGTCATGTGTTAAATTAATTTAACACATTAAGGTTAGAAGTATTTAAATAATATTTAAATACTTAGGAGAGTGAACTTATTTAATTAATTAGCTTAATTAAATAAGTAGAGGAATGTGAATAATATAATTAATTAATTAAATTACAATGTCACAAGAAATATTAAAATTAATTAATATAGTGTTTAAGGATGATTTTAAACGTCTACATTTTGCCCCTCTTTGATGTGATGTTGGAACAACATCATATCAAAGAAAAGAAAATATAGGTTGCCCCAGAGAAGGAAGGAGTCTTATGGCGACGAAAGAGGAGGAGGGTGCCCCCTCACAAAAATTGCGTAAAAAATAAAATTTTGGCAATTTTTGCAAAAAGGTCTTAAGAAAGAAGAAAAAGAAGAGAAAAGGGGAATAAATGATAACATTTGCATGACTTTCGAGTAAACAGGGGACAGATATGGCTCAGGGAAGAGCCAGGCTCAAACGAGGTCCACTGGGGGGCCTATATAAGCCTCTGAGGGGTCCAAAGAAGGTCATTGTCACATCGCGAGTAGAGCACATAGAGCCGATATGGACCCTATTGATTGATTATAGCTTGGTGAGCGCATGCAAGAGTACCAGTGAGCAGCGGAGATGGACCCACTAGTAAGTCATTTGATCCTCTTCGTGTTTTAGTAGGTTAGGCTAGACTAGGTGCATTTATGAAGCCATAAATGCGCTAAAAAGAGGTTTGGACAGAGATGACAGTCTCTACCTTATCGTCTACGCAGACGACAAAATAGGGATCTCGACATCTGTGGAGACGACAAGAAACATCCTGTCGTCTGCGTAGACGCCAAAAGAGGGGAACCGCTCGCAGAGATGACAGGATGTAGCCTGTCATCTTCGCGGATGACAAAGGCAAGTGGAGACGATGAGATAGACATCATTGTCTCTACAAATGAGAGAACATGGAACTAGCGTCTGCGCAAATCAGCATCTTCACTGATCAGCGTCTATGCGTATCAGCGTCTCCGCTGATCGACATCTACGCAGATTGGTGTCTGTGTCGAAAATGACCATGCCAATGAGGGTATAATAAGAGGATGCAAGGGAAGATGCCCCTCTGTAGGGACATCACAGGCTAGCGAAACTGACTCTCTACATGTTTATGCTGCAGGAGGAGACGGTGGTGTTTAGGTCGAGGGAGCACTATCCTCCGACCATGATGATACAGGAGAGGCTAATAGATGCAGATTGGGGACACATGCAGCTATGCAGGCTAGAGCACATTCATGAGTGGCCAGATCTGAGGGCCCATTCAACACAGCTATTGACTCTCATAGAGTGATGGCACACACCCACTCAAAGTTTCCATTTGTCGATAGGGGAGACCACAGTCACACTCTTGGATGTGTGGTGGATCTTGCGAGTGCCGATCAGAGGAGCATACCTAGAGTATGTATTAGAGGGGTCAGATCCATTTCTGAGGGAGTGCTTTGGCCGATGACGATAGAGATTGCCCATCCAGCGATCATGGTTGTAATGGAGGGGTGCACTAGAGCAGAGGCTATCGAGGCTGGTAGTATACCTAGCCTCACTGATATGGCAGATGCTACCAGATCACACAGGACACGGGTGGTCGATCGGGTGGGCACGAGTGCTGAGCACTCTATTATAGGAGGAGGGAGCAGTCTACTGCTGGGGACAGACTATCCTGGTTGAGTTATATCACGATCTGCACATGTGTGCATATCAGACCCAACGCACGGTAGGACTAGGACTGACACCACTGATGGTTTGGTCATGGGAGCACATCGGAGTCACACGGCCGATCACTCGGTGAGAGACCAGGCAGCCTAGGGAGCCATATGCCTGCAGATACTGGCCTCTTATCCAATATACCTCGATGGAGTCTGTGGGGTTCTGGCTTCGATGTATAGATGAGATCATCATGTTTGAGTGGACACCGTATGATGGGGGCAGACACTGGTAGTAGGGGGTGAGGATGACACGGAGGATCAGATGTACCTCCCGTACACATAGACAGACTGTTGGATCATTGGCCGATCCATGCACGTGATCATGCGCTATATTCCCTCTCGAGTGCGACGACAGTTTGGCAAGGTACAGGATACAGTGGCAGACATATTCTTATATCCTGTGGTGTCACGAGAGTATGGACAACTGTGGGGACACGGGACCACCATACGATTAGCCCAAGCTTCTTGGGTGGGGATGGCAGTAGTGCCATGGGTGCATGGCCAAGACAAGGGAGATGCAGGTATGACACTGGTGTACACACAGTGGTGGGCAACCCACCAGTGGGTCAGGCTGACAGTGCCAGGGGCACTGCTGCCAGCAGAGCAGATACATGGAGAGGGGGATGGAGTAGGGGATGGTGGGTAGGTAGCCATGATGCCACCACCAACTCAGGGGGCATAGGAGGGATCGCACGGGCACAGAGTCTGAGCGTGGAGAGGGCCAGGGCTAGTACTAGCACAGGGGCCACCACAGATAGCACCCCAGGTACAGGTATAGGTACAAGCACGGGCACAGGCATAGGCACCACCACAGGCACCACCGTAGGCACCTCCACAGAGACAGGTACAGGGGGAGGACCCAAACATGGTTAGGGCAGAGAGGGACAGCCTATAGACAGAGGTAGCCCGTCTACAGGGGGTAGCATAGGTGTAGCAGGCACGAGCAGACAGCTTAGAGCAGGCCATGGGGGCTATACAGGCAGAGCTGCAGGTGCAGAGGGTTAGGGGGGACAATGCACAGGAGGCCTTAGCAGCCTTACAGGCATGGGTGGATGCTAGGGAGTTTTCAGGGATGGGCACCTAGACAAGGGTGTAGGATCGGGCAGAGGTAGAGAGGCTCCAAGCGGAGGTAGCCAACTTACAGGCCGAGCGAGCCACCCATCAGGCGCAGCTGGACGGATACCACAGGCAGCAAGACATAGCCATGTAGATGGTACAACTGGGAGTAGTTGTCGCAGTGCTGTAGGAGGCCCTCATAGCTAGCCGAGCAGAGACGCGGGCCATACGAGAGGCAGCGTATTATAAGTCACTGTATAGGGAGGTCGTACCTGCTGACCAGCAGCAACTAGATTTTGAGAGGGGAGCCAGCTCATGGATCTCAAGTGGAAGAGCTAGATCAGAGCAGTCTGTAGGACATCAGAGACCTCCTTGAGGGGGGGATACAGGGGGGGCAGGGTCCTCACAGCCAGCTACTTGATTGTATAGGGTGATCAGTAGTTTTGACAGACATGTACAGATGCAGCTATTTTTGATGATGCATTTGTACTACATGATTCTACATGATGTATATGGACTGTACAGACATTATTTTTTTTGAGATATATGCATGACATGATTTGATGATTCTATGTGTGTATGGATGCATGCGATGCATATGTATGGATTATGATGTGGATACTAACATTGGTGATGCAAGATGTGATGCTATGTGATGTTTCCTATGATGCATGCATATGTGCATGATGCCTAACATGTGTGTGATGCAGATTAGTGGGCGATTATGAAATGTATGCATTTTTTTATGGATGCATGATATATAGATGTTAGATGTGATTACGATGTATATGCCCCTAGATGTGATGACTAAAATGAATGTAATTAATGAACTAATGCAATGAACTAAAAAAAAAAGAGTCTAAGGAACACTAAATGAGATGAATCAAATGAATGAATGCAATAATGGTAAGCTAATGCAACTTAATGGAAATGAACTAAATGAATATCTGTCATAACTGTCACTCATAGAAACTCAGTAGCCTAGCATAGGAGGGGGGAAATAAATAGGACCTTGTCTCAAGCATGAGTCGAATGAAACCCTATACTACATGCATCCTAACTATATGATATCAAGAGATTCCGTTGTGTTTATATGGAGAGCACACCTTAAGTTGATTTTGCAAAATGAGTTTATGCATTATATGCTATAGAAGCATAAATGTCATGACTCTTTTGCGTGGACTAGACATACAAAACCATAGAGACTTTAGGACAATAGGTGTAGTTTACATAGTAATGATGGATCAAATTTCATTTATGCAATGGAGAGGTTTGGGCACACCCAAAGTCTTTTAGGGATCTTTTATGGGACGTGTGCTAACCCGTTGCCCCCATTACGCAATGCATTAACATAACCTGCAACTGACACCCATGAAGTAAAGTCTCAAAAATAGATCATACCACAAAAACATGTGTAGTTAATGACAACTATTCCGGTATGAACAAAATATGGAAGATCAAGGTGCACTATAAAAGGCTATCACTAACACACAAATAAAATCAACCAAAAAGAAACCTCATGACCAAGTAGTCATTCAGTCCACAGTTCCTGCCAAGAACCTTAGGTCTAGAAGTGAATGTCACAATGTCACCTATAGGAAGGATGCATCCTATGAAAGTGTGTCAAGTTGAAATGTCAAATGATCATAAAATTGTTTGTTTTTGACAAGGGCTATGAAGTGAACAAGTTTCTTGAAGCATTAAGTCTTAAATGGTGATTTTGTGTAAGTCCAAGGGTGGTCACTGTTGTGAAAAAGCTCAGCGTAATGGGATGACAATCACTTGACAGAAAATGCCTCGTGAACCAGAGGTCTTTCAAAAGATGGAAGTGAAACGAAGCCTTGCAAACAAGAGGTCTTTATTAGATGCATGAAACACAAATCTCTAGATAAGACTTTGCACAAGGGAAGTGGAATGGTGGAATGGAATGAAGAAAAACGAGCCTTATAGACAATGGATGAATCCATACTTTTTTCAAGAACATTTTTCTGCTTTGTAGGGATTTTTTCAGGAACATTTTATGATTTTTTTTGGATTTTCTGATTTTCTTATTTTTTTTTTGGATTTTTTGGACTATAAACACTGTACAGGAATTACAAAGGCTCAAGCATAGAACCGCTTGAGATGATAGATATTTACAGGCTCAGGGAGCGGATCTCCCTCTGGAGTAGCAATCTGATAGGCCCCAGAACCATATTTGGCTGTAATGATAAACGGACCTAGCCAATTTGCCTCAAATTTTTCTTTCTTTTCACGGTTCTAGAGGTTCTTCATGTTATGCTGCAAAACTAAGTCATCCACTTCAAATTCCTGTGGCTTGACTTTCTTATGATACTAAAGTTGAAGGCGATTTTGATACACATGGAGGTGGTTTAGGGCATCCAGTCATCTCTCATCAAGGAGTGTTAGCTCTTGCAAGCGGGAAATTCGGTAATCTTCTTTGGATATCAACTTCTTGAGAGAGATTCTGAGGGAAGGGAGCTCAATTTCGACGGGCAAGACGGCTTCAAAACCATAAACAAGGGAAAATGGGGTGGCTCTTGTGGGGGTACAGATGGAGGTATGATAGGCCCAAAGGGCGGGAGCAATTTGGATGTGCCAATCACGACCAGATGTATCAATGATTTTCTTGAAAATTTTCAAGATGGTTTTATTGGTAGCTTTAGCTTGGCCATTGCCTTGGGGGTAGTATCTGGTGGAAAATGCTAGGTGATGTTGAATTTCCTACATACTGTGGCAACCTCTTGATTTTTGAAGGGGGTTCCATTATCAGTCATGATATCTTGAGGTATATCGAAACAACAAATAATGTAATTCAGGATGAACTTTGAAATCTGTTTTCCAGTGATTTAGGTTAATGGAATAGCCTCGACCCACTTTGTGAAGTACTCAGTGGTGGCAATAATGTACTTGTGGCCATTTGAGGAATTTGGGTATACTTGACCAACAAGATCGAATCCCCAGCGAGAAAAGGGGCCATGGAGTGATGGTGGGCTGAAGGTCTTAGGCAGGAGCGTGTATCAAATCACCATGCTGCTGACATGGAACACATCTTTTCACAAACTGATATGCATCTGCTTCCATAGTGGGCCAATAGTAACCTATCCTAAGAAGCTTTTTTGCTAACATAAGGCCGCTAGAGTGGGCACCACAAATCCCTTGGTGAACCTCTTCTAATGCTGTTCGGACTTCATTTGAAATGAGACATCGGAGGAGGGTACCATCAAAGTGTTTTCGAAAAAGTGTATCACTTAGGATGGTATAGCGGGCGGTTCGGCGGACGAAGGTTTTGCTTTGGTTTGGGGTGAGGGCTATGGGAATGGTTTTGTGACGTAAATAGGCAAAGATGTCAGTGTACCATGGAGACTTAGGACTAACAATCTCACACACCAACTCTGAATCTGTTTGCTCATAAGCAGGAGTAAAAAGATTCTCAACGAGAAACTCACATTTAGGACTATATTCTGGCATCGCAATCATAGAGGCAATAGTAGCCATGGCATCTACTGCTTTATTATTAGCCCTTGGAATCTACTAAAAAATAATCTCTGTAAAATGCTGCTTAAGATCCTCAACTATTCTGCGATAGGGTAACAATTTCTCATCCTTGGTGTGGTATGCATCTGTGACTTGTTTAATGACCAATTGTGAGTCTCCAAAGACAAGAAGGTTTTTGATATTCCATCTGATAGCTTGACGTAGTCTTGTGACTAAACCTTCATACTCAACTATATTGTTTGTGCAAGGGAATGAAATTTTATAAGACTTTGGAATGAGATCCCCTTGTGGTGTCACAAACAAAATTCTTGCCCCTGATCCCTTTTGTGTAAAGGATCCATCAAAAAATAATTTCCATGGTGCAGTTGGGGCTAGGGTCATAATTGTGTCATCTGGAAAATTAGCTACAATGGGATGGTCACCTTGAAGAGGAGCTTCAGCAAGCTGATCTGCAATTACTTGTTCTTTAATGGCCTTACGATCATTATAAACAATGCCGAACTCACTTAAAATTAAGACCCATTTTGCTGCTCGACCAGTGAGGGCGGCTTTTGGTAGCAAATACTTGAGTGGATCTATCTTGGCAATGAGATATGTAGTATGATTAAGCATATAATGACATAGTTTTTGCGTACAAAAGACTACAGCCAAACATACTCTCTCAATAACAATGTAGTTTAACTCATAGCCAACTAGTGTTCGATTGAGGTAATATATGGCTTGCTCATTCCCCTTATCATCTAATTGTGCTAAAAGTGCTCCTAAGGCAACTGAAGTAGCTGAAATGTATAGAATTAATGGTCATCTTGCAACTGGAGGTGCTAAAACTGGAGGATTAGCCAAATATGTCTTAATTTGTTCAAATGCTTTTTGGCATAGGCAATCCCATTGAAACTTGTTTCCCTTGCGAAGCAAATGCTGAAGTGGATGGACTTTATCTGCTAGTTGTGACACAAATCTCCTAATAGATTGTAACTTTCCTTGAAAACTGTGGAGTTGTTTCAATGTGGTAGGTGGAGGCATATCCATGATGGCCTTTGCTTTTGTTGGATCTACTTCAATACCTCTTCTGGACATAATGTAGCCTAACAGTTTGCTTGATTTGACCCCAAATACACATTTCTTAGGGTTAAGGTGTACTTTATATTTCTCCAACCTATCAAAAATAATGGTAAGGAAATTAATGTGGGATTCTCTTGTCTTAGATTTTTCGAGGATATCATCAACATAGTCCTCCATTATGACATGTAGAAGATCATGGAATATGGTAGTCATTGCGCGTTGATAAGTGGCATCGACATTTTTCAAGCCAAAACGCATGACTTGATAACAAAAGGTTTTCCATGGGGTGGTGAATGCCATTTTATGTTGATCTTCCTTTGCAATTTTGATTTGGTTATAACCAAAAAATCCATCCATCAAAGACAAATCTCATGTCCAACAGTCAAATCCACTATGATGTCTATGATAGGAAGTGGAAAATCATCCTTAGGACATGCGAGATTTAAATCTCAAAAATTTGAACAAACACGGATGCCCCCAAATGCTTTTCCTATAGGAACAATGTTGGAGACCCACTCAGGATAGTCAATAGGACGGATGAACTTTTCCTCTAACATTTTCTGCAACTCTGCTTTGACTAGGAGTGCTACCTTAGGGTGCATTTTGCGCAACTTTTGCTTTACTAGCTTAATCTTGGGATCAACTGTCAAATGATGCACAACCAAATCTGTATCTAGGCCAAGCATGTCTTTGTATGTCCATGCAAAATTGATTTTTCCCTTTTTTAAGAATTCGATCATGGCTTTTTGTTCCTCAAGACTTAAGGTAGCAACAATGTAGGTGATTTGTGGACTATCCTCTGTTCCCAAATTGACTGGAATTGTGTCTTCATTCAAAATAGGTGATTTTTCTAGTAGCAAGGATCTAAATGGCACGTCAAGCTCTCCCTCCTCTGGTGCCTCTAAGAGGTTTTCACTAGAAGATGCATCCTTTATTTTATCTTTTTCTTCATCCAAAAGCGCCCCAAGGGAGTTTTCACTAGAGGATGTGTCTTTTATTTTTCCATTTTTATTTTCTTTTTCACTTTTGTGACTAAGAGAGTTGAATTGGCTACCAAAGTAGGCTTCCTCATTGTATTGGATCTCATGTTCATATTCTCAAAGATTCTTAAGGCCAAAAAGTGCCATCACTGCTTCATCAGACTTACAGATATCGAGAGCTGGTGGTGTACCTTGAAGGTCCCAGTCTATCATGTCGGGATTGGTGAGAGGTAGGTTAATGGATGAAAGGTCATCTATGGTAATGGCATGGACATAATTATCTAGGTTATCTTCAATGTATTGGAAAGGTACTTCAAAAAATTCCTCCTCTTCAGTCTCAGAATCAGGTTCAACCGTACAATAGTTGTCAACAAAGGATATCTTAGGTTTAATGGAGCCCAATCCTCGTCCTTTAGGATAGCTATTAGCTTCTAAGGGTTGTCTAATTCCGTCTTCTTTCAGTCCAAGGCCGGTACCATGGTATCCCATGTTTTCAATAATAGGAGGTGCCTTAACATATTTATCCTTAGGAAACTTCACAGGTTCATCTTTTCCATCATAATATAGCCAATCTAGTATATTATCTTCCATGTGCTCATCACTAAGTGAACCCCAATGCTCAAATGTTTTCTTGCTAACTTGCATGGTTTCCTTATTAGTAGAAGGTGAAAATTGAGAAGGTTTTCCAAAGGAATGAGGGGAGAGTGGTAGTTGTCCCACACACAAGGCATTTTCAAACTTATACTCTCCCATTCCTAAATCAGCAAAAGTGACCTTCTTTCCTGTGGTGTTAATTTTAGTATCTCCAACCTTCTCTTTTCCCTTGTGGGAGCTTGAATCCTCATTAGCTAATTCTGGTACTATTGTGGAAGGTGGTTCTGTAATGGTGAGAGATTTAGGCACAACTTTGGCAAACTCACTTATTGGACAAAAATTCATTGGTGCACCTTCCAATATTTTACAAAATTCAAAAGGAGTGGGATCCCCTGGGATTGTGATTTCTCTTCCTTGGTGGGGGAATTTCAAGCATTGATGATAGGTGGATGAGACCGCCTTTAGTGTATGCATCCATGGTCTACCAAGCAAGATGTTATATGGAAAATCCAAGTCTAAGACATGGCATTCAGTATTTATGATGGCTGGTCCCACCTTTAGAGGCAACATGATGACTCCTTTTGATTCTCTTTCTCTTTCATCATATGCTTTTATTGTGATCCTTTTATTAACATCTAGGAGATCCTCTGGTAGTCCCAAGAAATGAATCATTTTCAATGTATAAAGGTTCAAATCGGATCCATTGTCTATAAGGACTCTCTTAATCTTATGTCGCTATATAAGGACTTCAATGTGGAGCGACAAATTATGGTGGGGATCCAGACCTTGGAAATCTTTATCTGTGAAGACAAGGTGTTGTTGAGTGGCAAGGTTTCCAATCATGGCAGTGAATTGGGAAGCATTAATGTTTTTAGGAACACGAGACTCCAAGAGGGCCTTTTCCAAGATCTCTTTATGGATGGGTGATGTGGTAAGAAGCTCAAGAATGGAGATTTGTGTAGGAGTCTTACCTAGTTGGGACAACACATCATAGCAAGAAGCGAGCCTTTGTGAGGTGGATGGCGCAGTAGGTGCATGTGGCATTGTTGGATTAGTGTTATTGGGAGTGGCGGCTTGCAAAGTGAGTCTTCCCCGTCGAGTGGTGGCATCACAATCAGCTGCTTGTAAAACAAGGGTATTCACATGAGTGTCTACTTCTTCAATGTGACCACACAAGGAGTCAAACCTTGATATGTGGTTAGTGAAATAATCATAAGGTAATGCATTTGATGTGGAGGCTTGATTTGCATTGTTGGTATTGTTGTTATCATTGTTGTGATCGGGAAATAGTTTTTGAAATATCTTCAATTTAGCATTTTTAGAAGTTGGGCCTCCTTCCACTTCAATTTCCCCATCATCAGAAAGATTTTGGATAAAAACTTTGAGCTTAATACATTAGTTGGTGTCATGTCCTTTGATACAGTGGTATTTACAATATTCATTTTCCCTATACCACTTTGACTTTGGTTGATTTTCATCAAAAGGATGTGTGTTAGGAAATACCATCAAGTTGTGATCCACTAATTTTTGAAAGATTGTCTCCAAAGGTTCACAAAAGTTAGTGAACTTTCTATTTCGATCATAGTCACGATTGTAGTTGTTGCGTGGAAAGAATTGTGTTTGATTTCTAGATTTTTGATTGCTTTGATTGTCATGATTTGAATTGTTGTTGTTCTGATTGCGATAGTTATTGTTGTTTCCTCCTTGAAGGTTTTTTACATCAGTAACACCATTGTGTGTAATACCCTTATTCTTGGACCAGAATTTGGGTTTTCTATTGTTGTTTGACTCATTGTTGGAGGATGATGAATTATAATGTTTGATGGTGCCTTTTTCCAAAAGTCCTTTTTCGATATTCTTGCCCTTTTTGACTAAAGTGGAAAAGTCTTCGGGGCTAGCCATTTTCATGTGGAAGGACATTTTGGGTATCAAATTCTTGATAAATATATCCACAAGATGGGAATCCTCAATTTTATATGGCATACGATTAGCAAGATGTCTCCACCTTTGTAGGAAGTTGGCAAAAGTTTCTCCATTTCATTGTTTTGTGTTGCACAAGTCACTCAATGAGGCATGATGTTCAATGTTATAAGAGTATTGTGCTATAAACTTTCTTGTCAAATCATTGAATGAAGTAAAGGAGCCCTTAGGTAAATTCATTAACCACTCAAGTGCGGGGCCTCCAAGACTTCGTGCAAAGAGTCTCTTAAGATAGTCATCACTATAGGCTACTTCTTGGCACAAAATGGAAAATTCCTTGAGATGGGTGACGGGGCATGTCTCTCCCGTATACTTGTCAAATTTAGGTATTTCAAAACCGATTGGAAATGGCACCATATTAATGGATTTATCAAATGGAAAAGGACAAATTTCCTCAAAAGAGACATCCTTCACCCCTTTGTTGTTCATGTTAAGGACCAAATTTCGCAATTCTTGGAATTGTTGGGCCAAATCTTGATTAGGTTGCACTTGTGATTGTTGGGTGTTCACAAATCCACCTCCTAAATTATGGGGAGTCCCAAATGTAGTGGGAGGTGGTGGAGGCACTCCACTTTGGCCAATGTATTGATATGCAATTGTTGGAATTGGCACGAATGTCTTTACCATAGTGGTTGGCACTTGTAAATAAGAAGAGTGCATTGGTTGTGTCAGAATTGCCATTGGTTGAGCAGGCACTTGTCCAATGCCTAAGCATCCCACAGTTGAAGTTCTCAAGGTAGATTGTGGAATATTAGCATGTGTGGTAACATTGGGCATGGAACTAATGATCTGTTGAATATGTTTTGCACTCAATTGAAATGTAGGTTGTGTTGAAGTGCTAGATGTAGGCATAGCACTAGTTATCACCATGGTTTCTTTCCCTTTGCTAGAAGTCGGAGCTGCATTTGAAGTGGGAAACACGGGTGCACCACCTTTTGTAATTTGTCTAAACAAAGTGTTCTCATCAAAGCTTGGGGGAACATTAACACCATTCTTGACCAAGTTTAGGAATATCTCAGTTTTGTTTGCCCTAATGGATTTTTCCATCATTTCCACATTGTAGGGGTCTCCAAGGAATGTCCTGACATCATTAGGTACATCGTTAGGGTCAACAGGATCTTCATCTTGGTATATCTCTTCATCATTATCCCCCAAAGTTGTGTTATGGAAGGGATTTTTTGGTTCTCGTGTGGATGTGGAGTTATGTATACTGAGGTTTGAACTAGAGGGAATTGTATTCCCTAATGAAGTTGTGAGTGGAGGAAAAGGATTCTCCATCTTTGATTGCCTCAATGATTCCCACAAACGCGACATGGGATTAAATGTGAACCTTCCTGATCGTGTGTGTACCATACAAGAGTGATCAAGCTAATGGCTGGAAGATTATAGAAGACAAAGAAAATGAGGATAAGAGCTATTAACCTTATGTGATTAAAGGGTCAACTACCCAAGTTCGAACAAAAGACCTTGGTTTAGCAAACAAAGATTGATTAGAGGATAGTAGTATCTTTCTCCTACCAAAGATAGCCAAGTGATCTTGTAGGCAAGATAGGACACCAAATTGATTGCTCACTATTTGGAGATGGACTTGTGATCCCAAATAAGTAAGCGTGATTAGGATAAATGTTTGCTTATAGATGAAAGGTCTAATGTTGCAATGTCAAAAGATGTTTCAAGGTTTAAGCTCTCTAGTAGAAAATTTGAAGAGGGAAGACTAGGAGTTTGGAAAGATGGAGGTAGATATGGTTGTGGTTACTAATGTGGCTATCTCAATCCTCATTTACTGGAAATAAAAACCTTGGGTTCACTCCTGGGAAAGCAGACCAATTTCAAAGTTTTCCATTGTATTCAATTCTATCATAATGGTCTTGTGTAGCTTCTTCTTTTTGAATGTCTTTGATAACGTATCAAAATTGTTTGTCACCATATGCTAGGTTCTTCCTTTCCTTGTAGACAAGCGGTTTGGACAATTTCACTTTCTTATGTTTGACTTGGTTGACTTTATCGGTCATGGCAGGAATAAAATAAGACCCAAATTTAGAGTGACTAGACTCAACCAAAATGCAAACTACCAAAAGTAATCATGAGTCAAGAAGACCTCACTTAACCTATCTTACTCAATAAAAGGTTACCTCACAATTTCACTCGTTTTAGAACTTATTTGATGTTTTGGCTTTGATTTTTTGAATGTTTGAACAAGCACGCTAAACACGCCAACAACCCTAATAGGCTATCTCTAGGATGAACAAGGTTTATCTAGAGGGAGTCCTCGATATACACAAGGTATGTGAGGCCCAAATCTGTAGATGAAAAAAAATACTGCCACACAGCCGGGGGGAGACAGTAACCCAAATCTCCTCCTTCACTTCCCAAAGGTATAAAGTTCTTTGGGGCTTAGCCAAGAGTGACAATATTCCACTTCCAAGAGAGGTGTCTTTCAATTCACATCCTGATTTTTATACTCCGCCAGAACACTGGAGTTGAGGTTGTCCCAAGGGGTGATGAAATCTCCAAGCAGGCCTCCTAAAAATAAAAAACAAAACCACTTATTTCTTGTGCACCCAAGATCGCCCAAAGGCGCGAGGGGAGAGAATACGTAAGTGGTCTTGGGGTTTAGAAAACACTTGTTCTTTCCCAATGAAGCTTTAAGTTTTCTATCTACTTGAAGACGCTTGTGATTAAAACATGCAAGGCTATTTCCAACTTGAAATAGCACCAACGTAAATGAAAACGCGGGTTTGTCAACAAGAAAGTAAAGCGAGTAAGTGAAAGTAAAATGCTAAAAAGAAAAAATGCAAGAAATAAAGTCAATTTACCTTAGGGCATTCAAGAGTGTATGACTTCATTTTAAGCACCAAACCCAAATGTGATCTAGCCTAGGCATACATGTCCATTTTAAGCACCCATTCCAAATATTGTCTAGCCTAGGCATACATGTCCATTCTCCTTTAAAGCATTCAAGATGGTGTGAATTCTTTTTAAGCACCAAATCCAAATGTGTCTTCTACCCTAAACATTCATGTCCTTTTTAAGCACCAAAGTCTAAATGTTTGCTACCCTACGCATTCATGTCAATTTTAAGCACCAAAGTCCAAATGTTGGCTAATCTAGACATTCATGTCAATTTTAAGCACCAAAGTCCAAATGTTGGCTAATCTAGACATTCATGTCAATTTTAAGCACCAAAGTCCAAATGTTTGCTAATCTAAACATTCATGCATTCAAATAAAAGTGTTTAATCCATTCAAGTTTATTAGCCTTTAAGGTTTAAGTGATAAAAATCACTACAAATCTCCCTTAGTGATGAAAATCACTATTGGTTTTGCTTTTTAGGAACTAAGGTTACTTCTCTGCATGAAAACTGTTAGTTAAAACCCGCAAGTCAATCTGTAGACACCTAAATTTGTCCAAAACCCATTTCCTGACCAATTAGATAAATATTTATTATTTATTTATTTACCTTATCATTTAATTAAATAAATTTACATTTATTTAATTATATTCCCCTTTTCTTGATTTAAATAAACTAAAGTTTATTTAAATCTTAACCTATTTCCACTTGCATCTAACCCCTTTCGCTTTAATTAAGTAAGCCATTTACTTAATTAATTCTCTTCTAATCCCACTAGGAATTAAATATTGCATTTAATCCTATTTGAGCACGTGGCTCCTACATTTAACCCTCACCTAACCTCACTAGCCTACCTAACCCATCATGCTAAACCTACCCACTTCTTAATCATGCTTGCTTTGCACAATCATCCTTAGCTAATCACCTTTTAATCCCACGTGTGTACTCACACATGTGTGAGGAATCCTCACACGTGTGAGAGATGTTCACACTTTCCTTATCCCTCATGTCTTGCATGCCTCTTGCACACTTGTCCTCTTGCATGAGAATCAAGTTGTCTCACACATGTGTGAGAAGCCATGCTTCTCACACCTCATTGACATGTCACCATCAAAGGTTGCTCACACATGTATGAGCATATTGCCCCCTTTGAATGGTCAAGACCCTAATTCATGTGGAGTCTACTTGTCCTCCACTTCATTGACACCTCATCGATCCTGAGAGATTTTAGCCCTCCATCTTTCATTCGATATTAGCCGTCCATTGCATCCCTTTTCCTATAAAAGGAGAGCCCTCTCCTCATTTCCACATCTACTATCTACCTCATCGTTATGCTGTTAGATTTGTGAGCAAGCACATCCCACAACAATGAAATCATCTACACTTGATGATTTCATGAGGTTTGCATTAGTAGTTTGAGTCATTGTAATTTCATGTTGTCTTTATGTTACATGTTTATCTTCCATATTTTGAAGTTTTGCATGATAATGTAGGAATGTGCATTAGTTTCTTAGTGTTATTTTCTGAGTTACATTTTTATGCAACACATTTTTGGCACGTCCGGTGGGACCCACGTCCCTAGTTTCATTTCAAAAATTTGCAAATAACTCTAGTTCAGTCGTAAAACATCAGATTGTCATCTTCACAAGCTGCAACATCGTCTGAGATTATCGTCTGCGCAGACCAGCAGCTCCGCAGACTAGCGTTTGCGCATACCAGCATCTTCGCAGATCGACATCTTCGCAGATCGGTGTCTCCGTAGATTAGTGTCTTCACAAATTGGCATCTTTGCATTTTTCTTAATTTTGTACAAAATTTCTATTCTGTCATCTCTAAATTTTGTTTTTTCGTCTCTGCTTCTTAGATTGTCGTCTGCATTGTGCGCGCACTAAACTGTCGTCTGCGCATAGTAAACTGTTGTCTACGCATAGTAGACTGTTGTCTGCATTTTCCAGCAACTTATTCTATCATCTGCGATTTTTCGGTGACCTTTCTAGTCTGTCGTCTGCGCTATTCTATCGTCTGTGATTTTTTGACGACCTTTCTATTCTGTCATTTGTGCGTTCTGTCATCTCTGCATTTCAACGTCTACGTGTTTTAGCCTCTACGCGTTCTATTGTTTGCAAATTTTTTTTTGAAGTATAAATCAAATTTTGACTTTTGGTGGTTTCGTAGGAATTAGGTCATTTTAAGCATATTCATGTATAGAAAAAATTACAAAAAAAGTTAAAATGAAATTTTTCCATAGTTAGCCTTCATTTTTAAGATTTTGTTGAAGCTAATTAACTTGTTTATTGCAGCATTGTAGATGGGAGCATTTTAAACACCTAACCATATTTTTTTGCAGGTTTTTCTTAATGTTTATTACTCTTGAAAATTAAGCTTGAAAGACTTAAAACAAACAATAGTGATTTTCATCACTAAGGAAATTTGTAGTGATTTTTATCACTTGGACTCAAAAGTTAATGAACTTGTATGGCTTAATCACTTTAATTTGAATGGATGAATCTCAACATAGAAAACATTTGGACTTGGTGTTTAAAATTGACATGCATGTTTAGGGTAGCAAACATTTGGATTTGGTGCATAAAAAGAACTCACACAATCTTGAATGCCTTAAGGGAAATTTAATTTCATTTTCAACAATTTTGCTTATGTACATGCTCGATTTACTTTCTTGTTGACGAATTCACATTTTCATTTACATTGGCACTATTTCAAATTGGAAAGAACATTTTATGCTTTAAACAAGTGTGTCTTCAAGTAGATTACAAAACCTAAAGTTTCATTGAGAACAAACGTGTGTCTTTTGAACCCCAAGGCCACTTACGTATTCTCTCCCCTCGCGCCTTTGGGTGATCTTGGGTGCACAAGAAATAAGTGGTCTTGTTTTTTTTTTTTAGGAGGCTTGCTTGGGGATTTCATCACCCCTTGGGACAACCTCAACTCTAGTGTTCTGGTGGAGTATAAATATCGGGAGGTGAATCGAAAGACACCTCTCTTGGAAGCATAATATTGTCACTCTTGGCTAAGCCCCAAAGAATTTTATACCTTTGGGAAGTGAAGGAGCAGATTTGGGTTACCGTCTCCCCCCGACTGTGTGGCAATATTTTCTTTCATCTACAGATTTGGACCTCACGTACCTTGCGTATATCGAGGATGCCCTCTAGTTGATCCTTGTACATCCTAGTCAAAACCTTATAAGATTGTTGGTGTGTTTGACGTTCTTGAGTGTTTGAAACACACTTGCCTTGTACATATTTCATTGTATATATTTTGCATCTTAAACCTAAAAACCCAAAAACATCATAAAACGTAAAAATCCAAAACATCATAAAATGTAAAAATCCAAAAGAATCATAAAATTTCAAAAATCCAAAAAAATCAAAAATAAATTTCAAAAACAACAAAAACAAGTCTTGGTTTAGGTCCTCTTAGTCAAGTTTTCCACATCACTTCCACGTCACTTCTTCCTTCCATCCAAGTCATCACACTCATACATCTCTTGTCCTCATCATTAATAGCATTCCTTGACATCTTCATCATCTCCATTTGTCCACATCACTTCCTCATCAATCAATCTACTTCCTAACCTTCATCCTAGTCATGTTTCATCATCATCTAGATCCAATTTCCTCCGCCAATTTCATAATGCATTCTTAATTCAATCCTCCACATCGTCATTCTTCTAATCCAATCCCTTGTCAAATTCATTCATTTCTAATCAATTTTTAATTCAATCCATTTAAATATTCCTCCACACTCAATCTTCCTAGTTTCATGCATGTCTTCTTCTAATTCAATCTTTCACCAATCTTCTACTTTGGTCATAGGAGCATTTTCATAAACATTGTACTTTAATTCAAATTCCACATTCACTCATTTGCAATCTCATAGGTTTTTTATCAAATCAAATCAAATCCTAATTCAATCACATCATATCCAATCAACATCCAATCATATCCAATCAACATCAAATCAAAATCAAATCAAATCAAATCCAATCAAATTCAATCAAATTCAATCAAATCAATATCAAATCCAATTCAAATCAACGCAAATTCCAAAGCTCCTAGTCCTAAGTTCATATTTCCTTCATCATCAAATCTTTCATCACTCTTCTTCTAACATCCATGGATTTGAATTTGCTTAATCAAATGGTTGACAATCTTCAAAGACAATATGAATCTCTACCTCCTATTCAACCTACATATCAAATCCATCCTCAACATTGCATATCCAACTCTAATCCATCTCATGTTCATTATTCTTCTACCTTTGACAAGGGAAATCCACCTCATTATCCTTCAACTACATATGATTCCATTCCTAGCTCACACACTTCCTCCACCACAAATGCCCTTGCCATAAAAATTGAACAATTAAAGAATTATATATTGGCAAGCCAACAGCAAGAGGCCACCTTCCATGCCATGTGTCCTCTTCCTCCATGTTTCAAAGATCCTAGTCCTAATGTCCCATCCAACCCCAACCCTCCATGCAATCCCCCACCCATAGTTACACCTTCCCACCACCATCATCCTAATCCTCCACAAACATCATCCCCACCTCGTAAGGGGTTTTTCTCATCATTATTGGCTAAGTGTAAAGACCAAGATAAAGAGATCCAATCACCCAAAGTGATACCCCTAATTCCATCTCATAACCTTCCTCCAAAGCATGATATTATAGATGCCTCTTCTCCTCTAGATCTGAGCATTTCTCCATCCCATCATTCCACTATCCCTCAAGCTCCATTTATCCCCCCTATTCCATCTCATGATCCCTTTCCTAACCAAGATCAAGAAATTCCATGTACCATGCATATTCCTTCCTCCATTCCATCTCACGAGTTAGCCTTCGTCAATCCTCCACTTCATGCAGATTCTCCTTCCACTCCATCCACTAGCTCTCCTCCATGTCAAGATCAAATCAACCCATCTCATGGTTCTATTCCCTCCACTCCATTCAATGATCCCATTCCATCTCATGATCCATGCATTCTGCCACATGATCCTCTTTCAAGTCAAGATCAAAGCACTTCTCTATTTTCGTTTCATGATCCCACTCCATCTCATGATACTATTAGCCCTCATAATCCTAATCCTCCACATGATCCCATCACACCTATCCAATCCACTCATGAATCCCATCTACTTGGACTCGCATCTTGTGTTGAAAATGCTAAGTATCCCATTGAAGAAATAATGGCTCAAAATGTTGGTACACCTTCCACAATTCCTCCTTCCAAACCTACAACTTCCCATCATTCCTCTTCCAAGTCCATTCTAGGTCCTTATCTTCCATCCATTCTAGGTCCTTATGTTCCATTGCCAAACCCTTCATCCCTTCCTTCTGTTTTGGGTCCTTACATACACCCATCCACCATATCCATGTTTTCCCCTTCATCCGCTCATGCTCCTAAAGATCAACAAAGGCATACATCCTTGAATTCCTTCCAATGTTCACCATCCATACGCTCTCCATCTCACTTACCTTCATGCACCCATACCATAGCCAATGGAATCAAATTGGATGCTAAAGAAAAAGTGAATAAAGCTAAAAATCCACAAAAATCAAAGGATCAACATGTCCCCTCTAAATGACATGTTCAAGAAAAGAAAAATCTGATCCAAAGCACAATCAAAAGGCCACAAAGGCTGAAAATCAAAAACACAAAAATTTTGTGGATACCAAAGCTACCTAATGTAGCAATGAATCTCAAAGAAAGATTCACATTGACATCCAATTTTGCTAATCCAAAGGCTTCTTGCATTCATAATCCATCCACGCTTCCATCTTCCATCTCTATTTTGGGTCCTTATGTACCCAAATCCAAACTCCATCAAGGTGCGTGCCAATGAAGATCTTTCCACCTCCTTCATCCATTCATTCACAAGCCTTCCAACCTAGCGTCCATCAACCATGTTTTCCTCCCACCCACTCCACCCCTTTAATCCAACCTTTTTCATAAGCCATTTTCCTCTGTTCACTACCCTATCAACATCTATGAGCAAATAATCAAAATTCTTTGAAAATAAAAAAGAAAAGAAAAAGGAATAATAAATATATCAAGAGATACTCATAATATATCTAGATGCTTGAGTCCTCCCTTTTTCTATCATGCCTTCCACTTCCACTTATCCATCCCTTCACTTTTCTTCTTCCAATTGCACTCTACATTGGGGGCAAGCTCCATCCATATGAAGCTTCCATACATATCTTCCCTCCTTCCCTCTATCATTCATTAGCTCCCTTTCCATCTTTGATCTTGACTTTCATTTTCCTTTCATCCATCCGCACGCTCACTTGACATATCCCTTGTGCATTATCCATACATTTTCCTACCATACTTCCATAATACTTTGATATTTTGATCTTGACATGTTATGCATATCTTGCATTCCATAGTCCTTCTCATGTTCATCCATTTTCCATCCATACTCCTACATGCTTCCATCCTTTTTTCATATGTCCTTGATCCTAGTTATCCCCTCCAGTTCATCCAATTCATATCACACATTTTAGTCATATCATTCATATCATTACCCCTTTTCCATACCCTCCCTCCCATATCCCTTATTCATTTTTCTTTCATTCCCATGCTCATGATCAATATTAGAGGCACAATACCATAAATGTTCATACATGCTTTGGCAGAGCACATGCCTTCTCTTCGTCCATACGCATAGCCTTTGTGCCATTTTCCCATTTTCACGCATCCTTTCCCACCATACTTCCTTCCATCTTCATACCCTTGGTATGGGGCATCATTTGGACTCCTTTGAAACATGGCCCTTGGCTCCACATTCTCTGATCCCATATCATTTGGCCCCTCGTATCCTTTCCCTGGTCCTTTCATCCACCAAATCACATTGCTTTTCCTCCATGTACCATACCTTGCCCTCCCTTGTCATTGGTTCCATTCTATTCATTCTATCTCACATTCATTCAATCCATTCATTTTATCCATTCTCTCACACATTCATCTAATCAATTCATTTCTATCCATTATATGCATTTGTTCATATCACATTCAATCTAATTCTTCTAATCACTTCAATCACATTCATTTATCTTCTAATTTAATCACTCTTCAATTCTTCTAATCCTTTCTAATCAATATCGATTCTACTATCATCATTCTTCATCCTATCAACATCATTCTTCCAATCTCATCCATGATCATTCTTCTATCCGTCAAAAAATCAAAAAATCAAAAAAAATCTCAATCACTATGCAATCAATACTAATTCAATCAATCTAATCTTGCAATCTTGAACATCAATCCTTAATCAATTCATCAATTTGACCTGATCAGCTGATAATCCATTGACCATATTCAAACATCATTATCATGGGATGAATCCTTCCCAATCCTTGGATGTGCATTACGCTTAGCATTAGCTTTGCCATCCTTACTCAATCATCATCAATCAGTCCATTCATGGGTTTTTAGCTTGACTAGGGGCAAAATGGTGGTTTGCTTTTGGTCTTTTGTGCATGTTTGCTTGATTACTCATATGCATTAGCATTTTTTGCATGTATCATGGTCTTTGCATCTTATTGTCCCAGGAATCATGATCTTCCATATCATGGTTTCATAAGACATATGGTTGTATTAGATCCATTTTTTATCACGTACTTGACACATTGCCATCTTGGTTCCTCATACCTTGGTGCATAGTGTTAAATACAATATCAAACTTAGGTTGTTCACACCATTGCAGCATAACTCCCTTCCTCTTCCTTTCCATTTTGAGAGAACATCCGTGTTCTCCTAACCTGCATGTCCTCTCAAGGGGGCATACCCTTCCACCCTCATCATCCTTCCTCATCCTTTCATGACTGGGGCATCACGCTACTAGTCTTATCCTCCTAGCCACTATATTTTATTCTTCTTTGATATAACATTACTAATGCTATATCAAAGAGGGGCAAAATGTAGACACCTAAATTCGTCCAAAACCCATTTCCTGACCAATTAGATAAATATTTATTATTTATTTATTTACCTTATCATTTAATTAAATAAATTTACATTCATTAAATTATATTCCCCTTTCCTTGATTTAAACAAACTAAGGTTTATTTAAATCTTAACCTATTTCCACTTGCATCTAACCCCTTTCACTTTAATTAAGTAAGCCATTTACTTAATTAATTCTCTCCTAATCTCACTAGGAATTAAATATTGCATTTAATCCTATTTGAGCACATGGCTCCTACATTTAACCCTCACCTAACCTCACTAGCCTACCTAATCCATCATGCTAAACCTACCCAATTCTTAATCATGCTTGCTTTGCATAATCATCTTTAGCTAATCACCTTTTAATCCCAAGTGTGTCCTCACACATGTGTGAGGAATCCTCACACATGTGTGAGAGATGTTCACACTTTCCTTATCCCTCATGTCTTGCATGCCTCTTGCACACTTGTCCTCTTGCATGAGAATCAAGTTGTCTCACACATGTGTGAGAAGCCATGCTTCTCTCACCTCATTGACATGTCACCATCAAAGGTTGCTCATACATGTATGAGCATATTGCCCCCTTTGAATGGTCAAAACCCTAATCCATGTGGAGTCTACTTGTCCTCCACCTCATTGACACCTCATCAATCCTGAGAGATCTTAGCCCTCCATCTTTCATTCGATCTTAGCCATCCATTGCATCCTTTTTCCTATAACAGGAGAGCCCTCTCCTCATTTCCACATCTACTATCTACCTCATTGTTATGCTACTGGATTTGTGAGCAAGCACATCCCACAACAATGAAATCATCTACACTTGATGATTTCATGAGGTTTGCATTAGTAGTTTGAGTCATTGTAATTTTATGTTGTCTTTATGTTACATGTTTATCTTCCATATTTTGAGGTTTTGCATGATAATGTAGGAATGTGCATTAGTTGCTTAGTTTTATTTCTTTAGTTACATTTTTATGCAACACACAATCAGTTAGCTAAAATTATTGTTAAAAATTGGACAATTCTTTCAAAATGCAGAGATGCCATAATACAGTCGTAGATGACAAAACTTGAAGATGCCAAACTGCGGAGATGCTAAAACTCGCAAACGACAGGCGACTAAGTAATTTCAGACGCAGACGACAATGTGAAAATCAGAGACGCCAAAACTCGGAGATGACAAAATAGTTCCAGCCCACAACGCAAACGATAGATTAACTTCGTAGACGATAGAACTAATGACGAAGATGACAGAACTAAGGTCACAGACGGCAGCGTAAAAGTTGAAGATGACAGATTAGAAGCACATACGATAGACTAGAAATGGAGACGACAGAACTAGAAGCGCAGACGATAGAACTAAACTGAGAATATTGCTTGGAACTACCACAGAGACGCTAAAAAGTGTAGATGCTAGTCTGTGGAGATGCTGGTTTGTGCAGACGCTATTTTGCGGAGATGTTGGTCTGCGCAGATGCTAGTCTGTGTAGACGATGGTATGCACATACAACAAACAAAGATGACGCTGCGGCCTGCGTCGATGACAATGCAATGTTTTACGACTTAACCAAGGTCATTTGCAAAATTTCAAAATGAAACTAGGGATGTGGGTCCCACCGGGCGTGCCAAAATGTGTGCTAGAAAATGAGACCTGCAAAAAGCATGGGTTAACAAACAAGCACTAGTTTAAAATCTTGAAATTGCATCAAATACTTATCAAGATGAAAAGAACAAAGTACCGACTAATTCTTGCTTGAGTTTTGCAACCCTAAGCAACCAACAAATCCAACCTTCCAGCCACCTCTCAACAAGGACACCCATGAGAGGCCTTGTTGGTGTGTTAAGATGGGGGGGGGGTGTTTGATGTGCTCTCCCAAACACAACAATAAATGAATCTCTTGAGTGAGTGAGTGCAAGTGTGTATGCAAGTAAGGTATGAATCTAAACTAAATGAGATGAAGAACACCTCAAGAAATGGCTATGGAAAGAGCCATTCTTGAAGGCATTGAAAGATGAAGGTGATATGTAATGAAAAAACTAACTAAATGTGCAAACTATGATAAAAATGAAAGCTAAAATGAAGCTACAAATACATGTAAAAACTAAATTAACAACGCATAATGTAAACTAAATCAACTACCCAATTGTTAGTATGAATATACAAAATCACTATGAGACTCTACTAATGCAAACTCAATCTATCATGAAAGCTCAAACTATGAAAGCAAACTCAAATCTCAAACCAACATGGTAACAATGCAAATGATGGGAGATGCAAATGCTTGAGACAAGCCCTCTATTTATAGGCTCGAGGGAGGGCTTGGTGAGGTGGCATCCAAGTAAGTGCCACATAAGGTGACATGCAAGCCATGCAAATGGTCAATAATTCAAAGTTTTCTCACACGTGTGAGCAAACTTGAGAATAAGAGTGAGAGACAAGAGTGTGTGGGCATGCCATCTCACACATGTGTAAGCACACTCTTAGGCTAATGAGGGGGATTATGGAGATAATTAGGAATGATTAAGTGGGATTAGAGAAGAAATAGGCTTAAGAGGATGAAAATGATGGGTGTAGACTAGGCTCTAGGTTGGTTTAAGATTAAATTAAGTGAGATTTAATTTAATCATGGGTTTAGAAGAATTAATAGGATGTGAAGATTTAAATAAATAAAATTTACTTAAAAAGGGGAAAAGATGGAGGGTCACGTGTTAAGTTAATTTAACACATTAAGGTTAGAAGTATTTAAATAATATTTAAATACTTAGGAGAATGAACTTATTTAATTAATTAGCTTAATTAAATAAGTAAAGGAATGTGAACAATATAATTAATTAATTAAATTACAATGTCACGAAAAATATTAAAATTAATTAATATAGTGTTTAAGGACGATTTTAGACGTCTATAGACCTAAACTCTAAAAGATAAAAAGGAAAAGCAAGAATTGGATATACAAAAGGAGAATCATCCAAGAAAGAAGCTTAAAAGAACCAAAGACCTACTTGCAATCACTATGGTAAGATAGGTCATACTTCAAACAAATGTTTGAGCAATGGAAAAGAAAAATTCAATGGAAAATGTTACAATTGCAATCAGTATGGTCATAGAGCAAATGAATGCAAAGAGAAACCAAGATTTGAAAGTAAAAGTCACAAATGTAAGAAGCATAGGCACAAATAATTAGAATGCAAAACCAAAATATTAAATCTATCAGAATAAATTGTAAAAACTATATTTAGTTAGGACTACAAAACTTGGTGTAGATGTCATTACTGTGGAGAATTTGGACACATTGGAATGAATTGTGTAAAGCATCATTTGAGGAAAAAAGATACTACTAAAAGATGTTTCATTTGTACTGAACTTGGTCATCTTGCCAAGAAGTCTGATAACATCCAAAAATAGATGAGATAATAGTGGGTTCCAAATTCTATTGAGAATGCAAGTCCAAACAATGATGAACAAGTCACTCATGAATTGGGTGGCTCCACAATGTCTACTTGATTTCTCAAAGGAGAAACTGGCACTAGCTTACCAAGGAAGACATCCAAATTAGTTCCAGTTAAAAGGACAAAACTATATTTAAGACACAAAGGGATCACCAGGTGAAAGGGTACTAGTTACTACCGAGCTACTTTTCTTACCGAGTAAGGTAGGGTCATAGACTCCACTAAGTGACGTTGGGAGTAAGTAAGTTTCATATGGTTACTAAATGATGGAAGACTCTACCAAGCAATCAATGCAAGGAAGTGGATGACAATCTATCACTTTGATCTACCATCTGTACCAAGCATTTATGGTAAAATTTGATAAAAAGAATGAAATCAAAGTCATTTTTACCATGATTTTTTGAGAGAAAATTGTGTAGTGCAATCTTCAAGAGCATCCAAGTGATTTGAGAGAATTACCAAAAGATTTTGAATTCTTTCAAACCCTACTGAGTGAAGATGGCATCTAGTAATAACAAGGCAAAGTGAGGTTGAAACATGCTAGTTTGTGGTGAATGAAAGGCTCCATATTTCAAAATGACTCCTACAATCATCGAAAACCTAGATCCTAGTGGAGCACAGTCACAAATCCCTCCAAAGGTACTATTGATTAATGACATTCATTCTCACTTTAAATTTAAAATTCAAGATATTGGTACTTTGGAAATGGATAAAGCCCTAGAATAGTTGTGTGTAAATGGTGTTTTGAAACTTGAGAATCAACACCTGGAGACAAAAGGGCTAACTCATATTCCTAATATGCCCCATGAATTTCAAGTGAAATGGCTTAGGTTTATTCTTAGTTGGGTACATAATAGATAGTTATGGTTGGAACAACCAATTTTAATCACAAAGAAGATGATTCATAGAATCACTGGTCTCCCAATGTTGGCTAAGGCTAAAACAACCAAAACCCTAGGACAGGCCAAACTTGAGAAGAAAACCCTAGCAGAATGGGATGGTAGAGGCATGAAGATAAGTAGTGTGACTGATATGGAATTAAAGTTCAATATTCATTTCATTGCACATAAGATCTATAGGTCAAGTCGGTTGAATAGTGTGCCATGTGAACAGTTGACCTTGCATACAAGGTAGTGAAGAATAATCTTTCTCTTGACTTTGCTGAGCTACTATTGAATCAATTCAAAAAGAACATGGAAAGCATCAGGATGTCAAAGAACAACTTGTGTAAGTTTGGCTCTCTATTGACTTGTTTATTCTTTTACGTTTAGAAAATTTTCCATTCAAAAGGTTCAATTGTATGGAGAAAAGATGTACCATTACTCTACCAGATTAATGAATACATTATTGAGATGGGAGAGAACTATTATAATATCATGGATAACTATTTTGATGCATTTAGAGAGAAAATTAATAATAGATTCAGGATTCCAAGAAAATTAGTTGAAGATTACAAGGATGATGTATGTTTCATGGTAGATAGTGATAAGGTATACATTCAAGCAGTCAAGCCTAGAATTGCATGTGTAAAACCTCTTAGATATGAGGTTAATATAGATGAAACTAAGGATATCATTGAGGCCCTTGTAAATGAACCAATTGATCTCAAGGCTACATATTTTGATACATATGATGAAGCCAAATCCAGGATAGAATTGGAGATCAAGCTCCCTTAGGTGGTAAACAAAGGCAAGAAAATAATTGCCAAGTTGAAAACTAGTTCTACACTTTTGTTGACCGAGGGAAAATAAGAGGATGAAGAAGCAGAGGATGAGGAAGAATTAGAGGAAGAGGAACTATTGAAGAAGAAGGGCAAGGTAATTATTACCAAGCCTTCCAAGCCATCCACTACTGTGTTTACAAGGAGAACCTCAAAGAAGAAAGCTGACAAGGAAGGAGGAGATATAATATTCAAAAAAGCTCCACCCACCTTCCAAGATAGATTGAAAGAATTGTAGGAAGGGGCAGGTATAAAATTTTTTAAAGCAGTAAAATATGAAATTAGGACCGAGGAAGAACAAAAGCAGATTGAAGACCTGGTGATGGACAAAATGGGTAAGTGGAAATACTCACTAGACCAACTTACTTCTTAGCTTCCTAATATTTTGATGGAAAGATTAAGCCAAGATGGGAATTTTGCATGCAAACTATAAAAGACATCTATGGGCAAACCCTGAGGCAACTTATGCCAAGCTTAATAGACAAGGAAGTTAAGGAATCTCTAAAGAAAAATGAGGAGAAATTAACTCTGAAATTCAACACTTGTTTGATTTTGATGAAAGCTATTGAGCATGTTGTAAGAAATGCAACTAATACATGGAAGAATGTTTATCATCTTCATAAACTGAGTGATTTTTCTGCTGAAGTGAAAGATGATGATGATGATGATGATAAAGAAGAAAAATATGAAGAGGAAAATGTTGAAGAAACAACACATTTTGATAATGAAGAGGAACAAGAGCAAGAGGCTACTGAGGAAGAAACATAGGATGATGAGGAAACTAATCCAGTCAAGATTGTTGTAGCAATTATAGCCTCACTTCGTCATTCTCCAAGCAAGGTATTGACAACATCAAGCATGAAGATGACCTCTACAAGATTGATTGTGACCAACACTCCAAGCACAACCAACCAATCAATCTTTGTACCAATTTAGCTTAGCACATCATTGACTGAAGAGGTCTCCACTTCATCTACCAAGTTGCAGACTCTTCCCTCTTCTACTATGTTGGCTACATTAGTTTTGGACACATCAAATTCAAATAAATCAATTTTGGATACTACAGGGATTTCTACAATAAGTGCAGTATCAGTTTTTGCAGCCAGTCCTATTATGTCTACTATTATTTCCTTTCCTAGTAAGCAAGAAATAAGTGTAAGGATAGTTGTGACCAAGTCTCAACCAAGCACAAAATTTTTGGGCCATGGAAAAGAAAAGGAGGAGGAAATAGACCTTGATGAGGATATAGTAATCCCAAATTGGGACATATCCAAACTCTATTTAGATAAAATGCAAATATTTGGTGAACTTCTCCAAAAGAAAGCTAAACAACAAAGGCTAAGAGAAGAAAAGGACAAAGAATTTAAAATCATTGAGGATGCCAAGAATATTTTGGTAGAGGCTATAGGCATAGAGGTTGATTCATCTCAACCAATTTTGTTTTACTTAGTAGAGGTAGTTCAGAAGTTCAATGAAGATTTAGATGGATAGGACAAATTGCTATAGAAGGCAAAGAAGAAATTTGAAAATAAGGTGTTAGAGTACATTTTCTCAGCAGATTGTCATCTATCAAGTAGAAATCTCTACCATTTTTGGCTCTCTAGAAACCTCTTGTACAAATGTCTCATTACTTTTTGGTAAGCTATTTGATGTTTCAAATTTCACTAAGGAAATAAATGATAAATTGTCCAAGATTGATGAAGACCTCAAGGCAAGTGCTTAGTAGTTGCAGCTTGAACCTAGTTCAAGCTTTGTACATTTCAATAAGATTAGATTTTTGATTGATATATAGGAAGAATTGCCTAAGAAAGAGGCCAGAATCATATCTACATTAGTAGATATTCAGAATATGATTCTTCCCAACATGGATACACTATAGAATCATATTAGACATTCCAAAACCCTTATCCATGATAACAATTTCTCCATAGCAGACTGCATGATTGAGTTGTCAATAGAAATGTAGATTGCACTACGCACATGTAATGTCTTGCAGGACAGTTGGGACAAAAAATTGGCTATAATACTCAAGGTACATTCAAACTTTTTGTCTCATTTTGACATTAATATGTAAATATATAGAATAAATCTTCGGCATTATTGTAAAAAGGGGGAGAAGATAGAAAATATAGGGGGAGAAGATATGAAAATGATGAGTTATGGGGGAGAAAATGTAAGAATTGATACATAAGATGTAAAGGAAATGGGGGAGATAGATGTGAAATAGATGTACAATATACTGTATAGGAGTCTTACCATGTACAAAGATGTATCCTACAAAACCAAATTTGAAAAATCTCAAAAATAATATACTCTACTGAGCTAGAATCACAAGGTGATGGATAAAGATATCCAATAACTCTTTTTGAATTTAGTTTTGGCTAAATAAGTGGTTTTGTCACTAATTCCAAAGGGGGAGATTTTTTACATATTAGTCAAGTTTATTATTAGTAACATACACTTATTTAGATTCTAAGTATATACCAAGCCTATTGTACAATTAACAATGTTAACCAAGCATTTTAGCTATTATCGAGTTCTACAATTGCTACTGAGTCCTTTGGACAAATTCTAGTGTTAACCAAGTAGTTACAATTATTGTGAAGATCAACAATGTAAACTGAGCATCTCAGTATATGTTGAGTTTACCAGTGCAATCTGAGCTGTGTAGAGCTTCCCGAGTTTGTAGTTAATGTGATGCAGAGTCTAGTGTTAACCAAGCTACTCAGTATTAACCAAGTGACTCAATTTATACTAAGCTTAAGGTGATAGTGTTTACCAAGCTATGCAATGGTAAACAAGTGATTCAATTTATATGATGAGTTTCACAGTATTCCTAGAGTCACTAGTGCAAACCGAGTTCAAGACTACTTGGAAGTGATTAGTATGGACCAAGATTCTACATCTACCAAGTGCATGACAATGTCAAGCATTGACAATGGATGTTGTGTATCAAAACCTCATTGAGTCAGTCTTCAAAACCCAATGTCTACATTTGAGCCAACTTTGTAATATTTGTGTAAACTTGTATTGTGGCCGACTTTGTAATTGTATAATTGGATTGGTATATATGTAATGTATTTTATCACATCCAATGTTGAATATATGCATGGAATCAATGTGATCATTAGAGAAGAAGTAGAAAGTGTGAATTACAAAGGCTACAATAGTATAAGGAGCAACAAAGATTCATCTATCTCAACAAGGTGATTTATACACTAAGAGGAATCTCATTCAACAAACCAAGTTGGAGATTAGAGATTAGCTATTGCTTCATCCTAATAGGTGGATCAGTCAAATCCTTTTACAAGGTATACCTAACAATCTTATACAAATCTCTTTACAGAGTGCATACTTCATTGTATGTTTGTAAATCCTTTAAAAAAGGTGGACCTAGCAGTCTTTATTGCTCCTAATAGGGAAAATCATCAAAAGTGATCAATGTAAGCCTTAATAGCCCAAATTTATACTGCAGTACTAAAGCTTGTGTGTATCATCCCCACCTTAGTTTTACTTTCTATTTGGAAGGTTTTTGGGTCACCAAATCTTTGTGTCAAAGTGTTATGAATGCTTTCATATTTTTAGTTTCTCATGCATGCAGTTAGATTAATACTTTCATATTGGATCAATTGGATTAAAGTTTTAGAGGTTACTAATTCACACATCCCCTCTCGGTAACTTAGTATTTTAGAATATTTCCAACATTTGTGACTTTTAACTGGATGATACACTATGGTTTGGTTGTCACTCTCTCCAAAACTTCTTGTGTCCTCTTTATGCTTTTTATCTTCTTCACTATTCTACTAGTTTCAAGTGTTATTATCTAGATGAAGATGTCTATCTTAGGATCTCCAATAGGTGTTAAGGATGTACTTCCTTTCATATTAGCTAATAATAATTCCATTAGAGTCTTTGGTGTGCTTCTACTTAGAATCTTAGAACTGGATGCCTTAATAGGAGTAATTGATTAAATTTGCTTACTCTAGTTGTCCTTTTGATTCTTTTCCCTTTTCCTTCTTCATTGTTTCTTCTAGCTACTGAGTGTGACTATCATATGTCTCTTTCTTTGTTTCAACATTTTTTAATTGTAGTGAAAAATGAGATATTTCTGTGTAATTACTTTCCAACTGCCTTGGATCTTCTTATCCACTCCCTAAAGCTCATCTTCTAGAATAGCCAAATTATCATCCTTCTTTTCATCTCCTCCTTTCTTCTCTTCAACTATCTTCTCTTTTTCTCATTTCTCTTCTTCTCTTTTGTTCTTTTCCTCATCATCAAAACTTGTATGACCTACCAAATTGTCAACACTTAGGCCATAATCCTTAAAAGGATATTCTGATGTATCAAATGTGATATTTCTGTTGTGAATGTTCATGGTATCTATATTGATTGTAATATGAGGTGCCTCTAATGGTAGAGCTTATGTTTCCTTGTTGGCTTCTACTTCACTCATTACTATGTCTATCTTTCCTTCTACTGTGACTGTAGGTCAGGAGTTGAAGACTTTGATGCTCCCCATGACACCGTGTTCTCTTCTCTTTTCTAGGCTTAGAACTAGTCAGCATTAGTTTGCCTTCTGAACTCTTTTACACTTCAATATCCTTAAACTTTTTCATGACCTTAATGACTACTTCTTCTATTTCTTTATTTACTTCTTCATAATTTTCTCAAAATTCTCATTATTTTAGAGTTTCAGAAAGATTTATAATAACTCTTTCCCTCATTGCCTTATCTTCTTCTACTACCCTCTTCTTTCTATTTACTAATATTTCATACAATTTTTTGGGAATGTGTCCTTGAATAAATTTGAACCTTTAATTAAAAAATATCATATGTCTAATGATAGAATTTTCTAACTCAAATTTCTCAAAATTATCATATAAACGGTAATACTTGCTCAACCAAGTTAAGTTCCCATCATCAATGATCATAATTTCATTTTCTCAATCTTGGGCTTCCATTACTTTGTTCCTTTAGAGGTAACTTTAGGTTTTTTTATTTCTTTTTATTCTTGTCTTTTTTGAGTAGCCTTACGAGTGACAACATGATCTCTCATCCTTTTCTTGACTTCATAGGAAATAAGTAATTTCTATCTTTTACTCAGTCTAGTAGTTATTTCCTTCATTCTTTTGAGTTGGGAGCTTCTACTGGTTCTTTCTTGACCTCTACTAACCTCACAAATCTCCTTGTACCTTCAGATGTAGATGATTTGAATTCTACTATACTAAAATCTTCTTCTTCTTCTTCACTAGGCTGAACTTGTGGTGCTAGAACAAATTATGGTACTAGTGAAACTACTACATAAGGAGGTTGCACTAATGGTTCATAAATTGTAACCACTTTAGCTGATCCACTTGCAATTGCTAATGGTGGAAAAAACCTAATGTTTCTTGTTCAATTTATTTAATCCCTGATATAGTCTACTTTACTATTGTAAACTCTTGAGGGGTCATCTGTGTTTCTTCCATAATTTTTTTCACTGTAGTCTCCACTCTCCTTTTAGTATACTTCTCAAGATTATCTTGATAAGCTAGTTGCATAACCTTCTCATAATCTCCAAACCTTCCAAATTAAAGGTTTGAATATGATTTAAGAATTTCTTATGTATACCCTTCAATTTCCTCTTATGTTGTCTTATAACCAAGAGGGTAAACATATAACATTCTAGATGTAAAGTTACCTAATGTAGGTAGAATTTGTGTCAATCATAAAACATATTTCATCCTTATACTTACTTACAATAATGAGTTGAATTTTGAATCTTTGCTTCATCTCTGTTTGAAATGTCTATACAACAAGTATTGCATTACTTTTAATTTTATCAATAGGATGCCTCCTATGCATGTCTATCATCTTATCCATAGTGCATTTATTATTATTCCAGTAATAAAGGGGAATGAATGGAAATATTTTCAATAGATGGAAAAAAATGTAAGTGACCAGAGATTAGAATCTAAACTGTTCATTCCTCATTTTCTTGATTATCTCCAAATTCTCTATCAACTGAACTCTTAGAGTCTCACAGAAGTTAACTTTAGTTTTCTTAATACATAGTTTGTATATTGCATGAAAAAATCCATCTTTTATTTTATCATCTCTAGAACTTGAACATAACTTAGTTGTCATAATCTTACTTATAAACCTCACTTCATTTTTTTGATCTTGCTTAGAACTATGTCCTACCATTTTATGACGATTTAGCGTTCTCAATTACAACCTTCTTAACATTTTTCTCATTTAGTGGAATAGAACCTTCAATAAATAAACTAGTTACTTTATAGACTATGTCTGTTGTGATTTCAACTACATTATCTCCCATCCAAAACTTCCCATCATGAATTCTACTAAGAATTATCTTTGTCTAGTCTTCATTATTCATGGTAAAACATGTACTTCACTAAATGATTCTGACCTAAGTGTTCATAACCATCTTTGAATGAAATATCTTGTTTGTAAACTTTATCAAATTCACTAGAAATGTTTCCTTCACATACTATCTCAAATCTTCATCCTATGTAACTACCAATATCCTCCAAATCCAATACTTCTTTTGGGATTTGTGAGAAAGAAGTTGCATGATCATCCTCTAATGGTGAAATATAATTTTTCTCACTATCAGGTCTTGGGATATCATCAACATTATGAATTATTGTTCTTTCGACCTCAATTGATAAAATACTCAATACTACTTCACAAATTCATCATGCTTACTGAATTTACCTTCCAATTCGCTTTAATTCACTCTCAAATTTTCTCCTTTTTTCTCCTTCACTTCTTGCATAATCAAATGTAAAAATAAAATGAGTAAACCCTTTAAATACTTTCAAATTAACTTCTGCACTAATTACACAAGCACTTACAAATGAAAAAGTTGTTCTCAATAACTAGTAAACTTGTTTCTCTTTTTGCACTCTCATATGAACTCAAAAAATCATGCACACTTAACCATAGCTTCCTTTCATCCATATATACCTCATATTAATTGTACAGACCTTAACTCAATCATTCAAGGATAATTTTTGATGCTAATTTCCCTTTATTTTCTATAAAATAAGTTGCTCACATAGATAGGGGTTAGTTAGAAACAATCAATGACTTCAACTTGTTTTCAAATATTTTTCTTGGCTTATTTTCTACCCAAATTTGTGAATTTTCTAGATATGTGACCTTCGAAAATATTGCACTTTTTTTCTCAACATGTTCTTTCAAAACTTCCTTTGACTACTATTACAATTCTCATTTCTTCTAACATTGTTCATATTCCTCCTAAAGTTTGGTGCTCTTGTGTTATTTTGAATTATCATGTTCATCCTACACAATATTGTTGTGTGTCCCAAATTGTTACAAATCTGACATGATATCACATTGTTTCCATATCTAGGTCCTAACTAATTTATGTATAATCTATAATCTCTAGCAATATGTCCAAAGATATTACACTTATAACACATGATTCTATTTATCATAACTTTGTTCCTCTAAAAGGTCTACTAGTTGTAGGGTTAGTACCTTGATACATATTATTATTATATCTAGGTTTCCTACAATCACTAGCTCTGCGTTCAAAAACATAATTTTTTTAACAATAACTAGAAATAGGATTAGTATACTTACCTATATAGTCCCCCTTTCTATAACCAACTTCATTACATGTATAACATTTTCTAGTAAATTGCCTCCTTACTTATTTATTTAGTTCATATATCTTAGGTACATCTTCAGATTGATTTGAATCAACCTTGTTAATTTATTCTTACTATGGTTTAGGCTATTGGATCACAAGATTTGGTTTCTTAGTATCTTCAAATCTCTCAAATGATTCTCCTCCAAAGTATCCAAGACCGGTCTTATCGTAAGGTCTTTGTGACATAATATTCTCATCAAGTTTCTCACTACTTGAAAACAAATTCTCAAGATGTTGATTTGAATGTGTAAGCTCTACTTTTATAATAGCATTGTAATTCTCAAGTTTTGAATATTCCATTTTTGTAGTTTCAAGTTCAAATGTCACCTTTGTAAGATTAGATTTCAGATTTGCATTCTTAGATCTCAAATCTAATTCAATATTCATCCTTCAAACTCAATTTCAAGTTTGTAATATCTAGCTCATGCTTCGGGATCTCATTCTCTTTCTTCAATCTTGAAACTTCATCACTATCCTTGATCCGATCTTTAGACTCTTTCTTGGATTTGATATGTTCAATCTTATCTTTCACTTTCTAAATGTAGTCTTATATTTTCATACTTGTCCTTCAAGGAATCTCTTTCCTCTATGAGCACATCAAGTTTCTTAAGATATTCATCGAAGTTATTCTATAATTGATCCATTAGTGATATTACTCAAGTTGTTAGGCCTTCTCTAAGTAGTTTTTTTTTATACTAATTGTTAGAAATAGGAAATATTGAGAGGTGAGAGGGGGGTAGGGTAAATTAATATTTGACAATATTTTACCCAACTTTGGATATCATTAACAATCTTAAAAATTGTATTGGAAATTAAACTGATTAAGCTAAATAGTAAACACAACCATAACACAATGCAACACATGATGTAGGAGCATCCTGGGCTGCCTTTCTATCCTACTCATCTTTGTTCATTTTGTCCATTTGTTTTGATAGTTAGTACTAAGTTCAAGTGGTTGTCGAGCTATAGTTGATTGCCGAGTTTAGTGCTAGTCGAGTTGTTCATTATTGGCCAAGTTGCTCAATTTTGATCGAGTGCTATGGAGGTTGAGTGTTCCTTCATGTGCCGAGTGAACCTTATTATTGTTGATGCTCAATTTCTTCTTTGATTGAGTTTGTTTATGACTGTTTCTCAATGTGAGATGACTTATGCATTTAATTTGGGTTATTAATTTAATGTAATGATCTTGTCCAAGGATGTGTGCAGACCATTTTGACATTAGCCTTCTATTATGTAATGATCTAGAATCTTCTATAAACCATTTTGGCAAGCATAAGTAGAGGTTTTTAGGCTTAGGTTAAACATGAGGGGGAGTTCGAATAGAGTGTGAAGTCAAGGGATCTATAAGAGTTAGAGTGAAGCATCTATGAATTTTTTTATGTCTAGGATTTCATAAATCTTGTTAGTTGTAACATAGAAGGCTTTATAGTTGGGCATGTATGTAAGTAATTTTATGAATTAATAAACAAATTTTTGTCCCTCCTCTCCTTAGTTTTGTTCTCTATATTTTTTGCTTATGTTGTGTTTATTGTGTAGGGTGTTTGGACTATTAGGTGTACCCTCAGCCTTGATTATCTAACCATACCTGTGTTCATGCATAAAACCATTATTTATAAACTAGGTAAACCATTAACAAGGGAAAATTCTAGTGGGGATGGTACTCACAAAATGATCCACTAATAAAAAAAATAATGTGAAAGATATTGGTCCTATTAGGAGTCTATTACACTTGTATAGTGTCTGGGTCCTTGTTAGATGACTAGGCCTTATTATAAGGCTCAACCTTGTTAGGAGTTATTATTACAATTAAAAAAATTATGTAAGATGAGCCCATTTCCCAAACATGCAATATACAATGATATTATGTATAAAAAATTATAGATACTACAACCTCTTATAAATGTTGATATATTCAATATATGAAAGACCTTTGTAGCTCACTATACTATCTTTGCATGTACTACCTTTCACTACTTTGATCACAAAATTTGCATCACAAAATAATATCATCACATTCATAATACTTGGGCACAACTTTGTATTTCCAAAATTGTCCTTTATACCATATTTTTATGTACTATTAACCTTATACCTTCACACGTGTCCCAAAATGCAAAACTAACTTTTACTCACTTAGGGTTAACATCTAGGATGTAATCCCTAATTAGTCAAGTAATTATTTTGTTAAACAAAATAATTCCTTAACTTAAAATATCCAATTCCTTATCACTATCCATTCTACTTGTGCATACCTGCAATCACTAAATCCTTAATAACTCCATGCATACTGATCATAATGACTTATGCTCTTGGTTGAAGGATCCAAATTTCCAATTCTTTCTTCCCTCAAGTGTGCATGTGGCAAAAAATTGGCTATCAACTTTGTAAGCCAAAACTATAATTGTGCTGATTGATAAACTTCATAACACTAAGAAAATTTTCTAAGTCCTACCAAAACTTCATCTTCATAATCTTCTCACTTAATACTAAATATATGTTGCCATAAATGACAACTCCATACTATCTACCTAGTGGAATAACCAACATTTGATTTTTGAGGAATAGTCAGATGACAAAAACAACAACTTTTTGAGCCTTATTTCTTCATAGAATTCCACCATTTGAACTTGTTCATGGCTACTAGGGTTCCAAAACTCCCAGAAGCTCTCAAGCTTGGAAGAAGTCAAAATGTGAATGATATTATTTTTGGGATATTATGATATGTATGATCTTTTAAAATGTTGTTTAATGCCTTTCAAGTCCATTGTGAGAGTGTCATTTGTATGGAATATATAATATATTACATAATTAAGAGGAGGGTGGTGGGTGAAGCAATTATACCTAGTTATCTTATATGCCTTTAAAATAATTTAGTACCAATTCAAACTTCATAATTTTTTATAGTAATAATTCAGTGATCACATTTGACATCTCAAATCAAACTACTTTAGACCATTTTCTCATTTTTCTTTACTTTAGCAAGTATCATAACAATAAATTAGCTTATATCCAGTTGTAGAAATATGTAAATAACATGAAAAACAACTTGCAACACATAAAGAATCACACATTTTGATACAAATATTTAATGTGAAAAGCTTATAAGGGGAAAAGCCACCTAGGAACTGGCAACCCAAAAATTTCACTCTTCTGAAGTGAACTCCAACCTTGGTAAAGGTTTACATGCAAATTTTTAGTGTAATCTGGTTAAGGATTTGAACCAAAGATCATCTTGATCTTATCACTCTTTGTCATTACTAAAGAGTGGTCAACTCTAAATGACTTACAAACATCACTAATTGATGTTAGCATATATGATCTCAAAGACTTGTTAGGTCCACTCAGTTAAGAGATTTTATCTACTACAGTGGTTATAAAGTAAGAGTCAAATGTTCTATTAGGTTTGACACTAATTTTCTTATTTAGGTCTCATCTCTACTTAGTTTCTACATTTTGATCTCATTTTGGTCAATTCACTCTCTTTCTCTTTCACCTTGCACTTCCTCTACTTGATCTTTATTCCTCTCTTCTACTTGTTTTCACACTTTATCAATAAAAATTAGTAACAATCAATAACTTAAAATGATCTTATTCATCTCATTAAGTAGTTAATTTCTTCCTTCTAGCTCCTTTCAAATTTTAGCTCTTAATTACAATCGTAGATCTTAGATTCATAACATCTAGTCATTTCATCAATACTATTTCACCTCAAAGTTTGTGCTCATTCTAAGAATAGAAAATATTCTCCATACAATCATATTTGAATTATTCTAGTTGTTGATCACATAAAAAACTTTGTCCTTATCTCTTATTCTTCTCAAGCATTCTCAATTTTCATTATTTGTCAACCTCTAATTAATCTTTTCTTTTGTTCTTCACTCGGTTAACATTGCAACATTACTCGGTTAACACTAGAACTACCCAGTTAACACTCAACTTTAACTTTACTTTTCCAAATGCTTGGTGACAACTATAGTCACTTGGTTAATATTGTAGTCCTTCTTTCATCGACTCATTAATTATGAACTTAATCACAACATAAGATGATTGCAAAAATAGTAAAACCAACATTATATTATCATAGTCTAATTCATTCAAGTACCAAATGAATATCAATACTTATAAACTCTGACATCATCATACTTTCTTCAAATCCTATTCATCATTCAAATGATTATAATAATGTTTAGAATAATTGGGGGGGGGGGGGTGGTGAATCAGTTACTCATCAAGGTCCATAAGTACCATTTGAACAATCAAATAATAAAAAATATATATTCTTCTTATCTTGCTATAACTTGGTCTCTACTGTATACTGCTAAAAAAATTACAAGTAGTTCATTATCCTATGATAATAAAATTTTTTGAATGTAAACATTAAAATTTAAAACACCATAAAATATTTAACACAAGTTTGACACTAGGATTTAATGTGGAAACCTAATTTGGGAAAACCACTAGCAACATGTCACCACTTTTTCACTCTCTTGAAGTGAGCTCTATTAGGAGCTAACCCTGTTAAAGATTAAAATACACACTATTAAATGTGACCTAGTTAGAGGATTTAGTTACTCTATTAGGAGTGGCCTTGTCATAGGACTTTGATCATTCCATTAGAATGTCACCTTGCTAAAGGATTTATATAGACTATTAAGTCCTTCAATGATTTTTATGTCAACCTTTGATTAAAATGATTTTAATACACACTATTTACAATGATTAGAAAGAAAATAGTAGGGTTTGATCTGTATGATTACAACTCACTTTGCAATTTTAGATCTCTGTTCAGTTCATGTGTTGATTCCTTGATAAGCCTTCCTTGTCACCTCTATCCTTGATTCACTTGGTAACCCTTCAAGCAATCATCCTTCTCTTCACATCAAACTTAAGCCTTTTGCTTAGATTCTCTTATCAACCTCAGTAACTTTGTTCCCTTTTACTAGAAACACACACATATTTCTTTCTTTATTCTCTTCTTTGTATATTTCATTCACTCTCTTATCACTCAATTTATATAATCTATCTCACACTCTCTAAAGTTTAACTCTGCACCTCCTCAAATAGGCAATTCTAGTCCTTTTCCATTTTCATGATCACCGTAGATCTTAGGTTTTATGATATGATCTAATAGTTTCATTCTATTTGTCCATCTTCCTTCTTTTCTAGAAACTTCTCATCGAATTCATTCATTAGGTATGATACCTAATCCTTCCCTTAAATTGAATGATCCAACTCATCAATCTTATCTTCAACACGCTTTCCACATCCCAAGAAATCAACTGAGTAAGCTAGAATTCACAATCTCTCATACACATTCAAAATACTATCACTCGAACATCACTAAGATTTGACACTCAGTCATCATTGAATTGCTCAGTCACTGTAGAACTTCAAGCTTGACATCAACTTGTTTTCTCAGTCAATACTGATGCTCAGTCAACACTGAATTTGCTTGGCACTTATTATGGCTCGGTTAACACTAGTATCACTTGGCATTAAGTCCAAAGTTCCTTGATCTTTTACTCTATTGCCCGGTCAAGCTTTACATAAGTGATCTATCTTTACTTGAACTATCAAGGCTTGAGAATCAACATGATATAAACAATCACTTTTTTTTTTCAAAGTCTAACTAATCAAATGTCCATTGTAGCTTCTTGTTCATAAGTCAACCTTTCTTCTAGGTACTTTTTTTATGAGCAACTTCTCAAATTCTCTTCATCAATCAAATAGATATGACATTCAAATTAGAAGCAACATGTTTCATAGTATATTTGACATCAATGGAAATACATTTGTTATGATGTCCTCCTTCTTTACTTGACTTGACTACCTTAGGCATCTCTTAAAGTACAACTATCTACATCAATGTGTAAGGTATAATGATTAACACTTTTGATGTATAGAACCATCTTTCCTTAAGTTGCTTTAGCGAATATGTTTGCAATTTGTTCTTTGGTGTGGACATATTCTAACTTCACTTATTTGTCTTGAACTAGTTCTCTCAAGTAGTGATACTTGATAGCAATGTGCTTTATTTTGGTGTGCATCATTAGATTCTTTAATATGTTAATAGCACTTGTGTTATCACAATAGATAACCATTGGATCTATAATTTGTTCTTTCATTCCTTTTAAAACTTGTTTGATCCACATTCTTTCATTCCTTTTATTCTCATGAGAGATGGATTCATGTTGAATCAATACTCATGAAACATGGGTCAATGAGTTTGACTCAAAATCACATAGTTAAATCCTAATAGCAATATCACAATTTGACTTGTTGTGGAAATTATCTCCTACTTATCAGTTGATGAGCTTAAGGGGATTTCTAATGAATGGTTCATAAGACACAACACTTGGTGAAGGTTTTGAAAATGGGTTTGCAAGCTTTGGGTTTAACCATGGAGGAAACTCCATAGTTAAGCACACTCAGGTTGGAGTAGTACTAGAATGGGTGACCTCCCAGGAAGTCCTGGTGCTTCACCCCTGTGAGCATCGCCAAGATCCAATGAGTGCTAAGTGTTCCATTTATTCTCATGAGAGATGGATTCATGTTGAATCACTACTCATGAAACATGGGTCAATGAGTTTGACTCAAAATCACACAATTAAATCCTGATAGCAATATCACAATTTGACTTACTGTGGAAATTATCTCCTACTTATCAATTGATGAGCTTAAGGGGCTTTCTAATGAATGGTTTATAAGGAACAACACTTGGTGAAGGTTTTGAAAATGGGGTTGCAATCTTTGGATTTAACTATGGATGAAACTCCATAGTTAAGTGTGCTCAGGCTGGAGTAGTACTAGGATGGGTGACCTCCCAGGAAGTCTCGATGCTTCACCTTTGTGAGCATCACCTAGATCCAATGACTGCTAAGTGTTCCATTTATTCTCATGAGAGATGGATTTATGTTGAATCACTACTCATGAAACATGGGTCAATGAGTTTGACTCAAAATCACACAGTTAAATCTTGATAGCAATACCACAATTTGACTTGTGGAAATTATCTCCTACTTATCAATTCACTATAGCTGCCACATACTTGAAATCAGCTATTGATTGGGAAATATAGTTTCATTTCTTGCTTGTCCATGACAACAATCTCTTTCCTAGAAAGAATGCACCTCTACTAGTGATTTTTATGTCATTAATATTTCTTTCCCAATAAGAGTTAGTGAATTCCTTTAGCTCAAATCTGTCACTTCTCTTGTAATACAATCCATAATATCCTATACCTTTCATATATCTTAATATCCTTTTCACTGTCATCATGTAATTCTATAATGCGTCACTCAGGAACCCAAGATAAATAAACCTAACATGTTACAATGTTTACTGAACTATTTTTTATTTACAATAAGTTTAAATAACATCAAAGTAACAATAATGTGGAAGCAATATATATACATACACATCAAGTACATATAAGAAAATTACAAATATAGTTTTGATTCCTCAAGGGTTTCTTCACGTTGAGTCACATTTAAGGAGTTTATAATATTTTTTTTAAGTCTTCAACACATGTTCATGAATCATAAAGAAATAACATATACACCATCTCATAAGAACATGCATAAATACAACTAATAATATGAAAGCACGTGTAATGAATAATATCCACTACACATGTCACAGGGTATGTGAAAACAAATACAAGTACATCAATACTAATGAATAGAAGTCTCCAAGATAAGAATAGGAATGATAATGGTACCACTATATCAACAAGCATCCAACAACTAGAAATGTAAGGGGGGGACCAAAATGGTAAGAAGAAACTACCTCCTGACAGTGTGGTCACCTAATCAAGCTCCTATTCCCATTGTGCAAGAGGATAATGTATGATCCATAAACATATAATCAAATCATAGAATAATCCTAGGCAATGAATCATGATAGCCAAACTACCTCAAGGGTAGCACAAATTATGCAAGAAGAAGAGATAATCAAAATCCAAAGGACAGTCATTCTAATACCATCACCACATACCAAAAAAACATACAAATACCAAGTACAAATCAAATATAAAAACCAAAATGTCAACTATCATAAGCACAATAGTAACCAAAAAATAATAATTTTCATCAATAAAAGTAAACCAACAATCACTAACTCCAATAATAAAAACACCACAAATGAATAACTGATCATTAATTAATAAAAGTCAATTGTCAACAATAAATGACATGCAATCAATAAGTAACAACTCACAATAAATACACCATCAAAATTACTATACAACAAGTACACCACTAGAGGCAATTATAAAAAAATTATGAAGGAGACTCAAGCTACATACTGTGGAGTGTTATCACATGAGCCAACTCTAAGGGTACCTTGACAATCTCTCAGGACCCCGACCCCCTAGTGACTCTATGTGGAACCAAAATACCCTTTTGTAAAGATGAGGAGACTAGCCATACCTCTCAAGGTATAATCTCATTCTCATCCTTAGTCTATACAAGCACTCAAGGCATAAACAAGGAAAACTCTCTAACTTATATTTTTAATTTATCTCAAGGCATCGAGGAGGAAAATAGTTTAATTACTATGTTATAATTTGTTACACAACTTACAATGAGTTACCTTGGCAGCCACATTGGGCCTAGATCCCCATTGCAAGCCACTCCCATAGACATGCACCTAGACTACCTAAAACTCACAAACCACAATTGTATCTCATACCACAAAAGTAATATTGATCGAATTTGGTTCTTTAATAGACAACCCAAAAATAAATATTGGTTCTCATAACCCAAGTTTTCATAAGTACTCAATACCATAAAGCTCATAAAACATAAATCTCAATTCAACCATAAAGTTCATCATGACATCTGGTCAAATAATCATAAAAGAAATCTTAAAAATATCTCTAGTGCACATCCTAACTTGGCCAACTAAACAACCCAGAAAGAAAAACCATCATGAAAATAAACATCACAAGACTATAAACACATAGTTTTCAACCACACAATCAAAAAGCTTTGGCCATTTACTGAAAATAAATAATAAATAAATTGTTATGCTAATATACTTATTTAAATCAATAAGTGTTTAAATGTCAAAACTCTTTGTGCATATAAAAAATCATACAACATTATCATGTTTTTAATTTAGATAATCTTAAATCATGAATGATTTAATTAATAACATAAGTGTATATTATTAGATTAAATATTAATATCAATTTTATTTCTAAAATATTAATTTGACCTGTATTTAAGTCCAATATCAATATTTACTTTTCCTTTAGTTCATGGTGCAACTAGAGATAACTAAAACTTGAAATTATAATTATAATTAAGTTATTTACAATTTTTCTCATAATAATAAATATTCATAATTAGAAGATTATATAATGAACTCCACTATATCTTCTCTTAAAATATAACCAAAATATTTAATATTAAGCTTATTTAACATCCCATTTTGGGAATTGAACACAAGATCTTCTTAAAATATAACTAAAATATTTATTAATTTTCCACTTGCATTAATAAATATAAAATCTTTTATATACAACTAATAGTTTAACTAAACTCAAAGATTCTATAATACCAACATCCACTTTATAACTAAATGAGTAGTATTAATTTAATTTTCAAAATTAATAAATAATATTAACCTTTATTTTAATTATTATTTTCTTAATTTTCAGAATTAATAAATAATTCTAAAATTTTTTTTTTTTTTTTAAAACAATAATTTCAAAAATTGAATTTTTCTTAAAAGAATAGAATTATGTAATTATCCTTTTTCACATGGTTAAGATCTTCTAAAACTTACAATAACAATTTTTTAATATTAATTTTCTATCTTAAATGCATTTGTTTTCTAGAAAGATCATTAGCTAGTAATTTTGTTTAAATTACAGGCAATTATACGTTTTGCTTGATGAATATTTACGAGTGTTTCTATTGAAGTTTTCAGATAATTCTCTTTCAAACCCTAACTAATAATAATCATTATTCTTTAAAATTTAATGTTGAATTTTCTTTGGTTGCTCAGATCTTGAGTTTTCTAGATTAATTTTCAACAACATGATTCTACAGTTTACATCTAATTGCGGTTTTCAAACAACACATGAATCAATTCTATTTCTTAATTGCAAATCAAAATTCTCTTTCATATTTTATCCTATAAATTTTAACAAATAAATTTCAACAAATGAGTTCTTAGACTCTTCCTCAATCTGATAGTTGAAATTTTGGATAATCTGATAAATGCATGCCAACCCAAACCCTTTGAGTCTTTCGACAATTCTTTTGCTTCAATTCCAATTTTTTCTCTGCAAAACTTGTGTGTGTAGAAATGTGCTCAAATCTCTTAATAAAGAGTTTAACTCTACCCAGGGTTTCCAATTTTCAAACATGCAAAGGCCTCTCCTTAAAAATAAATTTTTATTATTTAATCTTTTCATGCACACTGAAAGAACTTTTTAATTAAAATATTCTTTTATATTTTCTTTTCCTCCACTTTATTAATTAGTACAAGGATTATTTAAAATGTAGTTTATTATTTAAATTAATATTTATTTAAAGCTAATTATCTAAATACAACTCTAATTAAATTATTACTAATCAGATAATTATAATAAAATAATATTAAGTCTTTAATCTTTTAAGATTCTAATTCTCATTTTATCCAACTTCTTAAATTAGACTTTTAAATAAAATCTTTTAAACTGAAGTACATTTTTAATTAATTAAATATTCTCACATTTTAATATTTTCTTTTTAATTAAATAATATTTATTAATTATCAATATTATATGATTAACCCAAATATTTTAGTTAAATTATTTACCAAATAAATCACATAGCCAAATCCACATTAAAGCAACATTACCAAAATTGACCAAAGCTTAAAATCAAACAACACATGTAAAGATAAATTCATGGGTTTAAAAAGGTTCGAAAGTCAAATACATGTCCTCCTTCTGAAGACAAGTAATTAGGCTATGGCTAGTAGTAGACCTAAACATTAGCTTCCCATTCTTACTATTGAGTTATTGCGACAAGGCACACTTATCTTGGCAATTCAGGGAAGTTGATGCCTGGTACCTATGTGTGTGGAATGCGGGCCTCAGATCCTCACATACACTTCAACATGGTCATTACCTGAGAGATCTTCCCAGAATGAATATGAGATTATTCATCCGAGAAAATCCAACAGTGCAACCTATTGCCTTCTAACTAGAAGGATTATGCCTTTGCTCTTAGAATGAGAAGCGGACAACCAAACCTCTAGAACGAAGGATTTTAAGCTATATGAGATATGCAAGATTAATCTAGATGAGAATGCATTGTTAAGCTAAGAAATAAAGAAACATATTATGCTAAATGAATGCATTTTAAGCTAATATGAGATTGCAATGTAAAATTTTAAGCTAAGAATGTAAGAGCAAATGAGTGGACATTTCAACATAAGTTTGACACTTCTACCTTTATAATGAGGAATGGAGAGCTTCTTTTATAGAATCTAAGAGATGATTGATGGTCAAGATTAATTAGAATGGACAATCAAGATTGAAGAGGAGAAACTAGTTGCCTTTGAGTGATAAAATGAGTCAACTAATTACCTTTTGAGTGATAAAAGGAGTTAATTGATTCCTTTTTGAGTGATAAAAGGAGTTAATTGACTACCTCTTGAGTGATAAAAGGGAGTTAATTGATTCCTTTTTGAGTGATAAAAGGATTTTACTGATTTCTTTTGAGTGATATAAGGAGTTAATCCCTTTTCGAGAATATTTAATTTAATAAAATAGAACATGTTCTTATAAATGAATAACATTAATTAATTGAATAATTAAATTCAATAATAAAAAAGAGGAGATATCTTATTAAATTAAATGTATTTAATTCCTTTGTACATTAGATAAAAAGGTAATTTTAATTAAATTAAAGTATAACACTTATAATTAAATAAAATTAAATCAATAGGTTTATGTAGCTAATTTGAGTTGATACATAAGAATTAAATAAATAGTGTGATTAATATTTTTTGCATTTGACACCTAGGTCAAGTAGCGATAATTAGAATTAAAATTTCCTAGTGAAATAGGACTTAGGAATGGTTGAATAGAGTAGACTTGGTTAATATGGCAATGTGCCAATTTTGAGGTATTACAGTACTTGCATTCAACATAAACAATGAACATATACATATACATATATGCCTAAGCTGAATAAGGCATTTCAGGGAGTGATACATTGTGTAGATCCTAATCAAACATGTCAAACATAAAAATTAAAAAAACATGCACACCATACACATGCAAGTATGGGTTAAGTACTATAATAAGTTTTGAGTACACATCATCACACATTCAAACATGGAAACTAATCATTATGAATATAAAATACTCATCATTTGCTATTATCATGAAAGCAACCACATTTACTAAATAAGAACCATTAAACCATCATTAATGTGCTAGTAATCATAATCATCAATCAACATGTAAAATATAATTAACAAAGTAATTCTTTATTGATATACATGTAATCCAAGTCATGAAATAATGTCATAATTATAAATCCAATATCCTTGAAACTAACACATGCATGAAATAGGCATAAAAGAGTTTGTTAAATATAATAGAAAAGCAAACTATTGGTGGACATTACAGATTCTCCTTAGGATTTTTTGAAAATCCAACAACTAATTCAATATAAGGTTTTCTATGAACAACATATTGCAATTTTCCAATCATTAATTTGTATAGTGTCTACTTCATAGCAATAAATTCATCACTTTTAGATAATTTATGTTATGTAGACATAAGTGTTCTCACTAGTTTTGATTCCTTCATTCCAAAATAAATTAGTATGTCCATGATATATTTGGACTGAGTAATGAAAATACCAAACATCATTTGATATACTTGCAAACCAACAAAGAATTTGATTTGAACAAACATTGAATTTTCAAATTCCTTCTTCATTTCATTAGCAAATGATTTGCATGATGCTTCCCTTCCTCCAAACATAATGTCATAAAAAAAAATTCAGATACATTGTGTTGGAAATGTAAGAGTAATTGAGAGGGGAGGGGTGAATTAACTACTATAGAAACAAATCCAAGTGTCCCTTAGATGTCAATAAAAACTTCCACTAATAATCAGATACTAAATAGCTTGATTAACACTATAATATTACTGATTCTCAGTTACCAAAGTAATCTTAAGATTAATTAATCTATTATTTTCCTTTGGTAACTTAGTTGTAGAAATATAAAGCATAAGAAAATAACATGACCATAGATGACACCAAGATTTAACGTGGAAACCCAATTTGAGAAAAACCACCTTGCAACTAGTCACAATAATTTTCACTCTTCTAAGGTGAGCCATGTTAGGAGTGAACCTTGTTAAAGGTTACAAAACATACTATTAAGTATGACCCTTTTAAAGGATTTGGACCACCCTGTTAGGAGTGGCATGGTTAGAGGTCTTCAAACACTTCAATCTTGAAATATCACCTTGCTAGAAGATTTACAAAATGAATGATAAGTCAACTTTGTTAAGAGATTTCTTTACTACTACAATGGTTAGAAAGAAACAATAATTTGACCTAATTTATGAAGCAAATTTCTTTGGAGACTTAGATCTCTATTCTGGCTTCACCTCTGGATCCTATAGTTTATCTTCCACACTTTCCTTCACTGCCTTTTGTCTTCACTCACATATCCATCTTTTTCATATTCAACTTCTCGCTTCTTGTCTTCTCAACTTGACCTTTCTTATATATCATAAGCTAGAAAAATTTAGCTTGAATACCCTTCCAAAAGATCAATAAACATCCAAATAGTCAACCTCAGTTAATAAAATATGTGAAAATTATATTTTGTTGTCACCCAATCAACATTAGAACTGAACACTCGGTTGGCATTGTGACTCCTTCAATGCTTGACCACTCGATCAATATTGCATGCTTTTGATGCTCGACCACTCAATAAATACTACAAGTAGGAACCCATTTATAAACCAACTGCTTGGTTAATACTAGAAAGTCTTCATTACCTGACTACTTGGTTAATACTAAGATATACAAGGTTAATACTGCAAACTCTATATTGCTCAATTAATATTGATATTTGTGTAAACATCAATGACAATATACAATTGAAGAATTGTTTCCGACACATTGTTCTTACTAACCTTCAAGTATAGATTACTGTCATCATTTGTCCTTTCAAAATCAATCTTCACCAAGTAATTGTGTAGTCTTTCATACCATGCTTTTGGAGCTTTTTTAGTTGACATACCATATTCTTCTTTTCTGGGTCCACAAATCCTTCAAGTTGTTCTATGTACACTTCTTCAAGTAAACCATTTAAAAATGTAGATTTGACATCCATCTGATATACCTTGAAATTCTTGTAGGATGAATATGCAATCATAGTTCTAACTCCTTCTAGTCTTGCAACTATCAACTCCTTCTTCTTGAGCATATCCTTTGCATACCAGTCTTGCCTTGTTCCTTGTAACTTCACCTTTTTCATTTAGGTTATTCTTGAAAACCTATTTTGTTCAATTATATTTTTGTCTTTTAGTCTTGGTACTAGGGTCCAAGTGTTATTCTTCTCAATTTGTTTAATTTCTTTGTTCATTTCCTAGATCCAATCTTCATTATCTAGAGCATCCTTCATTGATTTGGGCTCAAATTCACAAATTAAGCATGTATAATCTCTGAGTCTTCTTCTTATCATAACACTTGATTCTACATCTCCAATCATTTGTTCAGGTTTATGATGTCTTCTTACATAATTGGCTAGTACAAGTGGTCTCCTTCTCTATTCTTCAAAAAGCTCATCTTAAAAAATAATCTCAGGCTCAATAACTCTCTCTTATTTAGGTTTAGGTTCTATTTTTGCATGCTCAACATTGTCTGTCTGATGGTCAACATTGCCTATCTGTGACTCAACATCTTGTGCCCATTGCTTGACACCCACTATCTACTACTCAACAACCTATTGTTGCAATTCATCATTTCCTAGCTACTAAAACTACAACTTAGTTTGTGGTTTGCTTATTTAGTATGAGTGCTGCATCAACCATCATCCACATATATGAATGTATTGTAATCTTCAAGTACATTCAACATCATTTCTTTCTACAAATTCATCAACTTTCACATTTGCAATTTCCATAGATTTTCTAGTGTTAGAGTTTAAACACTTTTAAGCTTTACTCTTGGTAGAATATCCTAGGAATATTTCTTCATCACTCTTTGCATCAAATTTTCCATTCCTATTATCCGTTAGAAACAATAGTCCATGAAGATAACTGGGGGGGATGGGGGGTGAATCAATTATCCAACAATTAAAATATTTATCTTCCTTAAATAAATTTAACCATTCAACCAAAGTAAATAAAAATAATAATAAAGTGCACATAGAAAATATACTAGATATTTTGACTAGGGAAACCCTTGATTAGAGGGAAAACCCCAGTGGGAATGATGCTTACAAGATGATGTACTAATATAAATGTTCCTTGTTAGAGGATGGACCTTGTTAGGAGTCTATTAAAAAATTTAGTACAATGAGTCCCTATTAAGAGACTTTGAATCCTTGTTAAGAGATTACAACCCTATTAGGAGTTGTGCAAACCCTACTAGGAGTTGTAGTACAATGTATGCAAGAAGAGCCCACTACCCAAACATGCAATTTCAACTACAAGAAGAGTTCACTGCAAAACAAGTAATTTATTGTTATCTTCCTTTTTCCTCTATCTTGTCAATTGGACCAATCACTGTCAAACCTTGTAGACCAAGTCATGAACCTTAGATCCAAAAACCAAACCTTAGATCGCTTAGCAAAACCTCAACAATGAAGTTCCCTTTACTTTTGCACAGCTATGCTCAACTTCACATTTCACACTCTCTGCTACTTGTCATCAATCATAAAGTCATATCATCACATACCATGATAAAGGAAAATGTCCCTCCTTTATACCAAGTCCATAATATAATTCCTTGAGTCAACTGTTAGACCTTCTCAATTAATTATTATAGGACCACATCAAGAACTCGTTACACTTAGCGATAACATTAATCTTCTGCCTTGCAAGTTGAATAACTTTCTGTATGCACAATATTATGATGAGTGAGCTTAGCCACATCATCCTCAAAATGTCTTCTTCATGTCCTCAACATCAATCCTCAAGATATTAGATCTGCTAAGAGATATAACAAGTTTACTAGAACATGCCTCTATAAACTCTATCTTAGGACAAACATCACCAAAAATTACATAAATTCTTCTAGACTTATCCTTTCTTCTTCCAACATTAACTACATATACCAGATACTTAGAAGTATCTCCCATAACCTCGAGTGGTTATAATTCTCAAGTAGTCATCTATACCAACTTAATCTTTCTACTGTTCTTCTCTCAAATATCATAGAAAACTTCTATGCTGACATCAATGACAAACTCAGTCATGAATGTAACATATCATCATAGTAGTACTCCCCTATAGGAATATCATTAGCATTCATGCTTCCAACCAATCTTCCAAATCTTCCAACAATCTCCTACTTTGGCATTGATGGAAAAATAGATGAAAAACATCTAGTTCCAAGAATACCAACAAAAGACTATTCATCTTCAAATCTTCTTCATCAATCATTCTCCCTGATGTAGGAGCATCCAGAGGTATAAGGGAAATCCTATGTCACCAAAAAAAATATATCTATACATAGTTTCTATTTCATGTGTTTTCATTTTTGGATACCCATTTGGGTCAAGTAAAGGTTCCAACTCTCACAGTTCCACTATCAATGTTCTGGGGTAGAGTTTTTAAGCACCTTGGGATACATGAAATGCCAAAAAATAAGGACTATGTAATAAAGTCATAATTATGGTGAGTTAGAAGGTGTAAATTGGAGGGATGATTAAAATTGTAATTTAGAACATTCCAAAAAAAGAATTAGGTCAAAAGGCTGCACGGTTTGAAAGTTATCACAGTTTTTTATTTTTGGAGACCTCCTAAGAATGCTTGAAAGTCAAGTTCGAGGCACTAAAAGACCTTGTATGGGCCTAAAAATGGGGGAAAAGAAAAAATTTTCTATAGGGCTATAGAGCACTCCAATAGCTTTCCAAAAATGTAAACGGTTCGTCAATTGGAGCTACGGTTCAAAAGTTATGCCTCCCGAAAGTTCGGCTACCATTTTTGGATTCTTCTAATTTTGCACCAACTTCTAATTCAACTTGTGGAGCCTTCCATTTTGGTGGTGGATGCCAACTAACACTTTCTATAATGTATTCCTAATCCTTAACCCTTTGGGGTCTATTTAAGAACATTTCTGGCATTGTAAAAGGCAGTTCGGAGTGGAGTTTGAGAGAAGGTATTGGGAGAAGAAATTATCTCCCGATTTATACTATTGTAAGCCCATAGGGCATGTTTTGGAGTCTTTTTTCTCTGCACTAAGTGTATTAGCATATTTCATAGTTAATAAAGTTTTCCCTTTCCTATTGTGTCCATTCTATACTTGGGTTGTGTCTCCATCACTCCCCCATTGATATACCTTAATGTGCTCTATACCAACCTATCATTCTACATATTGTGATTATGTTGAAGATCTTTCCTTTGCATAATATTTTTCATGCCAAACTTCTCCCCCATTGACATCAATGTCAAAGGTAACCAACTCTACTACATCAAACTCTACAACAACTTACTAGCTCGAGTGTCAAAAGACACTGTTCAAAACAATATCAACAAGAGTCCTAGATGACTCTTTCCATCACAGATACTCTCCCATTTAGGAAGCATTAGCATTTAGTCCAGACAAATTATGGTGCTCTATTACCCTGGATTGATGCACTCTTGCATCTTCTACTTTGATGTAGGAAGGGGCATAACCCCAAGCATACCTCACAAATACTCAAAAGTCTCTGTGGGAAGAAGCTTAGTGAATATATCTACAATATTCTCTTTAATGCTCACATACTCCAATCTAATTTCCTTTTCTACATCTTTTTCTCTCAACATATGATACTTAATAGAAATGTGCTTAGCTCTCGAATGTGGCACTAGATTCTTAGACATATTTACCGTGCTTGTGTTGTCACAATTTATAACAACATGTTCACTAATTTTTATCCTGATACCCTTCAGCATCTACTTTATCCAAATAACTTTTTTGCAATTATTTTCTACTGTAACATATTCTACTTTTTCTGTACTTTGAGATGTATAATCATGCTTCTTGCTTAACCAAGAGATCAATCTTCCTCCAAGAAAGAAAGCTCCTCCACTAGTGCTCTTTCTGTCATCCATACTACCTACCCAATCTACATTAGTATAAGTACTTAGAGTTAAATCACTAGATCTATCATACCATAATCCAAAGTCAAATGTTCCCTTTAGATATCTAAATATCCTTTTTAGTGCTATATAATCTACTTCTCTGGGATCAACCTAGAATCTTGCAACAGTTCCAACTACATTTGCTATATTTGGCCTTGTGTGAGTCAGACATTGCAATCCTTTGATCATTCTTCTTCTGCTCAAGAATAGGTGTCTCATCCTTTGTAGATAACTTGTGTATAGTTACCATAGGTGTTACCATAGGTGTACAATATGAAATCCTAGGAAATATTTCATCTCTCCTATCATACTCATTTTAAATTCTTTCTTCATTTCTTCTACAAACTTCTCACTTTCTTCATCATTTCCTCCGAATATGATATTATCACAAATACTACCAAAATCATCAAACCCTCATCAGTTTCTTTCCAATACAAATTACTATTTGCCATACCTTTGCTATACCCAAATTTTGTCAAATGTTTGTCTAACCTTGCATACCAAGTTTTGGGTGCTTGCTTCAATCCATACAATGCTTTCCTTAGTCTGCATGCTATGTCCTTGTCATCTGTCAAAGGACATCCTTCAGGCTGCTCAATGTATACCTCTTCTTCAAGTTCTCTATTCAAAAATGCTGATTTGACATCCGTCTGATATAATTTGAATTTCTTCTATGCTGCATAGGCTAAGAATAATCTTATTTCTTCTATTCTAGCCACTGGGGCATAAGTCTTCTCATGATCTATTCCTTCTTGTTGTGAGTAACCTTTACATATCAATCTTGCTTTGTTTCCTACAACTTCTTCTTCCTCATTCATCTTGTTCTTGAATACCCATTTAGTTCCTATCACATTCTTGTCTAGCATCAAACTTACCAATGTCATCATCTCTCTTTATGTAAAACTTACTTTCAAATATTTTGAAATACTTAATTGTAGGTGAGTGACCAAACCATAGTTCATAAGGTGTCTTGTTTGTGTCCTTCTTGACTTGTACTCTATTCATAGTGTAGACTATTGTATTCATAGATTCTCTCCAAAATGTCATAGATACAACATTTTTTGCTAACATAGCTCTTGTAGCTTCCATAATAGACTTGTTCCTTCTCTCAGAACCACCATTCTATTCAGGGGTTCTTAGAGCTGATAGCTATCTTTTAATTCCATTTTCTTCACAAAAAATGTTCAACTCATTTGAAGTAAATTCTCCTCTATCTAATCTTAAATATTTAATCTTCATACCAGATTCATTCTCAACTCTATTCTTGAATATCTTGAACTTGTCAAATGCCTCATATTTCTCTTTAAGAAATGCAACCCCATCATTCTAAAATAATCATCAACTAGAATCATAAAATACCTTTCACTATAGAATCCTTTAGTCTTTGTAGGACCACTAAGATCTCTGTGTACAATATCCAACTTTGCTATAGTAGTAAACTTCTTGTTGGGAAAAGAAGTTCTGTTATGCTTTGCCAAAATGCTTTCCTTGCAAATTGTATTAGTAGGCTTTACAATCTTTAGCAACTCTCTAATTACAAACATTCTACTAGTCCTCACAATATTGTCAAAGTTTATATGTTAAGATCTCTTATGCCATAGCCAATTGTCATCTATCTTTGCAACCAAACATGTCATTTCAATAGGATTCAATTGAAATACATTACTGCTAGATTTGGTTCCTATTTCAATTACCTTTCCATCTTTATCTTTGATCATGCATGTCTTTTTTGTGAACTGTAACTGATAACCTTTGTCTACTAGTTGTCCAACACTCAAAATATTGTGCTTTAACCATAAAAAAAGTATACATCCTCAGTATTAGTTTTACCATCAAGAGTTATAGATCCAATACCTTTTACTTGGCATGTTGCATTGTTTTCAACTCTGAAAATTCCTCCATCTTGACTTTTGAAGTCAACAAACTTGTTCATGTCACTAGTCATATGATGTGAAAAAATTGTCAATTATCCAATTAGATTTCTTCTCAACCTATGATACCAAAGCTACCTTCTCTAGACTTTATTTCTTAATTTCCACAAATCTAATTTCATCATCACTAGCAATTAATGCTTGTTCATCAAAATCATTATCTTCATTTGCATACAAACATTCTCTATCTTTTCTAGGCTTATGATTTCCCTTATAATTTTTCTCCCTTTTAGGACACTTAGATGCATAATGACCATATTCATCACAAGTCCAACATTTAATGATTTTCTTACCTCCTTTTTCTCTTCTTACCAAAAGCGCTACTCCTTCAATCTTTTTGTCTTCCTCAAATCTACTATTGGTAGCAAAATCTCCTCTAGCTCTTTTTCTCCTCAATAAGTTAGGTTGAATATTCAAGGCACTAAAAGCTATCTTTGTTCTGGTCAATTCTTCGGACTATCTAAGTTTATTCTCAACTACTTCAAGTCTTCCAAGAAATGTCTCCTTTGTGAAATCTTTGGTATAGGATATCAACAATTGTATCATCTGAATTATTGACTTGAACGGTGGTGTTAGAGTCTTCAATATCTTCCATATAACCTCATCATCTTCTTTGGTTCCTCCTTGAGCTTTAATACCTATAATGATTTCTGATATCCTTCCTATATATGTTCTTACAAATTCATCTTCCATCATTTTAGCATCTTGAAATGCACAAATCTAACTTTGTCGCCTGAACTTCTTAGAATGTGCATCACCTTCAAAACTATTTTCCAAAGCTTTCCAAATCAAATGTGAAGTAGCATGTGATTTTACTTGATTGTACTCAATTTTAGGAAGTGTAATCAATAGTGCTTCTCTAGCTCTCATGTGACACATGAAAAATATCTCTTTGTGCTTTGATGCATATTTCCAAATCCTTTTCTTCAATGATCATATTCACTAATTTTGTCAAGATCCAATATCCCAGACCCATACACAAAAAATGTGTCTTCATCTTTTCTTTCTAGCTATCATAATTTATTCCATTTAACTTTAGACTATCTTTCTTGAACATGTTTTCCATGGATCTCCCAAAGTTATTATACTTTTTCTTCAAGGACCTGATGCTTTGATACCAATTGTTAGAAACAATAGTCCACCAAGATAACTTTGGGGAGGGGGGGGGGGGGGGTGGTGGTGGTGAATCATTTATCCAACAATTAAAATATTTATCTTCCTTAAACAAACTTAACTATTCAACCAAAATAAACAACAACCATAATAAAGTGCACATAGATAATTACACTAGATATGTTGACTAGGGAAACCATTGATAAGAGGAAAAATCCTAGTGGGAATGATGCCCACAAGATGACGTACTAATATAAATGTTCCTTGTTAGAGGATGGACCTTGTTAGGAGTCTATTAAAATGTTTAGTACAATGAGTCCCTATTAGGAGACTTTGAATCCCTATTAGGAGATTCCAACCCTATTAGGAGTTGTGCCAACCCTGTTAAGAGTTGTAGAACAATATATGCAAGGAGAGCCCACTGCTCAAACATGTAATTTCAACTACAAGAAGAGCTCACTGCTCAAACAAGTAATTTACTATTATGTTACTTTTTTCTCTATCCTTTCCTCTATCTTGTCAACTAGACCAATCAGCATTAGACCTTGTAGACTAGATCACAAACCTTAGATCCAAAAACCAAACCTCAGATCACTCAAAAAAACCTCAGCAATGAAGTTACCTTTACTTTCACACTACTCTACTCAACATCACATTCCACACTCTCTACTGCTTATCATTGATCATAAAGTCATATTGTCACATACCATGATAAAGGAAAATGTCCTTTCTTTATACCGAGTCCATAAAATAATTCCTTAAGTTGGCTGTTAGACCTTCTCAATCAATTATTATAGGACCACATTAAGAACATGTTACACTTAGCGATAACATTAATCTTCCACCTTGAAAATTGAATAACTTTTTGTATGCACAATATTATAGTGAGAGAGCTTAGACACATCATCCTCAACATGCCTTCTTCATGTCCTCAACCTCAATCCTCAAGATATTAACTCTACTAAGAGATATAATGAGTTTACTAGAACATGCCTCTATAAACTTTATCTCAAGATAAACATCACCAAAGCTTACATAACTTCTTCTAGACTTATCCTTTCTTATTTTGAAATTAGCTAATATACCAGATACTCAAAAGTATCTCCCATAACTTCAAGTGGTTATAATGCTCAATTAGTTGTCTGTACCAACTTGATCTTTTCACTATTCTTCTATTAGAAAACTTCTATGTTGACATCAATGGAAAACTCAGTCATGAATGTAACATATCATCATAGTAGTACTCCCCTATAGGAATATCATTAGCATTCATGCTTCCAACCAATCTTCCAAATCTTCCAACATTGTCTTTGAATATATAGCATTTTCTTCCAATTTTTTTGAAATATTTCATAGTAGGAGCATATCCATACCATAATTCAAAAGGTGTGGCATTTTTACCTTTCTTGACTTGTACTCTATTTAAGGTATAGAAAATAATACTAAAATCTTCTCTCCAATACTTCTATGATACTTTCTTTTTCATCACCAATTTTTTGCACAATCCATTATTGATTTGTTTCTTCTTTCGACTCTCCCATTTTGAGGAGGGATCCTTGGTGTTGACATCTATCTTTTAATTCCCCTATCATTGTAGAATGTGTTGAGCTCATTGGAAATGTATTCATCACCTTTGTTACATCTCAAACATTTTAGACTCTTCCCTATTTCTTTTTCAACTCTAGCCAAATACCACTTAAATATCTGAAGAGCATCAAATTTAGCTTTAGGAAATATTAGAGTCATCATCCTAGAATAGTCATCAATAAATAGAATGAAATACTTATCTACACAATAGCTTTGAACATCAATAGGTCCACAATGGTTAGTATAAACCAATTCCAATATATCACTACGTGCATATGTTTTTCTCTTGAAACTAGACTTTTTCATTTTTTCCGATTGAAAAATTTTACACATAGCATTATCAAGCTTATTTAGTTTTTAAAACCCTCTTACTTTCTTCATTTTACTAATTTTCAAAAAATTGTCAAAATTTACATGACATAACCTTTTGTGCCATAACCAAACATCTTCTTGTTGCCAAACAAACATGTCTCATTAGATAAATCTAGATAGAACAAGTTATCTCTTGTTTGATCACCACTTCCTATCAACTTATCATCAACATCACATATCTTGACCTTTATATGATGGAATTAAACTTTATATCTTGATTTGTTTAACTGTGAACCACTCAATAGATTACAGTTAAGTCCTCCCACCTAGTAAACATTGTCACACTTGAAAATTGTTAGTTAATTGAATTATACCTTTACCTTTCACAACACATGGAATATCATTACCAAACTTAACACAACCACCCTTGTATGGTCCAATGTTTTAAAATTTGTTTTTATCACTAGCTATATGATTAGGGCAACCACTATCAATTATCCATCTGTCACTTTTGTTCACATATAAAATTAAAGCAATTTTCTCATCTTTATCATAATCTTCTTTTGTAGCAATATAGAGAACTTCATCATTGTTACTTTTAGATTCAGTTTCAGTTTCTTCTTCAACAATATAACATGATTTCTTACCTTTTTCATTTTTCTTCTTCTTGTAGTCTTAGTCATCTCTCCTTTATACTTTCTTTCCTTTCTCTCGTCATACTCTTCTCTATCAGGACACCTTGCAACTATATGATTGACCTTGTTGCATGAATTGTTTCTTATAGGTAATTTACTTTTGTATTTACCTCTACCTCTTCCAAATATTTTTTCAATAAGCACTTCAATTTCATCAAGCTCATCATCAGAAGTGTCACTGTCACTTTTCAATATTTTCCTTTTCTTTTGCTAAGAACCGATTGCGACTTAAAAGTAGATTCAATAGTAGTAGGTTTGTAGTTATAAAAATTTGACATTTTAAAAGTAGCAAGTCTACCAATTACACCTTCCAAAGTAAAAGTGTTACTTGGAATACATCTCAACTCTTGCATTGTGGAAACCCTAATGGAATATATAGGAAATAGAGTTCTCGATACCTTGCTTATTGTTATTTCATCTTCAATTGTTCCATTTGCACCTCTAATAACATTGACAACTTCCTTGATTCTTGTGCAATAGTGTAATATGTTCTAACCTTCCATCATTTTAATTTCATCAAATTTTCCTCTTAGGCTCTCTAATTTAGCTCTTAGGATATTGTCATCTCCTCCATATATGGTCTTCAATTTGTCCCACATCTATTTTGTACTATCACATTCTTTTATATGATCAAACTTGACATAGCTTAGGGCTAAAGAAATCTCCAACATTGCATGATTGTGTTTTTTCTTTCTTTTCACTTGTTGTGTAGTCAGAGGAATAATTTTTATCTTCACATATTCTTCATATAAAAGGAAGTGCTAACTATTCCTTTAACCCCTTAATGTGATCCATGTTAAACCTAGCTACAAGCATATCATCAACATATAAACATAAAATAATGTAGCTGTCATCATCCAATCTCTTATAATAAACATAATGATCTAAATGACACCTGGTATATCCATTTTCATGCATAAACCTATCAAACTTCATATACCATTATCGAGGTGCTTGCTTCAAGCCATATAAACCTTTCTTCAATATGCACACTAAGTTCTCTTTACCTTTGACCTCAAATCCCTATGCTTGTGCCATATATATCTTATCATCCAAATCACCATGAAGAAAGGTTGTTTTAACATCAAGCTACTCCAAATAAAAATCTTTGGTAGCCACAATAATTAAAACAATGCAAATAGAAGTCATTTTAACAACAAAAGAAAATATCTCATCAAAATCAATGCCCTTTTTCTATGCAAATCCTTTTACCACTAACCTAGCTTTAAATTGTTTCTTAGCTCCATCCTCTTCTTTCAACTTGTAAACCCATTTATTCTATAAAGCCCTTTTTCCTATAGGAAACTTGCATAAATTCAATGTCTTATTTTTTAGCAAAGATTCCATTTCTTCTTTCATTGTAGACTCCCCCTGAATCTTTGTATATACTTGCATAACTTCATCATATCATTTAGGTTCATCAACATTAGTAAGTAAAATAGAATACAAGGAAGAATAAAATCTTTCTAGAGGTCTACTTAGCCATGCTGACTATTTAACATTCATTGGAGTGTGTGGTATTTGTTGTTGCAGATCATGAGGAATTGCTACAACATCATCTTTTGGAGTATCATCCAACACTACATAATCATTTTAGTTCTTCTCATGTTGCTACAATAGATCTTTGTACAACACTTTCTCATTGAATATGACATCCCTATTTCTTACAATTTTATGATTTTTAAAATCTCAAAGCCTATAACCAATTTCATTGATGCCATATCCAATAAATACACATTTCTTTGACTTAGCTTCCAGCTTGGTTCTATTTTAGAATCTTTATGAGAAAATGCTTGACAACCAAAGGTTTTGAGAAAAGAGTAACTCACCTTCTTACTAGTCCATACTTCCTTTGGAATACCATCACCCGAAGGAGTAGAGGGACCTCTATTAATCAAATATACAACACTATTGATAACCTATGCCTACATATTTAAGGGTAACCCTACATTCAACCTCATGCTTCTTACACACTCCATTATAGTCTTGTTCATGTGTTCAACCACTCCATTTTCATGTGGAGTCCTTGGTATAGTTTTCTATCTATGAATACCATTAATGGAGAAGTAATCTTCAAATTCATGACTGCAATACTCACCACCATTATCAAATTTGAGACATTCTAATTTCTTTCTAGTCTCATTTTCAACTAAGAATTTGTATTTCTTAAAAGTTTGAAATACATTAGATTTCTATTTAAGGATATAAACTCATACTTTTCTAGTTGCATCATCAATAAATCTAACATATTAATGAGAGCCACCAAGGGAAGATACCTAAGCTGGTCCCCATACATCTATATGCACAACTCTAATCTCTCACTTTTCATTTCTTTCCCACTCATCACAAAACTCTCTCTCTCTCTCTCTCTCACACACACACACACACACACACATTTTCCATACACACAACTTTCATAGAAATCTATATTAACACATTTTTAGATCTAGCAATTTTTTTTTTGAATAAAGTACTTTCATACCTTTCTCACTCATGTGCCCAAGTCTGTGGTGCCATAGAACTATATTAGAATCTACAACAATTTTTTGTTCACCCTATTCAATTGTAGCAACTATTCCTGAACATTCATCTTTCTTTGAAACAATCAAAGTAGATGGAACAATATGACCTATACAAAGATATAAGGTGCCTACTTTCACACCTTTTGCTACTAAAAGGAAACTTTTTGAAACCTTCCAATTTTTATCATTAAAAGTAACTACACAACCATCATCACCGAGTTACCCTGCTAAAATTAAATTCCTACTCAGCCTTGGAATATGTCTTACCTCATGTACTAGCCAATGATTCCCATTCTGCAACTTAATATTAACTTTTCCGATTCATACAATTTGATAGGGTTCATTATCCCCCAAATAAACAAATCCAAAATCCACTTGGACATAATAAATGAAATAACCTTTATGAGGTGTAGCATGAAATGAAGCACCATAATCTAAAACCCACGAATCATCAATACTTTCTAAAGAAAGAAGCAAAGAATTGTCTTTGGATTTGTTACTTACTGCATTTTCCTCCTTGTTCCCTTTTGGTTTATCTTCTTCATTGTTCTTTCAAGTGTTTGAATTCTTTAGAATAACTGAGAGGGGAGGTGAATTAGTTATCCAAGGTCTAGATGTACAAATACAACTTTTCATAGCTTAGTGAACCCATATCCATAAAAAGTTTCATCATGAATACATCCATTAGGTTATACAATCACCTTAACTTGTAGGTTACTATCAAATCAATTTTCAAAAATGTAAAAATGAAACATAATAGATTCAATAACACATTTGACACAATGATTTAACGTGGAAACCCACTTTGTGAAAAATGACCACTAACATGCTACTCATTCTCACTCTTCTAAAGTGATGCCCTATGAAAGGCCAACATTGTTAAAGGTTGCAATACACACTGTTAAATGTGATCGGATTAAAAGATTTCAATCACCCTATTAGGAGTGAGCCTTTTTAGAGGACTTTAGATCATTCACTTCAAATGCCACCTGATTAAAGGATTTACAAATGACTATTAGGTCAACCTTAATCCAAAAGATTTACCCTGGACTAATACAATGATTAGAGAGTAATAGTAAGGCTTGATCTGACAACAACTTACAACTTCATTTGTAGATTATTGATATCTATTTCAATTCTCTATTCTACTTGGTTTTCATACACTTCAACTCTAATCACTTGCTCACCCTTCAAGCATCCATACCCTTAAGCCTTCTTTCTTTGCTTGCCAATTCAACCTCTTCTCTTAGGTCACTGAATGAAGCAATACCCTAGACTCCTTGTTTTCCTTAGGTTCTTACATATGTCAACCCTTGCTTTTGACTAGCCATCTCTATAAATAGAAAATTAAGATATTTTTCCACTCAACCTCCATCATCCATTTTAAGGTTAGGTCATATTAGGTAGGATTCAATGAATCCACCCCTCATTTTATTTTGACATTCCCTTCTAAAAACTTCTTCTTCAATCCTCTTTGAATTTTCCTCAAAATGGTTCACCATGAATTTTGTGCCACCAACTCATCAATCTTATCCTTCACATGGTTTACACAATCCAAAAAATCAAATTTGTTAGCTCAGATTCATCAAATTCTCAATCTTTCTCATAATACTAATACTCAACATTAATTGGCTTTTGATGCTTGCTAAATATTGCGTTGCTCAATATACACTATAAAAAAAATTTGTATGAACTAAAGTTTACTGGTTCTTGCATCAACCAAACTTTACTTGGCTTAGACTATTTCACTTGGCTTGCACTGCAATTAACTTTTCTCGGCTCCAACTAATTTTTTGCTCATCTTGCACTAGCTTTTCTTAGCACCTAGAGTCCATTTAGTCAAGCTTTGTAGGCAATTTTTTTAAAAATTGTTCTTCTAAACTTACTTAGTGTAACCAAACTTTGCAACCTTAAGTAGATTATCAATGCACTATAATATCATTTTCCTAATTGATTCTTGTACTCCTTTTCATATCATAACTCAACCTTTCCTCTAAGTGCTATTGTTACCTCATTTTATCAAATCCTCTTCATCAATCAAACAAATGATAGTACTTAAATCATAAAAGCAATTGTCTTACTAGCAAGTAGCAAGTTTGACATTAGTGACAAAACAATGCTTTGTAGTTCTAGCTCTTTGATTACTTTATACAACTCTTAAAGTAAGATGCACTGCATCAATATGTAACATATGTCAATCAACTTGTTTGATGCATTGCACTCCTCATGCTTTTTAGATATTCTTTGATAGGGGTATCATGTCTAGTTTACCTCTTAGATATTCATGAGCATCCTTAGGTAATACTTTTGTGAAGATATTAACTATTTGCTCTTTTGTGTTGACATATTCCATCTTCACCTCTTTATCTTGAACTAATTCTCTCAAGTAATGATACTTGATTATAATGTGCTTAGTCTTTGTATGCATCACAAGATTCTTTGATATATTTATAACATTTGTATTATCACAATAAAGTATCATAGGTTCAGTGATTTATTTCTTCATTCCTTTGAGTAGCTATTTGATCCATACAATGGTTGTACAATTTATTGCAGTGGAAACATATTCAATTTCAATAGTTAATTGAGAAATGCAGTTTTGTTTCTTGCTAGTCCATGTAGCCAACCTTTTGCCTAAGAAAAATTCTCCTCCATTGGTGCTCTTTTTGTCATCAATATTTCCAACCTAATTAGCATCAACATAGGCTCTCAATTCAAATATCTCATCTTTCTTGTAGTATAGACAATAATCCTCTGTTCCTTTTTGATGTCTCATTATTCTCTTTACTATCATCAAGTGATTCTCGCTGGGAGTAGTAGAGAATATTAAAACTATCCCTACAAATAATGCAATATTAGGTTTGCTATGTACTACATATTATAATTTACCAATCATACACCTATATAATGTTTGATTTACCTCAAAAGAATCATCATTCTTTGACAATTTATGTCCTATCACCATAGGTGTACTTATTAGTTTGGAATCTTCCAACCCAAAAGTTTTTAGTATCTCCTTAACATAATTTTACTAAGTGATGTATATACCATATTTCATCTAATGTACTTGCAAACCCACAAAGAACTTGATCTCCCCAAACATAGACATCTCAAATTCTTGCTTCATTTCATTTGCAAAAGCATTACATAAAGTACCTTGACCTCCAAAAATGATATCATCAAAAAAAAATTCATATAACAAAATACCTTTTCCTTTCTCTATCTTTAAGTACATATTTCTATTAGCGTCAGTCCACTCAAATCCAATCTTCACAAGATAATTATGAAGTCTCTCATATCATGCTCCTTGTGCTTGCTTCAAACCATAAAGAGCTTTGTGTAGTCCACATACTATGTTTTTGTTGTTAGCATCAGCAAATCTTGTCGACTGTTCTCCATAAACCTCTTTCTCCAATATATTATTCGAAAATATAGACTTAACATCCATTTGATAAACTTTGAAACCTTTGTATGCAGAGTAAGCAAGAAAAGTTCTTACTCCTTCTAGTCTTGCAATAGGAGTGAATGTCTCTCCATAGTCCATCCCTTCTTCTTGTGCATATCCTTTACAGACTAGTCTTGTCTTGTTCCTTGCAACTTCACCATTTTCATCTAACTTGCATGCTCATCAAACATGTGTCATTTCTCAACCTTTTTTTTTGTCATTTGTCTAGCATCTTTATCGCCAATGATTTATGTAGTAGGATGATGTCTCTTGACATACTTAGACAATCTTGGTTTAGCTCTGGCTACTACATTTGGTCTCTCAACTTCTTAATCACTATGTATTTCCCTGTTAGGTAGTTCAACATCTATTTCATGTACACTAATTTCATAATCACAATGTATCTCATCTTCATTCTATAACTCAACACATGAATGTAGCTCAGTTCCTGAATGCAACTTGACATTCATAATATGTGACCCAATACTCACTAAAACTTGTTGTTGGTTTGCAACTTGATTTACAATATCTTCTTCAGCAGGCATACCTTCATAAAAGTATACAAATGATTTGTATTCTTCTATTTCTTTCATATTTTCAACCTCATATACTTCTATGTATTCATCAAATTTTATATTTGCACTTTCCACAACTTTGTTAGTGTTAGTATTTAAACACTTATAAGCTTTACTTCTTGTAGAATAACTAAGAAATATACCTTCTTCACTTTTTGCATCTAGTTTACCATTACTAAAATCTTCAAGAATGTAACACTTGTTTCCAAATACCTTAAAAGATTTTACATTAGGTGAGTATCCATACCATAGTTTAAAAGGTGTTGAATGAGTACCTTTCTTGACTTGTACATAGTTCAAGGTATAGACAATTGTACTTACAACTTCTCTCTAGTATTTCAAAGCAATATTTTTATTCCATCATGAGTGTCCTAGCATAGTCTATTATAGACCTATTACTCCTTTCAACAATTCCATTTTGTAGAGGGGTTCTAGGAGCAGATGTGTGGAGGGGTTCTAGGAGTAGACGTGTGTCTTTTGATTCCTTTCTCATTACAAAACATCTCAAATTCATTTGATGTAAATTCTCTTCCTCTGTCAGATCTCAAACATTTTTGACTTTTACCCATTTCCTTCTCAACTCTTACTAAGTACCACTTAAACATTTGGAAACCATTAGATTTCTATTTTAGAAACATAATAATCATCATTCTAGAATAATCATCAACAAAAAACATAATATACTTATCCCCTTGGTAGCTTTGCACTTCAATTGGTCCACACAAGTCAATATGAACAATCTCTAATATTTCTTTAGAGGTATGAGTCTTACTCTTGAAACTTGACTTTGTCATTTTTCCTAACTGATATTGTTTGAAAATTATATTTTCAGGCTTTTTCAACTTAGGAAAACCTATGACTCTTCTCATGTTACTGATACTAACCAATTTATCAAAATTAACATGACATAACCTCTTTTTCCATAACCATACATCATCAATTCTATGACTAAACAAGTAGCATCCTCTATATCAAGGTAGAATAGATTACCTCTAGTTTGATCACCTTTTCCAATTAGTTTTCCATCAATATCATATATCTTAGCAATATTGTTCTCAAAATCAACCTTACAACCCAAATTATTTAGTTGTAACATACTCAAAAATTTATAATTAAGTCCTTTAACATAATAAGTATTGTCACATGAAATCTTTTCTATGAGCTTGATAGATTCTTTTCCTTTTATCAAACATGGTGCATCATTACCAAACCTTACACTATTCCCATCATAATATTTCAAGGTAATGAACTTACTTTTATCTCTAGTCATATGATGTGAACTCCCAATGTTATTGATTCAACTATCATTCTTGTTCACAGAAGACACTAGTGCAGTTGCATCATCCTTTTCAGATTCATCCTTCATTGTAACATACACCACTTCATCATCATGATCTTTAGATCCATCTTTTGTTTCCTCTTTAGCAATATAGCAAGACTTCTTGCCTTTGTCTTTGTAGTCTTTGTTGTCTTTGTCTCTTCTAATCTTGTATTTGTCACAACCTCTATAATTCTTCTTCTCTGGACATCTAGCAAAAATATGACCAACCTCATTGCAATTGAAACACATGATAGGTAACTTACCTTTAAAATTTCCTTTACCTCTATGAAATCTCCTTACTAATAGTGCTTGAAGTTGATCTACATCTTCCTCATTAGTATTACTATCACTAGACACATATTTTGTCTCTTTTTCTTCTTCTTCTCATTAGGTTCCTTTAATGAAAACTTAGCTTTGAAAGTAGATTCAATATTTTTAGGTCTATAAATATCAAAGTTAGATAGCTCAAAAGTAGTGAGCCTACCTACCAGACCTTCAAGAGTTAGATCATTCCTTGGAATACATCTCAGTTCTTGTATTGTAGAAACTTTAATATCATAAATGAGTAACAATGCTTTGAAAGCTTTTCTTAGTATAGTATCTTGATCTATTTTACCAGTAGCTCCTCTTATTACATTAACAACATATTTTATCCTAGAGCAATATTGAGCAAGATTCTCACCTTCTTGCATTCTCATGTCATCAAAATTACCTCTCATACTTTTAACTTTGGCTCTTAGAACATTCTTATCACCTCCATAGATAATGTGTAGAGCATTCCACATTTTGTTTACATTGTCAAGAATTTTGATATCATCAAACTCGACATAGCTAGGGGTAGAGGAAATCTCCAACATTTCCTAGTTGTGTTCTTTCTTCTTTTTCATAGCTTCAGTAGTTAGGGCTTTAGATGGATGAATTTCTCAAAAAAATGATAGATTGTGCATGATCTCCTTGAGGTTTAGCTTTATCAAACTTTTCCATGTAGGGAAGTTATCTCTATTAAGCTTGGGTACTTCTCTTTTTGACATCTTGATCTTTGTGCTTCTAGTACCTTCAAACTAGTCCTCTTAAGCAGATGGCTCTAATACCAAGTGTTGAAATTATTTAGAATAACTAAGAGTGGGGAGGGGGGGGGGGGGTAAATTAGTTATTTGAGGTCTAGACGTACAAATAAAACTTTTCATAGCTTAGTGAAATCATATCCATAAAATATTTTCATCATGCATGCATCCATAAGATTATGCAATCACTTAAACTTGTAGGTTACTATCAAATCAATTTGTAAAACTATAAACATGAAACACAACAGATTCAATAATATGACACAATGATTTAACATGGAAACCAAATTTGGGAAAAAGACACCAGTAACATGCTACTCATTCTCACTTTTATGAAGTGATGCCTTGTGAAAGGCCAACCGTGTTAAAGGTTATAATGCACACTATTAAATGTGAACAGGTTAAAGGATTTCAATCACCCTGTTAGGAGTGAGCTTTGTTAGAGGAATTTAGGTGATTCACTTAGAATGCCACTTGGTTAAAGGATTTACAAATGACTATTAGGTCAACCTTAATCCAAAGGATTTACCCTAGACTAATACAATGATTAGAGAGTAACAATAAGGCTTGATTTGACAATAACTTACAACTTCATTTGTAGATTACAGATCTTTGCTTTAGTCCATCATTCTTCTTTCCTTTCATACACTTCAACTTTGATAGCTTCTTCACCCTTCAAGCATCCATACCCTTAAGCCTTCTTACTTTGGTTTCCAATACAACCTCTTCTCTTAGGTTACTGAATGAAGCAATACCCTAGACTCCTTGTCTTCCTTAGGTTCTCACACATGACAACCCTTGCTTTTGACCAACCATCTCTATAAATAGAGAATTAAGATTTTATCATTCAACCTCCATTGTACATTTTAGGGTTAGGTTAGATTAGGTAGGATTCAATGAATCTACCCCTCATTTTATTTTCTTCCCTTCTAGAAACTTCTCCTTTAATCCTCTTTGAATTTTCCTTAAAATGGTTCACCATGAATTCTATGCCACCAACTTATCAATCTTATCTTCTACATGATTCACACAATCTAAGAAATCAAACTTGTTGGCTCAGATTCATCGAATTATATTTCTTTCTCATAATGCTGACATTCGTTATTAACTGGCTTCCAGTGCTTGACACATACTACATTTCTTGACATCCACTATAAAAACACTCAACATGAACTAAAGTTTACTAGTGCTTGACATCAACTAAAATTTACTTGGCTTATACTAAAATTGACTTTGCTTTGCTCCAACTGATTTTTTATTCAACATGTACTAACTTTTCTCAGCACCTACTATCCACTCGGTCAAGCTTGGAAGACAAACTTCATTTAACTTGTTCTTCTATATTTACTCAGTGTAACCAACCTTTGTAATCTTAAGTATAATATCAATGCACTATAATATCATTGTCTTAATTGATTCTTGTACTCCTATTCATATCACAACTCAACCATTCCTGTGGGTGCTATTGTTACCTTATTTGATCAAATCCTCTTTATCAATCAAATATATTATAATACTTAAATCATATAAGAAATTATCTTACCAAAAAGTAGCAAGTTTTATGTCAGTGACAAAACAATGATTGAAATGTATTTATAATACTTGTGTCAATCCATTTTCAACAATCTCCCTCTTTAGCATTGATGGCAATCCAAACTGACTAGACTTAATTAGTACAACCAACAAAATACCAAAAAGAAAATAATTCCTTGTATTGAAATCTCTCCCTCTATCAACAACTACTATATTTTTCAAAATCCTCTATCAAATCACTTGACATGAACTAAAGTTTATTGGTGCTCGACATCAACTAAACTTTACTCAGCTTACACTATTTCACTTAGCATACAATGAAATTGAATTTTCTCAGTTCCAACTAATTTTTTGCTTGGATTGCACTAAATTTTCTTGGCACCTCCTATAACAAATGTTAGTCTTGGAAAAAAACTTTGTTTAACTTGTTCTTCTAAACTTATTCAGTGTAACCAACCTTTGCAACCTTAAGTAGATTATCAATGCACTATAATATCACTGTCTTAACTGATTCTTGTATTTCTTTTCATATCATAACTCAACCTTTCCTCTAGGTGCTATTTTTACCTCATTTTATCAAATCCTCTTCATCAATCAAACAAATGATAGTACTTAAATCATATAAGAAATTGTCTTACCAACAAGTAGCAGGTTTGACATTAGTGGCAAAACAATGATCAAAATACATTTATCATACTTGTATCAATTTATTTTCAACATCGAGTCCAAAAATATTCCTTTTTATGCCCTAGTTTCTCACAGTACCAACAATCTCTTGGTCCTCTGGATTGAGACCTATTCCTCTTGATTTCTCATGATTTTCATAATTATTTCCTCTCTTAGTCATTCTGCCTTTTCTTTTTGCATTCAAAACACTTCCTGATGTAGATCCACCTGAGGTTTTCTTACAAGTTTCCTCACTTAGAATAACACCAATCACATCATCAAATATTAGGGTATTAGATCCAAAAACAAAATTACTCACAGCTGTTACCATGTCATTCCAACTTTTTGGCAAATAACACAAAATCAAGAGAGCCCTAATTTATTTATGAAAATTAATACCCATAGAAGATATCTGACTAGTAATAGTATTAAACTCATTTAAATGATCTACAATAGATCCACCTTTTGTTATCTTCATATTGAATAAATGTAGCATGAGAAATACCTTGTTTGAAGTGGAGGGCTTTTCATATAGTTTCGCTAGGGTTTTAATCAACTCTTCTGTCATCTTCACTTTTGCAATGTTAAATGTCACCAATGGTATGAAGCCTAATTGAATGCTTCCAAGTGCCTTTTTGTCTAAAATTCCCAGTCCTCATCTATCATAGTTCCTTGTTTCTTTATTTTTCCTTCCAATGATTTCCATAAATCCTTTTGATAGATATAGTCCTCCATTTGAATTATTCATAACTAAAAGTTCTGCACATTAAAATTCTCCACCTTTAGCTTACCCTCATCTGCCATCACTCCCACTTAACCATGAGACTCCCACTCAACTGTGAGACCTTCTTGGAGAGGATCACTAAAAAAAATGAAAATCGTCTGGCTAAAAAAAATGATGACCATCTAGCTTTGATACCACTTGTTAGGGTTAACCTCAGATGAAAATAATAGTTACATGAAAATATAACCAATATCAAAAAATAATAGACTACAAAGAAGAGAACACAAGACATCAAGATTTAATGTAGTTCACTCAATCCCTGGATTATGTCCATCAACAATAAGTCCAATATTATTATTATCTATTTATTACAATCTGCAATCCCTTATAGCTCAATACCACTACAAGAAGCTACAATATCACAATTACATTATGAAATCCCTAACCCTTAACCTTTTTTTATACAAGCCTTTGCTACTTACAAAATTAGGGCTAGAATAAGTTGTATAATAGGAAAATAGTAGCTGATGCCTTTTACAATATAAGGTCATTTTTTCACTTCAAGGGTGATGCCCTTGAAAATCCCTAAGAGAATAATATGGGAAGAAAACCCTACCAAATAAACCTCCAAGTCTGAATAGGCTCCAAATCACAACACACCTCCCAACCACATAGAACCTATAGGTTCACTCCTATATTACTAGTGGAGAGTGATCCAACCTCAAACACACATAAGACAATCATCCATGGCTAACATTCATGCCAAATAGTACAAAGGAATGAAACCAAGATTATGGGATATTGCAATACAATAGGTCATGGCTAGACACTCTATGGGTCTGCTATGTAGGGACTTAGGTGGAGAGTAGGTTTCTTAGTACCAACAAGTTCAATATCATTATAGACCTTACCTCTCAGGAGGCCAACATGATGCATCCCCACATGAACCATGCAGACAATATGGTATTTTTCTTATCTTATTATAGTTATCACTTAGTTAGAAACTTCTCCATGTAAACCTTATTGAGAACATGACCTGGGGGTTGCAAGAGAAGCCCCTCCACACTAGCCTACCCTACATACCCATGCCTATCACATGATACGTATTTGTAGACATGCAATTTTCCAACCCAACCCCAATGAACATAACTCAACTGACAACAACTAGGAGCTCAAGTTTCACAAGAAGTTGAAAAGTGTATTCTCAAATTCTCATTTGTGGGCACACCCAATGATCAAAATAAAAAGGGTTGGATAAGAAACAAAAAGACAGAAGAAAAAAAAATCCTTAACTAGCCTATATTTAGGAGTTTGGATTTAGCATGAATCCTAATGTAATAAAATAAAACATGGATTAGAAAGATATCATTATGGATAATCTAGATTCACAACCAATTACAATGACAAGAAAACCCAAGAAATTAGTCAACACAAAAATCAAGGTGAAAACTTGAAAAGTCAATAATTTGATATTAAAACCTTTTTTTTATGGGTACAAAAGCCAAAAAAATCCAATAAAATTTGGGTTTAGAGTCTGCAAGAAAAAAATGACTAGCATAACAGTGCAAAACCCAAAGCCCTCATCCTAAAAAATAGGGAAATGCTCATGCCTGCCTAACTGGGTAGAACTAGCAACTAGAAGTTCTCAAACTCATAGCAAACAACTACTAAAAATAAAAGTAGAAATAGAGTTAAAATAGTAAAACAGGAGAGCTTTACATGACAACCATAAGGGCAAATGATGCAAAGCCTCACCTTGGAAAACTTAGGAGGAAATCAAGCACTCGATTAAGTTGCATCAAGAGGAACATACACCTTCAGGAACAATTATAAACTTCCCTAGATTGTTAACCAACTGACTTTATTTAATACTAATACATAACCTGACCTATGACAAGAACTTTCTTGACCTATTGTAGATACATTTTTTTTGCACCAATTTAACATAGACCAACCAAATTCATCCACATTGGAATCAAAGCACATGGAAAACTTGATTCCTTTCAAAAGTAAAATTGAGTAAATTTAAACTAACTCATAATCAACAATAAATCATGTTCAAATCCACACTATATGTCTATATGTGAATCACAAAACTTGAACCCAAACTAGTTATCAAAATAACATTCCAAACATGAATCAAAACTATCATTTCATGGTCCAGTTCTATTCTTCTCCCCATCTCATAACAACTATGCAATTAAAATATATGAGTTAATACATCAGGTATTCACCTAATTCATAGATTTGATTCCACATTGCTGCATGCAATGATAACAAAAGTAACTAAAGAAAAAGAAAATAAAACACTATGATACATACTCTTCTATGATCTCGGAATAGATTGCAAAGAGTTTAATGAATTTTAATCAACTGATATGACTCTCAAAAAACTAAAATTTACATTCACTATTTAGAAATTTGGTTTTCCTTGAAAAATTCAAAATTTGAAATCTCTAATTTGAATTTAAAACTAAATAAATACTTTTTTAGCTATGAATATATTAGTAACATATTCTCAACAATTATAGTTTTAGATTAATATAGAAAATAAGGAAAAGCATATGTTTGAATCATAAATCCACAAAATTAGGAAAAAACTCAAGAATTTCTATTCCATTATGTTGTATTCTCGTTAGTTACATTAAAAAATCTACCTTTTCAATACTATTCTATTTCTAATGTAGGAAGATGAAACGTCATCCCAAAATCAAGAACAATTTTTAAAATCATGAGGAATAAGAAAATTCCCACCAACTTCCTATAGCTGTTGATTATTTAGTTGGCTTAATTATTAAACACACAAAACAAACTTAAAGAAAACTGACTCAACATCAAAATAAAACACACTTTGTCCTAAGTGGCTATAATTGGAGAGTTTATTGAATCACTCCTCCTTGTATGCCACCACAACATAGGAATTTATTACAAACATTTAAAATTGAAAACACACTTAAAACATTACATTAAGTTTCTTGATAACTTCTTGTAGCATATTTAACTATATTAGTTCTTGTACCAGAATTTGTTTGGTCTGCCATTGCAACATACTCACTTGTAGAATGAATCTCAAGTCCTCTTGAGATTAGATGTTGTAGTGATGAACCATGCTTTTTGATTTGTTTCTCATCTATTTGAATATCTTTTGTTACGGGTTTGTTCTTCCATTTTAATAGATACTAAGTATATTGTCTCCTTCAAGTCTTCTTAGAAACATCTGCAAAAATAAATATTAGAAAAGAAAAATATTTCTTCATCTTTACTTTAGGCTGTATCACCTAGTCTAGTAGTGTAAATTCAATATTAACTAATAATGAAAGCATTAAAAATACTAAATAAGCCAACACTTGTGATAGGACTAAGGTTATCACCAAGCAAGAAGGGAAACTAAGAATGGTAGGCTCCTTATGGTATAACCTATGATGAAATGGATATGTCCCTGATGGATGAAGATGTGTGCTCATGGTGTGCTCAAGCTTCAAATGGATGGGTGATTATCAAGTGTGCATATGGATGAAGGTTTCAACAATGGAGGTATGGAGGATTTCAACATTATGATGGTATTTCGATAGTTTTTAGGCTCTCAAAATAGCATTATAAGTTTGCATGAATGTGGTTGACAGATTGTGCGAGGGAAGGGATTCATTTATAGGCTAAGTGGTAGTGAAATGGAGGGTTAGGATGCAAGGATGGAAGAATGGTGAGGGAGGGCTAGGATGCTTTCAAAGAGAAGCACATGGATTGTGCTTGTTTAGATCCAATAGGGAAGTGACACTTGTCACAAGGAGGATGCGTGTGTGAGGATGAGATAAGGGTTAGTCAAAGAGAGTAATAAGGGAGGATGAGTGTGTAAGAGGGATGTAAGAGTCATAAAGGGGAATGTAAGAGACATTAATGGCATTTAAGAGCCATTTTTTCTCTTGGATAGGGATGGAAGAGGATAAGGAAGATTTGTTGACTTTGGCTTAGGTTAGAAAGTCTTAACCCTTGCTTAAAGTTGTGCACATGTTTAGGAGGGGGATTAGGATTAGCTTAAGAAGGGGGTTTGGGGGCAAGTGGCTTAACTTTGATGGGATGGGTTAGTTAGGGGACTTTGTGAGGTTAGTATGGGTGAATGGGTTGGATTAGGGATAAATGTAGGTTTTAAAAGTTTAGATATTTTATTAAATGATTTATTTAATAAAATGGTAATGTGGGATTAAATTAAATAGATTTGAGAATTTATTTAATTTAATAGAGGAATAGAAATTTAATTGATAAGTTGATTTTGGGTTATCATTTGATTTTATCAATTTGACTATAATTAATTAAATGAGTTAATTAACTAGGGGATGACAATTAATTAATTAAATAATAAATATTTAATCATTAATGTCTTAGGACATGATTAAATATGATTACCTAGTGATGTAATCAGATTTAGGTGTCTACATTTTTCCCTTCTTTGACATAGTGTTGAAAATAACACTATTTCAGAGAAGTTCAGATATAAACAATGCGAAGAAGACTTTTTGAAGCAACATGGTTGCCCAAGTTTTGATTAGAATAGGATAGAATGGACTAGGTGATGCCCCCTTAACAAGGCAATGAGGAAAGAAGGCAAGGCCTGATGACTTCTTGAAAAGTTGCAGTGAGCCAAGGGGAATAGGAGGACATAGAAGGATAAAAAATGGGTGGAAAAAGGGGGATAAAAGGAAAATGAAATAATGCTGGGGGACAAGGAGGGCATGGGAGGAAGTACAAAAGAAGATAGGCCACTCTAAGGGGGCCTATAAGGGGCCTAAGGGGGGCTAAGTAGGATTATTTAGTTTCATATAGATGAGGAAATATTGTTGTTGGGAGCTCTAAGTTGGAAGATATGATGGCTGTGCTTAGACAACCAAAGCATCGAGTAGATGTGGTAAAGTGAGTACGAGTGTGGTGGAAATCAGATTGATTGGTAGGGTCAAAAACCAACTTTCCAATTTTACTTTATGTCTATTTTAGTGTTCCCATAATGACTAAAACACAATCTTGTGGACATGGGTCCAGTGGGATTGTGATCCTATAAAAATGGCTTGTTGTAGGGTTTAAAAATAGGCCCTAAAAAATAGTTTGTGAGATCACAAATTTTGGTAGACATTATTCGTAGGAGTGATGATAGGGTAGTGGGATCATGATCTTGTGAGGAAGAATGCACTTAGCTTGGTGGCATGATCGTGCTAAATAACTTGGGTCAATGTGGGAATAGGTTGGGGTTGATCGGGAGAGGTAAGTCAGATGCGATCTTACAGTGAGATGTGTCAATGAGATTGCTAGGATTTAGTTGTGTGGGAACATGTGCACAGTGATGTAGATTCAGGTCCGAGGAATGTCAAAGGGTCAAATAGTGATCTTGTGAGATTCTATTTTAGTAGGATTGTGAGTTACCTATGCATGTATGAACACACTAGAAGGAAAAAAATTAGGGTTGTGAGTGAGACAATATGTCAAACATCAATCCTGTAGTAACATGTGTCAATGGGATCATAAGTTTCATAGGCTTACAAGAATGTGTTAGCAAGAACATGGATTTAGGTAAAAAGGCATAGGCAAAAGGGGGGTGGGGGGGGGGGGGGGGGGGGTTGACTAGAAGTTATGCAATGAAAATATGAAAAAAAAAACCTAACATGTGGCTAGTTTGTGTACAGTGGTCCCTAGATGTGTTGCTATCACATGAGTGACGAGTGGCTGTACTACACACTAGAGAGCAGCTTACACTAATGGACTGGGTGAGGGTAGATGCCAGTGGCTTAGGGTACCTAGTGAGACTACCTCACACACATACATATATGGTGATGGTGATGACCTTATGCAAGTGATGACACAGTGAGATTTGGACATTTCACTTACTTATAGGGAAGATGAAAGTTACACTAAAGGATGTGTACAAGATCTTTAGATTACCTATGATAGGGATGACAATGATGGTGATGAGGGAGATGACTAGGAAGGTAGTAGTGCAAAGGCTAGTAGGGCTAGGAGTAGTGTATCAGATCTGTCAGGGGCAGATTGCATTGGATGAACATCTATATTGGGTAGCCGTAGAGAGGAAAATCTATTTTTATGTATGTGGTCTAGTATTAGGGTATGTTGCCCTAGATATAGGTGGGATAGGAGTCACTTTGGCACTGATACCAATGATTATGTGGATAGTGGATGTGGGAGTACTAGTAGGTTGGAGATCTTTGATGCTAGTAGAGCTATATCAGGATCTGCATTAGATTGTTTATCAGGGAGCCAAACGATAGGGGAGGAGCATAGGATTCCCCACATTACTATAGGTTTGGGCATGGGACCACATTGTGACATTCAGGTTGATTGGACAAAGGGCAAGGTAGGTAGAGGAGCCAGTCGCGTATAGTTGGGGAGAGCCCTTGACATATCACCACATGAAGGATGTGGACTACTGGCGAGTCCATGTAGATGAGATTAGGGAAGGGGTATGGAGACCATACATGGGTGGAGGAGGGATAGTATCTACCATATAATATCTCACCATGTTTTATTTTTGGGTGGTGGGAGTACATAGCTAAGCAGTATCAACTAGATAGGGTGTTGTGATAATTTAGATGGAGGTAGGTGGCTCCCAGAGAGCCAAACTAGTATTAGTGAGTCACATGCAAGCCAATATCAATGTTTGGGCTAGAACTACAAAGAGATGGGTTACTTAAGGCTTGGTGGGAGTTAGACCGATAGTAGTGGAGTTGGTTTGGTAGGACAATAGATGTAGGCTCCACATAGGAGTATCAAATTTGATTCTAGTAGCCAAGGCTGGTAGGTTGAGCATAGATGACTAGAGCTATGGTGGTGGCAAGGGAGATAACCCAAGTAGTTAGAGAAGCCAAAGATGTGGCAAGAGGGTTATGATAGTGGACCAAGGTGGTGGCACAGGAGGAGGGGTTGGTTAGGCAAAGGCGAAGGAGACAAGAGTGGCAAGAGGAGAGGCTAGAGATGAAGAGGGTATAGTGGGCAGAGGAGAAGCAAAGGCCACATAGGCTCCTAGGTGGGGGAGATGGGAGTGGTGGAGGTGGCTCATCCATAGGAGGAGGGGATGATGGATGGGCAACCTGATACACATCCCTGCAGCAGACACATGACGCTACCAGCTAGTTGCTGCATGACACGTAGTAGGAGAGAGATCAATGTAGGATAGAGAGGGATCAACTATGATAAGAGTGTAATATGGCACAAGGACATGCAACTAGAGTAGGGATAGAGGTGGGGACACTATGGGTGGAGGTTGGGTAGATGAAGGGGAGGTTAGATGTGGTGAGCCTAGAGAGGTAGGTAGTATAGGTGAGGCTAGATGCCATATAGTAGGAGTAGGATAGACTGGTGGTGGAGGTGGCAACCCTGAGAGCATAGGTGAAAGTCTATGGAGGGATGGAGGAGTTGAGGAGGTTGTGAGGAGAGGTGGAGGAGTTGAGAGAGAGAGCCAAGTTTTATTGGGGGAGGTATCATGTAGTGGTCCTAGTAGATCAGATTGCACATTATAGGTTGCCAACATGATTAGGGATAGTTGGGACCTACACCAAGATGTAGGGAGGAGGGGGGAAGTGGATGGAGCATGGGGGGATTAGAGAGGAAAGGTGGGTCCCAGTGCATAGGGTAGAGCCCCAGGATAGGGTAGAGCCAAAGGTGGGACACAGGGATGGGTTGGAGGAGGGATGAGGTAGAGAGCTCAGGTATGGGAGGAGGATGGATGAGGCTACCACCTCCACCACTAGTAGCGCCAGGGGTAGAGAGGGACATAGATGAGGGCCAAGATGAGGAAGAAACTAATGAGGGAGACCAGTGTTATGTTGGGTATTTTTGTGATTTATTATTATTCTTTTGGATGTATTTTTGCAGACACATATATGATGTATTTATATGTATGATATGGATACTAGATATATGGACTATGATTGACTTTAGGATTTTTGCAGGGGGGTGATTTATTTATTATTCTTTGTGGATGAGAGGTATAGATTGGATCATTCTTTGGGGTTGGATATGGATGTATGGACTTATGATGTTACAATTATGTTGATGATTTGGATGTTTATATATGATTAGATGTAGATGAGAGTGAGATGTGTTTGTATGTAGGATGTGATGTGTGATGAGAGATATGATATTTTGTTGACAGTTTGTGGTGCAGGATATGATGTGCTGTGATGATGAGATTTGGTTTGATAGTGCTGATATATTTATGATGCAGGATATGATGTGGTTTGATGATGAGATTTTTTTTGATAGTGCAGGATATGATGTTATTTGATGATTTGATTTTTTCTGATAGTACAGATGAAAACTTATGATAATGAGTATGTTAAAAAGAAATGTTAAACTATGATAAAAAGATGATAAAATGAATATAAACTAGGATAATAACTTATGAGCTAAATGAACACAAACTAAGATAAAATGGATGTGAGTTTTATGATGATGGCATAGAATTTAAAAGGAACAAAAATGAAGATAAAAGGAATGTGAGTTTTATGATGATGACAAATAAAAAATGAACACAAACAAAGATAAAATTACTATGAGTTTTTATGATGATGGCACATATTAAAAATGAACACAAACAAAGATAAAATAAATGTGAGTTTTATGATGATGGCATAAATTAAAAATGAACACCAAAAAAATGTGATAACTAAACCCAACATTTTGAGGAGAACATGTGAGAAGTGAACTAAAGATTATGATGATAAAACATGAGAAATATATCTAACATGTGATGAAAGAAATAAACCTATGATGGGGAAGTATGATAAGATAAAGCCAAATTATGATAAGGGAAAATGAACTCAATCTATGATAATACAACAGGCTAAATAAATTAAACACTAGGATGTGAGGAGATAACAAATAGATATAAGTAATGATGGTTAAAAATAAGATACAAGAAAATTTATGATGGTGGGAAAGTATAAACAAAACTTGATCTAGGATAATGATCTATGATAAAGAATGAATTTTAAAATATAAGAGATATTGAATCTTAAGAATATGATATTGGAAAATGATTAACCAACAAACTCATAGTCAGGATGATAGGAAATAGGATAGCTGAACTTAGAGCTAGGATAGTGAACTATGATAAAGAATGTAATATGATGGTGAAACCTTAGCTTAGGGATTAAAAATTTGTAAGAGTATGATAATGAAGATAGCTCAATGTTAGATTCTAATGATGGAATGGATTGGGATTAGAAGATGATAAGGTAGGAATGATGAGGGGTTATGATATAAAAGGTAAGTAGGGTGATGGGAAAATAGATGTGGGGGATAGGGGAATGGTGTAGCATATCATTGATCAGTCATGACCTTGGTTAGGGGATAGCAACAATATGCACAACTTTAAATAGGACATGTGTAGAAGACTCAAGGGGATGAGAATGAGTAGGAGATCAAGATGGCAGGGAAAGGTTAGGTCATGGAGGATAAGAATTGCAAGGGAGTAGGGGTAGAGAGGATAGGAGGCTAAGATAATGTGTAGGAGGGGGTCAGTACATATGTGCATAGGTGTGATATGAACATGTAATTCTTTATATGGGGCAAAATGGTGAGAGTGAGGGGATATACTAGAAGATTGAGAGTGGGGTACTTCATAAAGAAGTACCACCATGTAGTGTGAGAAATTTATTTGATATAGGAATATTAGGGATCTGCCAAGGTTACTAAGAACATCAAGGCCTTTTCCCCAACATTACATAGGACTGACCCATACAAGCATGGAAGGATTGCCCCAACATCACACACGAGTTCCAAAGAAATTAGCATGGAAATGATGCTAGGTGATCCACAAGAAAATAATATTTCCCACCTACATCATGTGATCATAAATGAAAACATTTTTGGAATATGCAAGGATGATATCCAACTCACTCATAGGCATAAAAAGACTATGGTCAAAACCATGCTTTTGAGTTGCCCCAGTCAAAGCATACCATGATATGGAAGACCATGGTGACCATGAGGATGGAACAACTAAATCACTTGGACATGACCTACCAAAATATACAAGAAAAAACCAAAAAATAGAAGAAAGAACAAAATCCAAAATAAAGTAACCTTTTTCCAAAGAGATTAGGAGAAATAGATATTGATGGGCCAATATTTGGGACAAGGAAGGAAGCATTCTGTAAGGATTTAGCAACAATATGGTTAGGATGGTAACACAAATTGGCAATGATACTTTCCTACAGATGACTTGGCCAAGGATGTGAGGTCTTGATATAAGACTCAAAAATGTATAGGCATGACTATACAATGGGTGACTTGGGAACATATGATATAATATAGTAGTGGGTATGTGTATGATGGGGGAAAGCTTAGGAGGAGGAGATAACGTTACTATAATACAATTATTGTTGCATGGGTATGGTACATAAAGGACTATCATTGGTACAAGAATATGATACATAGGGTACTATTATTACAAGGATATGATACAATGGATATTTATATTGTTACAAGGATATGATACATATGATATTGCTATTGTTACAAGTATATGATACATATGGCAGAATACAAGGATAGGATAGATATATGAATTACATATATAATATAGGATCTAGGTAGGGTGTTCAAACTGATGGATGCTGAAAGGTGATACCATGAGGCATGTGGAAGTGTAAAAGTGATACTATGGGGAACACCTTGGAAAAATGGGGAGATGGGTGATAAGGTGTGAAGGGGTGATGAGGTAGATGTATTCCATGGATAGATAATAAAAAGGCTAAGTACACTTGGTGCCTAATTTCTAGGTTTTCACTAGGGTACCTATCCAAGGTGCTTGAATTGCCAAGTTTTCACCATTGGATGCTCATTTTTCTTTACCTAATTTTTTTCTTAAAAGGGGGTACGATACATTGAGGATTCTTTAGGCATAGAATTTCTTGAGGTGAATGATGTTGGTGGGATCATTCAGGATTTCACCTTCAAGTGTGGATAGCTAATAGGCCCCTGAGACAAAAGATGCTGTAACCACATAAGGACCAAGCCACATGGGCTCCAACTTGCCTTTCTTTTCTCAATTACCTTGGACCTTCACATTTTCCTTGAGGACCATGTATCCTTCTTGGAAGTGGTGTAGATGGACCTTCCTATTGAAGTTACACTTGAGGTGATTTTGGTAGACCATGAGGTGGTCATAGGCTTGTTGCCTTATTTCATCAAGTAAATTGAGCTAGTTAAGTCTAGCCACTTTGTAATCTTCATCTGATATTTGGCCCTATAAAGAAATATGAAGGGATAGGAGTTCAACCTCAATAGGTAATACTACTTCAACACCATAAACTAGGGAGTATGGAGTTGTGCCTGTGAATGTATGGAATGAGGTGTGATAGGCCCATAGGGCAGGGTTAATCTATAAATGCCAATCATAGCTTTAGTCATTAACAACTTTCTTTAGGATTTTGAGTAGGGTTTTATTAGTTGTCCCTACTTGACTATTACCTTGTGGGAAGTATGGGCTAGAAAAAATAGTGATGGATATGAAGGGAAGTGCACAATTCCTCTATATTGAGATTTTCAAAATTACCTCCATGGTCAGTGAAAATGGTAGCTTGGATGTTGAAGCAACATATGATATGATATAGGATAAATTTGGACACTTGAAAGCCTATGGCAGTGACAAGGGGGAATACTTCTACCCACTTAGTGAAATAATTAGTGGCGATGATTATCCACTTGTGTGCTTCTAAAGAGAGAGGTGCGATAACACCAACAAGATCAAACCCCCAATAGGAAAATGACCATGGTGGTGCAATAGGTTGTAGATCCTAAGTTGGGGCTCAGATGAGATTAGCATGTTGTTGACAAGGTAGACATCATTTCACAAAGTTACATGCATCATGCTCTAGAGTAGGCCTATAATACCCAACCTAAAGGATTTGCTTAGCTAGAACTAGTTCACTCATTTGAGCATCACAAAGCCTCGCATGTACCTCCTTGAGAGCATTTGTGGCCTCATTTTGGTCTAAACATCAAGAGAGAGTATCATGATAACCATGATGATATAAGGTTTGAGTGATGATAGTATAATGGGAAGCTCTATGAATAAGGTTCTGGCATTGGGTTTGTGTGCGGTGGGGAGATATGATACCATTTTGTAGGTAAGTGTGAATTTCATGGTACCATGGGGATTTGGGGCCAACAAATATGCACACCCATGTTGATTCATCATTCCTCAACTAAGAATTCATACTATGTAGCCTCTTGTGGGATCTCTAAAAGTGAACCAATAGTGGCAATGGCATCTCTAGCTTTGTTTTGCTACTGGGGTATTCGTATGAACTGTATTTGAGTAAAATGTTCCATCAATTGATCTACCAACTCTTTGTAAGGTTGTAGCTTGTCATCTTTGGTTCGATATTCATCTAGAACCTATTTGATGATGAGTTGTGTGTCTCTAAAGACCTGTAACTTTGTGATGTTCCATTCGACTACTATTTTGAGTCCTATAATAAGGGCCTCATACTTTGAGATGTTGTAGGTACACTAAAACTATAGTTTAAAAGATTTAGGAATGTAGTCTCCCTGAGGTCTGACAAAGAGTATGCCAGCTCTAAATCCATGGGATGTGTAATATCCATCAAAGTATAACTTCTAGGAGCATTTTTCATCTATTAAGTAGAGTTGCTCATCTGAAAATCCCATAATGAGGGGGTGATCTACAACTAATGGTGCATTTGCCAAGTTATCTACTATAGCTTATCCTTTGAGAGCCTTTTGATTGATATATTAGATATCAAATTTGCTAAGATGCATGACCATTTAGCCAGATGACCTATAAGCATCACACGTGACAACATATATTTTAAAGGATCAATTTTGGATATGAGTTGCATAGTGTGGCTTAACATGTAATTATGCAACTTTTGAGAAGAAAAGACTACAATTAAGAAAGCCTTTTCCATTGGTGTATAATTGAGCTCATATCCCACTAGAGTATGACTAATGTAGTAAACAACCCTTTCCTTGCCTACATCATCAAGTTGTGCTAGAAGAGCACCTAGTGCTATTGGGGTAGCTATGATGTAGAGTATGAGAAAATGACCTACAATTGGAGGAACCAAAATATGTGGATGAGCCAAATATTGCTTGATTAGTTCAAAGTTGCATTGGAAAATGGGGTCCCACTTGAAATTTTGATCCTTGAGTAGATGTGTAAATGGTTGGCACTTGTCAATGAGCTGCGAGATGAACCATTTGACTGATTGTAGTTTGGCTTGAAGAGAGCAAAGCTATCTAAGTGTCCTAGGAGGAGCCATATCCATGATGGCCTTGAATTTCTTAGGATCAATCTCAATACCACACTATAATAAAATGAATCCTAGGAGCTTTCCTGAGGTAACGCTAAAGACACATTTCTTAGGATTGAGCATGAGACAATATTTAGCCAATCAATCAAACACCTCCTTGAGATGAGACAAGTGATCAAGGGCATTAAGAGATTTGACTAAAATATCATCCACATAATCCTCAAGAGTTTCATGGATGAGGTCATGGAAGATAACCAACATGGCACATTGATATGTTACCCTGGCATTCTTTAAACTGAATGGCATCATTTTCTAACAAAATGTCCCCCAAGGGCTAGTAAATAATGTTTTATGTTGGTCTACCTCTGCTATCTAGATTTTATTGAATCTAGAGAAACCATCCATGAGTGATAAGAGCTCATGGTCTATAGTGAGATGAACAATCCTATCTATGTTTGGTAATGGGAAATCATCCTTTAGACAAGCCTTGTTGAGATCTCTAAAGTTTGTGCAAATCCAAATATCACTAGAAGGTTTCGTGATAGGCACCATGTTAGAGATCCATTCAGAATAGTCAATTGGGTGAATGATCTTTGCCTCTAGCAATTTTTCTATATCTACTTTAACCAATAAAGCAACTTTGGGGTGCATCTTTCAGAGCTTTTTCTTGATAGGCTTAGCCTTTGGATCCATAGCCAAATGGTGTACTACTAGCTTGGGGTCCAACCTTGACATGTCTTAATAGGACCTTGCAAAGTGACCAACATTTTCATGGAGGACTTCGATGAGAAGGTCTGCATATTTAGGTGGTAGATATGCGACAATATATATGATCTGTGGTATCTTAGTCAAAGTGATATTGATCGGTCTAGTTTCTTCTGTTAAGATTGATGATATGGTAGGCCTAAGCTATGATCCTATGGGGGGAGGATGAAATCTCCATCTTTGGGTGCCTCTAAGATGTTTTCACCATTGGATGTGTCCTTTATTTTATTTTCATTTTTTGAATCATTCGATGGTGCTCCAGAGGAGTTTTCACTAGAGGATGGTTTTCTTTTTCTTTTTTCCTTTTTTATTTGATTTTTCAACTCAATTTTGTAATTGGAGATTTCCTCCTCCCTAAAGTAACCTACTAGATCTAGTTTGTAGACATATGTTGATGGTGGTGGTGGCTATTTATGTAGTGTTCCTACCCCCATGAATTTAAGGAGTCCGTGCTCTATAGAGAATTTGTCAACATGGACAACACTTGGTTGGTCCCAATCAATGAGTTTGGAGTGAGTGAGTGGTAGGTCTATGAGATTTAAGGATAATTGGTAGAGCATAGAGGCTCCTAGGATAATTTTGTCAAGGAAAATATCATTGTAGGATTTCTTTTCTACCTCCTCAAGAATGTCTTCAACCTCAATGGGACTATTTTTGATGTTTGTGAAGGCATGGCTTTATTTTATAGTGCCCCTAGTTATGGGGAGTTCATAGCCTAAGCCTTTATTTTTATTTCCTTGGTATTCTTCTACAAGCTACCTAATGCTTGATTCTAGATGGCCCATACCACCTCCTTGATAATCCCATTGCTCAATGGCAAGGTGATGTGACGAGGGATATTTTTGTTTAAAGTGATTAAGAAGTTCTTCACTTTTTGGAGGTGGCTCTTTATATAGCCATGTGCTAATGTCTAGACTGGTTTCCTCTCCATCAAGGATACCTTTGGTAATAAATGTGGTAGAGCCTAGTTGAGAGGTGGTAGTTGGCCTTGGCCCTTGATGTGTTGGGAACCCTTGAGTATGCAGATCAAGTGGTGGAGCACTGAAAACAAAAGCATTTGTGAGACTGTACTTGCCACAACCTTGGTAGTTGATCTTAACCATGAAAGAGTGGAGGCTAAAATGGTATTCAGATCATGGCAAGTACTAGAGGAACTAGCTGTGGTGTGGCCAAATTTGATTCTAGGACAATGGTTGGTGTATGAAGCTTCAACCACATTGCAATAAGAAAAGGGTTCAGGATTTTAATGGATGGTTGCCTTAGTGCCATTATGCAAAAATTTGATGCGTTGATGTTATGTGGATGGAATGGCCTTCATGACATGAATCCATGGTTGGCCAAGGATGATGTTGTCTAGAAGGTGAAGATCAACTATGTGATAAACTATTTCTTAAGTGGCTGGGCCAACTCTAAGAGGAAGCAAGATGGTTCCTTCAGTGGTGCACTCCAAGTTGTCATATGCTTTGATGGTAAATACCTCATTAATAATATCTACCTCAGTGTATCCTGCCTATTTGATGAATTTTAAAGTACATAGATTTAAAGCCGATCCATTATCTATCATGACCCATTTAATTGCAAAGTTAGAAACCATGATAGCTATGCAAAGTGGAAGTATATGATCAAGTTCAACTACTAGGATGTTATAGGTCTTGAAGGACAAAGAAAATGATGCAAAAAGGTGATTGACCAAGTTGTGAAACTTGGTGGCATTTATGTTAGTGGGGACATGTGACTCATGGAGAGTATTGTTGAGGATCTCTTGATAAAGTGGGCTTGTTCATAAGAGATCTAGAATGGAAGTCTAAGCTAGCGTGTTTCCAAGGTGCTCCAAGAAATTATATTGTGGTCCTAATGGGGGTGGTCCTGATGAAGATGGTCTTGATTGAGGTGGTTGGGATGGTGTAGATATAGATGAGCCAACTATATTGATGAGCCAACCACACATTGGGCATCTAGGTCTTTGATGTTTATAACATTGATAGAAGGATCAACTTTGATTATGCACCCAATAAGGCTTCCATAGTCCAAGTACACTAAAGTATAGTTTTGAGACTTGTCTCGGTTATCCCCTTGTTTGTCTTGAGTATTGTTGGGTTTGTTGATAGGAGTGTTTGTAGGTCCTTTACTTTTGTTCATGTTATGGGGAGGAAAAACATTTTGGTATATTAGTAATCTGGCATTTGGTGAGGCTTGTGTTCCCACTATAATCTCTTTTTGATCAATAAGGTCTTGGACATAGTCTTTAAGTTGTGTGCATTTGAGGGTGGTATGTCCTTTGACACGATGGAATTTTCAAAACTTATTATCCTTATACCAAGATGCCCTAGATTGATTTGGTTCCAATGGTTGTGTTTGTGGATATCCTTGACTAGTTTTTCAAATATAGCATCAAGGGGCTACCCCAATAGGGTATATACATGAGGCTGTTTCTAAACACATAGTTTAGGTTGAGCTAAAAGTGTGATAGCATTATTTTGATTGTGATGGCTAGGTATTTGGATATTGTGTTGATTGTTCTACATAGGCAGTTACTGATAGATTGGTGGTTGTTGCTGATAAGATTTTTATTGAAAAAATGTGGTAGGCATGTGAGTGGCTACTCCAATGACATGAATATGTCGAGTGTCAGTAACACCATTGATAATGATATTCTTATTTTTATTCCAATATCATAGTTTGTCATTGCTTGGACCTTGGTCCTATGTGTTTTCTTTGTAAATTTTGATGACACCATCCTTGATGAGACCTTGCTCAAGTCCCATCCCCTTTTCCTTGATGTATTTATATGTTTGTAAATAGTTCATAACCATGTGATGGGAAATACTAGGATGTGCATTGTTAATGAACATTTTGACAAGGTAGCATTCGGGGATAGTACATGAGATTCTAGTTGTGAGAGTTTACCAACATTGTAAGTATTCTGCAAGTCTTTCTCCTCTTTTTTTCTTGGTATGGACTAGGTCTACTACAGATAACTTAGTCTTAATGAGATGAACATATTGAGCCACAAAGGCTTCAAATAGATTAGTGAAGGTTTTAATGGTACCCTGGGGTATATGATGATACCATTTGAGGGTAGGCCCCCCAAGCTTTTCAAAAAAAGTTGCATGAGGACTACATCATTATAAGCCACTTCTTGGAAATACATATAGAATTCCTTGACATGTTTGACTGGATCACTTTTGCCTCTAAATTTATCAAACTTGGGGATCTCAAAGTGTTTAGGAAAAGGTGTCATTGTGATGGTTTTGTCAAATAGATATGGACAATCATTTTTGAATTTAAAAGTTTTGGATTCTATCCCATCCTTGAGGGCTTTGAGAGAATTTTTCATCTCTTCCCATTTAGAGTTTATAGGCAGGGTAATGAGTGACCCTAGTGTAGGTGCCCCCATTGTGGGATATGTAGTAGATGTTGAAGGTTGATACGAGAAACCTTGATTGTCATATGGTGGTTGTGGAAAAATAGGTTGCACAACTAGTGGGATGGATGCTATGGGTTGTTGGAATGTAGTTTGTGCATATTGCTGCATCTTCTAGGTAGACTGTTGATGGGGAGGGTAAGTACGAGGTTGTTTCCCTACTAGATAATTCTATGTAGATATCTAGGCATACTGCTGGTGTGATGATTGTAGCTGAAAACATGGTAGCGTCGACAATGCTTGCGCCATGCTTTGGGAATGTATACTTTGCCCAATATATTTTGTTTGTGCTCCTTCCTGAGAGAGAAATTGAGTATTAAATAGGGGCAAGGTAATTAATGTGAGGAAAAGTGTTCATAGTAGGATATTGTAGCAGAGAGGTGATTTGGCTATTTCCTAAGGGTGGCATAGAAAAATAGTGGTTCATGGGTGTAATGAATAGACTTGAGGAGTGGAGGATGAAAGCAACTAAGGTATGGACATGGATGCATCATTGAAGGGATGCTAGTGGTAGGCCCTTGTGTCATACCAATACTCCAAGGCCCTAAAGGGAATGAGGCTAAAGTACTTTGGCTAGTAACAAATGGATTGATAGTGATGTTGGGTGGGATGGAAGATGAGGTCTTTGACTATAGTGGAGGTATTCTAGTAGTGAATGTATTTGATGTGCTTTGAGATGGAAGGGAAAATGCAGTGCTCTTTTCTATAAAAGGGGGATTTTGTGAAGTGTGGAAGTGGGTGGTGGAAGTAGATGTGGATGATATGTAGTGCCTCTCGTGTTTGCAATCTGTACCTTGTCTATTTTTTATTCGAGAGATACTTGATACTCTTTTGATATTTGTACCTTGAGACGACCTAAGGGTCGAATGTTATATTTTGATTTCCGTACCATAGATGCTTTGTTTCTATGCTGTTCAATTTATCATATTTTCATGTTGATGTTATTTTGAGATGACAATAGATCTATGATAACTGATTATCTGGTTATATGATGTATTGGACCTATTTTTTGACTATGTTATGAGATGGATTCTATGCTATGGTTATTTACTTCATTCTCGTCTTTTATGATTAATGCGAACGTGAGTGGTGTAAATGGATTAATGAGTTATTTAATGCTTTAATTGCTTCAACTATTATGTTATATACAATTGCACTTGATTGTGTGTTTTAGTGTGCAGGAATTATATCCCTGGTAGTGGCCTATGGAGTTAGTGATCCAACTGTTCATATTTTGCCAATGTCGCTCCTATATGGTCGACGTATCCTTATTTAGTTGTTTTATATTAAAACCTTTTAGTGATTAGCAAATTCAAACTCAGTTGAATTATGTGATTAGACTAGTGAACATGTCTATGCATTTAGAAGTTCGCATTCATCACGAAAGTGTTAAGTGATTTTCTTTAATTTTGGGTTTTTGGGGTTTTAATCTTTTGGATTTAATTTCTGGCAGCTTTGCCTTAGGTGAATTTCCATTACGGATAATAACCTATTTTCGTTTGGGTTGTTTTGGAGTTTAACTACTCCAGCTAGCTATTTTCCATTATCAACTATTCACTCAAAATGAATAAATATTGGAAAAGTGAATTCATTATTCACTTCCCACATTTTGGAAAATTGAGTTTGGAGAGCAAATTTGGAAATCTTTTTCTAAAGGATTATTGTTTTGCTCGTTGCGGGAGCTATGAGCATGGGATCTTTACAAGGTTGGTCTCGTTGGATTCAGCTCGAGGAGTTCTCACGTTGTCAACAGTTTCAGCAGTTTCAGCGTAGTATTTATTTTATTCTACGGGTTTCAGGTTCGAGCCCTTTTGCTGTCAGGTAGGGCCTTCCCGTTTTAATGTTTTTACTCTGTTTCTACTTCCGTTTCTTGTAGCATTATGTTAGGAGGCTATGAACTAGTGTTCCCCTCCATTTCTGGATGCTAGTTCTGCCCGGTTGGTCAGGTATGAACATTTTACCTATTTTTGAAATGGGGGTTTGGGTTTTTAGGCCGTTATGCTGGCCGTTTTTGCATACGGTGTCTATTTTCAATTATTTTTGGATTTTTGGGGCTTTTGAACCCAAAGGCCAAATGGGTTTTAATTTTGGAATTTTTCCAAAATTTGGGGTTTTTACCTCATTTTGGTTGCCACCCTGTTTTCTCGAGTTTCTCAGCACATTGTTGTTTGTGGACCTAGATGATTTGTTTGGATACCAGTCAAAACACTTTTGCATCTTTCATTACTTTGGGATGTGTGTAGCATCCGTCATCTCGATTTTGGTTCGGTTGATTGACTTCTATTTGCATTCTCATCCTGTCCTTGTGTATGATCTCTATGATGGTGGTGCGCCATACATGTGTACATTGTTAGGTGACTTGCGAGGCCTGACCTTCCGTGGTACTTTTGAAATTTGTGATCATTGGGGTTGAATTGGGAGTTTGCATGCCTTCGAGCACTCATTGTTGGATGAGCATGGGTAGGGTAGGGTAGCATATGGAGGGGGCTTCTATCCTGCAACTTAGTGACTACTTCCCAATTGGCAGAGGAAGTTTTATATAAGTGATAATTAAATTAAAACTTGGGGTGGTAATAACATTAAAGATAATAAATGTTACTTTTGTGTATTGGCCTTCCGTTGAGGTAGTTGAGCTACACAGATCCGAGCTTGGGCTTTTGATGCCAAGTGACTCTCCATGATGTCAGTCCCTAAATAGTAGCCCATTGAGGTGTTTGACTAGGACCTGTAGTTTATGCATTGTCTTTGTCTTGGATTCAGTCATCATATTGCTTAGCATGTGTGTTAGCCATGGTTGTTATTTTGTGTGTGTGTGGTTGGATCATTATCTCCATCAGCACGATGGGTGTGGACCTACGGGTGCCACGTGGTTGGGAGGCATAGCTACCTTCACCACTGCTAGGGACCGATGTACAAAGACTGTCTATTGTTCTAGCGTGATCGTTGCTGGATGTGTCACTTGGTAGTTCGATTTGTGGAGTATGCTTTCTAGTGATTTATGCTTTCATTGGGATGTTGTGTTCCATGTTTACATGATGTTGGCTTTATGCATTCCTTGTTATGATGTTTAGCATATAGTAGATGATGTTATCTGATTACAGGGTTATCTTATGTTACTATTAGCATGTTAGATTTCATTTACTTATATTGTAGCATGTTTAGTAGTGATGTCCCTATCATGATAGTATCAATAATCTGATCAGTGACTTGGGATTTATGCACGGGGGATGGCTAGGGCCCAAGATGGTCTTATGATGCCATTGATGGTTGGGAGGAACCGCGTACATACTTGGTTATTCTATTCATTGCGATGTTATTTCAGTTGTTGTGATGTTTCCTTTCTGTACTTTCCCTTCTTTGTTTGATAGATGGTTAGATTTCATTTTCTGTATTTTAGTTACTCAATTCTAGTTCGAGTGTTCTGGCCTCGAGATGTGGATCCGGTACTCCCCGGTGTGGAGGTTCTTTTGTCATTTTTCCCCATTTTTGAGTTTTGGTAGTGTTTTTGGTTTTGTATGGGCAACATTTGTTCAACATTGTGCGACATTGTTAAAGTATTGCATGCCCATATAAAGAATGTCGTATGATATTGTAAAGTATCACATGCATTACTGGAGAAGTATCGCACGACACTGGAAGAGTGTCGCACGACTTCATGAGAAATGTCATGCGATACTTTTCTAGTATCGCACGCCTTCTTGAGAAGTGTTGCACGCACTAAGGGAGAAGTGTCACCCTCCCTTAGTAAAAAGTGTCACACGCCCTTTGGATAAAACCTGCGCGTGCCACCAGCAGTCACTTTTTTTAGTGTTCTGATCATTTTGAGAGTTGATCTGGATACCCTTTTGGGCATTCTTCAAGCCTATGTTGTTGCATTTTGAATGCAGGAGGTTTCTTTTGAAATTCAATTTTTGGGTTTTTGTTGTAGTCCTTCAGGGTTTAAAATAAATCATTTAAGTATAAGAAATATATACTTAAGATATATTTTAATATATGCAATGATTCATTTGAGATGGGTTTCAGACCTCAACGGGCTAAGATTAAGATTCTAGGAAATTTCAGGGCTTCAGAATTCAGACTTAGCCATTTTTTAGGAGTTTGTTTTGATCTTTTAGCTTGGTCAATCTCTTATGTTTTCTTGGTTGTGTTTTGGTTAGTGGTGACGTTTGGAGATCCGTTGGGTGTCAGGATGGTCGTTATGTCTTCTGTTGCGATCTGTATGATCCCTGTATGTTGTTGTCATGTGCACTTACACTTGGAAAAAAAAATAAAAATATTCTGGCTTGTTTTTCATCCTTGTTCCGAGGATCTTCGGGCAGGGCATTACATGATACACTTGTGGTTGGTTGAGATGTGGTATGTACTAAGGGTTGAGTGAGGATGTGATGGGTGTTTTGTAGAATGGGAGTAGTCACCTAGGTTGAGGGTATATTTGGGTTTACTAGTTCTATCTGTGGTGGTTGGTACCCACTATTGGGTGAAGAGAAAGGATCATGAGGTATAGATGACCCTACAAATGGTTGTTTCCACCCAAATAGAGGATGTGCAAGATCTATCATGTTGGTAGGTGGTGGGTATCCAAACTCAAAGATACCAACATTTTCCCTTAAGAAATTTGCCATGATGGTTGCCTTATTTCAATCTATGATGGCATTAACAATGGTTACATGGCAAGATTGGTTCATGAAAGAATCAATATTTATAGAAGAACTTGTCTCTTCTGGGGTTTGCAATGGTGGGTCTGGTGGCGTCATGTAAATTATGGGGTATGGCTAAGCTCAAGCTATGCTACTACTATGACTAGGATACATGTCTTTGTTTTTCCATATGTTCTTACCAAAATGTGTGGTGGGTGGCATGAAAGGATAACTTCCCTAAGGATGAAATGCAAGAAGGATGATGCCAAGTATGTGTGAAAAGGTGATTCTCCTAAGTGTGACTAGGGTGGATTGATTCCCTAAAATACAAAGAGTAGGTGCAAGTGTGTTTAATGATGTGTTTAGGGACCTAAATGATATGGTACTAAGTGAAGGATATTGTGTTTCCCTTAAGTGTGAACCTTAAAATGTGATGGTGATATTAAGCCCTAAGGTAGCCTAATGTCTATTTTTGAATGATAAAGAAGGATCAAGTGTGTAACCCAACCTTTGACTCAAGGTGATGTAGGACACAAGTGATAGCCTATCCTAGATAATGCTTAGTTTCAAGGATAATTATGATGGTGAGATGGAAAGAAGCTATTTTTAGTGAAACAAAGCTTAATGAAGTGATGCTAAATGCTTCCAAGTAGGTGAGTAAATGGTGTAGGGTGCTAGGTCTTAATGATGCATGTGGAGGATTCTTGAAACCTAAGGTTGATGTGAAAATGGGAGGAGGTGATTCTATTTTAAATTCTTGTATGGGATAGTGGTTTTATGTGAAAGACTAAACCTATGAAGAGATAAGTGCACAAGTTTGTATGGAAAAAGAAGGACCTAATAAGAGTGCATAACACTAGAGTTGTTGATAAGGCTATAGTTGACACCTCTTCGGAGAGTTAGGTTTCTAATTTTGTAATCCCACTCAGTTTGTAGTGCAATGTCTACACCGTCTTTCTCAATTTGGTCTTGTTTGGAAATCTTTGGGTTGGCATATTTTTCTGTTGTAAACTAATATTTGTGGAAGTTTAGCCTTTTTGAATTTAGTATTGGTTTGGCCTAACATGAGATAATTCTAAAGGATTTGATCTGAACTATGGGGTTTTATAGGTAGTGATTATGCTAAGTATACCTTTTAACCTTGGGTTGGAAACATAAATCAATTGAGGAATAGCTAAGTTTCTAGAAATGGTAAAGTAGTGAAGTGGGGAAAACTAGGCTTAGGATTTGTTGTGAATGAACTTGGTAACAATCCTATTGGACAAAAGTAAGGAGCACCTACTTTGAAGAAAAATGTGTTATTTTCGGTCAATTAGGATAGTGTAACAAGGATAGTTTATAAGAGACAAATTTGGGCTAAGGAGAAAAGGGTTTGCTTGCAATTGGATTTTGTTACTAGTTGTTTTTGAGATAATAAGTATAGTTTTGGAAAAGGTAAAGTTGAACCAATGAGACAAAAGTTGTTGGAAATGGGCTTGCTAACAACTATTTGTGAAATAACAAGGATGGGATTTTTTGAAGACAAATGTGTTATTTTCAATCAAGTAGGATAAGTAACAAGGATATTTTGAAAGGGACAAACTTTGGACTAAGGAAAAAAAGATTTGTAACTAGATCTTGCCTAGTAGTTTGTTGTTGAGGGAACAAATATAATTTTGGGAAAGGGAAAGTTGAACCAACAAGACAAAAGTTATTGTGAATGGACTTGCTAACAACTATTTTCTTTGAAATATCAAAAGATGGGATCTTTTTGATGTCAAGGATTTATGAGCAAATAGTTTCTCAAAGGACAAAGCAACTTTGAGAAAGACAAACAAATTATCTCTTTAGCAAAAGGATTTGATAATAACCATAGAATTGTGTATGTTTTTACAAATGTTTTTCATGGGTCTTGAGCACAAGTAAGACAATTAAAACACACTCTTTATCCCTAAGGTCAAATTTTTGGTTGCAATATTTTATTTAATAGCCCACAATTTGGTGTCTCTTGATTCTAGTGCAATATGTCCCTCTAATTGAAGAGGTGAGTCGATACGAGAGTCGATCAACAAATGATACGCATCAAAGAATCTTCAAGGCATGACAAATATAAGTTCCCCTTCTGTAAGAATAATGACTATTGGAGATGAAACCCAAGTGGCCTTATGCCTCTACTAGGGGAGCACAATGGTGAGTAATCTTGAGGGATGCCATTTTCCTTACACCATGAATGAACATAGTATGGAAAAAATTAAGAATTTTGACTAAAAAGGGTTGTAAATGGGTCTATGGAATCTTACCAAATAGTTGTTACGTATGTGATCCACTTAAGAATCTATTTCAAACATGCTAAAATCATGGGAAAGTTTTCCCACCTTAGGCTATCCCCAAAAATAGACCGCCTGAACTTGGGTGATAGAGTGAGAAAGTTTACCTTTCCTCTCATTTATCTACTAGCAAGACTTTTTACTAGTTTGAGCTTCTCACCAAAGGGAATGCACTTCCCAGAGGTGGCTGAACTCACTAGAAGCACACCTAGGTTGTTGCAGATGATCTTGCTAACAACTGTTGGTACATGCTTCATGTACTTTAAAGGTCTTAAGATGCAAAAAGAGAGAAGACCAAGATGTGCTAGAGGGCACAATCTCAAAACATGCAAGACACTTGATTCATTTCTAATTGGACACCTTAATGTATTCTAACAAGCTAGTTTTTGAAGACACACGTGAGCATAGCATTCAATTGTTCATTCCAACTTTACAACAATGGTCAAAAAATAGAAATCAAGTCAACAAAAGGTAAATCACACGTGAAAGCTTTGAAAGGAAGGGAATAAGAGCGAGTTCTATCTTTAAGGCATTCAAGATTTGATGAGTTTATTTTAAGCACTGAATTCAAGATGTTTTCACATAATGTTCATTTATGCCTTTAAATTAAGTTTTCATCACATTGGTTGAATTTTAAGTACTTGGAATTGAAGATCATATTTGTTTTATTAAACTATCCAAGCATTCCAATGAAAAAGTATTCTAAAATCTAGGCATGCATTCCACAAAAAAGCTAAAATTGTTTATTTTAGAGCATTAAGAGATGCATTTTATAGAAAACATTTAAGGAAACCTACAAAAACTTATTAGTGTTATGCTCCAATAGATACTTGCAAAAAATAAAGTCAAACCTACGATCCGACAGACATAAAAAATGATTTTGTGGGTTTAGAACTCATTCCTGTGGTGTAGGAACAAGGCTGAGGGGCAATAGGATTGCAACAAGGAGAACTGGTGAAACCACAAAAAAATGGGCCGTGGGTAAAAAAAGATAGAGCAATCCTGTGAAATATGCAATCCTGTAGGTCTATGAGGGAGTGTTCCCAAGGAAGTATTTGCTTGCGGGTTTGACAGAGGAGTGAAGAATTTGGGAATAATGATCAAACAAAAACTCTAGGCATTCCTGTAGGTTTCTAATAGTGATCCCACAGAGAGAAGTTAGCGTTCTTGTAGGAATAAGGTTAGTGAGAATGAAAGATATATTTTAATGGCATGTGGTAGAACAAAGAGCGTTCCTGCCTTTGTGGGTACGTGTTCTCGCTGGTTTGGTAAGTGATCCCGCAATTGTGGGTTCATGATTTTGTGCTTGCAAGATCACAAACAAAAGGTTTGAAAAGGCTACTTAAGTTGGAATTTTCTCCTATGGTTGGGAGTGCGATTCCTGATAAGAGATTTTGGTGCCTGTAAGAAATGTTAGAACACCAACTGTCTTCACAAACAAGCACAAAATATTAGGTGGGTTAGTTTAACAAAAACAAGAACAAACAAGAAACAAGCATAATTATGATGACTCAAGTGTGGGGTCCCACCAGGTGTTCCAAAATGTATCACCTAATCTAGTAGTGTAAATTCAATACTAACTAATAATGAAATCATTAACAATACTAAATAAGTCAACACTTGTGATAGGACTAAGGTTATCGCCAAGCAAGAAGGTAAACCAAGAATGGTAGGCTCCTTATGGTATAACCCATGATGAAGTGGATATATCCTTGATGGATGGAGATGTGTGCTCAAGCTTCAAATGGATGGGTGATTATCAAGTGTGCATATGGATGAAGGTTTCAACAATGGAGGTATGGAGAGATTTAAGCATTATGATGGTATTTTGGTAGTTTTAGGCTCTCAAAATAGCATTATAAGTTTGCATGAAGGTGGTTGATGGATTGTGAGAGGAAAGGGCTTTATTTATAGGCTAAGTGGTAGTGAAATGGAGGGTCAAGATGCAAGGATGGAAGAATGGTGAGGGAGGGTTAGGATGCTTTCAAAGGGAAGCACATGGATTGTGCTTGTTTAGAAGGAGAATGAGTGTGAGGGGATGGGATAAGGGTTGGTCAAAGGGAGTAATCAGGGAGGATGAGTGTGTAAGAGGGATGTAAGAGTCATAAAGGGGAATGCAAGATACATTAATGGCATGTAAGAGCCATTAATGCTCTTGGATAGGGATGGAAGAGGATAATGAAGACTTGTTGACTTTGGCTTGGGTTAGCAAGTCTTAACCCTTGCTTAAAGTTGTGCACATGTTTAGGAGGGGGATTAGGATTAGCTTAGGAAGGGGGTTAGGGGGCAAGTGGCTTAGTTTTGATGGGATGGGTTAGTTAGGAGGCTAAGTGAGGTTAGTATGGGTGAATGGGTTGGATTAGGGATAAAGGTAGGTTTTATGGATGTTTTAAGGGTTTAGATATTTTATTAAATGATTTATTTAATAAAATGGGGATATGAGATTAAATTAAATATATTTAATTTAATAGAGGAATAGGGATTTAATTGATTAGATGATTTTGGGTTATCATTTGATTTTATCAATTGGACTATAATTAATTAAATTAATTAATTAAGTAGGGTATTACAATTAATTAATTAAATAATAAATATTTAATCAGTATTGTCCTAGGAGATGACTAAATACAATTATCTAGTGATGTAATTAGATTTAGGTGTCTACATAGGCTTATAATCATTTTCCTGTTGCAATCTTTTATTTTTTTGGCCTTGACTCATTTGTATTTGTCTTTCCTTCTTCATCTTAATCTTTGGTTTGTCTCTTTTTCGTAACATGAAAATTATTTTTTGTTGACCATTAATTTTCAATAACAACTTTATCACATGTAGCACCTCTACAACTGCATACATTTGTAACTCCACCAAATACACTTTCCAATGGAATTCCTCTCTCTTGTCGTTACAAACATACCATATCTCCATACATAGAGAATACTTGATCCCTTTCATAACTCATAACCAAATTTTCTATAGTCTCTTCTCTTGGAACCAAATCAGATTTCTCAATCTAAATTTCTTCAGCCTTGTCATAAACATAATAAGAATTTATTACCTTGTCATAAACATATTCAACCTCATCTTTTTTTCCATAACATCATTAGACATCTCTTCTTTGGAAACTTCTTCATGCTGAGTCTCCATACTACCACCATGATTTTTCTGTTCTCCTATGATGGCTACAAACTCTTCCCATAAATTAGATTCTTCCTTATGAGTTGATGCTACACATTCTTTATCTTCATCCTCATGTCATTCCTCTTGGAATTTCATCTCACCATGCAATTCTAAGACTTCATCATTTGCCTCCAATTTTTTTCATAGGAATACCTTTCAAGATTGTACTCTTCTATAATTTCAAAGGACACAATACTATTCCAACCACAACTTTATCAAACTCAAATCCCATAGGACTTGCCTCTTTACTCCTCTCATTAGCATTTACTGGTTGCACTTCTTCTTGCTGCAATTTATGTTCTTTTTGTGCTTCATGTTCTTTCCCTTCGAAAGGAAAACTTACATCTATCATTGTTGAGATTTCTCTCCCAACTTCACATACATCTACATTGTTTATGGATGCCTTCTCCATAGTTTCATTACACTTCCTCTTTCACTTCATCATGCATTGGGGATGCTATCCTATTAATAAGACCTAAACTTCTTGATTCCTTCTATGTTTCATCATCCTTCAATGGATACAACACCATATTTTTTCCATCCTTGTTGATGGTATATGTTTTCTCTCTACAATCATATATGGTTGACCTATCATATTGCCAAGCTCTTCTCAAAATCAATTGACAATCTTTTAAAGGCATAATATCACATTCAATAATATCGAAATATGGTCCAATATTAAAAGAAACATATGACTTTTCAAGGACATCAATCCATTGTTCATCTCCTAACCCATATGCTCTATAAAGTAAATCATGAGGCACTCTTGGAAGATTCACTTTCTCAACTATTTCTACTTAGATTATATTTTCAAAGGAACCATTGTCAACTATAACTTTGCATACTTGTTCTTGCACTTGCACTTTTTTCGAAATATGGAATGTCTTTGGTTGTAGTTTTTTTTCTTTTCTTCTTCTTCCATAATGTTTCCAACTCTCATTTTTCCAATCTAAAGAATTAAATTAATAAGGATCTACAAACTTTAGCTCTGATACCAATAATGATGCAAAGCCTCACTTTGGATAACTTAGGAGGAAATCAAGCACTCAAATAAGTTGCATCAAGGGGTACATACACCTTCAGGAATGATTATAAACTTACTCAAATTGTTAACCAACTTACTTTACTTAATACCAATACATATATTGTCTTGTGACAGAAACTGTCTTGACCTCCTGTAGAAAAAATTGTTTTCAGCACCAATTTAACATAGACCAACTAGACTCCTCCACATTAGAATTGAAACACATGGACAAATTGATTCCTTTCAAAAGTAAAATTGAGTAAATTCATACTGACTCACAATCAACAATAAATCGTGTTCAAATCCACACTATATGTCTACATGTGAAATACAAAACTCAAACTCGAACTAGTTATCGAACATGACATTCCATATATAAATCAAAACTATCATTTTATGGTTCAATTCTATTCTTCTCACCATCTCATAACAACCATGCAATTAAAACATATCGGTGAATACATAAGATATTCATTTGATTCATAGATTTGATTCCACATGGCTGCATGTAATGATAACAAAAGTAACAAAAGCAAAAGAAAATAAAACACTATGATACATACTCTTCTAGGATCTCATAATAGATTTTAGAGAGTTTAATGAATTTTTATCAACTGATACGACTCTCAAAAAACTCAAATTTACATTCACTATTTAGAAATTGGGTTTTCGTTGACAAATTCCAAATATGAAAGCTTTAATTTGAATTCATAGCTAGATGAATACTTTTTCAGCTATGAATATATCAATAGCATATTCTCAAAAATTAGGGTTTTTGATTTAACAAATAAAATAAGGAAACTCATACGTTCGAATCACAAATCCATTAAAAAAAAAAACTCAAAACTTTCTATTCCATTATGTTGTATTCTCCTTAGTTACATTCAAAAATCTGCCTTTTCAATACTTTCCTATCTCTAATGTAGGAAGATGAAACATCGTCCCAAAATCAAGAACAATTTTTTGAATCACAAGGAATTAGAAAATTGCCGCCAACTTCCTATAGTTGTTGATTGTCTAGTTGGCTTAATTATCAAACACATAAAACAAACTTAAAGAAAATTGACTTAACATCAAAATGAAAAACACTTTGTTCTAAGTGGCTATAATTGGAGAGTTTATCAAATCACTCCTCCCTTTATGCCACCACAACATATGACTTTATTAAAAAAATTTAAAATTGAAAACACACTTAAAAAATTACGTTAACTTTCTTCATAACTTCCTATAACATATTTAACCATGTTAGTTCTTGTAGTAGAATTTGTCTGGTCTGCCACTGTAGTAGCAAATATGGGAACTCAAATAGTAAAATAAAAACCTTGTAGAAACTACTGAAAGTCACAAAAATCTAAGGTCTCCCCAAGATGGATCCAACAAAACTAACCTCATGATGATTCCATGCCCGTAGCTCCTATAGTGAACATAACAGTATTTCCTTTTGAATAGGATTTGAAATTTTCACTCAAAATTCTATTCCAAAAAGTGATAAGTGAGGAATAAAATTCCTTTTTGGATATATATTCACTTTTCAAGTGAATAGAAGGATTAGAGTAATTAACTAGATCACCTATTTAAACCCTAAAACAACCCAAACAAAATTAGGCTATTCCAAGTGATTGGAATTCAGCTACGACAAGGCTTCTAGGAATTAAATTAAATAAGATAAAGTCCAAAATTCCCTTAAACTATTAAATAAAAAAACTCCTTAATAACTTTTGCAACAAATACGAACCTCTAAATGCACAACCATGCTCACAAGTTTAAACACATAATGCAAATGAGTTTGTATTTATTAAATCACCAAAGGGTTTAATTAATCAATTAAACATGATACATCGACCATACAAGGATGAAATTGGCTAGGTAAGTACAACCAAATCACTATCTCCATGTACCACTACTAAGGATATAAATCCTACACACTGAACAACATGATCAAGTGTAATTGCATATAATAATATAGTTGAAGTGATCAATGCATTAAATTACATTAAAACCATCTATTTAAATAACTCACTACATCATAAAACATCTCAAAGAAAAAATGAAGAAGTAGCCATAACAACAAATCAAAGTATCCAAAATCTAATAAGTACATCATAAAATCATAGACAAAGTATATGTGTAAATAAAAAATAACCAGATATTATCATAAAGTATCATGTCACATTAATAAGAATCATCATGTAGATATGATCAAATTAAACAACATAACATCTAACATATATGATACTACTAAATCAAAATAAAGTATTTGACCATCAGGTCATCTCAAATGTCCTCAAACATGATTTTTAAAGTATCTCTCAAAACCAAATTAATAAGGTACAAAATGGAAACACAGGAGGCACTACATCCTCCCCCATTAGGCATAGGATTACTGCTGGAAGCTCACAAATAGATAAGGGTAAAAATCTCTCAACTAGGTAGCATCTTCCCAAGTAGCAAAAGTCTCATCACTCAGGTCCCACTGAACCCTTACTTGCTTTATGTTCTGACCTCTAATGGTCAGCCTCTAATGCTGAAGGATACATATGGGCTCCAAAGAAAGCTGTCCATCCTCCACCTACAAAGTATCCCAATAAAGAAGATGGGTCACATTGGGAATATCTACTACCTCAAAACAAAAACATGGAAAACATCATGGATGCGTGATAAGCTAGGTGGAAATTCTAGTCGATAAGCAATAGGACTGATCCTCTTGAGGATCTCAAATAGTTTGACAAAATGTGGTGTGAATTTGGAGCCTTTCCCATAACAAATTGGCTCTTCCTCATATGCACTCTCAAAAACATCCTGCCACCAACTGAAAAGTGATGATCCAACCTATAGGCATCAACATATGTCTTCTACCTATCCTGAGTAGTAATCAAATGCTCTCTAATACTAACAACTTGCTACTCCATATCTTGAAGCATATCTAGACTTAAAATCACTCAATCCTCTAAACAATCCCAACTCAAAGGGGTACACTATGGTCTACCCTACAAGGCTTGAAAAGATGACATGCCAAGAGAACTATAGTACCCATTGTTATAAGAAAAATTAGTAAGGTACAAATAGTCCTCCTACTTCACCTTCTTGTCCATCACATACATGTGAAGCATGTCTTCTAGAACTTGGTTCGCCCTCTCTATCTCACTATCAATCTCTAGGTGGTAAGCTAAAATAAAATAGAGCTACACACCCAAAGCATGCTAGAGATATATCCATAGTGATGAATAAATACTAGATCTCTATTCAAGATAATCCATCGAGGGATTCCATGCAACTAAAAAATGTCCTCCAAGAAAACATGTGCTACATAAGAAGCTGTGTAGGATGCTCTTATGGGTGAAAAGTGTGCTACCTTGGACAACTTGTCCACTATCACCATGATACAATCATGTCATCATGATGAGATAGGGAAACCTATGAAAAAATCAATAGATATAGTATCCCACTTCCACTCTAGAATGGTATGCAACTACAAAAGACCCACTAGATGCTGATGCTTTGCCTTCACTCTCTAGCAACCAATACATTGAGAAACAAAATTAGCAACATTGCACCTCATCCCTGCCCAAAAGTATAACTATCTAAGGTTGGCATGTATCTTATTTATGTTAGTGTAGTTTTTTATTTTTCCTATTTTGCTAGGTTTTTCCTACATTTTTAATAATCTCGCTTAGGTTAATAAAGCATGTCTTATTAGGTGAATGGTTGTGAGGTGTCACCTTCCTACATGTGAGCATCAATTAGCTATCTTGGGAAGATACTTTGCTATCTTTAGTCCGATAGATGGTTGCTCCTTATTGGTTGGTGTTGCCACCTCCTCCCTCTTCCTAGCCTATATAAGCATGCTACCTGGCTTATATTTGTATCTCTTATTTTTGCATCCTCTTAATGTTATTTTGCTTCCAGCATTTGCATTACTCTCTAGAGACTAACTCTATGATGCTAGTTTGATTTTGTATCATTTGCATTCATAGTTTAGATATTTACTCTTTGCACTAGTTTTTTGGGTTATTAATCTTTTCAGATTCTAACATGGTATCAGAGCTTTTCTATGTGCAAGAGTAGATTTTAGTTTCCTTATTTGGGGGGGGGCGCAAATAAAATTTATTGTAGTTTTTTGAAAAATGAAGTATGCTCTTCTCTTGCATCTTTGGATGATCCTGAGAATTAGAAAAGTTTTGACAAAAATAGTTTTTCTCTGGGGTTTCAATCTCAAATCTGACAACCAACTGGTATATTTGGAGTTTTCAATTAGTTTTGCAGGTTCCAACATGCCATTGATGGACTTAAGAAGCTGATCCAGCATTTGCATGTCATATTTTGGTTGCTAGGGTCATTTTTTGATTTTTGGAGCCAATTTTTACTGTTAAAGGCATCTGATTTACACTACAATAACATCTTCTGTACATCAGCAAGAAAAACGGTTTATGGGTTTTGTTTGCAGCCCCAAAAAACCATCTGGGTAGCTTTTAGATTTTGCATAAAATTTGGATATTTTGTAGAATCGAGCATGCAAAGCTATAGCCATACCCCTCTCCATTGGCAGTCGCAGATTTGAACGCAATTTTCAAATGTCTCGTTCTTGATCATACGGACTTCAATTTTGATGAATCTTGTTATGAACTTAGCTATTTTTTAGTGCTCTATCCACTAGCGGAGTTGGTTTTTGATTTTCATGCATGAATTATTCAGAAATTGCAGATTCTCAGCCGTGACTGTGCACAGTTCTCGTTTTGGAAACTTCAGAGGATCATAACTTTCTCATACGACCTCGTATTGAGGTGATTATTTTTTTGAAAGTGCATAATTTTTCAAGTAAATCGCATTGGTGCTATTTGTTTCTTTGATTATTGTGCCCAAGTTTCACTTTTAGCATATGCTCTTCATGAGGGTTTGTAATGCATTGAAATCAAGACCACTAAGTATTTCTTTCTAGTGGTAGTTGTAAATGCACTAAAATAAAGTGCCAAATCATATTTCTTTGGGGGGGGCGGGGGGGGGGTTCTTTGAGTGAGTAAAGAGGGGTGGGGCATTGTCGTGGTTGGGTTCTCTTCTTTCTAGCATTTCTTCTCTGCATTTCTTCATCATGGATCAAACAAATATGCCCATCCTAACTCCATACAATTACTTTGAGTGGAAATCATGCATGACAATTCACTTAAGGAAAGCTGGATTAAATAGGATAACTATGGGACTTGAAACTGAACCTGCTAAAGATGAAGATAAGCCTAAGTGGTTTAACAAATGTGATAAGGCATTTGGAACATTGTGTTTGTCTATTTCTCCTGACTTGCTATTTCACATTGAGTCTTTGGATACACCAAATGAAGTATGGAAAAAGCTAGAAACACTATTTGGCACACAAGATTCAATGAGGGGTCATATGTTTGAAAATGAATTAATTAGTTTGAGTCCAGGGAATTTCAACACAATCCAAGATTTCTTCACCAAATTGAAATCACTAAGGCTGCAGTTAAAGCAATGTGGAATTGAAAAGAAAGATTCTTAGTATTCTCTCTAAGCTAAGTTCAGAATATTCTGTGTTTGTCTCTACCTTCTATGCTACTAAGGGTGCACTTGGTACTCAATTCACCATGCCATCTTTAGATGATTTTGTTGTCAATCTCACTGGAGAATAGGACAAGCTAATCCAGATGGGCATTCTTAAGTCCTCTAAGTCACATGCCTTGGCTGCCAACCAAGGCACAAAAGAACAACAAGGACAAAGTAGTAACAACAATAGTAAGGACAAGAAACAAAAGAATAGCGAGGAGAAGAAGGATCAGATGCTGGTTTCTTCAAAAGAAACTATTGATACACCATCTTCCAAGGGTGATAAGCCCAAGAAAGAAAAGGTCAAATGTGCCTATTGTAAAAGACCTGGTCATGATGAACATAAATGTTTGCAGAAACAACTTGATCACTTAACATACATTCTTGAGAAGAATAATATCAGTGTTCCTGAGTCTATCAAACAAAGTTCTAATGAAGGGTCTAACAAAGAAAAATAAAATAGAAAGGGGAAAGGAAAGGGAAAGGCCCTTTTTGTAGTTGCTTCCTCACCATCCACTTGGGTTCTTGATTCAAGTGCTTCACACCACATGGCTTCATCTAAGGAAGAACTTGCATCCTTGGAGCCGTGTACTATGTCTTCTATTTTGATGGGTGATAACACTCTTGTTGAGGTGTGTGGGAGAGGGTCTGTTGATGTGGGGGATGGTACATTCCATGATGTTCCTTATGTACCCTCATTGTCAACTAATCTCCAATCGGTACACCAAATCACTCACACAGGTTTAGGCAAGTGGGTTGAGTTCACTCCTAGTTTAGTGGAGATATGTGAGTTGCACAATGATTCTACAGTTGCAGTTGGGAGAGCAGATCATTAGTCACGACTCTATATGTTTTCTCACTTTGTTCATAATCCTCCTTTGACTGTTTCACTCACTCACTTTAATGATGTGAGAAGATTATGGCATGAGCAGTTTGGTCATCTTAACTTCCACTACTTGCATTAGCTTAACCAGCAGAGCATGGTCACAAGGTTTCCTTCTACTTTGACATTGGAGTCACTTGGAATACATGATAGATCTTCTGATGGGTCAGATTCACTTGAGCAGTCTTCTACCTCCACTTTTGATGCAGAGAGTGATTCAGAGGACTCACCTCCTTCCTCTCCTAGTCATCATTTACAGGTTGATGATTCTCCTCTAGATTCTCCATCTTTTGGTCCACTTTGGGCTAGACAGACCTTGCAGTTTGTAGGTGATTGGGTTGGGGATCCATCAGACACCAAGCAGACTCACTCACAATTCAAGGATGCTCTACATATCTTCATTGCTACTGCCTCAAATCCACAATCCTTTCATGAGGCTTCTGGTATTTCTGAGTGGGATATAGCTATGCAGGAAGAGTATAGTTCCTTGATGAGGAACCACACTTGGGATGCTGTCCGTTTTCCTAAGGGAAGAAAACTTGTTCAATGTAAATGGATCTACCAGACAAAATTTGCAAGCTTTACTGGGGGTGTGGGATGCTTCATCTTTTGGGGGGGCCTCTTCCTCTCACTTGGAGTCCTAATTTTCTTTGGGCAGTCTCTTTTCTCTCTCTTTTGGGGGAATTTTATGTACATGGGTACCTCATCAGGCTTGACTTGTCGGGACCCATTTTTGCATCCACCTAAGCTTTGCTTATGGGGGGGTGTTAGTGTAGTTTTTTATTTATCCTACTTTGCTAGGTTTTTCCTACACTTTTAATAATCTCGCTTAGGTTAATAAAGCATGTCTTATTAGGTGAATGGTTGTGAGGTGTCACCTTCCTACATGTGAGCATCAATTAGCTATCTTGGGAAGATACTTTGCTATCTTTAGTCCGATAGATGGTTGCTCCTTATTGGTTGGTGTTACCACCTCCTCCCTCTTCCTAGCCTATATAAGTATGCTACCTGGCTTGTATTTGTATCTCTTATTTTTGCATCTTCCTAATGCTATTTTGCTTCCAGCATTTGCATTACTCTCTTCGAGACTAACTCTATGATGCTATTTTGATTTTGTATCATTTGCATTCATAGTTTAGATATTTACTCTTTGCACTAGTTTTCTGGGTTATTAATCTTTTCATATTCTAACAATTTACACTAGAATGTGGGGAGTATGGTGCCCGATGTGCTTATGACAAAATCAAGGTACAAATATTGCCAGACACAGGGAATATAAATGCACCCCAAGTGCCACAATAATCCAATAGACTCTAGAAATAACTTAAAAACCTCTCCTCAAGGGTATGTCTAGATTCAATCTCCACCCTCACCTCCTGATACCACATGTCACTAAGCAAGGCCTCTAAGATACAACATTAAAAATCCACTCCTAATGACAAAAATGACATCTCATGTCGCCCTCTACTCAAGGCATTCAAGATGACATTTTCTTTCCCTTTGATGTAGTAAACATCAAAATCATATTCACATAGGAAATCCATCTAGCGATGCTATCATGCATTCAGGTTTAGCCGAGTAAAGATATACTATAAGATATGATGATTGCTATGCAATTCAAACCTATGTCCTAAAAGGAAATGTCTCTAGTGCATAAGCACAAGCATGGCTACTGCAAGTTCCAAATCATGAGGGGTATTTAAGCTCATGTTCCTTGAGTTTTCTAGACTCATATGCAATCACACAACCATCCTGCATCAACACTGCATCCACACCCTCCAATGAAACATTTGTGCACACCATAAAATTGCCCATAGAATTAGGCACCGCAAGGACTGGTGCACTGGTCAATTTCTCCTTTAGAGCCTCAAATACTAACTCATACTTGCCTAACAAAATGTACTTCTTCCCTTTCCTTTGTAGAGAAGTGATAGGGTGAGTCACTTGTGAGAAGTCCTTCACAAATAAATGGTAGTAGCCTACCAATCCCATTAAGCTACAAACCTAAGAAATATTAGTGGATGCCAACCAATCCATGAGCTCAAATTTTCTCTAGGTTCACTGCAATTCCATCACTTATGATGCTATGCCCCAAATACTTCACCTCAGGTGGGAAGAATCCATATTTACCCACATTTCCATAAAATTGATGGTCCTGTAAGCATTATAGTACTTGGTGTAAATGGACCTCATGCTCCTTGATAGACTTTGAATAAATGAATATGTCATCCAAGATAACAAGGACATACTGATTGAGGCACTACACTTAATAAGCCTTCCTTGTCACCTCTATCCTTGATTCTCTTGAAAAACCTTCAAGCAATCATCCTTCTCTTCACATAAATCTTAAGCCTTCTACTTGAATTTGTTTATCAACCTCAACAACTTTATTCCCTCTTACTGGAAACACACATAGATTCCTTTTTTTGTTCTCTTCTTTTCATATCTCATTCATGCTCTTGTCACCCACTTTATGTACTCATTCTCACACTCTCTAAAGTTTGGCTCTGCACCTCCTTAAATAGGTAATTCTAGTCCTTTTCCATTTTCATGATCATTGTAGATCTTAGAATTTATGATATGATCAAATAGGATCATTTCATTTGTCCATCTTCCTTTTTTTCTAGAAACTTCTCATCAAATTTTTTCATTAGGTATGATACCTAATCCTTTCCTTGAACTAAATGATCCAAATCATCAATCTTATCTTCAAAACACTTTCCATATCCCAAGAAATCAATTGAGTTGGATGGAATATACAATTTCTCATACACATTCAAAATCCTATCACGTGATCATAACTAAGGACTAAAACATGGTCATCATTCAATTGCTCAATCGTTGTAGAACTTCAAGCTCAATATCAACTTGTTTTCTTGGTCAATATTGATGCTTGGTCAACACTAAATTTTCTTGGAACTTATTGTGTCTAGGTTGACACTAGCATCAATTGTCATGAAATTCAAAGTTCCTTGATCTTTTACTCTATTTCTTGATCAAGCTTTACATAAGTGATCTATCTTTATGTGCACTATCAAGTCTTGAGCATGAACATGATATAAAAAATCATCTCATTTTGTCAAAGTCTAACTAATTAAATGTCCATTGTAACTTCCTTTACATAACTCAACCTTTCCTCTATATACTTTTGTTATGAACAACTTCTCAAATTCTCTTCATCAATCAAATAGATATGACATCTAGATCAAAAGCAACATGTCTCATTAGTAGATTTGAAATCAATGACAATATAGTAATTGTAGTTTCCAACAATGATATGGTACTATACTAGATTAGGATAAGGATTGACATCAATGAAAACATAACAACTAATATGAGTCTTTTACATACAATAATAGAATTCTTAGTTACAACATAATTTGGGGCTACAAATCACCCCCTTTGGGATTAATAGAAACACATAAACATAATAGTTTACATTACAAAACATTACACGCAAGATAATAAAATATATGCATTGACAATAATATAACTTTTTAGGTCTATGACTTTATTCTTGTTCATTTAGTCTGTATCTTTAGCAACTTCATCTTGACATTTTCTCAATTTCTCAATTTCTCCCACTTAAGGTGTGCTTCTCTATTCAAAAAAAAATTCATCATTCTCCCTTTTTTATTCTCTCCCCCTAACTAGCTTATTACATCTTATCTCATTCTCTCATCTTTTCCTTTTAGTCATCTTCTCCCCCTTTGAAAACAATTCCAAAGGTAAGTGTATGTCCCAATGTGAAACTTATAGAACCTTATAGTAATGCCTTTTACCTTACATGCACTATTTACAATAGTTTCATTACAATCACTTACACATCTTTAGGAAACATCCGAAAAGAGTAAACTTGTGCATCAAATCCACAACAATATATGTTATAATCCATGAATTGATACAACATGCACCTTCATTTAGTGAATCTTGGATAGGGGAAGCACCCCTAGTTTACCTCTTAGATACTCAAAATAATCCTTAGGAAATGGCTCAATAAATATGTTTGCAATTTTTTCTTTAGATTTCACATATTTAAGCCTCACTTTCTTCTCTTGTACTTGCTCTCTCAAGTAGTGATACTTGATAGATATATGCTTGGTTATTTCATGCATCATTAGATTCTTTGACATATTTATTGTACTAGTGTTATCACAATAAAAAGTAATGGGAATGGTTACCTCATCTTGCATTCCTTCAAATAGTTTCTTAATCCAAACAATACTAGAACAATTATTTACACCAACAACATACTAAGCTTTAGTAGTATATTGTGAAATGTAGTTCTATTTCTCACTTAACCATGTTATCAATCTTTCTCCTAAGAAGAAAACTCCACTACTTGTGTTTTTTCTATCATCCACATTACCAGCTCAATTTGCATTAATGTGGAATTTAAGAGTAAATTCACCATCTTATTCATACCACAATAAAAAATCTTTAGTTCCTTTTAGATATCTAAATAGCTTGATCTTTTTAGAAGGCAACTTTGTACACATTTTTGGGGTTCTTTTGTATTGAATTTTTTGTAGTAGCCTTATGCTCTGCAATTGTATTCCTATTTCCTACCATTAATGAAATTCTTGTTTTTGCCTCTTCTTGTCATTCATGATTTTTACATATCTTTTTCCTTGTTTTAAATGTTTCTTTCCGACTTCTTAGAGTTATATGTTGTGTTTAATCTGTTGACAATTTTTATATTGTGAAAATATCCTTCCTTTCAACATTTAATCAATTCCAAACCTACATGTGAATTCTTAAGAAATAGAAGAGAGTTGAGATCGGTGTAATTGGGTATCTCATTCATGTGTTGTGCATATATAGGTAGAGATTGTAACCACATTTCAATATAGTGCATTACCTTTCCCTTTCAACATTTTAGTTTTTAGCATCTCCTTCTCATTTTTCCTCAAAAGTGCTATTTTAGGTGCATCCTGATTGTAAGCAAATTGACCTTCTCTAGAGATTCAACCTTAGAGCACAATTCTTACACTTGGAGGTTGATTCCATGTTACATGAGGTCATTTGAGGGTCATACCTCAAGCAAGGGTACATACATTTATGTCAATGATACCCACAAAATGATCCACTAAACAAAAGTACCATGTTAAGGATTTTGACTTTTTTAGGAGTTTGTTACATACATATAGTGTCTTGGTCCTTGTTAGAGGACTAGGCCTTGTTAAAATCCTCAAATATTTTAGGAGTTGTTTCAACCCTATTAAGATTTGGTATATACAATTACAATGTATGCAAGATGAGCCCATTACACAAACATGGAGTTATACAATACAATTTATTTATACAAAAGAGATAGATACAAAAACCTCTTACTGTTGATATCTTCAATATTCGATCTTACTTTTTCTGCACCTTTCATACCTCTAATAATATATTAGAATTTTCATTATATAGTTTTCATATTACTTCACATATCATATATAACTTACACACTTCTTTGCGTTATATGATCTTTCCTTTATACCTTTACATTTTACAAAACTTTCCTAGTCAGCCTTTAAGCTTCCAAACACTTGAAAAATACAAGATTAGCTCTTTCCCTCTTAGGATTAACATCAAGGATGTCATCCCTAATTAGTTAAATTATTATTTTGTATACAAAATATTTCTTTAACTTGTAATTATCCAATTATTGATATGCTTTGTTCTACTATGGTACTGCCTTTATTGGTGTTTATTCCATAACTCCTTTCATATTGTACATATAGACTTGCACAATTAGTTATGTCATCCTGACATACTTTACTACTTTTCCTTAACCATGTACATGCCAATTATTACTCTGTCATCCATACAGATCAAAATTATTTCTACTATATCGGATAATTGTCTGACACTTAGACAATTTTCCATGTCTAACTGGATAAAATTTATCTGTACATAATGCCTTCTTCATACAAGATAAAAGTTTCCATAAATGACAAATCTAACTTTTCATTCTTATCCATATTGACAATAATCTCCCTCTTTGGCATTGATGACAACATATGTGAAAGTTGGCTAAGTCCCAAAATGTTGATAAAAAACATTCTTCAAAATTGGCCTTTACAAGATATTTAAAATTCAAAATTTATGTATCATTAAATTTATAACCATCTTTCCTTATCACTCTTAATAAAATATACTTCACATATATATTACTTCCCCTTAGTACATACATCATATACAATACATAATTTTCCTTATACTTCTCCCTCACATTATACTCTACAATTTTCCTTGTACTTCTCCACCTTTGACATCAACAACAAAGGTTTCAAAATCTATATACATGTTAAAATTTTAGTTCTTTACCTCTATAGTAAGTTGATAGCCAAGAAATCCAATCTACAAAACTTACCTTTAGAATCTTTAAGTTCTTCTCCCATGTGTCTTTGACTCCTTTAGATATGCTTAGAAGGGAACAAAGACCATAATATGCAATCTCAAGTGCATAAAAGTTTGAGTATACAAAATTATCAAAGAAAGTCTTAGCTTTCAAATATTTCACCACTTTTTTTTCAAGTATAATTATCTTTAGAGATATATTTTATCTTAAGAATGAGAACCCCTTTGCAATTCTTTCATTGTTCAACTCTATGAGACTTATCTCATCATAAGTCTTTTTTATTTGTCCTTCAATGTCTTCAATTTAGATGCTTGATTTTAGAAGTTGATACGCTAGTGCCTTGAATTCATCATGGTTCCAATGTAACTCATCACTGCTATCCTTTGTAAATCTGAATGACATAACACATTTTGCATATAGTGCTTTTCCTTCAAGCTCACATATTCTTAGCTCCTTGATACAAGCATCAAGAGCTGCAAGATCATTTTTTATGTTATAACATACTCTATCAAACATTTGAGCATCATGCTTATCTTGGACATGAACTAGTGCTACATCTAACATGTTGGTGAATTCAACATCAAATGCTTGAATTAGTGACTTAGCTTTATCCTCTAGGTTAGAATCTATCATCTTCATTGTAAGTGTACTTTGTAACTTTTTAGTTACATCCATGAGAGTTTAATGAAAAATCTTTACCTCTCTATTCTTGATGATTATCTTATTCAAGGATGATATCAACTCTGTTTGATCATATCATATGACCTTGTTAGAGTTGCAAGGGTAAGAGATGTGCTTGGTGCACTTGTCTTCTTATCCTCTTCCTTCTTCTTCTTCTTTTCTTCCTCTTTTTTTTTTTTCTTCTCTTCATCTTCTTTTATTTTCTATTCCTCTACCTCTTCCTTCTATTTCTCATTTTCCTCCTCCTTCTTTTTCTCTTCTTCTTCCTTCTTCTTCTCATCTTCCTCCTCCTCCTCCTCATCCTTATCTTCTTTGTCCTTCTTTTTCCTTCTCTTCTTATTTCTTTTTCTATTCCTCTTCTTCTTTCTTCTTTTTTTCATTCTCTAATTTCTTCTTCCTTTCTTCTTCCTTCTTCCTTTTCTTCTCTTTCTTCTTTCTTTTATCTTCTTCTTCATCTACTTCTTCTTCAGAACTATAATAGCTGGTGATATTTCCAACAATGTGTTGGCCTGGTTTTTTACATGTTAAAAACTCTACAAATTTGTAGTAAAAACCTAGTTGAAATAAGGGATCGTGTATCTTTTTATTGATTATGCCCTAGAAAAATCCCTAATTTTTGGTGCCCTATTGTCTTTTGTTTCAATAGTTCTTAAAAGTTGGTTCACATTATTCATATTTTGAAAAATTTGCGTTGGAAGATTTTATAAAGCCTTAAAAGCCTTTGAAATTTTTTTATTATATAGTTTCACACAACCTTTTTGAATGTTTTCATGAAAATCTATTTTACCCTAGCACATGATTCCTTTCCAACCTTAGGTTTTCCTTGGGTTAGCTCAACCATTATTTTTTTGAAGTTCTTAACCTTTGGTGAATTTGATTTCATGATTTTTGATCAAGTGAAGATCAACGATCATCATTTTCTTACATTTTGAAGACGTGCAATGTTTAACTAAAGAGGGAATACAATATTTTGACATCTGTCCTTGCGGGCCCCCTTTCATTTTAGTCTTAAAATACTATAAGATCATGCATGTTCCTAGCCACTGATTATATAAAGATCAATTTTTGTCACATTTCCACATTTTTCAAGTGTCCGATATTTAATTAAAGTGGGGAAGAGACAAGCTGCTATGCGGAGATGGTGGCTTTGTATCTTGTTTTGGGCAAAAAAAAGAAATATGCCAGAAAAAGATCCAAATGACATGTTTTATTGGGTGAAAATGTTATTTATAGCAAATTATCATTGCATAATTTTTTTAGTTCATTGCATTATCAAGTACCGAGAAATAAATATTTTAGAGTGCAACAAGATCATAGTTCAAATTGCATTTTTCCAAAGCTGTGATTTGTTGCAGACAAAATTTTCAATGAAGCAAGTTTGTTTAGTTGAGTACTGAAAACCTTTGGTTATCTAAGAAATTGTAGTTTTAATTGTGATAATATAAATAAAATGCCTCCACAAAGGGATTTCTTGATAAAGGTAGATTACCACCAAAGAAGTTACATGGTGATTTTTTGAAACAATTTCCTTTCTCTACTAATGAGGCTGATAAAGGTAGAGAGATAGTCCCAAATAACCCTAGGTTACTGGTTAGTGAGGGTTTTTATGACAAGACCAATTGGTTAAGAGATGCCTAAATATCCATTGGGGGTTTAAAGCAATTTCAAAAATGGTTTTCTAAGAGAAAACATGATACTCCTCTAAGAAATGTGTGGGAATTTGACATTGACAAGCTAAATGTTTTTGACATTTTCTTCGATGATGATTTATTAATAACATTAGCAAAAATATATGACCCAGTGTCAAGGATGGTCAAGATTCATGTTGGAGACAATCTTTTTAAGGTTACAACAAAGGTGATTATGGAAGTTTTTAGCTTAAACCCTAACTATGCAATGTATGAGAAGATCTATCTAGATGATTTAAAAGCTAGGTATGATTCTTAGAGAGTGTACCTAAGGAGAGGGCCACTGCAAAGAAACTTTGTAAAGATAGGTCAGTTGCCATTGGTGACAACAAATACCTGAGAGCCACTGTTAAGAAAATATTTCTATCCTAGGGCACAATCACTGTACTTTTCCCTCTATAGACTCTTTGGGATAATTGAGAAAGATCACATCTAAGGGTCCATAGTTTTCATCATTTCTCAAAAATTACAATATGGTATGAGCTCTGTAATGGATTAATAGGCATAGATAAAGCTAAAGTTGTAAAACCCTTCTGTTGGTATTCCATGTTGTTGTACATATATTTGTACAAAGGTGTTTCTATATTCTCCATGGAGATAAAATTGGAGTTAGATAAGGATGGAGAAAAGCTATCTATTTAGTTGTAGAATGCATATATGACTTGGGAAGTCATTGATGCCAACTTTGTGAGATTTGACAGATACTTTGCTTCCAAGTTGAGGTTTTTTTTAATTGGAGATAATCCTAAGATACCTCAATCATTGCTAGAATTTATTAGGCCCAAAGATCATGCCAAGGGATTGAAGGTAAGACACAACTAAGGGAATATCATCCCATAATCAATCTCAACTATATTCACGGTGTATGGTTTCCAAGGGAAACCTCATGTATTGCCATATCAAGTGTCATTGAAAGTGGGGTTTGCAAAATTCTTGTGGAAAGTAGGAGGATTAGAAGAAAAAGAACTAATGGGAAGATCCAAAGGTACATTCTTTGCTAAGTTTATTGTAGTCTATAATTATGTTTTTACTAAGGGAGGTTGGAGGTAGTTAATAAAAGTTTTGGTAAAATACCAGACAACCCAATCCCATTCTCATTTTATTGACTTGAAGGTTTCTATGATATTTTCATGGATATGACTAAAGGTAAATCTTATAAACATTTTTCTTACTTTTTTGAAGATATAATTAGGAAAAAATCTTCATTACAAGAGTAGGAGGTTAAGAAAGAGAAATGGAAAGTCTATAGTAGGGTTCTTGAATTCATTAGTGCCTTAGAACCAAAATATGATCCCCTAGCTGATGTAAAATATTCGAGTAATAAAATTAGTATGCTTACGAGTAATTTTGTTGGGTTTATAAAAACCCTAAATGAGAAGAAAGCAATTTTGGTCCAAGCCTATCCAAATTAGGCTATTGAGATTGAGAAGTGGATAGAAAGTAAATCTATCATAAATCTAGGCCAGTACATACTATAGAAAAGGGGTAGGTATGTTGTGGCAAGAAGTGTACAACCTGTGCCTCTATACAAGAGACAATTTTTAGAAAGTCCTCTTGCAACACCTACTATTAAAAGTAGAAGTTAGAACATGGATTCTCATCTAGGGTTGAGGAATATTACCCTTCACAAACCCCCATACATATAGATGATGAAGAATACTTGAGGGAGCAACTAAAATAGATGGGTGGCCAAGGGAATATTGTCATCACTATAGCTGTGGTAGAAGGATGAGAACCTGTAGAGTCCCCTATGCCATCACTAGATCTCATTATAGAGGATTTGAAAAGAAGAAGAAATTGATCCTATGGTGGAACAAGCATCCAAGAAGTTCTTGGATGATGAAATATTTGTTAAGTCAAGAGAATTTATCCAAATTTTGTGGAGGAACAATATAGACAATTTTGAGGAAAGATGTAAGAAGATCAAAATAGAGCAACATGATAGACATGACTCTAACATTGAAGAAGAGATCAAGGCCAACCTAATGGAAGATTTTGGATAGATAAACCCTAAGTGGGGAAGGAAATTATTAAAGGATTCATGAATCATGATATTACCTAAATGGAACATTGCTAATGCAATGGTTTTCAATGCAATCAGAAAGGAAAATTAGACCTAGCATAAAACTGAGGACAAGGTTTTGTAAGCCCATAAAGAGGTCAAATACAATGAAAACCATAAAGAACTGGTCATGTGGCCCATTCAAAATAGAGACAAGGCCAAAAATCATGAAGTCTTAGATTCTGAGCATACAGCTAGTCTCATGGTCTATAGAGTTGAAGAGGTAGATAGTGAAAAGGTGGCCTTAATAAACAAAGAAGTGGCTTACTTTGGTGTAGTTGTAGCAACCAAAGATTAAAAAATAAATTATTTTAACTAAATGAAAAATTTGAAAAGGTTTTGGAAGCTTATGAAGAAAGGGCTAGACAAATCTACTAGTTGGAGAATAAAGTTGTATGGTATGAAAAATAATTTGGAAAGAGAAAAGTAGGCAGACAGTTAAGCCAACTCATAATTTTTGCTCCTCCTCCCCCTATTCCACCTTTCAACACATTGATAATTATTTAAATTCCTAGCACACCTCAACAAACATATGTTTACACAGTTGAAGAGCTTGAGGAAGAAAAGACCAAGATATGGTCACTACATGTTGAATTGGGCATTCAATAGGAGGATAGAATCAAAGATACAATTTTTTATTTGGTAGACAGGGTGTGTTAACCCCTATTTTAATTGGGATTATCAAGGTTATTAGAGATATGGAATGAATTAATAAATAATAAAGAAACCTTGAGACCTATTTTCAATTAATGAATTAGCAGGGATAATGCCATCACAACCCTTTGTTATTCTATCATTGATTTTTCTAATGAACAGATTGAAAAAAGTTTTGATCAATCCAATGATCTCCAAGAGTTTGATCACAAGAAGGACATGCTTAAAAAAGAATAAATATTTTTTTTATAAAATATATTGGTAAAATTTTTTACCTCTTTCCACATGCACTCAGAGGCATATGTAAAATAAGAGAGAAAGAAGAGTGGGAAAATGAGTTGAAGGAACCTATGAGCGTTAGGTTAAATGAGGTAGTAAATAAAGAAAATTACATCTAGTTTTCTAGGAATACTGAAGAAATTATATAGGTACATATATATTTTGACTCTTTCAAATAAGACTTCCCTAAGATAAAAAGGATGGGAAACGATATCCTAAAAAGAGAGCAAGAAATATTAAGTTTCAACTGGCTTGATGATGCACTTTTTGACAAGTGGATAGTTGACTATTCACTAGCAACGTAGTTGTTGCAAATAGCAAGTGAAAAATAAAATGTGGACAAATCAATTTCCATAGAAAATGTGTAGTTAGTTGATGTGGTAGTTCAAAAAAAAGAAATGGAAAAGAAGCAAAAAAATGCCATAATGCACATGACCACTCAAACTAATGATTTGGTAGCAGAGAAGTCAATTGTTATAAACATCTAGATATCAAAGCATGATACATCATGTGCAATCCAAGTGGTCCCATGGCTTGGAGAACAATAGATGACACAATATCAGTCATTAGATGCAATGAATTTAAAAGAAGTTGTTACAATAGAATTGGCCCCACCACAAGAAAATTAGTGAGAAAGCCATTCTATTATAAAAAGGCAAACAAACATCAACTTTTGTCTTTTCCCAAGCATCTTTTTAAGAATGAAAGTTTTGTCTCATGTAAAGCTTTTTGTTTAAAGGAAAAAAGTCCTTTTCCCTCTATGCTTGAAGCTTGTTACAACTCACACTATATAAGTGAGTTGCCAAAGCTAGAGAAAGGTTTGAGTTTTATTCTTTATATAAGCCTTTGTAATCTTTAAGTTGGTCTGTGCATACTATAAATCAATTCCAAAATTGAATACAAAGTTACAATTGCTGGTCAATTGTATTATCCTAATAGAGCTAATCACTAAATTCTATACACTTCAAAGAAAATGAATACAAATATTGAGATTTAATTTCTATCCACATTTTGTCTCTTTTCTTATCTCTATCTTATTTTCTAAAACTAATTGGATAGAAAAGTTTATTGAGTTTTGGTTGTAATCCAATACGAGTTATATCTTATGTTTCTTTTGCTGATGATCTAATGGGTCATGTAAATAGTTAGTGAAAATTGAGATAACATTATGCTTTAGGTGAAGATATGATACGTATAAGATCTAGAAATGAATATAGATAAATCTTTACACAAAGCGTATAGATAAGATCCAATAGTAGGTGTTTTGTCTCTATGAGTTTAGCTCAATGGATAAAACATTGACCATCCTTGTGAATTAATTTGAATGGGAATGTTTTGCATAATGCATAATACTATAATTAATCAATCTTTTATATTTCTATTAACTAAGTATGAAAATGTCATCCTGTACTTGATTCATGGTGTCTAAGATTTGGTAAAATAATTGGTTGTCATATCTCAAAATCATTGATTTAGAAGAAATAAGGCTTAGTAATCTATTGTCATTGGAATTCATGTTACAAATCTTGATTTGAAGAATAGATGATTTGAAGAATAGATTAAGTAGAATTCTTGAGGTACACCTACCTAAATCTTACATAATTCAAAGTGGAGAAGACTTCAATGTCTTATTAGTTGGCCATTTTTGATTTATAGAGTTCCTATAATGGTTTCTAGCTAATTCTTAGGTTTTCTCATATCATAAAAGTTACTTGAAATCACTATTAATCAGGAGCTAACACAATGATGGTTCCATGATCCTTAAAAGGATCTTCAGTTGTATCAATAGTGACCTTAGTTCCACCTATTTGCATAGTATTTGTCCCAATTATTATTTGGGGTGCTATTATTGATGCTTTATTTAGGTCTCTCATCATTTGCATAATTTCTTTTTCAGTTTCTTCATTAACCTTCTCATAATTTTCTCCCATTATCAATATAGCCCTTTTCTTATTTCTAATATAAGGTTCTAGATTCTTCATGAAACTTTTCATATGCTCTTCATTGTCAATTTGGCATAATTTCCTTATTTGATTTTGTTTGATGTTCTTATCCTCATCTTCCACTCTCTTTCTTCTATTTTGTAGCCTCTCATAGAGGTTATTTTGGTTTCATTATTAACATCCTCACATTTCTTATTAGATAGAATGATATGACTAATAATCACATTTTCTAGCTCTACTATGTCAATCCCTCTATATAAATGATAAAACTTATTTAATTGAACAAAGTTTTCTTCATTAATGATGGTGTTGTTTATCCTTTCAATTTTAGGCCTCCAGACCTTCCTCCCTAATCGCACAATGTCTAGTTTTTTATATGTTGTCTTCCAAGGCTCTATCTAACCTTGCATCCTCCTATTAGGTAGGTTAGGCATTATCTCCTTCTACCTCTTTCCAAGTCATGTTTCCATTTATTTAATTCTCTTCTTTTTAGGGGTATCAAGTGATTCTTGCTTCACCTTTGCAAGTTTGACTAATTTTCTTTTCATCTCTATGATTTCAATTTCATTTTCTTCAGATTCCTTTATATAGGAATAATAGGCATGATGGGCACCTGCTATTGTGAAACTACTACATAGGGGGAAATAGGTGTTGTTGTAGTAAGTGCAACCATTATTATTCTATCAGATGGTCTTGCAGATGCCAACAATAGTATATACATCATCTCTTGTTAACTAACTTGCCTCATGCCAGTGATAGTTTTCCTCACTATACTGGCTTCCTCAAGTGACATTCCAACTTGCTCCATAGTCTTCTTCATAACTACCTCTACTTTCTTCTTAGCTAAATTCTCCAATTGGGATTGACTACATGATTGCATAAGCTTATTATATGTTCCCAATCTATCAAATTCCTCATGTTTATCTAGTTCAAGGATAGCTTGGGCATATCCTTATATTTCCTCTTCAATGATCTCATATCCCAAGGTTTCAATATACAATATCATAGGCTCTACAACCTCAATATATGTAAAATTAATGTCCATAAAAAAATGTCTTCTGTGTACTTCTTTTTCATGGAGGGTGGAATTTTGAATCCTTCCCTCATCTCTGTTTGATATGTCTTCACAATCAAATTTGCAGTGTCATTTACCTTCTCAATAAGACATTTGCTACATACATCAGAGATTTTCTCCATTATACTCCTATCACTAGTCATTATAATTAATATTTGCATGAATGGAAATCTTTTGATCAGGTGGAAAAACATGTGAATGATCAAGGATTGGAATTTGAACTGACTTTTTTTTACCTTCTTGATCTTCTCCAAGTTTTCTATTAATTGAGCTTTTAGAATTTCACACAAATTTACCTTTTCTATGTCAACATAGATCTTATAAGTTGCTTGTATAAAGCCATATTACATACCATCTACTCTTTAACTGTAGAATATCTTGGCTATTATGATTCTACTCAAGAACATGACATCTTCTTGTTTAACCTTGCTTATTACTATCCCTCTGCCATTATACAAAAAGTTAGTTTTGTCAAGTACTAATTTCCTGACATTCTTCTCATTGACTGGAATACTACCTTCATTACATAATCTTGTGAGCTCATGAATCAAGTTAGATGAGATGTCAACCACATTATCTCCTAACCAAATCTTGCCATCATAAATTCTACTTAACATCACTTTTGTCAACTCTTCATTGTCAAACTCATTACAAAACAAAAATTCAACTAGGTCATTTTCTTTCAGATTTTCATAACCTTTCTGATAACTTGTATCTTGATTATAGATCTTGACAAATTATTCTGAGACATGTTCCTCTCCCACTATCACAAATTTACTTCTCAGACAACTACCCACATCTTCTAAATGAATAATATTCTCAAGCATTTTTGACAATGTAATGCTAGGGTCATCAATCATACACTTAAACAAGGTTTATCTTATTTTTAGGCTTGGCTTCATCTTCCACATTATGAACTAAAGACTTATCCATCTCAATTCTTGAATTCTTGACACAATTCATAGATAAAATTCTTTATTAAGATTAAAATTGTTGGACTAACTGCCAACATTCCCCTTCAGGATTCATGACATGGCTTAACTGCATCCTATGTTCTATAAGTTTAGTGGGAGCATCAAGCATTGACATGTCAAGCTTTTGGTGTAACGACAACTCTAGCTTGTAACAAGTGGTATCAAAGCTTGGTCATAGGTTCAAATCTCCTCAAGTAATCTTGAGGGGAGAATTATTGGACTAACTATCACCCTTCCCCTTTAGGATTTGTGATATGGACTAACCACCTCCTAAGTTCTATAAGTCTAGTGGTTGTATTGGGCATTGACAGGTCGATATTTTGGTGCAATAACAACTCTAGCTGGTAACATAAAATACCTCATTTTAATGCATAGCTTGGGCTATCTATTCTTCACACTTGAAAACTCTTCAAATCTCATTCAATTATACTATCAAATCACTTTTCATTGATCCTTAACTCTTCACAAATTAGAATGACACTCATAATATTTCTCACATAGCTTATATCTTTTCAAAATGATCTTTGCATCAATTGCACAACTACTCAATCCACAAAACACTATCTCTATTAGCTAGTGAACTTGTTTTATTAATACATTTTCATGTGATCTCTAAATGATATGTGCTCTTAACCAAAGATTCCTCTTAACTTGTTCTACCACATACTAACTTTGTAGCTCTTACCTCAATCTCTAACCTTAGTTTTCTCTTTATGAAATTTGATCCTTAATAAGTAGGTGCTTAATTCAAATAGGATGAATCAAATATAATAGCTAACTCAGGTGCATAAAAATATTATTCTTCTAATACTAGATGTGAACTTGACTGATATTTTTCTTTGACAAATACTTTTTTGAATTCTTCAACATGTTCTTTCAATTCATCTTTCTGACTATTGTTGCTGCTATCATTCCTTTTGGCATTTCTTTTATTTTTTCTTCTAAAATTTGGATTCTTATTGATGTTCCTCATGTCCATTTTGCAAAATCTTTCAATGTGACCAAAGTTTTTACATAATTGACATACATGTGTACTTTTATCTAATTAGGTCCATTCTGATTAACAGGTGCTCTAAAATTCATAGCAATAGGTCTAGAGTTGTTATAGTCAAAGCCTAAAATGTTACTCCTTGTTACATTTGATCTTTCTCCTTTATTATATCTATGTGAGGATCTCCTTCTTTCATTATTTGTAGGGTTAGTATCCCTAAACATTCTACTATTACTATTATTACTATCAAATTTAGGTTTCTTATAATCAACTGCTTTATGACCAAAATCATGATAATTATAAAATAAATAAATTAGTGATAGGTTTGAATGACTTACCTATACAATCTCTCTTAAAATGACCAACTTCATTACATAGGAAAAATCTACCTTTGAATTCATATCTTATCTCTTTAGATGGTTCAAGTTGCTCTATTTTATTAGGTTCATCACATTTCTCAGGTTGATTTGCATCTTTAACTTATTTAGGTGCATCTTTATATTGACTTAGTTTAGACTCATTTTGATCATTCTTCTTAGGTTTAGGGGTTTCAACATTTGGATCTAGTTACTTTATTGTTTTAGATTTCTTTGCTGATTTTTCTCTGATGAAATATCCAAGACCAGTCTTAACATAGAAAGGTCTTTGATAATATAGTTTCTCATCAATTTTCTCACTACTAGAAGATAAATTTTCTAACTATTTCTTATCTTGGGTTAATTTTCCTTTCACAATAGTATTGTACTTCTCAAGTTCTACATGATCTATTTTGATGAAATCAAGTTCAAATGTCACTTTTTAGAGATGGGATCTTAGATCTACATTTTCAAATTCTAGATCATACTCTACCTTGCTATCATCTTTCTTTAGACTTACCTTTAGTTCAACAATCTTTAATTCATGCTTCAGAATCTCATTTTCTTTCTTTAAGATTGCTACCTCATCACTATCTTTTGTCTGCTCTCTAGGTTCCTATATAGATTTGACATGATTAATCTTATCTTTCAATTTCCCAATGTAGTCTTTTGCACCTTCATACCTTTCTTTTAGGCTATCTCTTTCTTCAGTAAGAAGATCAATTTTCTCAAGGGCTTCTTCAAGATTCGTTTGTAACTATTTCATATTCATATGGATCTTACACAAGTTATTAAGCCTCTTTAGAGTAACTGAGCTCTAATACCAATTGTTAGAAATAGGTAATATTGGGTTGGGGGGGGTCAATCAGTATTCTACAAATTTTTTTCCACAACTAAATATTGTTAATTATTTTATATAACATACATATGAAAGCAAACAAATAATTTTTAATAGTAATAACAACCATACACAAAGAGAACTCATTAAACCATATTTTGTTAACTAGGAGAACCCTAACCAAGGGAAAACCTTGGTGGGGATGGTACTCAAAAAATGATCCACTAAACAAAAGTATCTTGTTAAGGGCATTGACCCTATTAGGAGTCTATTACATACACATAGTGTCTTAGTCCTTGTTAGAGGACTGGGCTCTATTGAAAGCATCAAACCTATTAGAAGTTGTTTCAACTCTATTAGGAGTTGTATACAAGATGAGCCCCCTACCCAAACATGCAATTCTATAATATAGTTCCTTTATACAAAAGAGATAGATACAAAAACCTCTTACTGCTGATAGCTTCAATATCTGATCTTAAATTCACTACACTTCACATAGCTCTAATCATACATCAAAATTCTCATCATATAGTTCACATATTAACTTACACACTTCTTTACATAATATGATCTTTCCTTTATATCTTTACATTTTACAAAACTTTCTCAGTTGACCTTCAAGATTCCACACAATTGGCAAAATACGAGATTAACTCTTTCCTTCTATCTAGTATTTTGTCCCTAATTAGTTAAATAATTATTTTGTATACTAAATAATTCTATAATTTGTAATTACCTAATTAGTGATATGTTATAACCTTCTTTGTTACTGCAATTATTGGTGTTTATTTCATAACCCCTTCTATACTATCTATACAAACTTGTGCACTTAGTTACATCATCCTAACATACTGAACTACCTATCCTTAACTGTGCACATGCCAATTATTACTTTTTCATCCATACACATCAAAAATATTTCTGCTATACTAGATAATTTTTTGACATTTAGATAAATTTCCATCTCTAACTAGATAAACTTTATCTATACATAATGCCTTCTTGATATAGGATATATGTTGCCATAAATGAAAACTCTAATTTGTCCTACTTATCCATATTTATAACACAACCTTGATTAAATAATTTCAAATCTAATACAATGGTTAGAAGTAGATTGATTTGATAAATAAAACTCATTTTACAAATAAAAATCACCATTAAGTCCAACAGTTGACTCATTGATTAGCCTCCATTAACATCTCCATCACTAATTTGCTTGGCAATCCTTCAAGCAATCACTCTTCACCTTAACAATTCATTATTCAACCTTCTACTCAAGTTGGCCAAATTAATAGAATCAATAACTCCTTGAACCTTATTAAGGTATTCACTAGCTCTACTAACCTCTTGTAAGTTTAGCCCTTGTACCTCTCTAAATAGGTAGCTCTAATATTTTACTACTTAAATATTGTTGGTAAACAGATTTTTTCTTCTTTTTTTCCTCTTTTTATTTTCCCAAACTTATAACGAAGAACAAATTTACACAATAGTTGGGAAACCATTTCTAAGAATGTTTAGTTTCCCTCTAAATTAAGGTACAACTCCCTATGTGAATGATGTTCAAGGAATTATGTTTTATTCCTAAGACTAATGTGGGGTATGCTCTTAACCTTAGAGCAAAAGAGGCAAACCAAATTAAGCCTAACTAGAACTTAATTCAAGCAAGAATACTTCACAAAACTGAAATAGATTCATGCATCCAAATTTCTTATGAATTCATAAATCCACTCGCACAAAACTAAAATAAGCTGAAAATCAAATCTAAACTACAATTGATGAATTGGAAAAAGAGAAACTAACAACATCCTTTCATCAAATGAATTGTAACAATACTTATTACATTCATTCATGTTCTGTAAAATAGGGGAAATGAAACTCTGTTCTTCCTAAGTTCTTTGTAACATAGAAAGGAAATACTAATTGATCAGAATACCTACTAGAATGAAAAATGATTGAAGAAAAGTGTCATTCAATTGTCTCTGCAACAAATAGTACTTCACACCAAAATTTTGCTGACCTTTCATTAATCATTTAACTCCATACATATAGGGTTGAGAGATGACCGTTACAATAGGAATTTCAATCGGTTCATCTTCTGAATATGACAAATGGCAAGATGCCAATTTGTCAAATTACAAAAATTTACAAAATTTGCAAAATTTATATCAGGAAATGGAAAGGGAGTGTTAAATAAATCACTTAGATTTCTTTCCTTTTTCAAAATTTTCCCTATATGTTCTGGCAGCCACTATAATTGGGATCATTTCTTCGTGACTAGGCACATGTACATTGGTGAATCTTAAGAGCCACTTTGAATGCTCTCCAGCCAACTCCTTTACTGCATTCAACTGACTTGTCAAATCTTCAGATGCCACATGTACATATCCACCAAGTGTCTACAACTCTACCACTTTGTTTGGACCGCTTGAAGTCATCCTAGATAGATTACTCAAGTATGTGGAGAAGTTATTTTTCATTACTTCCACCCCAATGAGAGCCTTTCCTTGCCCACTATTTTGTGGATCAGTGTGTAATCCTCGCATGAGCTCAAATGCTCTGTCTTGGATCTTCTTCACTCTTTCCTTTTTTTCCTTGAGTCCTTCCTTTGCCTCTTGAATCATCTCCTGCTTGAATTGCATGTTTTGAAGCCATTCGAACAAAGGCTCAGTCCCCTTCTTCAAAATATTTGCTTCAACTACCTCTTTTTCCTTCATTTGGATGACCATATTTAGGAGAGAAATCATTCGTCACACCTTTCCCTTTTTGCAGCCAAAGTGTTGTGATTAGAAGTGATATTATCCTTCTCAAATTTTGACCGAAGGATAACATTTCCAATTTGATCAATTAGAATAGCTCCATTGATACTGGGTTTCTCAATCCATTCTTTTTCGATCTAGCCAAAATGTCTATCTTTTTGGAGCTGCAAGATGAAGGCTTGCACTTCTTCTGCAGTAGGGTTCTCAATAGTAGGTATGCCAGTAATGGTTGCAATGGAACAACTAGTTGCTTGATAAATCTTTTCAACTCTTCAATCTCAGCTTTCATTCTAATTTTTGACAATTTGAGGTTCTCCAATTGTTCTTCTATCACCTTGTTACTTGATCTCCATAGGCCCACTTTTGTATCATGCCTAGCTTCCCCGAGATCAATTTAATGTAGATTGAAGTCTTCTGGCATCATATCTTCAATTCTCCCTGCCCTATTTGGTTTTACTACCTCCATAGTTAAGTGCCCTATTTTTGGATCTTGTCCCAATATTGACAAGGTCTTCTGCTTTTTAGCTTTTACTATGGTAGATCCTGAGTGAACCACTTGAGATACAACATCCTTTGAAGGAAAAATTTCATCTTTTCTTTTCCTCTTCTTCTCCAAAGTCTCTTCAAGCCAAGACTTTGTACTAATCACTTTAGAGGCTATTCCAAGTGATTCAATGCTGAAAATTTTCTTCTTCACTGGAGTCATTTTTGCTATAGTTGGGAAAAAGGGGCTCTTTGGATCTCAAGAAAGAAGCCTAGATGGACCTGGAGCTTTCTTCTCTTCTTGAGTTTTCTTTGCAACTTCATCAGACTTAGTGGATTCACTACTACTAATTTTATAATCTCTGATCTCTACTATTTGAATAGGAGACCCAGCGGGCTTAAGAATAGGAGCACTTACAGATGGAGTAGGGCTATGATGAGGGGATAATACAAGGGCAACATGAGGAGATAGAGTTGGAGTGACATGTGGAGGTGAGACTGGAGCAGGAGATCCATCTTTCTGTCCTTCTGTTTCTTTTTCAGCTTGAGCTTGAGCTCCAATGACTAGTAGTGATCCACCTTGACATGTTGGGGCTATTGGAACATTCTTCTCTAGGGGTTGATCACCTCTACTTGCAGATTGAGCTGGGCCTTGAGCAGGTGCAGTAGTAGCACTGGGTGTGGCACTTTAAGATGAAGTGGGAGTAGCTGCAGCTGGAGAAGCTTGAGTAGTTTTGCTCTTGCTCTGGCTTTTCTTAGCTATCTACTCAACCCACTTCCTAGTCCTTTTGATAATTCTTGCTATCATGACATCAAATTTTTCTTCTATTTCAACATATGGTTCGGAACTAATGGGAGTATTCCTCAACTTAGTCAAATATGTATTACTGTACATATTTTGACCATCATCTTCCAATCCCTCCACATCTAAATTTATACCATATGTCTTTACTGATCAATTGTAAATCTGGCAAAGGCATGATCTTGAATCTCCAGTTCATTTTTGCAATCTACCCAATAATCCTCCATGGTTGTCACATGTTTGATTATGCTTCCAATTTGAAGCACATCTCTGGCATATCCATTAGGATCAAACAGGGGCCTTACTGCTTCATACTCTTCCAATTTATATTTACTCTCAAATGCTTTGAGTATATTCTTTGCATCTAACTTGGTTTCACAACTATATGCTCCAACTCTTATAGGGAATTCGTACGCTTTCTTCCTCAAGTTGGCACTCAACACGTTCAATTAAATTTCTTGCCTCACTATCTCCACGAGCATGATCATATCATATGGATACCTGGGCAGCTTCATTGGAAAACCATCAAATGAGCTGCAAGACACAAATAAGAAAATGATGAGAATTAAATGAAATAATTGCCAAATTGATCGATGGTTGCCATTGCTTCCAGACTGAATCTCCACTCTAGACACCCTTGGAGCTCCCTGCAAATCCTCATGGTGAATGCATCATTTACCTAGATGTATTCTGCATAACCAGTCTGTAATTGCAATCATGGATAAAACTCATAAATTTTTACATTATTAGGAAAATTCTCAATTCTAGGGAGTCCCAGCCATAATTGAAGAGAAGCCAACATGTAGATCAAGAAAGAGGACATATAAAATGAATTATAAAACTTGGCTACATTGAGAGCCCTAGAAAGATGCTCACTGACCTCATATGCCCAGTCAATATACTGTGTGTTTGAGCAAATAACTTGCACCAAAAAGAAGTACTGCTCTACAAAATTAAAAGCTTCTACCTCACCTTTTAGTCGATACAACAAAACCAAAATGTCAACAATTTCTGGTTTGAGGTCTGCATCGAAAAGAGTTTTAGGGACTTTACTCTTAGCTTCCCTTGGCCTTTGAAATCAAGACTGCATGATCCCCCTCCTCCAAACCATCTTCTTCAAAGAGTACTTAGACATGGCTCCATTCATCATTAAATCAAAGAACTCCTCCCATTCTGGAATTCACAAGCAATTCACTACTGCTTGATGATCAATTGAAATCAACACTGTTTGGTCAGGCAATAGAATCTGCTTTGTATCCGGGTTATAATGATTGATGCATTCCAAAATCAACTCTGGGGCTTGTACTGCTACAGAGAACCCAACTGCTTCCACTAATCCACTTCCCAAAAGTTTCTCCATTATGGGATGAACTAACTCTTCTCTTAATCTCCTTTGAAAATCTTGCATATCATAAAAACAAAGTGAAGTATCTATGATAGTCGACCATACTGACTTAACTCCACCCAATCCATCAAAACTCGCGAATCTTGTTGTCATTTTATTTGATGTATGATAGAAATAATTCAAAAAATTGTAGATGATACAAGAAGAAACTCTATAACTTTGAAAATTACTTGAAAGCACTATCCAGTACAACAGTATAACAGTAAAATGGTAGTTCAAAAAATTTGTTACTTCCCTCTTTATAAAATAACCCTAGATTTTCTTGTTGAATTTCATAAATCATGCCACATGAGCAAAATTAAGGGTAAATCCATTGGATTGGTGGATTCAAAGGTTCTAATAGATTTATCTATCTTTTCACTATTTCTATTGGCTCAACGGTAACTCTCATTGATTACTGGTTTACTTTTCGTTTTCACCTATCTTCCAAAAAACTAAGAACGAAGAACTTCCTAGGGCAAAATCCGCTTAACTCAATTCTGCTTGCAAAAGCCTTATTAATTCACTGATTTGCTTTTATTTACTTGCCCTAAATAATCTACAATTAATTCACATACTTACCACACTTGCAGGAATGATTTTCCTTCAAATGCAAAAAATGAGCTTCGAGGATAGAAAACCCGCAGCGGAGAAGCAGATTTCCGATTTTCTTCTTAAGCTTCTTCTTTTACCTTTCTACCTTAAGCACTTTACTAACAACCTTCGGGAAACATAAAAGAGGCTTCACAAGAAAAAAAATGAGGCCCTCTAGTAACTTTACCTTTCTACTTAGGCCTTTGCAAAAAATTTACCTCTTGGGTTGAAGTCCGCTAGAGGAGCAGCTACTTCTGAGTTTTTCGATGATGCTTATCATGATCATCTTAATAAGTTCTGAGTAATTTTTGCTATGAAAACATGATAATTCTAAATGATTTGACCATAATATGGCTTACCTTTCCTTGTTTCAACCTATAGATAGCATTTATGGATCGCTGTAGGGTTTCACCTTCTGTGTGCGAAAACCCACTATGGAGAAGAAGAAACTTTGTTTTTTGCCCAGGCCCATTGTTTTACTTCTTCCCTATTCACTTTATTTAAAGCCTCTGAAAAACTCAAAACTAACTTTGCAAGTGAGAGGTGGGACCCATGGCTCTGTTAATTCCTTTAAATACACCTCTTAAGAAAATTGACTTCTGACTTCAGAGTTCACCACGGAGAAGCTCTTTCCTAATTTTTCACCAATCATTATTCTGATCATTTTTTGGACTTCAAAATGATTCTCACTATAAAAACATAACATCATTTGAATGATCTTTTCATAACATGATTCACCTTACTTCAATAAAGCTCGCCAATAGAATTTGCCAGTCTTTGCAAAATTTCACCTTTTGGGTGCGAAAACCTTGTTAAGGAGAAGCTGGAACCTATTTTTTTGCCAATTCAATTTCTCTGTTTCCAGATCAAATGAGCTGCAAGAAAATCAATTGATGAAGCACAATTTGAGAATCCCCATTGGGTATGGTTCTAAACTACCCTTTAAGGCTCATGACAATCAAGAAATACCCACCTGGGCTATATGTGACACGGGAGAAGGGAAAAGATGAAAACCCAATGGAGAAACTCAACATCTAAAGAGGAAAGACCTATTGACCAAACTTTGATAAAACATGACATTAGTGCATTTTCCACTTTGCAAAATTTTTATATGGTGAAAAGTGGGGCAAAAAATATCACCCCAGATTTTAGGGTTTGGTTAGATTCATTAAATCCTTCCATCATTTTGTCTCCTATTTTCTCTTCTAGAAACTTCTCCAAACTTCTCTTTGAATTCATGCATAGAAATGATCAAACATGGTTTCTCTTGAATTAAATTCTCCAAGTCATCCATCCTTATCTTCAACATGCTTTCCATATCCCAAGAATTCAACTGTGTTGATTGGAACTCAAGATTTCTCATAATTTGTCAATTGTTGTCCCTTGGCTAACACTATGTTTTGACACTTGCTCATCACTAAATTACACAGTTAATAATAACTATTCTACCCAACATATATTCTGATACTTGGTTGATATTGATGCTCTATCAACACTATATTTTTCTTGGCTTCTAACATCACTTGGTCAACTTTATCATCACTTCTTCTAGGCTTCAATACAACTATCTTCTCCACTTAGGTTATGATTGAACAATAATTATGTTCAACTCTTATGAATGTTTTATTTCTTTGAGTATTTTATGCATGTAATTAAATTAGATTATCTTAAAGAGGATTAATTGGTGAATTGAAGTTAAAGTTTATTTGATGCAGAAGCATCTAGAGGTATAAGGGCAATCCTGTGTCACCCAAAAAAATGTACCTAGACATAGTTTCTATTTCATGTGTTTTGATTTTTGGATACCCACTTGGGTCAAATAAAGGTTCCAACTCTCATAGTTCCACTATCAGTGCTCTGGGTTAGAGTATTTGAGCACCTTCAGATACGTGTAAATGCTAGAAAAATAGGGCTATATAATTGATCCATAATTATGGTGAATCAGAAGGTGTAAATTGGAGGGAGGATTAAAATTGTAATTTAGAACATTCTAGAAAAAGAATCAGGTCAAAAGGTTGCATGGTTTGAAAGTTATCGCAGTTTTTTAGTTTTTGGACACCTCCTAAGAATGCTTCAAATTCAAGTTTGAGGCATTAAATGACCTCATATAGGGCCAAAAAATGGGGGAAAAGTGAAGCTAGTCCATAGGGCTCTAGAGCACTCTGAGAGTTTTTTGAAAATGTAAACGGTTCATCAATCGGAGCTACAGTTCAAAAGTTATTCCTCCCGAAAGTTTGACTACCATTTTTGGATTCTTCTAATTTTCTACCGACTTCTAAAGTGACTTCTAGAGCCTTCCATTTTGGTGGTGGATGCCAAATAGCACTTTCTAGAATGTATTCCTAATCCTTAACCCTTTGGGATCTATTTAAGGATATTTCTTGCATGTAAAAGGCACTTCAGAGTGGAGTTTGAGAGAAGGTACTAGGAGAAGAAATTATCTCCAAATTTATGCTATTGTAAGCCCATAGGGCATGTTTTGGAGTTTGTTTTCTCTGTACTAAGTGTACTAGCATATTTTCATAGTTAATAAAGTTTTCCCTTTCTTGTTGTGTCCATTCTGTGCTTGGTTGTGTCCCCATCATTATTGGTTCCAGATTAAACACCCCCCACCCAACTCTTAGTTACCTAGCCCAGCATACATTTCCAACAATTGGCATCAGAGAATTTGGTTCTCACATCATAAGTTTAGCAGCCTAAGAAAATATCAGAGGCAATGGAAGTGTGTAGACTAGAGAAAGCTATTGAAAATGAAAAGATGGATTTGCAAATGGCCATGGAACAATTCAAGAAAATGAAGGAACAAATCTCTCAATCCTTGAAAAGAAGAAAAGACCAAGCAACACAAGTGAATGAAAATATCTACATAGAAAAAAGAATTGAAGATTTTTTTTGAGATAGAAGTCTAGATGAAGCTGATGCAACAATCAAAGACCTACTTGAGAAGAATACCACTCTTCATGAAGAAGTCAGATAGCTAAAAAGAGAACAAGAAATTCAACCAATCAGAATGTGTGAAGAAATGGAAGAAAAGGATATAGAAAATTAAGAGAAAATATTGCTAAGTAAAAAGATAGAAGAAAAGGAAAATTAAATTCAACACCTATCTCTTTAGCAAGAAGATTTAATAAATCAACTCAATTGTGCAAATCAAGAGCTTATCAACTTGAGGATGAAAAATGCAAGATTACAAAATGATCTCAGCATAGAAAGGAAAACCAATGAAATGATGATGAAATCTCAAGAAAGTATGAATCAATTGAATGAGAAAACTCAATTTAGACACAAAGGTAAAGCAAAATTAGGCTATACAGATGAAGGTGAATCATCTCAGTAAGGACCTTAGAAGAACAAAAGACCTACTTGTAATCATTGTGGAAATATAGGGCATACATCAAATAAATTTTGGAGTAATGGAAAAACAAAATTCAATGGAAAATGCTACAATAATAACAAACAAAGACATAAAGCAAGTAAATGCATAGAGAAAACCAAGTTTGAAGGAAAATGTTTCAATTGCAACAAAGAAGGGCATAAATCTTTAGAATGCAAGACTAAGAAATGGAACCCAAAAAAATAGATTGTGAAAGCTATCTTTGGTTGGGATTATAACACATGGTACATGTGTCACTTATGCACTAATCATGGACATATTATAGAAAATTGAATAAAAACTCACATGAGGAAGAGAGACCCTACAAAGAGATGTTTTGTATGTACAAAACTTGGAAATCTAGCTAGAAACTGTATGAACTGAGCTAAAGCTAAAGATGAAAAGAAAGCAAAGGATGAAAATATAAGAAGTCAAATGTGGTAGCAATGGACAAAGAAATATCTAGAAAATGCAAGTCAAAGTCTTAAAAATGTTGACACCCAAGTCAATGAGTTGGGTGAATCAACCATTTCAAACTGATTAGCCATGGAGATCATTGGAACTATGAATCAAAATAAAAATCCTATATCATTTCTAGTTTGTAAGTAAGAAGATGCAAATTACTATTTTAGATGCATTGGGATCACTAAGTTAATGACCTTACCAAAAAAATTTAGGTTGTAAGACCTTATAGAGAAAAGTTAGGTTATTGACCTAACCAAGCTTGGAGGTAGATAGCATATATAGAGTTTGAGAGATAGCTGAACTTATGCTTACCAAGTTGAAGATGAAAGGTATGTACCAAGTTGAAGACTTAGCCAAGCATCTCATGCTTACTGAGTTTACTAGGCTGTCACCAAGCTATCTTATGTATGATACATTTATGGAAACTTGAAGATAGATTTTTGGTTAAAAGGAAGAATCAAAAGGTTTTATTTTTCCACTGTGAATTTGAGAGAGAAAATAGTAGAGCATTCTAATGAGCCTTGCTCAAATTGATCACAAATTACCCTAATTTTCTACTGGTAATAAATGGTTACAAGATGTAGAATTAATATAATTCTTCCTTTCACCTATTACTGCACTAAGAGAATAGGATGCATCTACAACCAAGAAATCTTTACAAGATCTGAATACAAACTAATATCAAATCCAAACTCTGGTATCATATATTTAAATAAATGCTTAATTATAATAAAGACTAACACCTACAGTAGTAGCATATAATATGCATGAATAAACAAGAGAAAACTTGGTTCTTGAAGTCAATTTGAGTCTCTACTAACAATGCAATCAATATCTCCAAGTATTATGCCTTAATAACAAGATAATACAGTGTTCTTGCAACAAGCTCTTGTAAGAAATGGCCTACTTATTCTTCCTCTTCACACCTAGCCCTTGGCCACAAATTTTGCACAATGAAGTGACTGTAATACCACCTCCAATCAAAAATAATTCAGGTGATGTTTCACACCCTCAAAATTGCTATCATTGGAAGTTTTCATTCCCAAAGACAAATTGATTATCTGTAGGCCCTTGGCTCCACCAATACATAGGCAAATATAAAAAACAAATCTAGATGCCTTCCCATAAGGTTCTCTCCTCTATTTATATTATTCCTACCCCCCCCCCCTTCTAGAAGAATCATAAGTGTTATCTTATCGCACTATTTTGGAAGCTTCCTCCTTTCCAACAATAGATAAGCTGTGCTTCTCGACGATTGCCTAATATTAAATTAATTAAATATAAAGTCATCTCTTTTAATTTTTTAAAAAGTATTTAATGACTTTATAAGAAATCAATTTAATTATTTCCACTTAGCCTTCGAAGGACAAAAGGCTAAGAAATCTATTGAGAGGCTAAAGAGATGGGGACATTACAAGCATTCTAGAGGCCCTGAGTGATTTAGTGTGAACTTTTAAGAGTTTATTCCTCATCACTAAGCAATATGGAATCTTCATCTAGAAACAAGGTTAAGAAAGGTTTTGAGATGCTAATAAGAAATTTTGTGCATGTAGATCCAAAGTTCAAACTTTGTCAGATGATCATAGAAGAATTGGACCCAATTGGTGCACATTCTCAAATTCCACCAAAGGTACTTTTGATACATGATATTAGATTATTTTATTATTTTTTGATTCAACAATTAGGAACTTTAGAGATGAATCAAGTGTATGAAGCATTGCATGTGGATAGAATCTTAAAACCCAAGCATAAACACTTGGAAGCAAAGGGTTTAACCCACATTCTACATATGCCAAGGGATTTCCAAATTGATTGGATTAGGTTTATCCTTAGTCATATTCATGACATGTAATTTTGGCTCAACCAACCCATCTAGATCACAAAGAAAATGATTCATAGGGTTACTGGGTTTCTCATGCTAGAAAAACCTAAAACAAAAAAAACCCCTAGGTCGGGTTGAGTTGGCAAAGAAGACTTTTTTTCGAGTGGGATGGAAGAGGAATGAAGCTTAATGGTGTTACACACATGGAGAACAAGTTCAAAATTCATGTGATTTCTCACAAGATATATAGTTCTAGTTGACTAAATAATGTCCCATGTGAAGTTGTGGACTTAACATTTAAGGTGGTCAAGAACAATCTATCCTTTGACCTCACCAAGTTATAGCTGAGCTAGTGAAGTAGGAACATGGAGAGAATCTTAGCATCCAAGACTAATTCATGTAAGTTTGGATCACTTCTTGCATGTTTATTCTTTTATGTTCAGAAACTTTTCCCTTCAAAAGGTATTGTAGTATGGAAGATAGATAGACCTATTTTATACCAGATTAATGAGTTTATAACTAAAATGAGAAATAATTTTGAGGGCATCATGGATGCGTATTTTGAGACCTTTAAGGGAAGGATACAAATTAGGTTTAAAATACCTAAGAAACTAGTGGATGATTATGAATAAGAGATATTTTTCCTTGTAGACTATGACAAGGTACACATACAAGTAGTTAGACCTAGAGATGCATGGGTAAGACCTCTTGGTTATGAAGTAAACATTGATGATACTAAGGATATCATAGAGGCTCTTGTCAATGAGCCCGTGGACCCAAAAACACCATATTTTGGAACATATGAAGAGGCAAAAACTAAGATTTCACTTGAAATCAAGATTCCTCAATCCCTGAAGAGGGGAAGGAAGAAAGTTGAAAAGATCCAGAAGGAAAGTGTGAAATCTAGTTCCCCTGTTCTTCTCATAGAAGGAAAGGGAGATGATATTGAAGAAGAAGAAGGAGCTAAGGAACATGAAGAAGAAGAAAAATAAGAAACCAAGGAGCCTCCAAAGAAAAAGGGGAAAGTAACTGTTGGTGTAAATACATACTTTACTATTTACACTTACTTAAGTTTACTTAGGTTAATGCATTATTTAATTATATTGCATTATTTTAATTATGAGACACTTAGGAGTTTGTGCAACCTTGTAAGTTGTCATGTTGACAACACAGGAGTATGCACCTCTATTTGAGCACATGGTGTCTACAACACTATTTTGTGTGTCCCATCCTTGTAGACTTATCCTCTCATCACCGCACTTACTTCCATGCTTAATGGAGGATAACCCATATCTGGTGGACATGTGCTTGGTTGTATGACACATCATGATGCTAACTTCTATGCATTCTAGAGGTTCTCCTATAGCCTTTATAGTCAATCACTCCTAGTGTACTCTTGTATCAAATTATTGAATACATTGTTATTCTGATCATACTCTCTTCATTTTTGGTCTACAGTTGTGCTTGTGTATGAGTTCTTGGTTCTTGGGTGAATTTTTCCCTTAGGAAAATTCTTACAGTAACCATAATAGAAAGAGCTAGAAGGTCCTAACCTACCTTCTTCACCAAAAGACCCACAAAGTCAAGGAAGAAGCTCAAACTTCAAGATGAAGATGAAGAAGAGCAATAGATAACTTTCAAAAGGTATGCCCCAACATTTGAAAAAAGATTGAGAAGATTCACAAAAGCAGGATGTATGAAATATTTCAAATCTCTTAAGTATGAAACAATAAGAAAGGAAGAGAAAACACATATAGAAGAAGCCTTAGTGGGAAATATAACTAAATGAAGATACTTTCCAAGTGAATTAACTAATCAAGTTCTAGATATTATACTTAAGGCAATTGCAACCCATTGGGAAAATGCAATAAATATTGTCAAGGATATCAGGGAGAAAACCTTAAGGAAGGTAATGCCAAAACTGTCATATAAGGAAGTGAAGGAAGCATTGACAAAGCATGAACACAAGGTTACTCCTAATTTCAATGCATTCTTGATCTTGTCAAATGATATTGAATCTACTGTATAATCCAATACAAAAAATGGAAGAACATTTATGGATTTCATGAGATAAAACCCACTAAGGAAGTTTTGCAAGTTGATGATGATAAAGAGGAAGACGATGATCAAACAGTCAGTAAGGATCTACCTAAGATTCAAGATATCCAAGATTTTGATCCTAAGAAGATTATAGTAGAGGTAATGGCCTCCCTCCCTAATTCTCTAAGAAAAGCAATAGTTACGTCAAGAACAATCAAGTCACAGATAATTGAGCTAAATATTGCTCAACCTAGCACTCAATTGGTTGTTAGAGATACCTTATTGAGTATAATGATGAGTACTATCACCACTACCTTATCTATTAAGCAACAAGCTCCACTCTCCATAGCTCCAAGCCTCATCGAGTCACATCAAGATATTGTAAGTATTCCTGCTATTGTTTTTGTTTCTCAAATTAGTAATTTTGTTTTAGTTACAAGTGATTCTATAGTAAGTGCAATGATAGTTGAAGCTAAGCCTCAACCAAGCATTGTGGATTTGAACAAAGGTAAGGAAACCATTCCTTCACCTAATCTAGAGGCAAAAGGTAAAGAGGTAGAAGTTTCTCATGAGGAAATTGATCTAGAAGAGGATGTAGTAATTCCAAACTAGCTAGGATCTTTCCAATCACAATCTTGATGAGATGGATACTCTTGGAGAACTTTGGAAGAAAAGGGCTAGACAAAAAAAGCTAAGAGTAGAGAAGAAGGAAAGAAATCAAGTGTTGGAGGATATAAAATGTATATTTATTGATGCACTTGGTATTGAAATTGATTATAAGAAGCCTACTTTGGATCAACTTGTTAACATAGTTTACAAGTTTAATGAAGATTTGAATGGACGAGAGAAACTACTATAAAGGGCAGAGAGAAAATTTGATAACAAGGTTTTGGGAAAGGTGGCACAAAAAATTAACATAGATAAAGTGTAGCTATCTAGTATTCTAGTTAATTTTGAGAATACTATAAATAGTGTTGTTTCCCTATTTATAAAATTGAGTGATACTACTAATTTCACCAAGGAAGTAAAGGAAAAGTTGTCAAAGATTGATATTGATCTAAAGGCTAGTGCAAACTACTTTTCACTTGACCCTAGCACTAGATTAGTAGATTTTGGAAAGATTAGACATTTGAAAGACTTGCAGGTAGAATTGTTGAGAGAAGAAGCAATAATCAAGGCTACAATGGCAAAGATACAGAGTATGATAATTCCAAAAATGGATATAATGAAAAAATAGATTTCTCATGTAGAGACATTAATCCATGAAAGTAAGCTTTCTATTGCTAATCATATGGTGTAATTGTCTGTTGAAGTATAGATAGCTTTACATACTTCAAAAATTTTGAAAGATAATTTGGACAAATCAATGTCTCTAGTTTTGAAGGTATATAGTGATTTCCTCTCACATTTTGATGTTACCTTGTACTTATGATTTTTTTGGAATTTATGTTAAAGGGAATATATAAGAAGGAATATAGAATATGTATATAAGGAAGGATACAACATCAAAGGGGAAATATAGAAAGAGGGAAATTTAGTTATGTACAATAAAGCTACAAAAATAGCTTTGAAAAATAAAAAATAGAGCTAATATTAGCCAAGTATCAGCACATTAGTCAAAATTGAGTTACAAATCTAAGTACTTTGATAGGGGGAGTTTTGACTTATCTTTTTGAGAATTCAAAATTTTTGGTATGATAAGTGCTTTTATCACTAATGCCAAAGGGGGTGATTATTGACCTTATGGTCAAATTATTTGTCAATTAGTTCCAAAACACTTGATCATTTGGTTGGTCATATTACTACCAAGCTTCATAGTGTTAACCAAGCTATTATAGTATTAACCAAGCCTCACAGTGTAAATTGGGCAATTGCAACATCAACCAAGTAGAAAGACAGTGTAAATTGAGCTAGCTATGTAGAGAAAATGTAGTGTTGACTGAGCTTCAATGTCAACTAAGCTCTACAATATCAACTGAGTTCTATAGTGTTTGTTGAGTAATTAGTGTTAACTAAGCTCATGTCTACTCCTAATTGATCAATGTGGACCAAGCATCAATTTCAGCTAAGTGCCAGAGTTTTCTAAGTTTACTATGTTGCTGAATGTCATAATGTCACTCGAGTAGTCTTTAGAACTCAAGTATCAACATTGAGCCAACCTGGTGAAAATTGTTGAATTTGGTATTGTAGCTTACCTTAGAAGGTAATTATTTGGATTGAAATTTATGCAAGATATGTTTTCATATCAAAAAGAGAGTATGTGTGACAAGTATGAATGTGAATTGAAGAGTAAAGACTATAAGTAGTATTGGGAAAAGAAGAGTCTCATATATCACAACAAGGTCATCATTTTTACATCAAAGGAATCTCAATCAGAAAACTAAGTAGCAAAGAAGAGACCAAACACTAGTTCATCCTAATAGGTGCATTAGTTAAATCCTCTAACAAGGTGGACTTAATAGTCCTATGCTAAATCTCCTAATTGAGTGCATACTTCATTGTGTTATATAAATCCTTTTACAAGGTGGACCGAATAGTCCTTATTTCTCCTAATAGGGTAGATCACTAGAAGTGATAATTTGTAAGCCTTAGTAGAAAAAAATTATAGTATAGTACTAAAGCTTGTGGGTATCATTCCCTCTCCAATTTTACTTTCTATTTTGAAGGTTTCTAGATTACCAAATATTGTGTCAACTGCTATGAATGTTTTATTGCTTTCAATCTTTCATGCATACAATTAGATAAGATTAGCTTAAAGAGGATTAATTGGTGAATTAGAGTTAATGTTTTATTGGCTCTTGATTCACCACCCTCTCAGTCACCTAGTCCACCATACATTTATAATAAAGGATAAAGTTCCCCCAAAGATGTCTAAATTTGAGAACATGTGGTAAGTTTGATTATGATAAGATGAGCCAACTATGCTACACTTCTTTTGATTATAGTGCTATACTTGCTTCCTTGAGAAATAATCCATATATATTAGTTATAAATGTATATGTTATAGGGACAATTAACCTATGTGATGGAAGTAGGATTTACCAGTTGAATGTTCAACTTACACATTTATAGTTCAAAACCTTATGTATGCTTTTCTCTCAACTGTGAGTTATAAAATCTACTTGATGATTAATTCTTGACCTACTCCCTAGGGGTTTCTATTAGATGTACATTTATGGTTCTAAGTTGATGTATATGGATATATCTAAAGTAAAATCTAGATAGGTTCATTTAGATTATATAGCTGATACATATATATGTATGTATATATATTTAACATATGTGTGTGTATATATATTACTGCACTTCTTTAGAATAACCGAGAAGGGGCATGAATCATTTATCCAAGGTCTAGATGTAAAAATAAAGAATTACACAATTTAGTGAACCCATATACATAAAAACTTAATATAAATGCATCCATTAGATCATACAATGCTTAAGCTTGGTAAGTTACTGTACTAGGTCAAAACAACTTTGTAGAAATGTAAACATGAAACATAATAGATTCAACAACACATTTGACACATGGATTTAATGTGGAAACCCAATTTGAAAAAAACAACCAGTAACATGCTACTAATTCTCACTCTTCTAAAGTGACATCGTATGAAAGGCCAACCCTATTAGAGGTTACAATACACACTATTAAATGCGACTTGGTTAGAAGATTTCAATCACCTTGTTAGGAGTGAACCTTGTTAGAGGACTTATGATCATTCACTTGGAATGTAACTCCACTTAAAAGATTTACAAATGACTGTTAGGTCAACCTCAATCCAAAAGACTTACCCTAGACTAATACAATGATTATAGATTAACAACAATAAGGCTTGATCTAATAATAATTTACAACTCACTTGTAGATTATAGATTTTTGTTTTAGTCTTCCATTCTACTTAGCTTTCACACACTTAAGCTCTGATAGCTTATTCACCCTTCAAGCATTCATACTCTTAAGTCTTCTTTCTTTTCTTGCCAATAATAGTCTCTTCTATTCAGCCATTAAATGAAGCAATACCCTAGACTCCTTGTGTTCCTTAGGTTCTTGCATATGATACCCTTTTCTTTTGAATAACTCTCTCTATAAATAGAGATTTAAGATTTTTTTTGTTCAACCTCAATCATCCATTTTAGGGTTAAGTAGGATTAGGTAGGATACAATGAATCTACCCATTTTCTATTTGGCTTCTCTAGAAACTTATCCCTCAATCCTCTTTGAATTTGCCTCAATATAGTTTACCTTGAATTTTGTGGAACTAGCTCATCATAGTCATCTTCCAGACACTTCACACAATCCAAGAAAACAAAATAGTTAGCTCAAATTCATCAAATCTATGATTTAACGTGAATACTAGAACTTGACATCAATATGTTGTCACTCGACTTCCATATTGTTCTTCCACTTGTCATCCACAAGATAACTTGGCAAACACTAAAGTTTATTGGTGTTCAACATCAACTTAACTTTAATCAGCTTACATTAAAATCACTTGGCATACATTGAAACTTCACTTTACTTGGCTCCAACTAATTTTCTTCTTGGCTTACACTAACTTTGCTTGGAAACTATGGTCCACTCAATCAAGCTTGGCAGACTTAATTCTTCTTACTTGATCTTCTAGACTTAATCGATGTATCCATCCTTTGCAACCTCAAGTAGATAACCAATACACTATGTCATCACTATCTTAACTAATCTTTGTACTCCTTTTATATACCATAAATCCACCTTTCCTCTAGTTGTTCTTGTTATCATATTTGATCAAAACATCCTAATTAATCAAACATATGATAATTCTCAAATCAACTAGATAGTTGTCTTACCAACAAGTAGCAAGTTTGACATCAGTGACAAAAAAATGATTGAAACATTACAGTCTCATACTTATATCAATTTTTTTTCAATAATCTCCCTCTTTGGCATTGATGGAAAACCATAACAAAAACAATACTAAAAATAAAATAATTCCCTTGCATTGAAATCTCTTGTTTTATCATCAACTTTCATCTTCTGTATAGGCTAAAAAATTGTGTTATGATCAATAGACAAAAAACTTATCATTATGACTCCCTCCTGATCACTCCCTCTTTTGATATTCAAGGTTATCCTTTCTATTCTTTTATCTTCCTCAAAACTATCTCCCTCTTACTAGGTAGATGTATTTGTTTTAGTCATTTCTCTCTTTGTAGTAAACATCAAGTACATTATCTCCCTCCAAGTAGATATTTCAAGTATTTCTCCCTTTATCTCTTTGTGTTTGATATTCTATGTTTCTTTATTTCTCCCTCTTTGACAAAAATGCCACAGAGTTTTCATCTCAACATACAGATATGAAAAATTTCAATTTCTCTCTCTGAGTAGATATTTCAAGTATTTCTCCCTTTATCTCACTATGTTTGGTATTTTGTGTTTCTTTATTTCTCCCTCTTTAAAGTTGTCATCTCAACATGCAGATATAAGCAATTTCAATTTCTCCCTCTGTCACCTTACTTATTACTAATCTTCTTTTTAGCTCTTTGATTATGTTAGACAACTCCTAAAGTAAAATCCACTGCATCAATGTTTAAGATACAACTTTTAGCTCTAGTTGATTTAGGGCATTACTTGGCCTTTTAATCAACATTGGATAGGGGTATCATCCCTAGTTTACTTCTTAGATACTCATGAGAATCCTTAGGTAATTCTTTTGTGAAGATATCATCTATCTGCACTTTTGTATTCACATATTCCATCTTCACCTCTTTGTCTTGAACTAACTCTCTCAAGTAATGATACTTAGGTGCAATGTTCTTAGTATTTGTGTGCATCATAGGGTTCTTAGATATATTTATAACACTTTTATTATCACAATAAGGTGTTATAGGTGTAGTGATTTCTTCTTTCATACCTTTGAGTAGCTATTCGATCCATACACTGTTTAATCAATTTACTATAGCAACAACATATTCAGCCTCAGTAGTAGATTGAGATATGTAATTTTGTTTCTTACTAGTCTAGGTGACCAACCTCTTTCCTAAGAAAAATGCTCCTCCACTAGTGCTCTTTCTGTCATCAATGTTTCCAACCGAATTATCATCAATATAGGTTCTCAATTCAAACTTCTTATTTTTCTTGTAGTATAGACCATAATCTTCTATTCCTTTTAGATATCTCATTATTCTCTTAACAACCTTCAAATGATTCTCTTTAGGAATATCAGAGAATCTTGTAACTATCTCAATAGATAATGTAATGTCAGGTCTGCTATGCAATAAATATTGCAATTTTTCAATCATAGATCTATATAATGTTTGCTTCACATCAACTAAATCGTCATGTATCCTATCACCATAGGTGTGCTAACTAATTTTGAGTCTTCTAGTCCAAAAGTTTTCAATATTTCCTTCACATACTTAGGCCGAGTGATGTATATATCATATTTGATCTAATATAATTGCAAACCAACAAAGAACTTAATCTCTTCAAACATAGACATCTCAATTTTTTTCTTCATTTCATTTACAAATGATTTATAGAATCCATATTGACCTCCAAATATGATATCATCAATAAAAAATTTAGCTAGTAAAATACCTTTACCTCCTCTTGTCTTCAAGCATAAATTATTGTTATCATTAGTCCTCTCAAATCCATTTTTTACAAGATAATTGTGAAGCCTTTTGTACCACACTCTTGGTGCTTGCTTTAAATGATATAAAGCTTTGTGTAGTCTACATACCATGTTCTTGTTGTTGGCATCAACAAACCCTTCTAACTATTCTATATAGATATCTTCTTCTAATATTCTATACATAAATGCAAATTTCACATCCATTTGATAAACTTTGAAACCTTTGTATATAGAATAAGCAAGTAGAGTTCTTACTCCTTCCAATTTTGCAACATGGAAAAACGTTTCTCCATAGTCCATCCCTTATTCTTGTGCACACCCTTTGCAAACTAATATTTCCTTATTCCTTGTGACTTCGCCATTCTCATCTAACTTGTTTTTGTAAACCCACTTGGTTCCAATCATATTTTTGTCTTCTAGTCTAGGAGGAACTAGAGTCCATGTCTTGTTCTTTTCAATCTGTTCAATATCTTCTTTCATGGCTTTACTCTAGTCCACATTGTCTAAGGCATTGTTTTGATGAATTAGGTTCATGCATGCTTAGAAAACATGTATCATTTCTTATCTTTTTCCTTGTCATGGGTCTAGCATTTCTATCTCCACTAATTTTTTTAGTAGGGTGATGTCTCTTGACATACTTTGACAATCTTGGTTCTACTCTATTTTCCTCATTAGGTTTTTCAAATTCTGAATCACCATGTACTTCTCTATCATGTAATTTAACATCTCTTTCATGCACACTAAATTCATAATCAAAATGTGTCTAAGCTTCATTCTATAACTTGATACTTGACTGCAACTTAGTTCTTGAATGTAACACAACATTCATTGTATGTGACTCGATAGTCACAAAAAATTTCTATTGATTTGCAACTTGATTTACAACATCTTCATCAATAGGCATACCTTCATAAAAGTATACAAAATATTTGTATTACCCTAATTACTTCATAGGTTCAACCTCATGTACCTCTACATATTCATCAAACTTCACATTTACACTTTCCACAACTTTGTTAGTGTTAGTATTCAAACTCTTGTAAGCTTTACTTCTTGTGGAATATCCAAAGAATATACCTTCTTCACTTTTAGCATCTAGTTTTCTATTCCTAAAATCTTTAAGAATATAATACTTTCTTCCAAATACCTTAAAATATTTTACATTGGGTGAGTATCCATACTATAATTCAAAATGTGTTGAATGAGTACCTTTCTTGACTTGCACACAGTTCAAGATATAGAAAAATATACTTACAGCCTCTCTCTAGTATTTTAAAGAAACATTCTTCTCCATCATGAGTGTCTTAGCATAGTCCACTACATATCCATTCCTCCTTTTAGTAATTCCATTTTATGGAGGGGTCCTAGGTGTAGATGTCTGTCGTTTGATTCCTCTATCATTATAGAACATCTCAAACTCATTTGATGTAAATTCTCCTCCTCTATCAGATCTCAAACATTTCAATCTTTTACCTATTCCCTTATCAAATCTTGCTAAGTACCACTTAAACATTTGGAAAGCATCAAATTTATATCTTAGAAATATAATTGTCATCCTCTTAGAATAATCATCAACAAATATCATAATGTACTTGTCACCTTTGTAGCTATACACAATAATTGGTCCACACAAATCAATATGAACAATTTCAAAAATTCCTCTAGAGGTGTGAGTCTTACTCTTAAAAATAGATTTTGTCATCTTGCCTAATTGACATTGTTGTCAAATTATATTGTTAGGTTTCTTCAACTTAGGAAAACCTCTCACTCTTCTCATGTTACTACTAGTAAACAAGTTATCAAAATTAACATGACATAACCTCTTGTTTCATAACCACACATCATCAAATTTTACAACAAGACAGTTAGCATCATCCATGCCAAGATAAAATAGATTACCTCTATTTTGATCACCTTTCCCAAATAATTTTCCATCAGTATCATATAGCTTAGATATCTTATTCTCAAACTCAACCTTGCAACTTGAACTATTCAATTGTGACACACTCAACAAATTATAGTTCTCAAACTCAACCTTGCAACCTAAACTATTTAGTTGTCACACACTCAACAAATTATAGTTAAGTCCTTCAACATAATAAACATTGTTACATAAAATATTTTCTATCAATTTGATAGAACTATTTCCTTTTATTAGACAGGTTGTGTCATTACCAAACCTTACATTATTTCCATCATAATAATTCAAGGTAATGAACTTACTTTTATCTCCATTCATGTGATGTGAACACCCATTTCCAATGATCCATCTTTGGTTTTCTCTTTTTCAATGTAGCAAGACTTCTTTCCTTTGTCATTGTAATCTTTTTTGTCCTCATCTCTTCTACTTTTGTATTTGTCACCACTTTTGTTCTTCTTCTTTTTTTGACATCTAGCAACAATATGAGCAACCTCATTTAATTAAAACACATGATAGGTAACTTAACCTTGAATTTTCCTTTGCCTCTATGAAATCTCCTTGCCAGTAGTGCTTCAAGTTGTTCTACATCCTCCTCATCTATGTCACTATCACTAGAAACATATTTGACCTTTTTCTTCTTCTCTTTAGGTTCTTTTAATGATATATTAGCTTTTAAACTAGATTCAACATTATTAGGAGTGAAATTATTAAAATTAGAGAACTCAAAGGTAGTAAACCTACCTATTAGACCTTCTAGAGTTAGATTAGAACCTGGTATACATCTTAGTTCTTGTATGGTAGAAACTCTAATAACATAGATGGGAAATAGTGTTCTCATTACTTTACTTAATATACTATTATCATCTATCATTCTAGTAGCTCCTCTTATAGCATTAACAACATCTTTTATTCTAGAGCAACATTAAGAAACATTCTCACCTTCTTGCGTTCTCATATCATCGAACTTACCTTCAAGACTTTTAGATTTTGCTCTTAGAACATTTGTGTCTCCTCTATAAATGGTGTGAAGAGAATCCCACATGTTCTTTGCACTATCACAACCTTTGATATTATCAAACTTAGAACAACTTAGGGCAGAGGCAATCTCCAATATTGCCTGATTATGTGCTTTCATATTTTTTAGATTTTTAGTAGTTAGGGCTCCAACATGATCAACATGATCATTAGAGATGGTAGATTGTGCATGGTCTCCAAGACCTCCTAGGTGTAGCTTCATCAAAATTTTCCATGCAGGAAAGTTGTCCTTGTTAAGCTTGGGTAACTCTCTCTTTTACATCTCAATCTCTTTCTTCTAGTACCTTCAAACTACTCCTCTTAAATAGATTACTATGATACCAATTGTTGGAATTCTTTAGAATAACTAAGAGGGAGGGTGAATTAATTATCCAAGGTCTAGATGTACAAATAAAACTTTTCACAATTTAGTGAACCCATATTATATAAAAACTTAATATGCATGCATCCATTAGACCATACAATGCTTAAACTTGGTAGGTTATCATCCTAGGTCAAAATAATTTTGCAAAAATGTAAACATGAAACATAAAAAATTCAACAACACATTTGACACATGAATTTTACATGGAAATCCAATTTGGAAAAAAATGCTAGTAACATGTTACTATTTCTCACTCTTCTAAAGTGATGCCCTATGAAAGGACAACCCTATTAAAGGTTACAATAGACATTGTTAAATGTGACTTGATTAGAGGATTTCATTTACCCTATTTGGAGTAAGCCTTGTTAGAGGACTTTAGATCATTCACTTGGAATGTCACCCAGTTAAAGGATTTACAAATGACTGCTAGGTCAACCTTAATCCAAAGGATTTAACCTAGATTGATACAATGATTAGAAAGTGATAGTAAGGTTTGATTTCATAATGATTTACAACTCACTTTCATATTACAAATGTTTGTTTTAGTCTTCCATTATGCTTGGCTTTCACACAGTTTGGCTCTGATAGCTTGTTCACCCTTCAAGAATTCATACTCCTAAGCCTTCTTGCTTTGCTTGCCAATAATAGCCTCTTCTTTTTGGCTACTGAATGAAGCAATACCCTAGACTCCTTGTGTTCCTTAGGTTCTCACACATGACAAGCTTTGCTTCTAACCAGCTCTCTCTATAAATAGAGATTTAAGATCTTTTTCTATTCAACCTCAATCCTCAATTTTAGGGTTAGGTAGGATTTGGTAGGATACAATGAATCTACCCATTTTTCCATTTGGTTCCTCTAGAAACTTTTCCCTCAATCCTCTTTGAATTTGCCTCAAAATGGTTTACCTTGAATTTTATGCCACCAAGTCATCATAATTATGTTCCAATGCTTAACACAATTGAAGAAATCAAAATAGTGGCTTAGATTCATCAAATCTATGATTGAACATGAATTCTAGCACTCGACATCAATATGTTGTCACTTGATTTCCATACTATTCTTCCACTTATCATCCACTAGATAAATTGTCAAATATTAAATTTTATCGGTGCTCGACATCAACTAAACTTTACTTGTCTTACACTATGTTCGCTCGACATACATTGAAACTTCACTTTACTTAGCTCCAACTAGTTTTCTACTCAACTTGCAATAAATTTTCTTGGCACCTACTATCCACTCGGTCAAGCTTGGTAGATTCAATTCTTCCTATTTGGCCTTCTAGACTTAACTAGTGTATCCATCCTTTATAGCCTCAAGTAAATAATTGATACACTATGTCATCACTGTCTTAACTAATCTTTGTACTCCTTTTACATACCATAACTCAATCTTTCCTCTACGTGTTCTTGTTATCATATTTGATCAAAATATCCTCATTAATCAAACATATGATAGTACTCAAATCAACTAGGTAGTTATCTTACCAACAAGTAGTGGGTTTGACATTAGACAAAATAATGATTGAAATATTACAATATCATGCTTATATCCATATGTTTTCAACATATATATATATATATATATATATATATATATATATATATATATATATATATCACATTACACAAGATCTATGGCATAATAGATAAAATACCAGTAACTAATTGCTAAGAATATAATTTAATTGACATAGAATATATCATCTAATTTATACACCATTAAAAAGTAAACATGAAACAAATAAAAGTTACTCTAACCCCTAAAAAAAAATACATATTATATAATAAGGATAAATGTTCATTATTTAGTACCTATACTAAAATTTCAACACACTACATATTAAGTGTAATGCTAAAATTATAGAAAGAATACAATTATGTACTTGTGTATTAAATATATGATTTATATATTATTTAATATATGAGCATCAAATACATTAATTACTACTAGATTCATACTAATACTAATTTCCACCTATTTTCTATTTATCCTAAGTATTATCCATAACCATGACCTAAGTCATATTATTCTCCTTAACTAATACCTGCTTAACACCCTTAATATACCAACACCCCCATTTCCTAAAATTCCCTAACTGAGAACACCTACTAACTATTACAAAATGTTTCTATCTATCTTACATAAACCCTATCCCCTCCTTCATGTGACTCTCACCCATGTACTAATACTCTTTGACAAGTACCTATTCCCAAGCCTAACCAACTCGAAAATTATCTAACTTAACCTACCCAATTTGCTACTCTCTAGGTGCCATTTCCATGCCATTCCCCAAGTGCATCTCCTTTTACAATGATGACATTAGTGAGGGAGTATGTGGGTGGCATGGAAAATGGGAGGGGAGTGGTCATTGACCAAAAGGGAGCACTCCCTCCCTCAGTCAAAGTACTTCTACCCCTCTATTTTTCTTACATGCTGATTGTAGAGAATAGGTATGAAGGGGATGGTGTTTAGTTTTATTTATTTATATGTCTTTTTAAGGGTGGTGCATATCCTATTGTAATGAGTTTGGTTTAACTAGTTATTAACCAAACTCATTTGAACCAATTAGAATGAACTATTTTTATTTTCTTAAGTTCTTAAATTATTTTCTAAAGCAATGTGTACAATATTTAAATAACAAAATGAAAACAATGTTTTTCTTCATTCTCATTGGTTAAAGATTTGATATCTTATGGATGGATTTTACAAAAAGCTAACAATTTTTTAGCCAATTTGTTTGCATCCACTACCTCATTCAAATTTTTATAATGTTATGAAATATGTTTAGAATTATTTTATTTTCCACTATTACATAAATATATTTTTTATAAATATTATTTTGATGTACATTATTATAAATTACTTCTAAATTCATAATATTAATACAAAATTAATTATTACTTTTTACTTTAAACTATTTATAGATGGATTTAGATATTAAGGAAATGTTATTTTATTTATTTATTATGTTTTGACATTGTCATTGCTTTCATTTGTGTACTATAATTGTATAATTAATTCTATTTCTACACTATATTTTTATAATTAAAATTTTAATATTAAATATTATAACTATAATCACCAAATACTAGCTACTATGTGGCACTTGTTTTTATGGTGATGGGCGCCTAGGTGACATTTTTTTTTTGGCACTTATATATTTAATTTTGTTGTTTATCTTTCCTTCCCTTATGCGATGGGTGTTAGAACTTACTAATTAAACAATGCCATTCCACTTGGATATGAGGATTCATATCATGTGACAAGTAGGTTTACATGAGTCAACTAGGCTATTGTATTGTCTTATACTTAGGCTAAGTGATTGCTTGCTTTCCTCCTTTTTTTAATAATCATAGAATATTCTTAGTAAGATATGGTATATGATTATTATATTGAATACATTCTAGTTTTCCTTTTTGGAGGAGGATTCCTAAGATTATCCTAAGGGATTATTTTAATTGTTTGTAATAGGGAGGGGAATTATTTTCCACTTCCCATACAAAATCCAGAGAGCTAATTAATATGCACACACATGCCTATTTTCTTATGGAAGTTTATCAATTTGATTCATCCTTTTATTTCAACTATGATGTTTAACATATTGGTTTGTGTTGGATACAATTGATTAATTGTGTGTTGTCTTTGATGTTACACAAATGGCATAACAATTGATATTCAGTGCATTTCGAGTTCACTTGGTCAGTGAAGATAGTTTTCCTAGTCTACTAAGCATTCCTAAGTCTACTATGAATAGAAGGTAGTATCTACCGAACTCACTTAGGCATCGAAAGAAGTTATGCAGAAAAGAGTGTTAACCAGGCTCACTCGGTTAACAAAGGGAAAAGTGAACAAAGCTAGTATTAACTAAGTTCACTCATTTACCAAAGGGATTTTGTAAGTTCATAGTGTTAACTGAGCTCTTGTTGGTTAACACTGGAAATCACTTCAACATTAGTTTCTACCAAGCTGGGTCAGCTACCAAAGGATTTTCTTATTTTGACATGCAAAGCTTAATTATTTTACCTATTGATTCTAGCCAACTATGGTAATGAATATTGGTTATTCTAATTTGTATCTGAGCTGACTTTATAATTTGGAAGGTATAAGTTAAAAGGCCAATTGGTGATTTCAAAATATGCAAGTTGAATGAATTGGAAGAGATAAGAAGAGAGGAAGCAAACTTGAAGGATAAGCAAGTCTCCTTATGGAGCCAAAAAAGTGTTATTCAATTAGGAAGGATCAAATATAAAGCCAAAATAGAGATTTGCAATTAGCAATTCAGTTGCATCACAATCAGGTCATTTCATTATTACTCTCTAACCATTGTAGCAGTGATCTAAAATCTCTTAACAAAGTTGGTTTAGCAGCCATTTGTAAATCCTATAACAAGGTGGCAATTCCATCGAATTGTTTCAAGACCTCTTACAAGGCCACTCCTAATAGGGTGATCAAATCCTTTAATAGGGTCACACCTAACAGTGTGTTTTGCAACCTTTAATAGGGTTGGCTCCTAATAGGGCTCACTTCAGAAGAGTGAAAAATAGTATAGGGTCACACCTAACAGTGTGTTTTGTAACCTTTAATAGGGTTGGCTCCTAAAAGGACTCACTTTAGAAGAGTGAAAAATAGTAACTAGTTACATTTGGTTGTTTTTCCCAAATTGCGTTTCCAAATTAAATCCTAGTGTCATATGTGTTCATGTTATTTGTTTCATGCTTGCAAGTAAATTACTGATAATATCTTAAGATCTACTAAGTAATACACATTCTGCATTTACTGAGTTACAACAATTTTTGTATGCTTACCATGTATCAATAGTAATTAGTATTATCAGTCTAAATTTTATTTGACATCTAAGGGATTTAGGATATATTTTAGTAGTAACTAATTCACCCCTCCCCTCTCAGTTACTCCTCTTATATTTTCAATAGGTTGGTAGTAATATGGTTCTACTTTCACATTTCCATATAAATACCTAGATTAAGGATACATCTAGGAATCACTTGAACAATTATTTTAAACATGAAATTAATTGAAAACATGATCAAGCATGCAACTAATAAATTACTATTTTCTATGAATAATGGAACTTGAATGACATTTATTGATAATATAATGCTTAAGAGGATTTCTTTACATGAAATTCTATTTGAAATATATTCTCTTCTATTACTTTTTGATTCAATTGATCAATGATACCAACAATGCATATTCAATACATAATTATCAAAATATTTGCTATCCTTTGAAATGAGTCTAATTTACATTCCATCTATAACTATTTTGATGTATCAATTCATCCATTTAAATACACCTAAATGAATGTGATTGAACTTACAATGCAATAAACTATAATCATCTCCCAATATTATCATCTCTTCCATGAAATTACATTTCACAATGATGTACATAAAATTAAGACCTCATTTTTACAATACAATACACCAAAGACATGAATGAAGGGTTCATCTTTACAATGCAATATTTAATAAAAAAGAAAGATCTCATCCTTTCAAATTCATTAGAAAATGATATATCCCATTCCTTGCTTCATCAACACATGGGGTAACCCTAGATTGTTCTTGAAAGTGATGAGCACAAAAATTGCAAACATATCAAAGAAAATAATAACAACCATGGAGACTCTCCTCCAAAAAATAGGCATCTAAAGAGACCATCCCCAAGTGATGCAGGAGCATCCAGAGGTATAAGGGTAGTCCTGTGTCATCCAAAAAAATTTACTTAGACTTTCATTTTTGGATACTCATTTGGGTCAAATAAAGGTTCCAACTCTCACAGTTCCACTATTAGTGTTCTGGGTTAGAGTTTTTAATCACCTTGGGATACATGTAAATGCCAAAAAAAGGAGTATGTAATTGAGCCATCATTTTTCTGAACTAGAAAGTTTAAATTGGTCGGATTATTTTCATTGTAATTTAGAGCATTCCAGAAAAAGAATCAGGTCAAAAGGCCCCACAGTTTGAAAGTTATCTCAGTTTTTTGATTTCTGGGGACATCCTAAGAATGCTTCAAAATTAGGTTAGGGGCATTAAATGACCTCAAATAGGGCCAAAAAATGAGGGATGAGCAAAGCTCTTCCATAGGGCTATAGATCACTTTGAGATCTTTTTGAAAATGTAAACCGTTCGTCAATCGGAGCTACGGTTCAAAAGTTATGCCTCCCGAAAGTTCAGTTACTATTTTTGGATTCTTCTAATTTTGTGCCGACTTCTAATGCGACTTATAGAGCCTTCTATTTGGTCGATGGATGCCAAATAGCACTTTCTAGAATGTATTCCTAATCCTTAACCCTTTGGGGTCTATTTAAGAATATTTCTGGCATTGTAAAAGGCAGTTAGGAGTGGAGTTTGAGAGAAGGTACTAGGAGAAGAATTTATCTCTAGATTTATGCTATTGTAAGCCCATAGGGCATGTTTTGGAGTCTATTTATTTGCACTAAGTGTACTAGAATTTTTTAATAGTTAATAAAATTTTCCCTTTCCTGTTGTGTCCATTCTGTGCTTGGGTCATGTCCCCATCAAGTGGTATTAGAGCTAGTTTTCCTAAGTGTGTAGACAGAGCACCGACTGTGAGGTAGTTTGCACCAACATTGTGTGGTTGCGGGTTTGAGTTAAGAAGATGCCTCCATGAAGAGAGCGTGGTGGAAGGGTCAGAGCTATTAATCTTGAGGAGTTTAGAGCCCTCCAAAGGTAGGTTCAAGCATTGTAGGAGGAGCTCCGTAGAGGAACAAATGTTGCTGCAGGTGATGAAAGTGAGGACGACAATGAAGAAGACAAAATTGGACCAGAAGGGGAATTTGATAGGGAAGTTCTGAATCAGGTAGAGGAAAGGCTTTTTAGGGCCATTACTAAGTTTGGGAAAAGACCTACAATTGATGTGGGTGTATTTTCAAGAAATTTGAAACCAAATGAGTTGATCAATTGGATCAATGACCTGGAAGAATACTTTGAGTATGAGGATATCAGGGATCTAGATAGGGTTAAGTTTGCAAAGGAAAAATTGAAAGGACATGCCAAAATTTGGTGGCAAGAGGTTCAATTGGAAAGAAATAGAAGAGGAAAGGATAAGATCACAAGGTGGGATTGCATGGTGGACAAACTAAAGAAGCAGTTCATTCCTATTGACTACGAGCTTGATTTGTTTAAGAAGATGCATGGGTTAAAGCAAGCAGGAAAATCAGTCCAAGAATATATAGAGGAGTTTTATAGAATTTTGATTAGAGCAGGGCATGTAGAAGCAAATAAGGAGAAGGTTGCAACCTAGCATCCAGGAGGAATTAAGTCTAGTAAGAATGACCAGAGTTGAAGAGGCATACCAGTTTTCCCTACGAGTTGAAAATAAGATAAATAAGAGGTTTGAAGGGAGACAAAGAGGGTGTGGTCAAGGAGGAAGGGGTAGTGGTAGGTCATCTGGAGGCCGAAATGAAACCAAAAAGAAAAATGAAGATGTGGGTACTAGCAGGAACCAAAGGAATGAGAGTTTCAATCGCTCCCAAGATCAAGACTTTGGAAATCAGAGAGGAAGAGGTAGAGGATGTGGACAAGGAAGAGGATGCTTTCATGATACCTATTTCCATTGCAATGAAGAAGGTCATCATGCCTTTGAATGCCCTCAATGAAAAGGAAAGATAGATAGGAGAGTTGAGGGTCAAGCTAGGGTTGCTCATGTGGATGAGGATGCACAATCATCACATTCAGAAGATGCCAAAAGAGGAGAGACTTTGGTTAATGAAAGGGTCCTACTAAATGGAAAGATTGAACTAGGACAAAGGAGGAGTTTATTTTGTACCAGGGGCAAGTGTGAGGATAAATATTATGATGTGATCATTGATGGTGGTAGCACTGATAACTTGGTATCATAGGAGATGGTCTCTAAGCTGAAGCTCAAGAGGGAGAAACACCTCCAGCCCTATCAGATTGCTTGGGTGAAAGATGATCATAAGGTCCTGGTAAGTGAACAATGTTTAGTGAAATTCAAAATTGGGAGTTACCATGATGAAGTTCTCTATGATGTTATTCTAGTGGATGTTTTCCATCTATTGTTGGGAAGACCATGGCAGTTTGATAGGCATGCAGTACATGATGGTCATGCAAACACATACTCTTTAACAAAGGATGGAGTTCACCACAAACTGAAGCCCATGAAAAAGGAAGGAAAAAAGGTATGTCAGAGTGCTAGGATTTGTCTTGTTGATGGAAGAAATTTTTTAGATGGCATGAAACATTAGCATATGTGCTATGATTTGATCCCTAGAAAAGATAAAGAAGGTAGTAGTGAAATACCACTTGAAGTTTCAGATTTACTAGGTGAGTTTGGAGATATCATCTCTGATAATGTTCTAGAAGGATTGCCACCAGTAAGGCAAATCAGTCATCAGATAGATTTGATCCCAAGAGCTAGTTTTCCTAACAAGGCTGCTCACAGGATGACTCCTACTGAAACAAAGGAGCTAAATAGATAGGTTTAGGAGCTATTAAGGAAGGGCTTGATTTGGGAGAGCCTGAGTCCATGTGTAGTACTTGCAGTACTAGCACCAAAGAAGGATGGAGAGTGGAGAATGTGTATAGAATCTCGAGCTATAAATAGGATAACCATAAAGTATCAGTTTCCTTTGCCAAGAATGGATGATCTTATGGACTGCTTGAGTGGAGCTCAGTACTTCACAAAGATAGATCTCAAGAGTGGCTATCATCAGATATGGATACAAGAAGCAGATGAGTGGAAAATAGCCTTCAAGACCAAGGAGGGTCTTTATGAGTGGTTAGTCATGCCCTTTGGATTAATGAACGCCCCAAGCACCTTCATGCGGCTTATGAATGAGGTACTTAAGAAGCTCTTGGGGAAATTTGTTATTGTCTATTTGGATGATATTTTAATTTTCAGCAAGACTTTGGAAGAACATTTATTGCATATTCGTAGTGTCCTTGAAAGGTTAAGGGAAGAGAAACTTTAATTAATCTGAAGAAGTGTATCTTTGCAAAAAGGGAGTTAGTCTACTTGGGGTTTGTTAGATCACCTGAAAGTCTCAAAATGGATCTAGAGAAGGTAAAAGCCATCTTAAAATGGCCTAGTCCAAGGTATGCTACTAAGGTAAGATCATTTCATGGTTTGGTTAGTTTTTACAAGAAGTTCATTAAGAATTCTAGTGGCATATGTGCACCCTTGATTGACACAATAAGAGGGGATAGAAAAGAGTTCAAATGGACTGCAGCAACTGCAAGAAGTTTTGAATTGCTGAAGAAGGTGACAAAACAACCTATTTTGGCACTTCCAAATTTTAGAAAGGTGTTCCAGGTGGATTGTGATGCTAGTGGCAGTGCTATTGGGGCTGTATTAAGCCAAGAAGGTAAGCCTATTGCATATTTTAGTGAAAAATTGAATGATGCGGAAAAGAAGTATTCTGTTTATGATCAAGAGTTCTATGCAATAGTTTAGGCCTTAAAGAAATGGAGGCATTATTTATCTGCAAAGGAATTTGTTTTATATACTGATCACCAGGCATTACAGTACCTAAATAGCCAAGGTAAATTGAATCAGAGGCATATGAAGTGGGTAGAGTTCTTGTAGAGCTATAAATTTGTGTTGAAACATAGAAGTGGAAAATCTAACAGGGTTGCAGATGCACTAAGTTGGAGACAGTTGTTGCTTACAGTAATGCAGGTTGAAGTAGTTGGGTTTGATGAACTCAAGAATCTGTACCCTGAGGATCTTGATTTTGTTGAAGCGTGGAAAGCTTGTAAAGAACCTGTTGCTATAGACAGAACTAAGTGGTTAGACTGTCTAATTCAGGATGGTATGTTATTCAAAGGCAGTCAATTATGCATTCGAAGGAGTTCCATGAGGGAAAATCAGATTAAGGAGAAACATAGTGGAGGGATGGAATGAAATTTTGGTCGAGATAAGACCATTGCCATTCTTAGAGAACATTATTTTTGGCCTCACATTTCACAGGATGTGAAGAAGTTTGTACAAAATTGTTAGATTTATCAAGTGGCCAAGGGATTTAGTCACAATACTGGACTATATCAGCCATTTCTTGTTCCATCAATGCCATGGGAGGACATAAGTATGGATTTTGTTCTTGGATTGTTGAGGACACAAAGGGGTAATGACTTAGTATTTGTGGTGGTTGATAGGTTCTCCAAAATGGCACATTTGATTCCATGTCACAAAACTCATGATGCTGTCCATATTGCAGACTTGTTTTTCAGAGAGGTGGTAAGACTACATGGTCTTCCAAGGAGTATAGTTTCTGATAGAGATACTATATTTGTGGGGTATTTCTGGAGAACATTGTGGAAGAAGTTGAGAATAGACTTGAAATTCAGTTCCACACATCACCCATAGACTGACGACCAAACAGAAGTGGTAAACATAAGTCTGGGCAATTTGCTGAGATGTTTAGTTGGGGATAAGCCCAAGGGGTGGGATTTGATTCTACCACAAGAAGAGTTTTCTTACAATAGCTCTATAAATAGGAGTACTAGTAGATCATCATTCCAAATTGTATATAGAAGTAGCCCAAGGACTGCACCAGAATTGAGGAAGATAGAGCAAGGGGAGAGGACAAGTGCTAAAGTTGAAGAATTTGCTAAACATTTCAAGCGTCTATATGAGGAGTTTCAAGCACACATTACCAAGATGAACCAACAGTATAAAGCTAAGGCTGATCAAAGGAGAAGACATAAGGAATTTTGATTAGGGGATCTAGTTATGGTACACTTACGAAAATAAAGATTTCCAGCCGGTACTTACAACAAGCTGAAAATGAAGAAATTTGGCCCCTACAAAATTTTGAAGAAACATGACTCAAGAAATGCATATGAGGTGGAGTTGCCAGATGGTATTCACATTTCTCCTATTTTCAATGTTGTAGACTTAATAGAGTATCATGATGATGGTGCAGATGAGGAGCCAATGTTAGAGCAATGTCCAATTCCTGCTTCTAAGGAGGAGATAGAAGACATTCTAGATCATCGTGTGGGTAGGATTACCAGAAATAGGCAGTATGAGGAGTATTTGGTCAAGTGGAAAGGATGACCGACAGAGGGCTCAACTTGGATATCAGCAACTGAGGTTTCCCATTTGGGATTTCCTCTACCATTCATAAAGTGACAGGGTCACTTTTCAATCTACCCTGGGTGTCTGATGCAGGAGCATCCAAAGGTATAAGGGCAATCCTGTGTCATGCAAAAAAATGTACTTAGCCTTAGTTTCTATTTCATGTGTTTTCATTTCTAGATACCCATTTGGGTCAAATAAAGGTTCCAACTCTCACAGTTCCACTATTAGTGTTTTAGGTTAGAGTTTTTAATCACCTTGGCATACGTGTAAATGCCAAAAAAATAGGATTATACAATTGAGCCATCATTTTGGTAAACTAGAAGGTGTAAATTGGTTGGATGATTATCATTGTAATTTAGAACATTCTAGAAAAAGAATCAGGTCAAAAGGCCCCACGGTTTGAAAGTTATCACAGTTTTTTGATTTTTGGAGACATCCTAAGAATGCTTCAAAGTTAGGTTAGGGGAATTAAATGACCTCAAATAGGGAAAAAAAATGGGGTATGAGCAAACCTCCTCCATAGGGCTATAGAGCGCTTTGAGAGCTTTCCAGAAATGTAAACAGTTTGTCAATCGGAGCTATGGTTCAAAAGTTATGCCTCCCGAAAGTTCGATTACCGTTTTTGGATTCTTCTAATTTTTTGCCGACTTCTAATGTGACTTCTAGAGCCTTCTATTTGGTTGGTGGATGCCAACTAGCACTTTCTATAATGTATTCCTAATCCTTAACCCTTCAAGGTCTATTTAAGAACATTTTTGGCATTGTAAAAGGCAGTTAGGAGTGAAGTTTGAGAGAAGGTATTGGGAGAAGAATTTATCTCCAGATTTATGCTATTGTAAGCCCATAGGGCATGTTTTGGAGTCTGTTTCTCTGCACTAAGTGTACTAGCATATTTTTTATAGTTAATAAAATTTTCCCTTTTCTGTTGTGTCCATTTTGTGCTTGGGTCGTGTCCCCATCACCAAGCTAGGAGAAACAAGCCTTAAACAAAATACCACACTCAATATTGCAATGCATAAACACCATAATGCAACACTTGAACAACAAAGACTTTCATAATGGTTCACAAATGGAACCATGAACATAGGGTGAAGGTGAGATTTTCAAAGAGGAGACTTTCCATATCAAAAAATATATAAAATAAGAAATTTCCATGCCCTCTCAGGGCTTTCACAATCAACAATTTCCATGCCCTTTTAGGGCTTTCACAATCATCTTCCTCTTCACAATAAATTCCCAAACATACTACCATCAACTATAGATTTCTTGGAGCTTATACTTCATAAATTTCCTCTCTCCACCATACTTCCCTTATCACCTCCAAACAAAGATGGCAATGATTATGGATACAATAAAGCCCATAATCCAAGGTTCTCAACTACATTGTCAAGCCCAACTAATCCCTTCACCTTGGAATTCCCTTCCCTTCCCAAAGGGTGAGTGAAGTATTCACACCCATAAACAACATTCATATAAAAAAACAAAGGAAATAAGAGGCAAGAAATCAATGAAAAAAATCCTCATGTACATCACAATGCAACACAATGCAATCTACTTACAATATGAACTCACACTCCTTCACACTAATGAATGCAACACCATTATGCAAGTTTTCAAGAAAAATATATATGGGAAAGAAGTATGAACCTTGGTCCTATGCAATGGTCATGACAGTTGAAGAAGAGCTCCCTTTTACTTCCCTCCAAGACTCAAAAATCCTAAGTGTCTCTAAAGTTAGAGAGTGGGTAGGAAACCCATTAATTTGATCCCAAGTCCTCTAAAAGGGATCCCAAAACCCTCACTATCTAAAAATGGGCCTAACATAAGACTCCCTTACTTAAACCATTGTCTCCTTCTAAAATTATAGCTTTGACCAACTAGGAGAGTGTGGAAGAAGTCACATAACACTCCAATTCGAATTTCTTTGAAAGAAACCTATTTGGAGGGTCTCCTAAGCCATCTAAACCAACTTATGGTGAGATTTGGACCCCCAAACCATACTATTATCATGTGGGCACTATCTTTTCACCAAAATAACCAACTAGGACTACTTTTAGATCCCCAAAAGTCGCTAGGAAGTTGGAATTCGAATTTAAAATGGATGGATACCTTTCCTAAATTTTTTCCATGTGAGGTTAACTTGGGGTACTACATTGGGGTTAGGTTTGGGTTAGGTTTCTTCTTGCCAAAACCCTAAATAACATATCATCTACACATGGACAATACAAGTGTCAAGTGACACATTCAAATAAATTACAATTCACAATGACATGCCTCTAATTGCTCATGAAATTAAATATTCACACACATAAAAATTCATATTTACACAAAGAAAAACACATTACAACAAGGTTTTGAATCTTTCAAAGATTCAACCTTGGTTTAACTATATTCGCATTAGTTTGAGCCTTGATTCCTCAATTTAACTCTATGGTTAATTCCCTACACACTAAACTTGAGCATCAGTCATCCAAGGGAAGTCATATGAAAATACATGTATTATATGTGCATAACAATTGGATATTTTATAATTCCCATTAATTAGCATATCCACTTATCACATTTAACTTTCCTTTCTAATCATTTTCATAAGGAATATTCAAAACATTGTAATATCAAAATCTACATTTCAACATTAATCTCTATTTAACATAGTAAAATTAACATTCTAAGTATTAGCATAATCAATTTTCTATCATAGTAGTGAAACACCAAATCCCTAACCATCTAATCATTAAGCATGTGCAAGGTCCTAGTACATATCATAAGTTAAAATCCTAACATTGCAATTTAATATTTCAAGTATCTCTACAAATCAATTTAAATCAAAATATAGAAATACTAAAAACATGTATCACCAATCATTAAAACATATAAGTTAGGTTCTACAACATAAGTGAGTATTATCATAATGCAGTATTAAAATAACTTAACCATAAAAGATTCCTAGACCAGTGTGTCAAAACATCAAGTCATAAAATGTCCAAATGTGAATATGTCATTTATGTTATGATAGGTCGGGGTGATTCCTCATAATAGAAGTGTCTAACATGATCATGTGGGTCACTATTTCTATCATATTTTTCATACTTAGGAACCTCTATATCTCTAGGAAATAGTGTCATGTAAAGAATCCTATTGAAAGGAAGAGCATATATAGTTTTGACAAATGAGGTTTCAGGATTCTCCTCCATTTTCATAAGTGCGATTTTGTTTCATAATCATTGAAACTTTTTCTTAATAAGATCACTTTTGGGTGGCTTTTTCTTTTGTATAATACATTGAACATCAACATCATGTGGAATTCTCCAACCTTGACTTGTCATATATGTGAAATATTGATATCATTTTTCTCTAAAGACTTGAGCATAAGTTTTTAGAGGTATTCATCTTGTTGGAATTTTATGAAATCCTCACTATTAACTTCATTTTATACCTCACTTCCATGATGAAAATTTTGTGAGCACCTAGGTGGTGACACATACCTCTCAAAATGTGATATAGGAGTTCTCAGAGGCATATTTTTTTCCATTATTTCTAAAGAGTGTATGATTTACAAAAGAGTTTTTATAGGTAGCATTGGTATGTCATTTCTCAAAGTTATGTGCATGAGAATCTCCAAAGCCTTGGTTGTTGTGAGAAAAAATCTCCACATGCAGGTGAGATGACTCCCTAGTAGTCATTCATCCAACTTCCTTAAGTCTTTCCTTTTCTAGCCTAGCTTGTTCTTCCTTAAATAAAAAGATGTCTTCTAAGTGATGGTGTTTTTCCTTCTTGGTTCATAGTGAGAAATACATTGTTTCTATCTCTAGGAGTATTAAGGGGTGTATCAAAAGAACTACCTAAGTGGCTAAGAGGATTATACCAAGTGGCATATTTTTCATCCTCTTGTTTGTTACAAATAGGTTCTCCCTCAAAAGCTTTCTTATGTGGATGCCTAGTGAGAGTAGTTAGTTGTTCAAAACTAAATGAGGGATGGTTTCCTTGGAAAACTTGTGGCCTAGTCTGAACTAGCATGTACGAGTAAGTCTTTTAGCATGATAGGATTACACAGAGCCTTTTGAGAATTGGACTTATATAGTCAAGGTGTTTACTTGTCAAATAAATATAACAAAGAGAGTAGCTTGTCAAAAGTGCCCAAGAAATTTATGCCACAAGTGAATCAAGATGAGAATGGGGAAAGAATCCCAATATAAAATAGCCAAGGGAAGTGTTGTGATTCCATAATTCATGCCCTATTTTGATGATCAAAATGGGGACCCACTACTTTATATTTTGGCTTTATGGATCCCTAGTCTAGGATCTAAGTCCTTTTGATATTTTTCCTAGTGTCCTAGTTCATGTCTGGGTCCAAACTAGAGAACCCAATTGAAAAAAATCAAAGGTTTTAGATGGAGAATCTTTTGGTAAAATTAAAAGGTGCACTAGTACACCTAAATAGGTGTGCAAGTGCACCAAAATAATAAAGGAAGAAGAACATTTTGTGCTATGTAGTTGCATAGTTGTGCACCTACATAGTTCAAATATGCAGGGGAAGCCTATATATACCCCCTCTTTCCCATTTTCCACCTTTATTCTCATTATTTTTTGCCTCCTTTGATCTAGGAATTGTAGCTGTGCACCCACGAGGTGTGTCTCCTTATGCCCTACTCTACAAAGCAACAAAGTTAATATAAAACTCAAAAGTAGGTGTGCCTAGGTGCATTGATGTTCACCCACTTATGCATACATAAGAAAATTTAAAAAAATCAAAAAACTTAAACTAAATTGCATTCACATTAGTGCACTTGCCCAGGTTTGTTGATGCACACCCAATTTCATTTAAAAATACTAGAAAAAAAACTTTTAAAAGCCCCTAAATTTTTTTCCTTAACACAAGTTTTGATGGGTTGTGCATTAGCGCACCTCATGAGGTACACTGATACACAACACTATTTAAAATTGCAAAAAAAGAAATGGTTCATCATGCATACTTGTCAAGTGCACTAGGTGTACCAATTTTTTTGCAACTAGGGTAAAAATTAAGTTTTTGGTGTTTTTGGAGCATCTGGTTTTTAGGGATTTTTATCATGATAATCTAAGGCACCATTGATTTAATTTTTCTCCAATTTCAAACTAATGGATGTACTTATTTTGCAGATACAATGGCATCTTCCTCATCGTCCCTTGGCAAGAAAATGACACCAAAACTAGTAGTGTTCAAGTTTTAGGGTGTTCTAACAAAATCATAGTTTGAAGATGACAACTCAAAAATCTGAGATACTAATTTGGGACACATAGATTTGAGATAATTTTTAAAGATATGCAATGAACTGACGGAGAGATCCCATATGATCTCTACACTAATTTTATTAGGGCTCATCAATGTAGCATCACAACTAGTGTCAGCGAAATCTTCAGAACTTTAGAACTACTCATGACACTTGCAGAACATTTTGTTCCTAAGGAGATGGTAGTCAAGAGTATTATGGGAGAGATCATTCTAGATCTCTAACCTAAGAACATTGAGAAAGTGTTCAATCTCCCACAGGAAGATCAATTCATTAGGCTAATCTATGAGCATGTAGAGAGGATGTACTGAGAACATATTGAAGAGGCTTCTAAAATTATCCAGTCCTCTTACCTAATAGAGAAGACCCCTTTGGGAAAGAAAATTGGCAAAGTGGACATGACAAGAGGGTACATGAAAGAACACATTGGGTACTCAATCATACTCTTGGGTAGAGTAATGGGTTTTCCAATGGTCGAACACTTGAACATCTTCATGGTGCACTTTATTGAGACAATAAAGAAAGTAGAGATGCCACTGGACTGGGCTTCTACTCTTAGTCAAAATTTGTGTGAATAGTTGGTGGTGGTGAAGAACAACATGAAATTTTATATGGCTTCGTATTTGGTATACCAACTAACTATGAGAGAAACTAATTATCCAAGGCTCTAAAAAAGGGGTAGTATGCAGGATACCAACACATGGCCATATATTGTATACCCTCAGCTAGTGAAGAAAAAACTTTTAGAGAAAATAAAAGAATATAGAATTGTTAACGATGCTTTCATCTTCATAATAATCTGGTTCATAGAAGGGGATTATGAAAAGAGAATATCAGAAGAGGTAGTTGCACAAATATCATTGATCAAAGCTTATTACATTCAGTTCCATACATTTACATATTTGAGGGTGGTAGTTACAACCATTAACCCTAAGAAGCTCCCTAGATATCCTAGTGATAAATTGATTCTCCTAGAGATTTCCCAACAACTCTTGTCTACCTATGATAGAGTTAGAAAGAAACATAAAATATGTTGGACCTGGCCTATGACTATAGGAACTTTTTAGGTAGATCAGAGGCAAGATATCCCCTCTTTCAAATGTGAATGGGATTAGTATCCATTGGAAGATTATAATTCTTTGTGGCCATATTTTAACAATATTGGGAGAGTATAGTACTTGGTAGGCAAAACATTTCAACATGAGGAAGCCATAGAAGATCATTAGATGAATGCGATAAATTAATATGATGTCTGTATCAAGAATTATTGTAGGATGACTTTGTATTTGGTAGAGAAGGCCTTAAAAATAAAGATTCCATTGAAGACATTGCAATAGGACATAGAGGAGTTTCTTGATCCTTTGTTCAACATGGATATAATTGGTGAATGACCTATTATGAATGCCAAGATTGATAGAGAAGAAAAATTAGATATTAATCATAGGGAAAGGCACATCATCAAATTGACACAGGATTGGATCAAGAAACCATTCAAAATTGATCCAATTCCAGAAACATTAATCTTCCATGCCCAAGCCCATCCAACCAAAGGTAAAGGGAAAAAGGTCACCATCCCTACATTTACAACTCAGTCACCAGTAAGGCCAAAGATGGTGCACCAAATTGATAGGCTAGTTGATTATTATCAAGCTCAAAATGAGAAAGGAAAGGGTAAGAGGAAGAGGAATTCTCCTCAAGGAGTTGACCTAGAAGAGGGATAAATTTTGACACCTCCAAAACAAGGCGAGGAAAACATATAATGACTAAAAGATATAGAAGGTGCACAAACTCAAGGTGATCCCTAAATTTTGCTAGTTTCCCAAGTGTCATCAGAAATAGAAATAAAAATTGAGGTACAAGAGGTTCCCACCTTGACAAGTAGAGCAAGCCTCCCACTCAACACCTAAAAGAAGGGAAATTAAGACTCTGATGAAGAGGAGATAAAAGGTGATCAAGAAAATGATTCCTTTTCCATCTATCCCCAAACCCATTCCAAAAGAGGCAAAACAAGAGAGTGATGAGGATGAAGAGGATGATCTACCTTTGAGTCAAAGGGCTCAACTAGCTAGAGCCATAGAGTAGGAATAAAGGAGAAGTTCCAAAATCATACCACCATCTATCCCTAATGAACCCATGCATACCACTACATTAGAAGATGAAATGAAATAGTGGATATATGAGTAGGATATGGAGGGCACTGATATCTTTAAGATGTCAAATTTTGACTATATGCCTATGGTTATTGAGTTGGTTGGGGGCAAGATTAGAGACATGCCCACCAATCAACCTCAACATAAGGATTGGACTCAGATGCCCCTCAATTCATAAAGACCTAAGATAGTTCTAAAATCCTAGCTGCAAGTCATATTTTGTGTAGACAAGGGATTGACTACCCCTCTTCCTCCATGTATAGAAATTAAATAGGTCCAAGTAGAAAATGAAGAAGAGCCATGTCAAGTATCCACTAATGAAGTATTAGAAGAGAGGCAGATAAGTGAACAACCTCAACAAACTTCCTAGGACATAGAGGTGAGAACTATAGGCTCCACAAATACATAGACTACCCACATAGACCCCTCACAAAGGGAGAAGACTCTAGAAAGGAGTGATAAGGGGAAATATATAGCTAAGAAAAAACCTTCATCTTGTAGAGGTAAATCCTCAATGCAACATATTCATAGGTGGCTCAAAAAAGAAGAGATAAGAAACAAGAAGTAATAATTCACTGTTAAGTAGGAGGATAGGATGGAATTGATAGAAGTGCTAAGGAAGCCTAATTCACCTCCAAAGGATGCAAGAACATTAGATTTCATCATGAGTGATTAGAGCTAGGAATTTTTTTCTAATGTAGCTATCCCTCCTCTAGAATCAAATGTTGAAGGATTGACTCCAAGGGATTATCAGATCCAAGAATTTATGCTTGGCAAGTTGACCTTGGAAACTGCAAAGCTAATGGTTAAAATAAGGATGAAGGAGGTGTTCAAGAGCCTAGAATAGGATGGGGTAGAAATGATAACACTTCAGCAATAGAATGAGATCCTTAAGGGATATTTGAGTAAAGTTGTTCGCCATTGCTTCTAGTCTGCAAATTCTGAGTAGCCCACTTTGACCACTTGCCAAATGTGTCCTATTATTTGTCATTAGACCAAATCAAAGATTTATACTCTCCTTGTGATAGTGAACTAATGCCCCAACTTTTGTTTCCCCAAGTGTCAGTTTGCACAATTTTTGAAGCCAAATTCAAATGCATTTTATTATTTTCTAACATGTTTTGTTGCAAGCAATTCTAAGAGGGAAACTTTGATAGTCAATATCTTTTGATTGAGAATTCATCATGAGACAAGATTCAATAGGGTACAAGAATGTGGAAGAGAGAATTTGTATGTCTGATTTTAGAGCCTGATCAAGTGTTTTTGTTTGTTTTTAAAGCCAGCCAATAGGCCTTGTTTGCAGAAAATCATAGTTTACAGATAAGATGTAAAATGAGTTTTAATGATCAATTAGTGCTCAAAATTAATCCCAATCAATATCAAAAGTTTAGTAGATCAATTTGATAGTTCAATTGTTTGAAATTTTTTTTTAGTTGGACCTACCTTTGAGCATGACTAAATGGTATTAATATGATAAGGTATACTTGGAATTAATTTTTTCTAAATGGAAGAAATAAAAAAAGTAATCATCTTATTGAAATTGAACAAAAACTTGAAATTGAGGCAGTCAAAAGTGTCATAATTGAAAAAATTGAGCATACCACAAAAATTCATGGGATGAGAATCAATATTTGGTACATGATGCTTCTTACAATTGTTATGACATTCAAGGTCAAAACAACTGAGACAAGATACATGTCTAGAAGGTAGATGAAAGCTTTTAAGGACCTATGAAATATCCCTTTTCTAATTTTATATGATATTTAAAGCCTCTAATCAGATCTTTAAGATCAAACAACCAATCTTTCAAAGATCCACCAATTTCTCAATAAACCCCAAATCGAGTATGCCAAAAATAATGCCAAAAACTTCACAGCTTCACATATTATTAGTAAATTTAAAAGTGGAAATTTTTATAGAAATTTTAGCAGCATAAAAGCCTACAAAATGAAATTTTCAGATCTGTATAACATTTACACAACAACTCCCAAACGGAGGATAAAAACAATGCTCATCGGGCTCTCGAAAACAACATAGAATAGCCTGAAAACACCACAAAAACACTAATAATCTATCACAGAAGTATAATCACAACCAAATAAATATATTCAGCTCTATTTTAACATCTAAAATTCTTAAATACAGCAGCAACCCAAACTAATATGAAATACTCAACCGGAAACACCAAACTCTTACCAAAATACACCCAAAAAACCACAAATCTGCACTGTTTAGCACAAAGGCAAACTCTGCATGAGCATGCACATGGAATGGATTTAAAATCCCATCCTTAGCCTTCTTGGAAACCTGAAAAATCCTGTTCTTGGGTCTCCTTCTCCACAGGTTTGGCAGCCTCTGAAGAATAACAAAGAAATGAGCAAAAATCAAGTTCTGAAAATCAGCCCAAAATGCCTCCAAACCCCTTAAAAGAGGGCATAACCCTAACTCACATCCAAGAGGGGTTAATAAAAAATATTTTAATAATTTTCATTTATCATTCCATTAGCTTCCAAAGATTATCCCTTTTTTTTGAAACTTCACCTTTTTGGGCCTGCCTGCCTTAGCAAAGATTATTATTTTTAATTATTTGAAAAGGGGACATGACAAGTCCTCCCCTTCCAAATATTGCTTGTCCTCAAGAAATGGCTGAAAAATAAACCAATAAATCCACCTAGATCCCAAATGTAATCATGAACTATACTATTGTCAATTAACACAGGCTCCTGCAATATCCTCTGCAATATAACCAAGAGGAATCCATAATCAAACTGACAATTACTGCTCAACCAAACTCCAAAGTCACAACTTCCATAGTCAGAAACCCATGAGACACAAACTCATAGAATATCAAAACCTAAGTAAAGTGGACAAATCAAACTACCAACATAGTAAATACCATCAATGCATCCCACTGGCCTATACAGAATGTACAATCCAACTCTGCAACAATGGTGAATGCTCTCGAATGAAACTGTACCAAGTATGGAGAATCCACACACTGTACAACTCTTGTAGTCAACACAACTCTGCAAATGACCGGCCACTATCTCATAACCATAACTCCCATGCACCCCTGATGGTGAAAAGCCATCACAAGATAAACAGTAAGAAATGGAACCCAAACCAAATTTTCCTGCCATTAACTCCTCAGCACAAGGATCAAATGCTAACTGATGTACATACCCTGCAATATAATGTTGATAAAGAAAACCAACCTTAGTCAATAGCTCACCATGAACAAGTGATACAACCCACTGTGACTGATCACCAGCTAAGTTAGGAGATGTCATAGCCAAAGGAGTAAAATCAATAACAACACCACTGAAGCATCACTCCAAAACTTATGCTCTAAGTCATGTATTATCAAGCTGTAAACTATAGAACCTATCATCATGTCATGCCCATCATGACTCTCATCCCAAGGCGTCAAACTATCCCATAACTAATGATAAGCACTAGGAACCAAAGTACATCTCTGTATCATCATCTCATCAACATGGTCATCAAAGGTAAATTGATGAACATACCTCACAATGTAATGCTGATAGAATGCACCAATCTCAGTCAATGGCTCATACTGCAATCTAGATGTAACTAATTGCAATTGATCACTAACCAAGTTGAAACTGACTACTACCTCTGAAGAAATCACCAAGGGAGTAGTATTACTAGCAGGAACCATGCCAACTGATAGCTCACCAACATCACACATGGTATTTGATACAACATCTCTAGTCTCTGTGCCATTAGTACTAGAGGTCACCACCATGTTAGGCACACCACAACAATCTGCTGCAGCACCCAACTCAACTAAACCTAACTCTAATGGGGATGAACTCGATATGCCAATGTTAGTATCAAGAATGGATGCATCCCCATCTCCACTATCTTTGACAATCTCAACCATGGACATCCTCAGATCACCAGACACCATAGCTTGTGACTGTACAAAATCTAGTAAAGACTATAGTTGCTCTAACTCCATGGTCACCTTAGCCAAATGAAACTGTGACTCCTTGAAAGCCAACTGTGTACTCTCAAGAATCTTAAAAGTCACCTCAAGCTGCTGAGTAAGCTCACTCACCTCATCTTCCTTGGCCAACAATGCATCATATGCTGTACTGTCCCACTCCATCAGATAATCTCTGTCGGCTACCAACTGCATATAATCCTGTCTCAAAATCTAGATAGCCTCCCATAAAGAGTGGAACTCTATCAAGGAAAGATAACTGCCTCCTTGCTCATCACTAGTAGGAGAACCCCATCCATAAACTGCTAACAATTGACGAGCATCATCAAAATATTGGCAAGCGATAGCAATGTCTCACTCACTAACTCTCAACTGACTAGACACATGATGGCATTGGCTAGACTGTATCCTACAAACCTCCTCCGACACACTATCTAAAGGAGCATCCTCAAGGTTACTGGTCTCTAGAATATTACCATCCATATCATGTGAATCGATTCCAAAGCTCATATCAACAAATGGAGTATCAAAAACTGTAGCACTGCTGTCCAACTCCTTTGTACCCAAGGAAACTAAGTCTTCAAAACTGCCCACTGCATCCTCCTGGATGTCGTTAATGCCAATATGATCCTGGGACTCATCTATACACACTGCCAAATATGAAAGATCATCAACACATTCCAGCAAGTATGGTCGACTTGATATATGAAAAAAGCCCAACACCGGTGTATAAAAACTAATACCAACATCAGACAAGCTGCTATCACAAGAAAAGACAACACCATGAAATCTGCTAATCAAATCCATGATAGCACCCAAACAAACACTGCTACCAAAAAGTGTTAAAGATCTCCAGTCAACTAAATCCCAAATGCCAATATAACAATCTCGAGTCCATATCTCTAAACTAGAATCAGCTGGTAACTCAAGAAAAATCCTCACTTGAGTAATATGACCAATACCAACTAACTCCACATACCTGTCATGATGAGATAATGAAGTCACAATACTGTCTTTGTTCACTTTCAGCTGGCTGGACAAATCATGTGAAGTACTACCAGCCTCAACCTCATGTGTCGAAGCATCTAACTGTGCCTGGTACTCTTTCTCAGCAAAGTCATGAATGCTCAATGTCTGCTCATCTCTACCAGGTATCTCACCATCATGCACAACAACATCCTCATAATCATCATCTGAACCCACTATGCTGTAGTCACTACCTGTTGTAACTATACCATCCTAAATACTTATGACATCACCCTTTGATGACCTATATACAATTGTCTCAATTTGAGTATCAAGTTGACCATTACTATCAATATGCGTAATATCCTTTCTCACTACCTCCTATGACGGAGTAGAATCTGAGACCTCAGCCTGGCTATAAGCTAGTTTCTCAAACTCCTCATGTAAGTTCTTGGTAATTGTGTCATCTGCCCTATGAGAAAATCTGCCAAATAGAAATCCAGTCAACTTATCCACCTTAGCTAGGTTGGACAACATGTCATTCATTATACGGTGGTGCTCAACCAACTGTTTAGACATGTCATGGCTTATTTTCCTAAGTTTATCTCGAATGTCTAAATAACCATCCTTTTTATTGTTCTGACTCTGGATATCAATTGTCCAAGATCGTGTCCTCTGAGACATTGTACTATACCTGTCCATTCTGGATAAAGTAGAGTGTAACCCCAATAGTTTATAACTTTTTCAAACACCAAGAACTAACATGCAATTGATTAGAAGTAGCATGCAACCATAGATTTTGACATGCAGCTGATTAGAAGCAACATGCAACCACCAAATTCACCAAGAACTAACATGCAAATGATTAGAAGTAGCATGCAACCATAGATTTTGACATGCAACTGATTAGAAGAAACATGGAACCACCAAATTCACCAAGAACTAACATGCAAATGATTAGAAGTAGCATGCAATCATAAATTTTGACATGCAAGATTTGGGTAGTTGTCAAAACTGACATGCAAACTTCTACAAACCCTCAGGCTGGCAAGATCATAGCTCTGATACCACTGAAATGTCCTTTTTCTGATTTTATATGATATTTCAAGCCTCTAATCAGATTTTTAAGATCAAACAACCAATCTTTCAAAGATCCACCAATTTCTCAATAAACCCCAAATTGGGTATGCTGAAAATAGTGCCAAAAACTTCACAGCTTCACATATTATTAGTAAATCTGAAAGTGGAGATTTTTATAAAAATTTCAGCAGCATAATAGCCTAAAAAATGACATTTTCAGATCTGTATAACATTTACACAATAGCTCCCAAACGGAGGATAAAAATAATGCTCATCGGGCTCCCAAAAACAACATAGAATAGCCTGAAAACACCACAAAAACACTAATAATCTGTCATAGAAGTATAATCACGACCAAATACATATATTCAACTTTATTTTAATATCTAAAAGTCTAAAATACAGCAGAAACCAAAACTGATATGAAATACTCAACCGGAAACACCAAACTCTTACAAAAACACACCCGAAAAACCACAAATCTGCACTGTTCAGCACAAAGGCAAACTCTGCATGAGCATGCACATGGAATGGCTTCAAACTCCCATCCTTAGAATTCTTGGAAACCTGCAAACTCCCATTCTTGGGTCTCCTTCTCCATAGGTTTGGTAGCCTTTGAAGAATAATAAAGAAATGAGCAAAAATCAAGTTTTGGAAATCAGCCCAAAATGCCTCCAAACCCCTTAAAAGAGGGCATAACCCTAACTCACGTCCAAGAGGGGTTAATAAAACATATTTTAATAATAATTTTAATTTATCAGTCCATTAGCTTCCAAAGATTATCCCCTTTTTCCGAAACTTCACCTTTTTGGGCCTGCCTGCCTTAGCAAAGATTATTATTTTTAATTATTTGAAAAGGGAACATGACAACCTCTCTACACACTATGATGATATAGTACGTAATGCAAGTAGTAGGGTTATTGAATTCCTTTGTGGGGAAGATGGTATGGACCCTATTCATATGGAAGGAAATGATGGCACTCCCATAAACCTAGAAAGACTAGAAATGGATGACCTGCAGACATAAAAATATTACAAATTGAAGATTGCACTATTAGATTTTTTCAAAAGTGTGCTAATTCTATTAGAAAAACTAGATTTACATTGTTCTAGAAAGAATAGCAGTAGAGATATCTAGATTAATAGCACATTAATTTGAGGTGTTCATTGAAACATGCATTAAACACTACCATTTAAAAAATGGAAGCTGAAGTTATAGTTGGGGCTATTGGAGCCCAAAGTATTGGGGAACTTAGCACACAAATGACTTTAAAGACTTTTCACTTGGCTTTAGTGACAAGTATGAATATCACTTTGGGAGTTCCTTAGATCAAGGAGATTATAAATGCTACAAAGAATATAAGTACACCTATTATAGAAGTAAAGTTCAAATGTGAAAGTGATGTAAAAGTCACACACATCGTAAAAGGTCGAATTGAGAAAACTATACTTGGCGAGGTTGCTAAGAGTATAAAGATAGTATTAAGGTCTGGACATACATTTCTGTATATTAAGATAAATATGAAGAGAATCAACTCTTTTCAATTTGATATTAATGCATCTAAAGTGGCTAAATCTATGTTGTGAGCTCCAAAACTAAAAATAAAGTAGCAAATTTTGATTTGAGTGAAAGTTAGCATCTTTGGATACATGATCACAAGAAGCATTCTTGGATGGGAGTAGTATCAAAAATATTAAAATTTATTGTTGATGCCAAGGTAGGAGTGGATATGGAGGATACATTGGATGCATATAGAGAGACAAAGGATGTGCTTAGGTTTGGGGACTATCCAGACAACATGATTGTGGGCCCTCTCAACATGTTTGGCTCATTGAATATCAAGAGCTTCTTTAAGAGTGTGGAGTATGAAGCAGAAATGTTGGTTACATCCCTTTAAGAGAAGCTAAAGAGAGTAGATCGGGTGCTTAGTAGAGATCAAGAGCAAAAGTGCATAGAGAAGTTGGTTAAAGACATCAATGATTTGGATGAAGAAATTTTCAAGACACCCTTGATCATAAATGATGAATGCTCTCATTACAAATTAGAGGAGTTGAGAAAAATGCTTCGCTCATTGGTGGGCTATGAAACTGTTTCAAGTATTTTATATGTTCAAGAATGTGCTAACATGAGGAATTTGTGGCATGAAAGAGGGAGACATTGAGCCAACAAAGGAGATTAACTTGAAGTTTAGGACCATGTTGCAGAGTGAGGAGGTGGCGTCGAAGTCTAAAAGTGCCAGGAAGAAGGCCACAATAGGAAAAGAAAGAAATCCATGTCCTTGGTAGTAGTATGAAGTATACAAAATCTACCCACATCCACACATAAGGAAGAGTAGGTTTGGGAAGGTTGCTAGAGAAGAATGGATGTCCAAAAAGTTGGAGAAACCATTTGGAATGTTAGAGGGAATAGATCCCTTAGAGAAGCGATATACAGAGCCCTCAAAGCATACATAGAGGATGAAAAAAGTAAAAATGGTCATAACCATTTATCCCACATTTCTTGTGTAGGGATAACTTGCGATATTTAAATACTATTACACACCCATACATAGTGTCTCAAAGGATGCAACCTTTTAAGAGGGAGATTTGCATGGTTTGGGGCCCATGGTTGGCTAGAAGGAAGAAAATTTTGAATGCCAAAGATGATGATGTGATCACTGATGTGGAACTCTGACTAGTCAAATCATGACATGTGGAAGCTTACAAATGAACTAGTGGTTGACACATGGTGATGAAATTCTATCCTAATGCAAGATTCAAGGTGTTGACATGGCATGGGAGACATGTGTTGTAAAGGTGCTTCCTCGCTTGTACAGTCAACACCCTGCTAACTGTAATGTAGGGAAGCACTTAGCTGGTACATGTTAGCAGGCCCCAGTCAGAGATGATGTGGCAAGCTCTAATAGAGTAATGAGGTGGAAATACACATGGACATGAGAGAAAAATCAAACATTAACACAAGGCATCCATGGATGAATCACAATAAGCTCAAGATGAATGCATAGGATTACACCACATGGTGAATCCAATGGTGGGCACATTATCACTCTACAAAGTTGTGAGAAAGATAGGAAAAGTGGTAAAGTGCTTGGGTGCCACTTGGTAGTAGGCCCAGGTGAAAGGTGACATGGTGGGGGCCGATCAACATGGTGACATGGAGGTGATCTGGTAGTTTGAGGGCGAATAAGGAGGTGACACATGGAAACCACATGTCATCCCATCACAAGGTGACACATGGTGCCTGGTGGATGGTGTCATGGTAGATGCCAACCAATGACATATTACCACATGACAAAAAGTCAAACCATGGGTTGACCTGAAGTGCATGGGTAGGGCCACAAATGGAAAATGATTAAAAAATTGATTTTAAATGTTTTATCAAAAGGTGCACGTATAGAAATTTTAAGTTGAAAAATGATATGTTCTAAAGTTTTAACTTTAGAATTTTTTTAATTTTTCAAACATATAAAAGTGCAGACAAAGAGCCATAGCAGGGGTGTTCATTTTTTGAACTAAGATTTTGAGAGTTCTTGATAGGCAAATATGGACATATTATATATCATCGAAACCGAGAGAAGATAAAATTTATGATTCTAAATTTTTTTTTGCATGAGAAGATGTCTATTTAGGTTATTTGAGGTTTTTTTCTAGATTCTCAACTTGCAACCACATTCAAGTACCAAAGTTCAAAACTAATTTCTAGCAGGGTAATGAGCTGAGTGCGGGTAAAAGGTAGTAAAAATGTAGTTAGGGTTGAGTTTGGTCACCTTCAAGTTAGTTAAATGGGGATTTCATCAGCATTTCATGATGCTTTCAGATATTTTGGCAAACATAATGGTTTTCATCATTGAATAGGAGATATTTCAAGTTTGTTACAAGATAATGATGAAACCCAAATTAGATATCATTGGTAGAGAGATGAGGGATGTTCTAAAATAATAAAGAATGAAATTTCATGTGGACATACATCATCTTTAGATTAGATCTAGGAATTCATTCCTTGTCTATATCTTCTTCTTTCTCATCCATTGTAAGGGTTGGAAATTTTTAGTATGAGATCATGTTATTCGATCCAAAACTATGAACACCATTATTCTTCAACATATTTCTCTTGTGTGAACAATAGTAGTGAAGATAATATAGCTAGTTCTAATCTGTTAGGTGTCTTTATATTTTAATTTCATGCATCTAAATGTATAGTTTCAAATAAATGAATACAAATGAGAAAGAATTTCTTTAGTTTCATTTTGATTCTCATCTCATGTCTCTGTAATCTATAGTCTTATGTGGTCTAGGGATAAAGAACTGAGACCCATTTGCATCCCCTTATGGTTGTATGTTTGCTATTGAAACAAAGGGCCAAGTAAATGCTTTATATATTTGATAGGGTTGTTGGTTAATTTGAGAAGGATACTTCATACGAATTAGGTCTTTATGAACACTGATGTTTGATTCACAAAGTGATTAGATACAATATTTCATTGATATCATAGATATATGTGTTTGATTCATGGAATTGCCTAATATATAAGGCACTAATTAGCTATAGGATCATTTGTTCTTGCTATTGCATATCTGGGGTTTTTTCTGATATTCAACATCATTAATCAAATGTATTTCCCTTTCATGTTGAAGAGCTAAAAAGGATGCCCTCACTCAGCTTGTGAATTTCATAGAGTTGCAATTTTCTATTGCACATCTTTGTTATTGCATAAGTATAAGAGATTAAAGGTTTTATTTGATTTTTTAGATTCAGGAATATGTTTTAGTATGGGTACCATATAAATTGAATTTGAGGTCCACTTGCCTAGGTTTTTCAAAGCCTAAAGTAGAAGAAGGGTCAAGGCTTATAGTTGGCCTGGTGTTTGAAATGGTATGTTGAAAATGGGAGTTAGCTGCCCTTAGATGTATCTTGTTCTCGTCGGGGTAATTTGGAACTGTCTTTGTTTCAAAACACCAATGAAATGGTGACTCCACTGGCGAGATAAGATGGCAATACACCTTGTTAAAGGATAAGATCCTTTGGTGTGAATTGAATATCTCAGTAATATTTTTCAATATGGTTTTTCTCATCTAAGTCACCAACAAAATGGTGACTCTATTGGGGAAGTATTGAATCTGAAAGAGAGATTTAGTACAATTGAAAGAAAGGCATGTGCAAAGCTTTCTACAACAATAAGGTTATGAAGTGTTTTCCATATCCTTGCTAAATATTCATGTCCCTAGTGATGTTTTATCCATTTACAATAGTAACTTTGAGGTTGACTGTAAGTTGTGTTGTTAAGAGTGTTCATCTTCAATCATTTCAACCAGAACTTTTTTTTCAAAGTGCTGTTGTAAAATTAGAGTCAAGAATGAACATAAGTTTGTGTTCCATTTTCCAAGTTTGTAAATCTACAAGAGTGTTTTTATGAGCATTTCTCCTACATTTGAAGGTCTAATTTAGATTTTTCAAGTGAGAAATTATGTTTTATTTCTCATAAAATATGAGTGGTGACTCTCAGTCTCTGTACCAGTTTGTTCCTAGTTGATTTTAATGCAAAATTTGGAAGGACTTTTAGTTGTATGGGATGATTTCAAGAGTTTAGTAGTATCTTGAAAAGGAAATTTTAAATTCTCGATAAATTTTGGAAGTGTTGTTTGCAATCTACTATTATAAAAAAGTGAAATATAAAAAGTAAATCATAGCAGTGATTTCTTCATCCTCTCTCAAGGAGGTGGCGACTCTAAAAAGTTTGATCAGTGGTGTGAAGGCATTTCAATTTTGCACCTATGATAAAACAACAGATCAAAGTTCAACATCAACACTTGAGGTATTTTAATTTTCATGTCTGTCTTTCATGGAAGTCAAGTATTTAAAAAGGTTACCTCTATTCAATGATTTTAGCACTAGAAGAAAGAGATAGAAGTTTGATTTTCAAGATGGAATCAGATCTAAAATCCAAGATTAGTTTGCCAAGTTCTGAAAGTTTAGAAATTGTGGCTAACAACATTGCTATGTTGCATAGATTTATCTATAATAAGATTGTTAGTGTTATAATAATTGAAGTAGGAAGTACTCAAGGTTTAAATGCCAAAAAATGTTATCTAAATGTTAAATCAATAATCAACAAGATGTGTTTTCATGTTAGACCTAAGGAATCTTATTTGCCTAGTATTTTCCTTGATGTTTTAGTGCTTGATTCAATTAATTGGCCAGCACCTATAAGATTGCAAAGGTTTTTGCAAGTTGAAAGATTCATTAAGGAGATGGAAAGTGATAATTATAGAGTTCATGATATATCTCCTAATGATAATAATGGATGTGATGAAGGTCAAGGTAGAAATGAATGTAATGAATTCATAGAGAGAGATGATTTGTCTTCCAAATGTGAAGAGGTAGATTCAAATGTTAATGGATCAGGTAATTGCAATTAGCATAAGGAAGATGGATATGAAAGTGAAAGTAAAATTTGTTATAGTGAATATGAAGTTGAAGAAAGTTATATCAACAATGGAGGTAGTGCTTGCCATGATAAGAATGATTATTATAATAATGTTGATTTTCCAAATTGTTATACTAGTGATTTTTCTATTGTGAACTCTTCATGTCATTCAGATAATAGTCATAGCTAGGAGAAGATTTGTGAGGCAGTCTTCTTGAGCCCTGATTAAATTTAAGCTTTTTTGGCTCGTGATTTTGAAAGGCATGTAAGTGTTTCTAAGGATGCTCATATTTTACTTCATAATGTTTCTTCCTTTAGCCAAGTTACTTCCCCAAAGTTTTATATGGAAAGAGATGGAGAATCAAAACAATCTTTATCAAATTTTGGAGGTGTATATGACAATACCTCAAATGTCTTTGCACATGACAACTTTTTGGATGCAAGGGATGTTAGTGAAGGAAGGTTTGATAATATTTTAGATTCTTCTCATGCTGATTTTTCTAAAATATGTTTTGATGTTTCATGTGATGATGAGGAAAATAATAAAAGTTGTCAATCTGAATATGGATTTTCTTTATGTGCTGATAATTCTTGCATAGATAAGTTCAAGGTTCATTCTGACATTTTGTTAGATGAAGAAAATGATTGTGATCAACATAGTTCAGATCAACACTTTCAAAATAATTTTTCATACTTGGTGACTAATCAGTTTTTTTAGTGTGAAGAGGTTTTAGTGGAAAATAAATCTGGTTCAATGTATAACATGGTTACAAGTAGGAAACAATCAGATTTAACATACTCTTTACATCCAATTACACAAGGTGAGTTGCAAGGTTTTGACATATGCAACTTGTTGAACAAAGTAGAAAATGAATCATTTGTGTTTTTGATTGAAAGCATGCATCAGTCACATGTGGATGATTTTTTTCAGAATGATTCTAATTTACATGTGCATGCTTATCTATTTTCTCATAGTAAGCATGATATAGAGTTTAATGCTGATTTTTACATGCACTATGATAATGAAGGAGGTTATCTTGTTTTGCCAAATGAGCTAACCGATAATGTTAATTATATTGGTGAAACTAACAAAAGAGATCTTTTCAGCTTACCCCATGAAAGTGTAGATGAAAATCAGATTTATGACAGAGGTAAGAAGTTTTGACAAGTTTTAGTGGCCTGGGGCTATTGTTTGTACATAGTAGAAGTAGTTGTTTTTATTTTTAATAAAGTTGTTCGAGAGGAGTTTTTGCTGTCAAGTGTGTGGTCTGCTTATTCTAGAGATCTAAATCCTTGCCATGCCTACAAGGGACATGCATTCCTAGATAGAGCCACTATTGGGACTCAAAATTGAAGCCCTGATTTTGAGTACCATTGTGAAAATCAAGCCTTATAAGTGCTTTTTAATGCATGTGTACTCGGCTATCCATTTGAGCCCTAGGAGATGTTTAATGTTTTTAACACCTTGCATTCACTATATCCACTCATCTCATAAAGATAAATTTCCATTCTGAGTCATTCTGTGAAGTCCCATTTTGAGCAATGTCCAAATCTGCATTTTTGCCCAAGTGTCAAACAACGATAGGAGACTATGTTTGCAATTGAATATCTTGCACCTAGTAATGTTTCATGATTCACCACTTTGGGAGTGTTTAGTGTCTATACCAAAGATGTTATTTTTTAGATTTTGAGTCATTTTGAATCTATTTGGCTAGGTTTTGAATCCCTCAAAGTTGGTCATTTATTGTTGTCATGCTGATGTAAATTGTTCAAAATTATAGGAAGCCTTGTTTGACTTGTTATTAATTTGACCTAGTTGATCAAAATGAGAAAATTCCTATTGCATTTCATCCTAGAGGTTAGAGACTTGCTATGTTTCAATTTTGAGCTTATGACAAATCCATTTGATCAGTTTTCAAACACAATTCCAAATACAATTTGTAACTTTTTACTAGAGTCAATAGATGTAGATTGGTTGGTACACCTATTCATGATGTCATAACTAAAAATTTGTGATAGGTGAGATTGAATGTATTGTACCACTATATACCACTTTCCTAGGTCCATTCCATTTGGAAAAAATGTTTTTTTGCCATTGCTTCCAATCTGCAAATTCTAAGTAGCTCACTTTGGCCACTCTCCAAATGTGTGTTATTATTCATCATGATTCCAAATCACATATTATACTCTCCTCATGATAGTGAACTAATGCCCTAGTTTTTGTTTCCCCAAGTATTAGTTTGCCCAATTTTCAAAGCCAAATCCGAACGCATTTTATTATTTTTTGACATGTTTTGTGGTAGGAAATTCTAAGAGGGAAAATTTGATAGTCAATATCTTTTGATTGAGAATTTTTCATGAGACATGATTCTACAGAGTGCAAGAATGTGGATGAGAGAATCAGTGTATCTAATTTTAGAGCCTGGTCAAGTGTTTTTGTTTAGTTTTTAAAGCCAACCAATAGGCCCTATTTATAGAAAATCAAAGTTTGCAGATAAGATGTGAAATGAGTTCTAATGATCAATTAGTGCTCAAAATTAATCCTAGTCAGTATCAGATGTTCAGTAGATCAATTTGATAGTTCAATTGTTTGAAAATAATTTTTTTATAGTTGGACTTGCCTTTGTACTCAACTAAATGCTATCAGAATGATAAGGTATATTGGGAATTAGTTTTTTCTAAATGGAAGAAATACAAAAAGTAATCATGTTATTGAAATTGAACAAACACTCAAAATAGAGGCAACTAGAAGTTTCATAATTGAACAAATTGAGTATACCAAGAAAATTCATGGGATGAGCATCGATATTTGATACACGATGCTTCTTATACATGTTATGAAATTCAAGGTCAAAATAGATGAGATAAGATACATGTCTAGAAGGTAGATGAAATCTTTGGAGGACCTCTCTACACACTATGATGGTACAGTACATAATGCAAGTGGTGGGGTTGTTTAATTTCTTTATGGGGAAGATGGTATGGACCCTATTAATATGGAAGGAAACGATGGTACTCCCATGAACCTAGAAAGACAAGAAATGGATGACCTGTAGATAGAAAATTTTTACAAATTCAAGATTGCACTATTAGATTTTTTCAAAAGTGTGCTAATTCTATTAGAAAAACTAGATCTGTGCTATTCTAGAAAGAATAGCAGCAGAGATATCTAGATTAACCATGCATCAATTTGAGGTGTTCATTGAAACATGCATTAAATGCTACCATTTTAAAAAATGGAAGCCAAAGTTGCAGTTGGAGCTATTGGAGCCCGAAGTATTGGGGAACCCAGCACACAAATGACTTTCAAGACTTTTCACTTTGCTAGAGTGGCAAGTATGAATATCACTTTGGGAGTTCCTCAAATCAAGGAGATTATAAATGCTACAAAGAATATAAGTACTCCTATTATAGAAGCAAAGCTCAAATGTGAAAGTGATGTAAAATTTGCACACATAGTAAAAGGTCAAATTGAGAAAACTATACTTTGTGAGGTTGCCAAAAGTATAACGACAGTATTAAGGTCTGGATAGGCATTTCTATTTGTTAAGCTAGATATGAAGAGAATTGACTCTTTTCAACTTGATATTAATGCATCTATAGTGGTTGAATCTATTTTGTGAGCTCCAAAACTAAAATTAAATTAGTAGATTTTGATTTGAGTGAAAGTCAACATCTTTAGCTACATGATCACAAGAAGAATTCTTGGATGGGAGTAGTATCAAGAATATCAAAAATTATTATTGATGTCAAGGTAGGAGTGAATATGGAAGATGCATTGGATGGATACAAAGAGACAAAGGATGTGCTCATGTTTGAGGACTTTCTAGACAACATGATTGTGGGCCCTCTCAACATGTTTGGCTCATTGAATATTGAGAGCTTCTTTAAGAGTATAGAGTACGAAGTAGAAATGCTAGTTATATCCCTTCAAGAGAAGCAAGAGAGAGTAGATTGGGTGTTTAGTAGAGATCAAGAGCAAGAGCACATAGACAAGTTGGTTAAAGACATAAATGATTTGGGTGAAGAAATGTTCAAGACATCCTTGATAAAAAATGATGAATGTTGTCATTACAACTTAGAGGAGTTGGGTAAAATGCTTCGCTCATTGGTGGGCTATGAAATTGTTTCAAGTATTTTATATGTTCCAGAATGTGCTAACATGAGGAAGCCATGGCATGGAAGAGGGAGACATTGAGCCACCAAAGGAGAGCAACTTGAAGTTGAATGCCATATGGAAGAAAACTTTGAATGCCAAAGATGCTGACATCATCACTAATGTGGAACTCTAACCAGTCAAATCATGATACATGGTGACCTACAGATGAACTAGTGGCTGACACATGGTGATGACCTTCTAGCTTGGTGTGATATTTGAGGTGTTGAGATGGCACGAGGGACACATGTCATGAAGGCACTTCCCCACTTACATAGTTAGCACCCTACTGACTGTAATGCGGGGAAGCACCTAACTGACACATGTCAGCCAGGCCCTAGCCAGAGATGATGTGGCAGGGTCAGATAGAGCAATGAGGTGGTAGAACACATGGACTTGAGAGAAAATTGAACATTGACACATGGAATCCATGGACAAATCATAACAAGCAAAAGATGAATGCACAAGATTGTGCCATATGGAAAATATGATGGTGGGCACATTACTACTCCTCAAAGTTGTGAGGAAGATAAGATAAGTGGTAAAGTGCCTAGGCACCACGTGGTAGTGGGCCTAGGTTGGAGGTGATGTGGTGGGGGACGGTCAACATCATAACATGGAGGTGATATTGTAGTCCAAGGCTGAATAAGGAGGTGACACATGGCAACCACATGTCAGCCCATCATAATGTGATATGTGGTGCCTACTGGATGGTGACATGGTAGACGTCGAACAATTACATGTTTCCATGTGGAAAAAAGTCAAACCATGGGTTGACCCAAAGTGCATGATTAGGGCCAAAAATGGAAAATGATTTAAAGATTGATTTTAAGTTGAAAAATGATATATTCTAAAGTTTAAACTTTAGAAGTTTTTAATTTTTTAAAAAGATAAAAGTGCAGACAAAGAGCTATAGCAGGGGGCACATTTTTCAAACTAAGATTCTAGAAGTTCCTGATAGGAAAATATGGGCATATTATAAATCATCAGAATTGAGAGAAGACAAAATTTTTGATTCTAAAGTTTGAATTTGCACAAGAAGACATCTATTCAAGTTATTCAATGTTTTCTCCTAGATTCTCAACTTGCAACCACATTTAGGTATTGAAGTTCAAAACTGATCTCTAGTAGGTTAATGAGCTGAGTGTGGGTAAAAGATAGTAAAAATGTAGTTAGGGTTGCGTTTGGTCACCTTCAAGTCAGTTAAATGGTATTTCATTAGCATTTCATGATGCTTTTAGATATTTTGGCAAACATAATGGATTTCATTATTGAACATGAGATATTTCAAGTTTGCTACAAGATAATGATGAAAACCAAATAAGATCTCATGGGTAGAGAGATGAGGGATGTTCTACAATAGAAAAGAATGAAATTTCAAGTGGACACATGTCATCTTTAGATCAGATCTAGGAATTCATTCCTTGTCTATATCTTCTTCTTTCTCATCCATTATAACGGTTGGGAATTTTTAGTATGAGACCACATTGTTGGATCTAGAACTATGATTCCACCATTATTCTTTAGCATATTTTTCTTGTGTGAACAATAGTAGTGAACATAATATAACTAGTTTTGATTTGTTAGGTGTTTTTATGTTTTAATTTCATGCATCCGAATGTATAGTTTCAAAGAGATGAATACAAATGAGAAAGAATTTCTTTAGTTTCATTCTAATTCTCATCTCCTATCTCTATAATTTGTAGTCTTATGTGGTCTAGGGACAAAGAACTAAGACCCATTTGTATCCCATTAAGGTTGTATGTCTGATATATTTTTCTATTGGAATAAAGGGCCAAGTAAATGCTTGATGTGTTTGACAAGGTTTCTGGTTATTTTGAGAAGGATACTTCATAAGAATGAGGTCTTTATGAACACCAATGTTTGATTCACAAAGTGATTCGATAGATATGATATCTAGGTGTATGGAATATGTCATTGATATCATAGATGTATGTGTTTGATTCATCTAATTGCCCAATAGTTAAGTCACTGATCAGCTACATGATCATTTGTTCTTACTGCTACATATTTGAGGTTTTTTCTGATATTCAACATCATGAATCAAATGTCTTTCCCTTTCATGTTGAAGAGCTAAAAAGGATGTCCTCACTCAGCTTCTAAATTTCATAGAGTTGCAATTTGCTACTACACATCTTTTTTATTGCATAAGTATAGGAGATTAAAGGTTTTATCTACTTTGTTAGATTCAAGAATATGTTTTAGCACTAGTACCGTATAAATTGAATCTTGAGGTCCACTCACCTAGGTTTTACAGAGCCTAAAGTAGAAGAAGTGTCAAGCCTTATAGTTTTCCCGATGGCTGAAATGGTATGTTAAAAATGGGAGTTAGTTGCCCTTAGATGTATCTTGTTCTCATTAGGGTAATTTAGAACCATCTTTGTTTCAAAAGACCAATAGAGTTAATCCTCAGATTAGCTTTTTAAGAGAGGAGTTCGAAAGGATTCCCATCATTAAGTATCATGCAAAATGATAGCTCAACAAGAAGTAAGGTATTCAAGTTTGATAAGTGAACGATCTAAGATGATAGGTTTGCATTCAAGAAGCTAAACTCATCTTTTTAACCTAAGATGGAACCAAATATGTAGATTATAGACCAAGGATACAAGAGAACCAAGTAGGGACACTCCTAATTAGGAAGATGTTAGGAAATTGATACATAAGATAACAAATTACCATGACAAGTCCATCACAATTTTGGTGTCACAACCTATCACTGTCTTAATTTCAACAATAAGCAAACAAAATTACAATGGCAACAGGTTGTGACACTAGTGGAAATAGGAAATACTGAGAGGGGGGTTGAATTGGTATTTTACAAAATTTAGCCCAAAATTGGATATTATTAATAACGTTATAACTTGTATATGAAAGTAAACTAATTATGTTGAATAGTAAACATAACCATGAAATAAGAGAACTCATAACACCATATTTTGTTAACTAGGAAAACCTTGACCAAGGGAAAACCCTGGTGGGTATGGTACCCAAAAATTGATCCACTAATCAAAAGTATCTAGTTAAATATATTGAACTTGTTAGGAGTCTATTACATTTCTATACTATCTTGGTCCTTCTTAGAGGATTTGTGCCTTGTTAAAGCCTTAACCCTATTAGGATTTGTTTTAAACCTTTTAGGAGTTGATATATATAAATAAAAAATGTATGGAAGATGAGTCCACTTCCCAAATATTCAATATACAATGTGGTTCCTTAATACAAATAGTTAGATACAAAAACCTCTTTCATGCTACTAATATTTTCAATATTTGATATTTCCTTTTCTACTTTGCATAAATTTTTATCTCAATTCACATTCCTCTGATCATACATCGGAATTCATATATCACATATTAGATCTATATCACATTTCTTCTCTTCAACTTCACATTTCTAATCATTCCTTTATACCTTTACAGTTACAATATTATTGCCTAGTTGACCTTCGTGCTTTTACACACTTTACAAAATACACGATTATAACTCATTAACTTAGGGTTAAAATATATGATGTTGTCCCTAATTAATTAAGTAGTTATTTCATAAACAAAATAATTCCTTAACCCAAAATAAACATTTCTTTATTATGCTCTATTATGCTTGTATATTGTCATAACTAGTAATTCACTCATAACTCTATTTGTACTAACCTATGCTCTAGCATACATCATCATCATAGTCTATACAAACTTTTCTTAAGTGCACACATGCCAATATAACTTCTATGAAGATCACTAACTAGAACTCTATCTGCTTTACCAGATTATTTGTATGATACTTAGATAATTGTCTAAGTATGAATGTCATAATTTAATCTTCAAGATCTGCCTTCTTGATACTGAAGATATTTTTCCATAAATGACAACATCCAATATCTACCTTAGCAAAATTTCCAATGCAAGAACATAGTGAAAGACCAGATTGTGCAAGCAACAAGACCAAGAAAGAATTTGCAGAAAGCTAGGCAAAAAAAGTGCAACAAAAATAATAATGCAACAATTTCTACAGTAGCTAGGTGATAGTTTCTAATGATGTGATAGTTTTTGGAAGACAGTGCCATGATTCACAATATAGCAATGCAACACAGTTTATAATGATATGTGATACTCTTAGTAATCCAGAAGTATCATACAACATTTTTGATAATAGTGGGATAATAGAAGATCAACAAAAATGATACTTAGTGACTTCATCCTTAAAACATCCATGTTTCAACGCAAATTTTGATGTATTTGGATAAAATGGCAATTAAAAAGGAATTTTTTTGGTTTTTAGAAACAAAATGTAATGTCTTGAAATAAAATAAGTGTCACAAACACACTTCTCCAAAGAGTTGAACAAGGTACAAAGAAACCTTGCCAATATAAGCACATGTGTAGTTTTCAAAATAACATCCCTATGAATGCTACCATCATGTGTATGTTCAAAGAATTTGTACATGTCTAACACATTCAAAAACACATCAAGAAATATCTACCTAAAGGTCACATCTCTTTACTCAACAAGTTGGCCCAAGCTTGATGCCTACTCACCTCACATAAAGTGGTTTCCCACAATAGATGTTGGTTTTTTCATTGAAGTGCTATCAACACAACCGAAGGGACATAAATGGTGAGTGTAAATTTTTGAGGCGATCTAGGTAGTCCACTAGGATCAATCATTGCACCAAGATGTTGAGTGGATAAGAAAGGTAGCTTCTAAAACCTAAAGTATTTAGAAAGAGTCCTATTTACAAAACCCCTCTTGCATTTGATAACAAGACACCTTATCTTGCAATAAGTAATAGACCTCATGACTGCAAGAGTACCTTAAGAATTATTACCTAGTATTTCCCTCAAGGTCACAATATTATCCCACAAGTACTTCTACTAAGTGAAGACAAGTTCTATGCCCCCCAAAGCTTTGGCCTTTGTCAAGGATTTTGTGATTATAGTGGGTCAGGTTAGCTGGGTTTTTCTTTTTCCCACTTTGGGTCAATCCTATTGGTATCTTTCCACCAATAATAGGCCCTATAGAGGGAAAATCTCACTAAGAGATTGAAACAAAATGCATCCACACCAAAGAGGTCAAGATTTATAATTCACCTTAAAAGTTGAAGAGAATATTCTCCTATTCCTTAGTGGTTCCCCCAAACACACTAAGAAGATCAATTAAAACCACTAAAAAGTGGAGTATCCTACTCACTTTCTTTGATCCAATAAAGGGTCAATATTTTTAATTCACCCAAAGGGTGAAGATCATACTCTCCTACCAAAAAAGGACCTCTAGTTGTGATTTTTATTTTCCTAATGAAATGAAACAACTAATAGATATTGCACATAAAAATGAAATGAAATACACAAAAGATTTTGGGTTGTTTTGTTTTCTTTTGGGTAGCCCTGCAACAAATATTAGTATCCCTTTTAGCAAATATAATTCTTTAACATGCACTCTTTTAAGATTTTTGTTTTTGTTTTTAAGAAGATAGGAAATCCCTACAAAAAAACCATGTTAGGGCATAAAAAGGGTGAGCCAAAACTATAATAAACTTGCAAAGCACACTGAGACTATCAAAAACCAAAAAACCAAAAAATGGAAGATCTTAAGAAGTGAAAATGCAAGAAACAAATCAAAATAGCTAGCTATTATGGACCAGGTGATAGTTCTTGCTACAGTAGTATTGTATGAAACTCACATCATACCCAAGCAATACAATCTCCCTGGGTGATACTCTATGTCAAACTGTGCAATACTTCATAAAATCTCAAGTGACAAAATGTATAAAGGCATGCAACACTTTAAATGGTAAAGTGTCACATTGTGGTGGAGAAAGTATCGTGTGATACTGGAGAAGTATCACACCATTGTAGTGGAAAGTATCACACAATACTAGAAAAATGTCACACAATATTTTTGTCTATAAAAAAAAAAACACACAGAATAGCAAGTAGAAAAAATGATGAAAATGTAGCAAGAAGAGCTAGAAAAGGTTGTCCAACCCCATGGTGGGTGCCAAAAATGTATACATAGAAGATTGCACTTCTCTAAACCCTTCTATCCAAGTAATATAATGAATTTAGAAACTTGGATGGAAGCTTAGAGATCCCTAGTCATACTGTGTAGAGGGTTCAAATAGAGTATTATGGCTCTCAAATGAGCTTGGGTATGCAACCCCTTGCAAGATGTGCCATGAAACAAGAGGTTCAAGAAAAAGAGAAATAATGCAAGTGTTCGAGAATATCTATGGGGATGCAATGCATAATAGTAATTGTTGAGCTGTCATTTTTCATGATGCTTAAACATAGGAATCCTTTTGAACTCCTCTCTTGAAAAGCTAATCTAAGACCAACTCCAAGGTTCTAGGTGATCTTGCAACCTACTAAAATCCACTTATTTGGAGATAAATGTATTTATTCATAGGGAGGCCTTTGCTAGTTCTAACCAATTTTGGATAAGATTTTGAATTTTCTTGCTATTTCAAAAGAATAACCACACAAAAAGAAATATATTTTTATATTTTTTTGTTTTTAATGAATGCAATTTAACAATGCAACTATATGAATTCCTAAATTTAAACAAGTGTTTGTAAAAGAAAATTAAAAAGATAGGATAACAAGAAGTTTAGGCAAATAACTTTGAAAAGTAAATTCCTAATGAACATAAGCTACAAAAACAACACATCTACGAATTAAGCCTTTGAAAATATTGGTAGGTAACCTATGAAAATAGGAGAAATGCTTCCTTAATTCCACTAATGAAATCATTAATGGGAATTGAGTAACCATAAGATGTGTCACTATTCATCAAATGACAAGGCCATAGAAAGTGCACTCATGTGAGACAAAAAGCTATGCAAGAAGAAAATGGATGATCTCTTCTCAAACTAAGTACATCAACGGAATTTGTAAATCCATAGAAAACACCAAAATTAAAAGATTTCTTAATTAAAAAAAACACAATTTTTTTTTTGGCTCCATTACACTCCATGAACATACAATCACAAAATATAACACAATTAGGCTAGAATCACTACACTCCAAATGTCAGCAGAAAAAGCATATATTATTGCATCAAAATAACAGACTGGAATACATATTACATTCTTGAATTTATAAAAAATATTTTCCTCAATTTTTATTGAGAGTGAGAGATGTCTTTATGCAAACATATGCTTATAAAATAATAAAACAAATCTATTTACGTACAATTTGATTCTCGAACAAGTGCTTAGTAGGACTCCATCCATATTTATATCATTAAATGGATGCATGAGCCATTACATGTCTCAAAACAAAGAAATAATGAGAAAATAATAAGAAGAAAGTCACTAGATGATAAAGGATTGTCTGGAAGTGCCAAAAAATAGAAGCTCCACATTTACTAGATGTTTGTAGGAGTTAAACTTCTATCAGAATGCATTTCTAGTGCATGAAATGCTCTAAATTTAGAAGTGGCAGTTAACTATTGGCACACCTCTGACTTCTTCAAAAAATTCCAATGTACCTCAAAAGAAATGCACCTTGGAAGTAGCACACCTGGTGCACCATGGAAGTAGGTCCAAAAAATGCAAAATTTCACCATGTGTCAAAATTGAAATTCTAGATTCGAAGTTTTGTTACCCTTTATACCAGAGCTATGTTTGGGTATTTTCTCTTGAATTTCTCAATAATCTTCGTGACTTGAGTTGCATATAGAAAATCTAAAGCTTCATATTTGTCCTTCACTTTTTTCCTATAGTTGCCCACCTTGATGCGAGTCTCTGCAAAATCTCCCAATTTTACATCTAAATCTAACAATGCCTCTTCGGTCTTGAATGCCTATCTAATATCATCATCAGTGGAAAATTCTTCAAATGTCTTTCAAAAATATTCAACAACTACTTCTATAGTCATCAATTTATCCCTTGAATCATCTTCAAAAATGTCTAAACAAGCATCATTGTAATGTTTCTCTCCCTCCAAAATTTTCTCTCGGGTTTGATCATTGAGCTTGTGAATATTTGCATGTAATGTTTCCATTACTTTATTGCCATCTACAATTTTCTCTATCAAATTATCTATTTTATCTAACTCTTTTTTTGTATATACATCCATTAATATCTAATACCTTTGACTCTTGATTGGTTGTAATGCTTGCAGGTTTTTGCCCTAGGTATATACTTCGTCCATTAACCCAAAATCCTAGTTCAAGATAGCAACCAACTTATCTGCATTATTTTGAATATGGTGTACTAGTTTAAGATTTCCTTGTATAATCTATACACCTTTCTCTTCAAAAATTTCACGCCATTACTGACAAGCCTTCAAAAATGTATATAACTGCACAGTCTCCTTATCCCTCTTCTCAAGTGCCAAATTTAAAGTCTCCTTGGGATTTTCTAGATCCAAAGGACCAACTACATTGTTTAGATATCCCTTCAAGATCTCATTCTTCTTCCAAAGAGTTATCAATCTAGTCTTATCCTATTCTAAGTGCTTAAACAATTCTTTGACTCCCATTGTCACCATTAATTTGGCAGTATCCACAATGGGTTTCCAAGCATGACTTCCCTGATCTAATATTATTTTGGAGTTAATTCCTCAATGTCTACATGTAGAGGAGGGGTAGAAACATGGGTAAACAATTCTTGATTCTTATCACTCATTATGAAGGCCAATGTTCATGCATCTTCTATAGGTGACTTAGGATTCTTGAGAGCTTTAATTAATTCTTTCATTCCCTCTTCCTCAATAGAATATTGCTGCCTTTTTTTCCTAATCATCACCTCTTTCCTCAACCATCTTGGAGTACATTCCATTAGAGATTTAGCTTTTGAAGAAGGAGTTTTTTTTGCTATGCCTTTTCCCTTATCACTCCTCTCTAGAGTCTTCTCCTTTTGTGAGAGATCCACAACATGAGTCTCTGTATCTGTTCAGTCCATAGTTCTCATCTCCATGTCTTGGGAAGTCTACTGAGGCTCCTAACCTTTTTTTCCTTCCTCTGACATTTCTTCAATGGGTATTTATTGTGGCTCTTCCTCTTGTTCTACTTGTGACTGCTCTTTGTGTAGTGCTTGCCCTTAGGTCACATTTTGTTATCATTGTCAAACTCTTTTAGGGCTAGTTTTATGTTGATGGTTAGAAGCATTGTTTTGAGACTATCAGATATCATGTTATGGATTTAGTTATTATGTGATGGGATTTCTTAGACTCTACATTTCATGTATATATATATAATGATTATTCAGTGATTTCAATTATTGAAGAGGATTAGTTAGATGGTTTATTATTATATGTGTTTTATTATGGATACTTACCCCATACTTGCATGTGTATGGTGTGCGTGTTTGTTTTCTTTATGTATGACATGTCTGATGTGGTTAAGGAAGGGAGTCGTAGTCACCTGCTAGTCAAGATCTACACGATGCACCACTTCCTACCATTGCCTATTTAGTTTAGTATATATTGTGCTTGTACATGCGTGGTTTTTATGTAGGTTGCAGGTACCAGGTATCGACTTTCCTGAACTTGCTAGGATGAGCATACCCTATTACACTATTTCAATGGTAAGAGAGGGAAGATAAATTCTCAAGTCCAAATCCCAACCCTTTAAGCCATTTTGTCCTAATCCTAATTGAAAATTAGGACAAGTATCTGAGTTGAGTACCCTCTGAATACATCAGATGACGTAATTCATGATATTAGCCCTTTTGGTTTGATTTTGTATGTATCTTGGCTATGATGGGTTTTTGTATTTTTACCTTGTGAGTCTTTGATGTATTTTCTACTAATTAAGCCTAATTAAAAGATTTAATTAATGGTTTAATTAAATAAAAAAATATTATGATATTTTAATATTTATTTTATTTAATTAATTAGAAAATTAATTAAATAAAATAATTAAATTTGAAGATAAAAGTTATAATTTTAAAGTTAGAATGTGATAATATTTATTTAAGTTAATAAATATTTTAGCAATTAAGTTTTCGAAATAAATTTTAAAGTGGAAAAGATATTAAAATTATTAAAAGATTCTAGATTTTATGTGATTTAAATATAAATATATTAAGATAAAACAAGTGGAATTATTAAAGTTAGTGCATGAGATTTAATAAATAAATAAATTAATTAAATTGAAAAGAGTAAAGTAAATATTATATTAATTAATGTGCATTATTTTAATATTTGTTCTCATAGGATTTTGCAAATTCTTGGGAGTTGTCATGTAGACAACACAAGAGTTTGCACTCTAAGAATGCACAGGGTGTCTACACTCAGGAGTTAGCATATTATTTGAGCACATGGTGTCTACAACCTTATGACTCGTCTAGAAGGTTGGACAAGAATCATGCTTAATTGTCATGCTTACCTTCTAATTCTTTCTAGACACATTCTAGATGCATCTTAGAGGCCTTTAAATAGAGGCTCTCCTAGTGTGTTTGGACAAGCTTCAAAGGTTACATGCATTTGAGAAACTCATATGCTTCTACCAGCTCATATGCTTCTACAAGCACTCCTAGTCACTTGAAGGTTTTGGTTGGCTTGGATCTTGGAGGAATTGCAAATGTTGGAGAAGGAAGGGATTTTTCTATGGACTTTTGAGGCATGGCAAATTAGTATCAGTGTCCAATTGCACTCGTGATTTTCGCATAATCTATTTGCACTCTTTCTCTTCCTGTCTTCATCATGTCTGTTATATGTGTATGAATATTCTCTGTGATTGAAATTTCAATCTTGAAATTAGAATCTAGATATTTATGTTAATTTTTATTTGAATGCAAAGAAAACAATAGAAAACCCTAGCTTCCATTCATGAAAAGAAATTAGATTTGAATCGGGTTTGGGCTTGAATTTATATTGTAAAATTAGATAAAAATTCTAAGTTTAAAATTTGAATGGTTAGATGTAATATTTCTATCAAACTATAGATGTGTATGAACAAACCCTTTTATTTAATGGTTAAATTTAGAGAACAATTATTTTACAGAAGAAATTCTTAATTTATAGATTTAGAAAATCCTATTTGTTTAAAATTAACTATGTATATATTCTCTTTTCAAGTTATGCAAATCTGTATACATACATATATATATACACATACACACACACACACACACACATACATACATACATACATACATACATATATACATACATACATACATACATACATACATACATATATACATACATACATACATACATACATACATACATATAGTTATATATATATGTTTGTTATTAAAAATGTTATATTATTTGATAATATCTGCTTGTGTGTGTGTGTGTGTATATATATATATATATATGTTTAATTAAAATGCTATTTTACTATCGCAGTGGAAATCATATTAAACATTTGGTCGCGCATGCAATATACGTTTTGAAAAACATTTTAAAATAAAATAAATTTTAATCAATTTTGGGGAGGGTGAAGCCCGTACCCCCCCTCTATTTTTATTGCACCAATAGGTACTGTGGTTGCAAGGTACTTGTGACGGACCCGCGGGCTGCACGACAGTGAATATATATTTGTTCAACAATTTTTAAATCGCGTAAACTTTAATGTGCCCCCCTTACTTTAATATGATATAAAGTGTAAAATTCGATTGGGTTTTAATATTAGTTTTGTCAAAAGTTTTATAAATATAGATATATATTATTTAAAAAGGTTATTAACAATATTATTTCATTACTCATTATTATTGGTTTTGATAATATTATTACTTATAAAATTATATAATAATATTATAGTTTTATAGTTAGAATTTAATAATTAACTTAATTAAATTTAATTTAATTAAGGCTAATTATTAGTGTATTATAGATCAAAGATTTAAGTTATTCAATTATTGTTATCGATGGTATTGGGATTCAGTAGAATTCCACATTGACTTATTGGAAATCAATAGATAAGTGGAGATCGAATTTAATAAGGAGTGTTTAATAGAAACAAAGTTGACAATTATTATATTTAGAATCATCAAAGATTATTGATTGTCCTTGAGGTGCTTAAAGGAGATTATAAATTATCTATTTGATTATTGATAAGTCTTAATGACTCGTATAATGGAGAACGTTTCTTAAGGAAGTTATATTTAACTACTAGAGACATTGTTGTTAGCAAAATAATGGAGAATCTGCTATCGTGGATTTATTTTAATATAACCTTTTATTAGTTATTAAATTATTATTAATTCAGATGTTAATGAAATGAAATTAGTTTAATCAAATGGGGTTTAATTAAAATGATTATCAATAATACAAAGGAAATATTAGTATTCATTAAAAAGAATGACGAATGTGGTTATTATAGATTTATTAATATGATTTCCAATATAACTTGTTAATAAATAATAACAAGTCATTATTGAACTATTAATATTAGAGAATTGGATTATGGTTGATCTTTAACTTGCAAATTATGGCTAGTTATTAATTGGGTCGTTGATATGGATATGTGATTATTAATTAAATTAATTAATTAGAGTTAATTAGATTTAATGCATAATTAAGTCATGTAATAGAGTTTTAATTGATATGTTAATATCGATTCTTTTAGTGAAGTTGTTAAGTATCTACATCGAAGTTGATAAGTCTTATTCTAATGACTTTAGATATTTTAATAGTTATTAGTGATGATTTAATTGTTATAACTATTAATATTAAAAGGCTTAAATTTTAGAAATATTTAATTAAGAACTATTAGAATGATATAAAGTCATGGATTGTATACCTAGGTTAAATAATTGATTAAATTGATCATTTTAATAAAGTTATAATCTTCTTATTCAAAGACTAGTAACTGGCTTTCTTATAATTTAAAACAAATAATGATCCTTTGATTATGTTGAAAAGCTGAATTAATGATTAGGAAGAGTTATTCAATTAGTAACATTGATCTAAGCAAAATAAAGTGAATGATTTTATTAAGGGTCAAATGAGTATATATTTATCCTTCAGTTATTCTTAGAATGTAATTTTAAATAATGGAAAGAATAATGCTATCAAGGGAACAAATGGGTTGACTTGTAGGTCAAATGATAAATCCTATACACTTGAAGTATACTTGCAAATAGAAACTGAAACCTCGACACTCAATTCAACTATGTGATTTTAGTAAACCAAAACATGTGTCTGCATTGTGTTTTCTCTATGCTATCTGTTTTGGGTTTTGGGTTGATTAGTGTTGATCAGTTATAGGACATCTACCTGAGGCATGGGAGTTATGTGAATGTGATGGCATGTTGATTTTAAGTGGTCTCAATCTTTCTAAACCCAACCATGGTTATGTGATGGAATGCTCTATGATATGTTTGTATTACTGATTGTTATTGCTCATCATTCTTCTTAAGAGAAGCTGAGTTATATGTATCTGAGGCATTTGACTTAACCATTTTTGAGTCATCGATCAGTTATCCTTGGATTACTTTTCAGTCGCCATGATGGGACTAAAATATTGATTTATTTCTTGATGATGTCATGTTGTGACATGTTTTGACTCAACCATTTTGGAGTCTTCAATTAGTATGATTTTGAGATATATTTTGGTTATTGAGAACCAATGGATACTTTTGATTATCAGTGATGCTTCAGTTTCCAATAGAGAGCTGTTGTGGTCATGATTTTCTATGGATGCTTTTCAGATGCTCATAGAGATTTGATGCTTTTATTGTGGATATTTGATGATTCTTATTATGAATTATTCTTTTGGTATTTTTCTAGTCGCTTGTATAGGACTGTGGTGATTTTGTGATTTATGATTCCATGAGCTTAGGGTAGGTTATCTACTTGTAGTGTCGGGAAGTGGCTTGCAATGAGGCCTGGGGCCCTAAGTGGCTGCCAGGGTAACTCATTGCAAGTTTTGTTAATAAGTGATAACATTTACACTAAATGGGGATTAAATGAACCTAAAAAGATAATTGTTTTGGTTCTCGTCCATGCCTCGAGTGCTTGTACAAACTAGGATGGGAGTAGAGAGAATTTTTGGTTGCAACCTTGCATTCCATAGTATGCCTTATCAGTATGAGAGGATACAAGTGGCCACATGAGGATTAGTAGGGACCCATGGAGTTTAGCTAACTGCCAGGGTAACTTCTACATGATATATGTGATGACACTTTCCCGCTTGCATAGTAGGTTTCCTACATGTCATTGTGTGCCTCTGGGAAGTAGATGTCAGTTTTGTGATTGGAACCTTTGACTTAGTATTCTTTTAGGATTCTTGGACTTAGCAAGTATCTATGCTATGTAATTTTGATAGCCTGTTTGGGACTTGAGATTATCTCCTCAGCACGGCGGGAGTGGAACATTTAGGTTCCATGCGGTCAGGTGGTAGTGTATTTCCACTCTTATCATTTGAGATCTATCTGTAGACACTGTGGCTGATGCATTCTCTTGTTGGCATCTATTTTCTGTTCATGGATTATGATGGTGGATATGTATCCTTTGATTGGTGATTTGCATATGTTAGATAATGTTATCTTATGCTTTACTTTGCACGTTAGATTACTTTCTGCATATGATGTAGTATGTTTAGGAGTGGCATTCCTACTATGTTAATATCGATGATCTCTTCACTAATTTGGAATGTTACGCATGGAGGGATGGCTAGGATCCATGATGGTCTAATGATGCTATTTGTAGTTGGTAGGAACCATGCACTTAGTTATTCATGTTTGTGATATATGGTTATCTTTTATGTTAGATGTGATTCAATGTTAAGGGATCTTTAAAGAATGCAACCTATTATGTATGTCATGTTTTCTTTCATTTGAATTGTTTCTATTCCTTTCATGAATGTTATGAATGATTTTACTTTCATGTTTAAAAAAAAAATTGTTTGGCAAACTTAGTGATATATTAGATTAATTCTTTGGATCCCTTGGCAGGGCGTTACACTTTGTTACTTGTATGGAGAGGAGTAGTTGAACCTTTATCCACACAAGATAAATCTTGACTTGAAAATGGTGGATCACGTAAAAGTCTTGGTGACTAAGGTGGAAATTGACTCTAATCCTCTTGTAGAGGTTGATTTGTTGGAGTATCACTTATTTTATTACCTAACAACTTAGTGCCTACTAGGATGAAGTCAAAATCTGAATTTGAAAGAGATCAACTCCTTCATTCTCTTGCTCATTAATCCATTATTTCAACTCATCTTTTGAAGTTGTAGACTAAATAGGCTATGTGGGAATGGATGGTGGTGTAATTGTGAAGCTTCTTCTCTGTTCTAACTCTGTCACTATAGCAAGATGAGTCCTCTAACTCAAAGGTAGGTTATCTTCTTCATCTTCATCATCCTCTTCTTCCCCTTTTAGAATGACCTCCAACATTGATGGAAAAGGGATAACTTTCCTAATCACCTTTTGTCTCCTCTTGACTAGAGTTTTGATCTTTCTTCTCTTAGGAGCCAATGGGGAGGCTTGTAGCTCTTTTTTAGGAAGAGATACTTATTGTATTTCTATTTTAGCTCCTTGCCCTTGATCTAGCAGTGGCACTTGAGGATTATCTTAGGTTTGCATAACTTCTACATTCTCTTCTCATTGTACATTGTTTACCCCTTGTTGTGGTAGTGCTTGAATTGTCCCTTCTTCTGGCTTGGCTTGTTGGGGAGAAGTTCTTTTCCTCTTGTCTTTACTCTTCTAAGCCCTATAATATCCAACTTCCCTATCAAGTTGGTGCACTATTTCTAGCCTCACTGGGGACTAAGTTGTAAAAGTGGGAACTGTCACCTTTGCTCCTCTACCTTTTGCTGGGTAGGCTATAGCTTGGAAAAATACCACTTGCAGAATTGGATCCAGCTTGAATGGTCTTTTGATCCAATCCTTGGTTAATTGGATAACATGCCTGGCCCTATGATTAATATCTAAGTTCTCCTCCTTATCAATCTTCACAATTATAACAGGTTGATAAAAAATCTTGTCTCTATTATACAATGGATCCAGGACCTCCTTGGTATCTTGCTATACTACCTTTAAAGGGGCCTTTATCTTTAAAAAAATTCCTACCAAATCAAGAGCTATCCTACAATAATTCCTTGTATGAATTTCATAGTCATCTATTGCATTCATCCAATGGTCTTCTATAGCATCCTCATGTTGGAACTATTTCCTCAAGAGTTTGTAACCTTTGTCTTGATCCTTCTCCACTTTAGCCTCAGTTTCCTTAAGCCGTTCTCCTACTGCTAAGATCATTTCACACTTGAACTACATGCTCTGAAGCCATTCAAATAAAGGCTCATCTCTTTTAGGTAGGATCTTTGCTTCTACAGTCTCCTTAGTCTTCATATGAATGATCACACAATCTTCACTCTTTTTTGTCTCCATAACCAAAGCAACTCTATTTGATGAAAAATTGTCCTTCTCTATTTCCAGCCTCAATATAGCATTGCCAATTTGCTCTATAATGAAGAGTCCCTCCAACTTGTGTTTCCCACTCCACTTTCTACCAATCTACCTAAAATTTTTGTCTTCTTGGAGTTGAGAGATGAGCACTTGAGCATCTACAATAGTGGAATCTTTAGTAATAGGCATTCTAGAGATGCTTGCCAACGGGGTGACCAGTTGCTTGATGAAGCCATTCAATTCTTATATTTCTACCTTCATCTAAACCTTTGACAACTTAAGGCTCTCCAGTTGTCCTTCAATCACTTAATTTGTTTACTTCCACAAGCCAACTTTGGTATCATGTCTGGCTTCCCTAAGATCCACTGAATGCAAGGTAAAATCATCAATAGACATATCCTCAATTCTTCCCTTTTTTGTGGGTTTTTCTATCTCCATGGTTAGGTGCCCTATTTTAGGATCTTGTCTAAGAATGGACAAAGTCTTTTGCTTCTTAATCTTACTTAGTGTTGATATGGGATAGATAGCAAGAGATAAGGCATCCTTGTTGGGGAATCCTTCATCTTTCCTTTTTCTCTTCCTATATAGAGTATCCTCCAACCATGAATCTGTGATTATCACTTTGGATGCCATTCCAAGGTAATCTATGCTAAACATCTTTCTGTTGATTGGAGTGATTGCTTTTGCAATCAAAGAGAAGGGATTCTTTGGGTCTTGTGAAATGAGCTTCAAAGAATCTTATCCTTTCTCTACCTCTAAAGTCTTTTTTGTTGCCTCATTAGATTTAGTGGATTCAATGTCACTACTTCCTCCATCTCCTAAATCTACTACCTACATTTAAGGACTGCTTGACTAGAGAAGTGCAATAGTTGTAGATGGAACTGGGCTACCATGAGGTGAGTGAACAGGAGTGGCCACAGTATCTTTAGGATTCTATACTTTCTTCTCCTCATATTTTTTTGGAGTTCCAACCACTATGAGGGAGCCATCATGACAATTTTTAGCCAAAGGAATATTCTTGTTAGGAGGTTGATCACCTTTGATTGATGCTTGAGCTAGTCCTTGAGTGATAGCCAAGGTTACACCTATGTGCTACCTTGATAGGAGGAAGTCATTGATACTATTGGAGAAGTTTGAGCGGGTGTGCTTTTACTTTGGCTCCTCCTAGCTATGGTCCATTTGACGCACTTCCTAGTCCTTTTAATAATTTGGGCCATCATGATCTCTAGCTCTTCTCCAAAATCTTCATAAGCTTCTAAGTTGATAGGAGTATTTCTTAGCTTTTTTTAATAGCTATTAGTGTACATATTTTGTCCATCATCTTCTACTCCTTGAACATTGATATTAACTTTATACATCCTCACTTGATCTATTATAAGTCTGGAAAAAGCATGATCATGTCTCTCAAAATCATCCTTGCAATTAACCCAATAGTCTTCAATGGTGGTGATGTGTTTGATCATACTTCCAATCTGCAAAACCTCTCTTGCATAACCATTCAGATCAAACATAGGTCTTAAGACCTCATACATCTCCAATTTATATTTTGGTTTGAACACCTTTAGCATGTTCTTTGCATTAGAACAAGACTCACAATTGAAAGCTCCCACCTTCATAGGAAAATCATACCCTTTCTTCTTCAAACTCCCACTTAACATGTTTACTTGGATTGCCTGTCACACAATCTCAATCAACATGATCATATCACTAGGATATATCAACTGCTTCAAGGTAAAGCCATCAAAAGCTACAAGATGCAAATATGAAAAGGATGAGAACTAGATGAAATAACTCCCAAATCTACTAATGGATTCCATGGCTTCAAGGCTGAATCTCCTTTCCTAACATCCTTTTAGCTCCCCATAAATTCTCATGGTGAATACATCGTTAACTCTTATATGCTCTGCATAGCTATTTTCAAATTGTAAACATGGGTAGAATTCATAAGACTTCACATCATTAGGAAAATTTTCCACCCTTGGGAGGCCTAGCAATAATTGAAATAAGCTAACATGTAAATGAGCAAGGAGGATATGTAGAATGTGTTGTAGAATTTTGCAGCATAAGAGCATTGGTTAGAATCTTGATTACCTCATGAGCCTAGTCAATATATTGGGTATAATAGTAGATGACTTGAACCAAAAATAAATATTTCTCAACAAAGTTTAAAGCTTCAACCTCACCTTTCAATGTGTGTAAGAGGACCATGATGTTGACAATCTCAGGTTTGAGATTAGTCCTACATAGAGTTTTAGGAACCTTAGTTCATATTTAAATGCTCTAGGACCTCTTGTATAATATCTCTGTTATACAACATATCCAGGACCTCTTTGGTATCTTAATATACTACTTTTAAAGGGACCTTTTATCTTCAAAAAATTTCTTACCAAATAAAGAGCCATCCTACAATAATCCCTTATATGGATTTTGTAGTCATCTAGTGCATTCATCTAATGGTCTTCTATAACATCCTCATGTTGGAATTGTTTCCTCTCTAAGTGTTGCACTCTTCCAATGTTATCAAAATAAGGACAAGGAGAGTTATATTCATCCAAGGGATATTGATCCCACTTAGACTCAAAAGACAAAATATCCTGTCTCTAGACCACACTAAATGGTCCTATAGTAATGGGCCACACCTAGGTTTTCTTGTGTTGCTTCCTTACTCTGTCATATGTAGAAAATAGTTGTCAAGCAATCTCTAGCAATATGAGTTTGTCACATGGATACCTAGGGAGCTTCTTGAGATTGGTACTCGTACCCACTACCCTTCAAATAAATGAATGTTCTATATTGGATGTAATAGATGCTAATTTTTGAAATCTTTTCTGTTGCCTCATCTGACATCCTTTTCATGTAATTCCCTTCAATGAGCCAGATAATTGCAAATATAAAGGCATTATTCACAATTATCTATTCCTTGTTGTGCTTTGAAAGCTTTGTCTTTACCAGCTAAGGGTACACTATATAAGGCCATGCATTTGTATCTTGCATGTTGCCCTTTTTAAATAATCTTGAATAGTCTATAGTTCTTGCAGCTAACATGTACAACAAATAAGATGTCATATAGAACTTATGGTTGTTCTTGACTACCACCAGTTGCTCATCCAAGTTCCCACTAAGAATGAAAACCCAATCAATTGGCATCTTCGATCTCCTGATGGTCTCAATGAAGTGTACCATCCATATGTTCAAGTTTCTTGATGCTAGTAACCCCATGATTCTACTCAAAATTATTATGGAATATCTGATATCATCTTTCATATAGCCCCTTGTCATGTCCACCTTGTCATCTTTGTGCCCAAGAGGAGTCTTCTCAGTGAGATATGAGGATTGAATGATTTTAGATGCTTCCACTCCATGTTCTTAATACCATTTTTTTGCCTAATGATATGTCAATCTAATGTGCTGATCTATTCTTAGAAGATGAAATACCTTACTTATGGTCTTAGGTCTCAAATCTAACATGATCTCTGCAATTATTCTTTTCACAACCCTTTCTTCTGAGACATAGTTTTCTGCTAGTGCCATATCAATTTCGAAGATTGTATCGATCAGGTGTGATCTTGTGTAGACTAGCCCTAATTTGAGAAGAGAAAATATCATTGGGGACCTCTCAGTATGGTTTTTGCATAGAACTAGGAATTCATTCTAGTCGATATGGTCAAGCTTAGTGTCCTGAATCTCAGAATACTCATCTTGGAAGCATGATTTTGTTGGAACACCTTGGAACTTAAAAAATACTATTTTTGAGACCATCTTTGTAGCTAGGGAAGATGATGAAGAAGCCATTTAATCTACACAAAATCAAGATCCATTAGTATGGAAGTAAAGGAAAATTAATCTACATAAACCCTAATAACAACCAAAATACAACCCAGAAAATTGGACTCTCAAAAATTATTTAAAAAATCTAAAAACTTATTTCTAACCCTAAAAAGCAAAAAAGAGTGCACCTTGTGCAGGTGTGCTAGGTGTGCCTTCCTACACGTAAATTCTTAAAATGAGAGTGGGCACCTAGTGCAACTCATGGAGTGCACTAGGTGTGCACTCTTACAACACATGTAATCACGAAAAGAAAGGGTGTACTAAATGCACACCCTTTAATCTAGTTACAAATGTTTAGTCATTATAAAGGTGCACAATTGTGCACCTTTCACCCAGGCTTGCATTAGTTTAGGTTTAATTTTGTTTTTGAGTTTTTTAATAAATGTTAAAAAGGTGCACACATTTACCTTAGCTTATATTAACTGTGTGTTTGTTTATGTAGGTGGAGTGGAGCAATGCAATGACACACCTGAAGAACTATGTAGGTGTGGTCGATGTAGGCTTGAAGGAGAGAATAAGGTAAGGAGAAGGGGGTGTCCTAATTTTTATAGACCTAGGGCCTAGTGCACCTCTTAGAGGTGTACTATTTCACATCTATGCACTTTCAAGAGGGAAGTTCTTTCCCTTCATGACTTAGCACACTAGTGCACCTGGTGAGGTGCACTAGTGCACATTCTTATTTGCCAAAAATGACTTTCTCCTTCAAAAAATAGTTTTTTGGAATTTGGGTTTCTAGGAAGAGACCCTGAATTAGGTAAAACACTAGGAAAACCCCTAAAAGGACTCATACCCTAGGCTAGGGATCTAGAAAACTAAAAATTAAAGTAGGGAGTCCCCATTTCTAAGAGAAATGGGGTGTGCATTGTGAAACCACAACAATAACTAAGCAAAATGAGGATGTATAATGCAAGCTAAAACTAAAAAATAAAGTGCTACAATCCCCTATTTAAACTAGATGAGTTAATCTAAATAATAAGGGAAGCTACACTAATGCAAATGATCTTGTGTTTGTGGATTTGAGCACCATAGTGGGTGCCAAAAATACACACACAAAAGAGTGCACTTATCTGAACCCTTCTATCCAAGGAATATCATGAATTGAGAATCTTGGGTGACAGCTTAGAGCTCCCCAGTCATGATGTGCAAAGGGCATAAATAGAGTGTTATGGATCTATAATAAGCTTTGGTATGCAACCCCTTGCAAGCTAGTGCAACATTAAATAAGAGCTTCAAGAACAAGATCAAGGATGCAAGTGTTCAAGAATCTCTATGAGGATGCATTGCACAATGATAACTAAGCTAAATGAGGATGTAGAATGCAAGATAAAACTAACAAATGAAGTGTTAAAATTCCATATTTAAACTAGATGAGTTCATATAATGTATAAGGGAAGCTACACTAATGTAAATGATGCCACAACATCTTCAAAAGCTCCAAAGAATATCGAAGATTCTTGTAGCATAACATTAGTACAACATGAGTGATTGTGAGATGAGGAGAGAGCTCTCCTTTTTAAAGAATAATGGACAATAGATTTCATGAGGCAAGATGGATCTAATCAAGGATGGATGATGAAAGTGGAGTGATTCATGTGCATAAACATTTCTACCAATCATAATCAACGGTTGACTTTTGTGCCTCACGTGAGACAAAAAAAGATTTTATTTTATTTTTTAGTGGGAATAATATTTTATGTGTTCACGACTTAGTATAAGTGGGGTCTTTTATTTAATTAAAGGGGGACAAGTTCCTTTTAAATTAAATAATGACTTAGGATATAGTGGTCAAACTATAGGATACAATCAAATAAATGATTTTTTGAGGATTTGATTAAAAAAGTGATTGAATAAATTTAGCAAAAATTATAGAAAGGGAGCTAATAGTTTAGATGAAAATTGTTTCATGATTATAGAGTCAAGAGTTATCAAGAAACTACTATTAGTTTATAGTAAGAACTATTGGCATGATAGTAAGGTTATTGAATTACGAGATGCGATTATCATATTAAGGAAGTTTTGTTTTCTAGATGACAATAGAAGAAGGAGATATATAAACCCTAAAATCTAAAGTCTAGATTGCATATATGGTTAGTGAGAATAAGGATAAAACAAGATGAGATAGATCAAAGAAAGATGATGATGATGAGAAAAAGAGCATAGGTGACGTAAGGTGAAAGACAAGCATAGAACAAAAGATTAAAGAAAAGAATTAAATGGATATGAAAAGCTTTAGATAGAAGAAGATTTAGGTCAATTTATCTTGTATGAATATCTAATTATTGTTCTAAAAGGTGTATTAAATCCATTAATCAAGGTAGTCTTTCATAAGATTTTCAAGTTCATATTGAAACTTTTGTAAATCCTTTGACAAGGTGAATGCCAAGTAGGCAGGATGAAATCTCTTAATAGAGAAGTCTTGATAGGATGAAGATAAAACTAAAATTGTATTAGCCACTCTTTAGAAGATGAGTCACTCTAAAGGTGAAAAAATTATAAGCTTAAGTAGCTACCTTTATCAATTACAATGAAGAATTTATGGGTATCATCCCTACCCTAGGTTTTCCTCCTGGCCAAGGGTTTTTTACCATGCCAAAATTTGTGTGTTATAGATGTTTAAATGTTTATGTTTTCATGTTATTTACTATATGCATTTCAAGTTATTAGTAATGTTGAGATAAGTATCAACAAAAAAATAATATTAATGTTATTATGTTAAATAGAAAAGATATCAAAGTTCTTAAGTATCGATTCTACCTCCTCAATACATAACCTTTCCAATGAACAATTGGTATCAAAGAACTATTTATCTAGGAGAAAGCTTGATAGATTGAGATTTGATATGGGAAAATGGAAAGGTATAAGAAGGAAAATAAAATGGAAGAAGCCTTAGATGTATCTATAGCTTGAAATGAAGAATTAAAGAAAAATTTGAAAGCCCCATTAGCAAAACAAAAAGAACTATCAAAACAATTATAGACAAGTCTGGATGGTCTTGAGGAACTTTCCTAAAATAGTACAAGTTCAAAAGAAGTTGATTTAGTAGTCATAAATCTTATGGAAAGAAAAACCATTCTAGAGGAAAATATAGAAAAATCCAAAAAGGAAAGTGAAAGTCAATCCATAAGAATGACTAAAATATTGGAAAGGATGAAAATCATTGATGAAGAAAATAAAAGACTTCAAATGAATAAGAGAGATCTAGGAAAAGTGATCAAAGATAAGTATAATATCATTCTCCAATTACAACATGAAAATAACATGTTGAATGGATATGTGAATGATACAAATAAGTAAAATATATAGATCCTTGTTGATAATAAAAATTTGAGAAAAGAACTAGAAGATTTGAAAAATAAATTGAAAATTTAAAAACAAGTCATTGGAAATATTACAAAGTTAAATCTAAGAATGAAGAAGATCGATGAATAGATGAAAGGGAAAAGAAGATTAGGTGACACAACTAGACTTGGTTATACCAAAAATAGAAAATTTGTAATTAGAAAATCATCCAAAGTAGTAGTAGAAAATTTACCATAGAGTAATAAATCAATTAGTATCTAACACAAGAAATCCACTTGCTACCACTATAGAAATCCTAGACATACAACAAATGTGTGTAGAATAAAATCACCAAACACTCCTATAAGAATGCACTTTAATGGTTATTTCTATAACTGCAATGAATTCGAACATAGAACAAGAGAGTTTAGGATGAGATAAAAAACCATATAGAAAGAAGATCTCATAGGAAAATATTATGCATACAATATATTTGGCAACAAAGTTGAATATTGCAAGAATAAAACCTCACTAACAATGGAACCAAGAAACACGAAATACAAAAATTGTGGATAGCTTGGAAACATAGAAAAGGATTACAAATCGACAAACTCAAGAGATAATACAAGATCATGGAGATCAATAGGAATGATGTGTTACTTCTTTTACAAATATGGTCATACAATGCAAAACTGAAAATACTGACAAGTCAAAAATGGAAATAATGAAGGTAGAAAGGAAATAACAAGGGAACTAGCTAAAAAATGATAGAAAGTAAAGTTTACGAAGATAGCTGAGAGGGGGAAAGGGTGAATGAGTTATACTCTTAAAAAAGCTCCCAAAATATTTATTAATTCTAAAATATGTAAGGAGTAGATGTAATAATCATAGAAAGATAACCATACACAATAAAACCACATATGTTTGTTCAAATGGTAAGGATAGCTAGGATGATGAGAGGGGGTGGGGGATGAATCAATATCCTTTAAAACTTTACACTCTCAAACCGATTTAGTCATTACCATTTTACTTGATTCAACTCAATAATAACTATTCTTTTAGTACATTACTTTGTAAATGAAACTAACTTAACTTGTTTAGCATTCATAATGTGAAATATATGAACTCATGAAACATATCAATAATTCAAATATTTGGTATTGTAAAAACCCTTGCTCAAAGGGAAAAATATGATGAGGATGGTGCCCGCAAATCTATTACTACTGCAATAAGAGGTTTCCTTATTAAGAATACAATGTTAGTCACTTTTAATGACTTACTCAATTAGGAGTATGCAATAAGACCTATATAGATCTACCTTTTTCAAGGATTTTGTAGCACTCTTCAAGTTTGTCCCTAGTTAAGAGCTTACATATAAGACTGTTAGGTCCACCTGTTAAGGATTTAGGATACTACTATAATGATTAAACAATATAAATAATGACCATTACAATAACAACCTAATTTTTATGATTAAATCTCTCTTCTAATTTATAATTATCACATTGTTGTGATAGATATGCAATTCATTCCAACTCTATCTCTATCTCTGATATCTTTGTCATCTATACTTGACCTTAATCTCTTCCTCACTTTTATACATTCATTAACAATACTTCTCCATAAAAATATACAATCAATAACATTAAATTATCCTCATCTACTACTTTTATAGTTTTCTTTTTCTATTTTCTAACTTGACCTAATTATGGTTTTAGAATTTTCTAGAAATGTCCTCTAATCATAATCAAGGGTTCCAAAATATCCATCATTTCCTTTATTTGCATCTTTATTTCTATTGGTTTTTTGTGTCTTTAAATCAACAACAATCAATTCACTGTCTTGAAGAAAATCTTTTCAAATATTTACCTTGATTCATGAAAACCATTTTCCATGCTTAATAGAATTGCATTTCATTAAAATCTATGCCAATTCAAATTTTGATGTCATCTCTATATTGCTTGGTAAGTATATCATTCTTCCTTATATGAACTTGGTAAAAATTTTCTTAGTATCCTCTATGTAGCTCAATAAACTCTATGCTCAATGTACATTGACTTATCCCAAATTCAATAAAATGATAATTGGTTGGTGAATACTAGATCTTGGGTATTCTCAACAATATTTTCATATGTTCTTCTCCTTAGCTTGGGAAATAATATATCTAATTTTCTATACACATGACACTAATAGGAAATTTTATTCTTTGTAGAAATAAAATTCTCCTAATTTAATATTAGTATAAAAAAATATTATGTACACTTATAGCTTGACTTGTATATAAAATCATAAAATCCTCCTATACACATGCTTCCCCTCAGTATAGCTTGTGTTTTGCAAAATCTTTTTCAAATTTGTTTTTTTTTTTTTTTTTTGCATTACACATATAATCTTTCCTTGTAACTCCAAAATACATACAAAAAAACATATATACTAAGAGACATACATATAGTTTCCCCCTTCTTTGATACTTATGTCAAAATAATTTAGGAATATGCTTACTAAGGGGATAATCCAAAATGTTTCAAAAAGTCTTTATGGTTTTTAGTATAATCTTTAGAGTATTATCCTAATTTGAGCTTATCAATTATAAACTTTACTTTTCAATCTTCAACTCAGTGTCAAGATCAATCATATGATTAATAATGGAAAGCCTTGAGGTGGCTATGGGAGTTTTTTCATATCTGATATGTGTTTGTATAACCTCTAGATGAGGTAGTAGAAAAGGTTTAATCTCATTAATTTATTCTCTTAGAGTTCTCTCCTCTTGTAGCAATTCATGTTGAATTCCTATGAGGAACCTCACTTAGGTATAGTGCAATAAAGACGTGCTCACATTTTTTATCAATTCATATGTGTTGGAATTCATATCTTCATTAATTTTCCTCAAAGAATATTTGACATGTCTTGTAATAAGTGGAATATCACACAATTTTTGAAATAATGATAAAAAAATTTGAAGTACAACTTCTAATGATCTAACAATAGTTGATAAGTCCATTTTCTCAATAGCAATACAGTTGATAATTTCTCCAATACTCTATATTCAAATTCATTCTCACTCCCCTCCAACAATAACAATTGTGTATCAATGTTTGGGTCATTAAATTTATCAACAATTCGAACAATTTGGTCCAAAATAGTTACTTTCTCATTTAAAACTATATCTATTGTGGCTTCCAAAATAATAACATTGACATCATATGGACCTACTTCTATTTATGCTCTCTTCTTTGTTTAGATTTGTTCTTCTTCTCTACACATAACTTTGGATATATAGAGAATTGGTCATCATCCAAGGTATATGGATCCCAATTTGGTATAATGATTTTCTCTTCCAAAGTTACTATGTTTGACCAAAAAAAAATTGATTCCTTCTTCTTCCTCTTTAGCTTTTTTTCTCTTTTGGTTCTCCATGAGACTAGTTGTGTCAAAGGAACTTGTATTCCCAATTTTTACAATGTACTTCTTATTTTTGTGTATGAAGCTTCATCTTGTTTAACTTGTTAATTTGTAGATAATTGTGGTACAAAATATACAAGTTCCATGCTTAGTGTAGTTTTTTTTTCTCTCTTCCCAAAAAATCAATATATATTATTACCCCACTTAGAGGTCTGTGGGATAGTCTTAGATTACCTATAGTAGAATTCTTTTTGTTGTGATCCATGGAGTCTCCTCTAATTTGAGCATGTTTAGCTCCAATGTTCACATCTCTAGTATTATTAATATTTCCTCTTTGTGATTGTTACTTAGTAGTTTCATTTAGTTAATGTTCCTTGGTTTAAACTATGGTATTTTCTAGCATATGTAAGGAATTGATTGGTATATCATTGAGATCTTGTTCCTTTGGTTGAAAAATCTCTAATTTTTTGAATGACTAGCTAAAATCTAGGTAGATATGCATCAATGGGCTTGATTGTTATAGTTACAGTTATATCTTGATCTTTCTTTTGTGGCTTAGTTGACATTATATCTATTAGATATTCAATGTCACACTTTTCGTATTCCCAATAATGTCTCATACCATTTCATGTATAGAATCAACAAAGTCTTGTGGGGTTATAGTGTGAAATTCATATTCTTTACTTTCATGTTCAACATCTTATTTGATTTGAGTATCATCTACATAAATTATTTCATCAAGGTCCTTTATATTATAAATCTTCCTCCATATCATGTTAGAGTCTTCATTAACAAGTTTAAAGTTGATAAGCAGGATACTCACCCAATGTAAAATATTTTAAGGTATTTGGAAGCAAGTGCTTAAGGATTTCAGGAATGGTAAATTAGATGCTAAAAGTGAAGAAGGCATTTTCCTTGGCTATTACACAAGAAGTAAATATTATAAGTGTTTAAATAATAATACTGACAAAGTTGTGGAAAGTGAAAATGTGAAGTTTGATAAATATACAGAGGTACATGAAGTTCAACCTACGAAGGAACCTAAAGAGTACAAATCCTTTATATATTCTTATGAAGGTATGCCTATTGATGAAGATATTGTAAACCAAGTTGGAAATCAACAACAAATTTTAGTGACTGCTGAGTCACATATAATGAATGCCAAGTTGCATTCAGGAACCAAGTTGCAATTAGAAGCCAAGTTGTAGACAAAAGTAGAGGCACATTTTGATTCTAAGATAAGTGCACATGAAAGATGTTGTTTTTTTTCAACTATTAATGATACAAATTGATACCAAGATAAAAAAAGAGTACAAAAACCTAAGGATTAGCTACTTCCTATAACCAATTGAATGTGTTTCATATCTGGACCCAACTTTAACAAAATCAAGATGGATTTTCTACTCTATAGGCTTTGCAGAACCAAGGTGGGTATAACTTAGGGATGGAATATTTTGAAACTTGACACTACACATATATTTTACTCCTTCCATAATAATATGCATCCCATAAAATAAGATTTGGTCATAATTCTTCCCAAGTTTACAAATATTTTTGACAAATAGAAGCTAACTAAACTCAGAGATTAAATGCAAACAAGTGCTGATCAACATTGATATCCTTCAAGCATTAAAATGAAATTGGTTTTTGAATTTAGGCTTGATGCTCATTTATGATCTTTCCATCTAAAAATTGAATTGACCATATCAATGCCTCATCCATTGGGATTTAGAGTCCATTCAATTCCTAGATTTGATCGACTGCATTACAATCAATACTATCAACAATTCTTACTGAAAATCATTCTTACACACATTCATCCCACTACCATGACAATCCTATCAGTTTCACTAAAGCATTTATTTAATCCTTTGAATTAAGAGCAATAGTGAATTGACATACAACTTAATAAAAATGTATTCAATTGAATAAGCCTTGCTCATACAATCTCAAGATAACCAGATAATGAAAATGGAGACAATATTTAGCCAGAAAAGATGTGGGGATAGTTCATCTTTGTATTAATTCCATTTTGAAAAATTGTATACAGTTGAATAAGACTCAGAATGATTCAAGAAAAAACATCAAAATCCTATCAAGTTGATGTATTCTCATAAAATTACATGAAAAACATATCACAAAGTATACATCAAGAAAAGTTGGACCGAACAAACTTAGTAAAAAAAAATTATAAAATTAATAATTTAGACCTCTTCTCTAGCCCTAGAATCTCACTTATATAATGTTAGATGCAACAAGCTTCAAGCATAGAGAACTAACAACTATTCTTTTTGACAAAAGATATTTACATTTTATAGCTGTCACAAAAAGACAAAATTGTGCGTAATAGAAGAACTTCACATCAAAGTATTCTTTTGGTGGGCCCTTTCTGTTACATTTTCAAAGGCTATGAATACCATGATTGGTTCTTTTTCTATTCTGATTCCTCAGAATATGTGGCTATCAAGCTTGTTAATGATGTGTCCTGTTCTAATGCTTGCAAGTTAACCTCAACTCGAGGATCTTCATTGTCTTCATCATGAATTGTTAAAGTAATAGTTACTTCTAAGCCCTCAACTTCCCCATCATCTTCTACCATCTATTCCAAAGAGACAAATTCTTCTTTCCATTTTTTGAAAATAGTGTCATCAGACCAATCAAAATTCAGGATTTCTCACTGCACTTTTATTACAGAATTTCTAATCTTTTCTATTTTAACAAAATATTTTCTAATAACATTGTAAAATAATTGTTCTTTGAAAAATTCTTCATTGGTCATTTCTCATAGTACATGCCCCTTTTCATTTATAACATTATTCATTTTGTGGCATCACAGTTCATCTAATTCCTTTCCCCACTCATCCTTTTCTTTTAATTTGTCAATCTTTCTGAGTGCATTGGGAAAAAGATCAAACTTCTCTACTATATACTTGGAAAGAAAAATTGTTATTCTCTTCTAAATAGAAACCTTTTTCTCATCAAAGTCTTTCAAATTACTAAGTATATCAAAAAATTTCTCTATTTGATGATGATATAAATACACATAACAATAATATCATCATTTCTTTCATTCTATTTCTACACAATGAGCTTCAACTTGTCTTCATCTCTCTTTATTTCATCCCATATCTCTAGGATTCTTGCCAATTGGTCATAAAAAGCTGGTCAATCAATTTTATCTACTAAGTAAAAAATTGTTTGTCTGAGCTTATCCTCATATTGATTGTTCAATTCAACATGCATTTCAGATAATTTATTCTTTTCTTCTTCAAATTCCTCCACGGTGTAGAATTTAGGCCTTTTGTGGCTTATTTGATAATTCAACAATGGGGGTGGATTTAAATGGCTCAATTGGGAGGTGAGGATATACAATTCTTGGCCTATTGGATTCTCCCATTTTCCTCTTTCCAAGCTGTTTGTCCACTTAGGAAACTTGATTTTCCAATAATTGTATTTTCTTTCCTCTTTCCTCATATGCATTAAGTATTTCTTCAAACTTGGCATTGAATTCTAAGAATCTACTCTTTTCCCTCCCAACTACCACATCCCCAAAATTTAACATTTCTCAAGCCATTCTTGTAACCTGTTGACTATCTACTTCATCAACCCTATATACTATAAGAGCACTAGTATGTTCAACACTTGAAATTTCTCGCATTCTGGTCTTATTCCTTTTTTCAATAGACCATATGACGAGGGCTTGATGATCATTACTAAATTTTATTCCCTTGTGTGCTTGTAGTATTTCTTCTTCTATTTTGTATTGCACATCATTTTCTTTTTTGATGGAGTCAAAAATCATAGCATTAACTATGTCCCACTCAGGAAAAACTAGGACTCTTAACTCTCTAACTATCTCCTAGCCTCAGCTGTTAGCTAGGAAAAATCCTCAAAAAAATTTTAGCCTTCACCTCTTTCTCAATTTTAGAGTCCAATTGCTTAGTTTCTCTGCATTAACTGTTTTACATTTCTCCTCAAAATTTCTTATATTTATCCTCCACAAAAATTGTGCAGAGGCCCTAGATTTAACACAATTTTCATCATCTATGAACTTTTGAGAGGCTTAAGCAATGAAAGGATCTATTTCCTTACCTTTGTAATTAGTAACAATGAGCTCAAACAATGGCATAGCAGGCACCTCAGGCACTCCTCTTTCTATATTAGTAGTGGTAACAATATTATCTCCTTCTCCACCTACTTGTCTCAATTGTTCTTTCAAAGATGATTTATCTTCTATCATGAGTGAAGTTTGAGATGGTGAATATTCTCCTACATGAGAAGAGGATCCCTGTTCTAATATTTGTCTATTGGGTGCACTGGTCTTGGCCTTTTGTAGATGGGAACATGTTGTATAGTTTGAGCCACAATATATCCTGCCCTCCTCTATATTGTATACTGGCCTAGAGTAACTATCATTATGCTATTTATCCTTCTCTCCAACTTTGCTACTTTATTAGGATGCTTTGACTAAGATGTTCTTCTTTTCATTGATAGTTTGCATTATCATAGTAAAATTATTCATCAATGCATTCATTTTGGCCCCCAGTACTTCTTATCTTTCAAGGGGTTATAATCATGATCAAAAGCATTAATGAATTCTAAAATTTTACTGAAAACTATCCACTTTCCTTTTTTAACTTCCTCCTCCTAAAATGAAAAAATATTTCTAATCAAATCTTTTGGGAAGTACACCTTTTGTGTAATTACCTTAGCTTCAGTTCTCTCCCTTAAGAGTTCATAGAATCCCTCTGGATCAGTGTATCTTGAATGAGATTGAGCCATATGATATATGTCCAAAAGAAAAACTAAGATTCCTCCACCCTTTCTTAACAAAAATGTTCCTTTAATTTTTCCCAACATATCCCTTTCCTCATTTGTTCCAATCTTCCATAGCAATTCTAAAATTCTTATCTTCAGAGGCACATGGAAAGGTAAAACATTAGGTTTTCCCAAGAAACCATAGACCCTAATCACAATGGAAATATTATATGGGATTATGTCCCCACAATTATGAATGACCAAAAGTCCCTTGGCATGGTCCTTGGGTTTTATTAGTTCTAGTAAAGGCTATAGGATCCTTGGACTATCCCCTCTCAAAAGCAATCTAAGCCTTGATGCAAAGTATCTATCAAATCTGACATAGCTGACATCCCTAACTTCCCAAGTCATGTTAGCACTCCATAACTAAACTAGGAGCTTCTCTCCATCCCTTTCTAGTTCTAGCTTCATTTCCTTAAAGAAGAAGGTAACTCCCTTGTAAAGAAATATGTGCATCAACAAGGAATACTAGCAAAAAAGCCTATTTACATTACCTTAAGATATTCCAACTAAAAATTATGAATTTCCTCAGATAGGAAAGTAGCAAAATCCAAAATTGTGCTCATTCTAAACTGCAAGGTCTAAGCCATAATGATAACAATAGAACCTTGGATGTATTTTTGCTCATCCATCCCAAATATTTGGCAAACAGTAAAATATAGGGCTTGGCTCTAGGATTAAAATATTTTTTTAGGAATGGCTCTAAGGTGCCTGGTGTAACTAAGGGTAACACCCCAATCTTAACAATATGTTGTTGCAATAGCCCTGCTCTCAAATATACCCTCTGTGCATCATATCTTGCCTAAAGATCATCCATATCAATTGTCTCATGGACTACATGGTTAGGGTTGAGTTTAAACACCTCACTGATTAATGCAGGTGAAACCCTAAAAAGGTTATCTCTAACATGATTCTTTACAATCCTAGTAATATGGTCATATTTCTTAGCCATATCAGAAAATAGATCACTGTCAAAGAAAAACCTAAGAAACACCAACTTACTGATATCAAACTCCCAAACATTACTCAAAGGGGTGTCTTGGTTCTATTCGGTAAACCATTTTTAAAAAAATTCTAAACCTCCTACAAAAACTTGAGCATCTCTTACCCAATTGGCTCTTTCATAAAAATCCTCACCCACAACCAACTTAGAGTTTTCTAGGATAAGCTCTCTACCTTTTGTTAATTTGTGTATAGGCAAAGGAAATTGCTCAAGGAAATCATTGTGGACAAGTCGCTTAAGGTAATCAGTGAGACCAGAGAATTCAGTTTGTGGAGGCATTTTGAAAATTCAACTTGACACAATTCTATTATCTTAATTTTCAAAAGTTTTAGACCAATTACTTGCTGAATTATGCTTTCTTTTCTTTGTAAATTATTCTATAATTTTCTAAAAACATTGCAAAATTTTGTGCCCTAGATCTGGAAACCCTTGTGCTCTAAGAATTTTTTGCAATTGTGTGGTTCAGTAATGATGCATTTGCAAATTATATTAGGGTATTAAGGTTACACAAAGGAATTCTGAGCAACATTAATGTTCCTAGCCATTAATTTTCATGTTACATTTCAAGTTTAAATTTCATCCATCGATCTCATAGCATTAGATGGATTCACTTGAAAGAGAAAGCTTTTTTTAAAGATTTGAAATCCTCACCACATGTCAAGTAGGTGCTTCCTTGCTTTGCTTAAAATTCTCGCAACTACATAAAGTGGTGAAGTTTCAATCGTTGATCTTACCAAGATTGATCATCACAAGAAATAGTAATATCTTATTAATAAATCCTTTTGAAAAGTAGTTGCACTAGCCCACTCATTTCTAACTTGGATAGTAGTAATTTATCTGGCCAATTAATTCACTCCATCTAAGTACCTTTTCCAATTTGGCATGAGTCAACAATTTTTGTCACATAGGTTCCACTATGCCACATGGTAGAATGACACTTCCCTTCTTTGTTTAAATGTCATGTAACTTCATATTGTGGGTAAGTGCCAATCACTAATCTTACCAAGATCAATGATCATAGGAAATCACACATCTGTAGTATCTAGTCATCTAGACAAAATAATAGAATGTCTCCCTTTTTGCTAATGTGTGTAACAATTGCCACGGTACAAACTCTATGATTGCATTTGAAAAGAGTAGGTCTATGACATCATTATCTATCACATGTCCTATTAGCACTTTCCTTCTTTGTATAAATACCATGCACTTTCTCAAAGTGGTAAAATGTCATCCATTGATCTCACCAAGATCCATGGTGGAATAATATGTATCTTTTGAAAACCATGAAACACCAGTCATGATGTCATCATGGACATGTGCTGTTGAGGTGCTTGCCCATATTATTTAAAAAACTAGCATCTTGGAATAGTGGGAAAGTGCCATCCATTGATCTAACAAAGATCAACAATGGAACAAAGTCACATCGAGTAGTGTTAAGTCAAATATTTCAGCGAATGAATAAATTACACTTGTTGTAATAGTATCTGACACTTGTCAGTACTAGTAATACTGCTTAGAGACTACGACATTGTTCATGGAAAAACAAGTATTCTTAGAAAAAATACCTCTTCATAAACTGTCCATGAACTGGTAGTTCAAGAATGTTTCTTGGTAGATCTTTGAGAATATAAGAGTCCTCTTGCCACATATCTTTAATTACATAGGGACCTAACCAATATATGGTCAAAATTTCCATGCTTTCCTTTATCTTCAATTCTAGCATTCCATATGAGGACTAAATCTTCAAGTTCAAATTTATTTCTCACTGTTTTCCTATCATATAGTGTTTTGACTTGTAGTTGCAATTTTTGATTTTTGACAGATGCTTCTTTCATAGTCTTAGCCAATCCTACATATTCATCTAATCTTTCTTGCATACCATCAATGATGTCTTCATCATACATTTGGATGTAATTATATAATACCATTAAATTGTTTTGAAGCATTCTTGCTTGGATCCCATACATAATATTAAAAGGTGCTACACCTATAGACTTTTTCACAGTCACCTTGTTAGCCCATATTGCTAATTGCAATTTGGAATCCCAAGCTTTCTTGTTATCATCCAATGTTCTTTTTATCACTTTCAACAAGCTCTTATTTGTAGACTTAGCTTGTCCATTTCCTTGTGGATAATAGGGTGAAGATGTTGATCTTGTAATTCCATACTTGTCACAAAATTTTATAAATTCATTAGATCTAAAAATCATAGCCTTATTTGTCACAATCCTCTAAGGACAACCAAATCTTGAAATAATGTTATTGAGCAAAATGTTGTTAACTACTTTACTAGTTGCATTTCTTGTTGGAACTACCTCCACCCATTTTGTGAAGTAATTAGTAGAAACCAGTATCCATGAATAGCTAGTGCTAGACTTGGGAGAAATATGACCTATAAAATCCATTCCCCATTGCTGGAATGGTGCTTGAACTTCCACTAGTTTTAATAGAATGTTTCCTAAAAAATTCAATTTACCTAAAAATCTCTAACAAGCATCACACTTCCTGACCATCATTTGAGCATCTTTAAAGAGGGAAGGCCATCAGAATCTAGTTCTCATCACTTTGTGTGTAGTGGTCTTGGCCATATAATATCCTCCATAGACTCCAGAATGCATTTCACTCAACACTTCTTTTGATTTGTCTTGATCAACACATTTTAGTAGCACTCCTTCAAAATTTCTCCACCATAAGCTATTCTAGACACTAATATATCTGATAGCTTGTAACTTGGTACTTCTTTTTTCATTTTCAGTTAGATGGGAAGGGGCTTCCATATGTTGTAGATAATAAATGACATTAGTATACCATTCAAAATGGTCCATGTCACATAAGTTTGACTTTAAATAATCTATTACTATATTAATCTGATTAGCATCTAAGTTGGATTGAGCCATAAGCTTAGCTAATGCTTAACCTCTTAATAATTTTGTGATCTAAATTTCAATGTTAAATTCTTGGATCCTATTGATCTACCTACATCCCCTACCTAACACCTCCTGCTGAGAAAATATTTCCTTGATAGCTGCACTAGGTACAAATACAATAACAGTGGCACCTACCAAGTAAAACCTAATATCTTTCACCAAGGCATATGCTTGTTTCTCATTTATTTCATATTTTAGTTCAGCAGGCTGCAATGATTTACTAAAAAATACAATGTGTTGTTTATATCTTTCCTCATTCTTCTATAATAAGACTGCAATTATAGTATGCAAAGAGGTAAAAGAGAATATGTGCATTGACTTAGTATAATTTGGGGTTCTAAGAACTAGAGCATTTTTTATGATAGTTTTAATATCTTGGAAGGCTTGTGAAGGTTCATGATGGGGACACAACCCAAGAACAGAATGGACACAACAGAGAAAGGGAAACTGTATTAACTGAAAAATAAGTTAGTACATTCAGTACAGAGAAAATAAAATTCAAAACATGCCCTAAGGGCTTACAATAGCATAAATGTGGAGATAATTTCTCTTTTCAGTACCTCCTCTCAAACTCCACTCCGAACTGCCTTTTACAATGCTAGAAATCTCCTTAAATAGACCTCGGAGGGTTAAGGACTAGAAGTACATTCTAGAAAGTGCTAGTAGGCATCCACTGACCAAATAGAAGGTTCCAGAAGCTGCGTTAGAAGTCGACACAAATCTAAAAGAATCCAAAAATGGTAATCAAACTTTTGGGAGGCATAACTTTTGAACCGTAGCTCTGATTGACAAACCGTTTACATTTTCAGAAAGCTCTCGAAGTGCTCTATAGCCCTATGGATGAGGTTTGCCCATCCCCCATTTTTCAGCCCTTTTCAAGGTCATTTAATGCCCCTAACCTGGCTTTGAAGCATTCTTAGGAGGTCTCCAAAACCCGAAAAACTACAATAACCTTCAAATCGTGGGACCTTTTGACTTGATTCTTTTTTTGGAATGCTCTAAATCACAATTACATTCATCTAGCCAATTCACACCTTCTAGTTTACCAAAATGATGGCCCAATTACATACTCCTATTTTTTCAAGATTTACTAGCACACTGATAGTGGAATTGTGAGAGTTGGAACCTTTATTTGACCCAAATGGGTGTCCAAAAATGAAAACACATGAAATAGAAACTAAGTCTAAGTACATTTTTTTGGGTGACACAGGATTGCCCTTATACCTCTGGATGCTCCTGCATCAGTTCATCATCCCAATTGATAGTAGTTCCTTTCTTAAGTATTTTGAAATGGGCCTACTAATCTCAACAAAATTCGTAACAAATCTCCTTAGAAAGTTTACTTTCCCAAAGAAAGATTGTATTCCCTTTACATTTTTTTGGCTTAGGCACCTTGTCAATGGTTGCCACTCTTTCAAGATCTATCTTTACTCTATCCTTTGATACTATATATCCCAATAATTTTCCTTTAGTCACCTCAAATGAACATTTCTTTGGGTTAAGGGCACCCCATATTCCAAGGCTTTGATAAAAATATTTTCCAAATGTCTAAAATGGTTTTTAACCTTCTTGGAATAAGCTGTGAGGTCATCTTGGTATACTACCATGAACTTGTTAATATATTCATGAAATGCTACATTCATAGCTCTCTAAAAAGTTGCACCTGCATTAATCAATCCAAATGGCATTCTCACATATTTATAGGTTCCCCACGGAGTTGTAAAAGATGTATTAAATTATTCATTTTCTTTGACAAGGACCTGATTGTATCCTGAAAATGCATCCACCATGGACATCAATTCAAAACCAGTCACTTGTTGTAGCATAGATTCCATATTTGGTAGCCCATAATTGTCCTTCAGAGATGCAATATTCAAATTTTTGAAATCTACACATAGCCTTATATCCTCATTCTTTTTTTGGATAGGTACCAAATTTGAAACCCAAGTGGAGTGTCTAATTGGTTTGATTATCCCCCCACCCCTTAGTTTCATCAACTCTTCTTGCATTTTGGGGGCTAGTGTAGGATTTGCTAGTCTTTGTTTCTAACTGAAAGGTTTTACTTTATCTTTCAATTATATGACATGTTGGAAAATATCTTCCCTATAAGCCTTAAGGTCATCATATGACCATGCAAAAACATGTTTATACTTCCTTAGCAAATCAATAAATGGTTTTCTAATTTTAGCTGGCAAATTTTGGCCAATGTAAACTTTCTTAGGAGCCTCTTTAGTACCAAGATTTATTTATTCTAATTCTTGAGGCTTAGGGTCCCTATTTCCGAGTTTTACTCTATCTCAATTATCAAAAATATTCTCCAAGACTACTAATCCCTTGGGTACCTTGTTAATTTTCAACTGCATGATCTCCTGGCTAAAAATTGTTTCCTTACCATTAATGGTTTCAATTAAATCATTGCAATCCATTTCTTGTCTATGGTATTTGTCCTCACTTAACATGAAATTTAGAATATCTTTGTCATCTTCAAAGACTTTCCAATGTTCAACATTGTTAGATATTGAAAGTCTATTTTGAACCTCTATCTATGAAATTCTAGCAAATGACATATCCTCAGGCTTGACTACTACATTTGTAAGTAGGTTTTCCATTTTATTCTGACTTCTATCTCTCAATGAAATATCAAATGCATCAAAAAGTTCTATCTAGTTCCATACTGCATTTCTATACTGTTTCAACCTTTTTTTTTTTGAAGCATAAGTTTCCTTAGTTTGTGAAATAACCAATTCAAAGTCACCTATGACATGCAACCTTTTGATTCAGTGGTGAGTGGAAACTTTTAGTCCTAACAAAAGGGCTTCACACCCTGCTATATTGTTGGTACACGAAAATTTAGAGTAAATGAATATCTAAATGTATTCTTTTTAGGAGAAACAAAGACTACTCCTGCCCCTAAACCTTCTTTGGAACTAGCTCCATCAAAGTACATGGTCCACAAGACTGGTGAATCCATACAACATTCCACTTCATCTTTAATCACAGTAGGAAATTTCTCAACTTCTAGAATGATTAATTCTACCTTAAAAGCATTTACACTAGTATCTAAGAAACAAGTTGAATCCTTATCAATTCCTTCTCCTAGAATTTTATTGACCCTTGGCTCCCTATCCACCCTAACTATCTTATTAGCTATATGGAAAGTTGCATAAGACAAATCACATTGTATACTACCTCCCATAGTAGCACTTCGCTTTCTAGAGAGCAACATTACTTAATGTGGAGGAATGTCTACCATAAGGACTGACATGGTCAATTCCACCTCAAGGTATGCAGCTAACTTGAATGGTATTGCATTGATAGTACTTATAACAAGGACTTCTCTAGCATCCATACCTCTACATCTACCTTGTTCAGTATCTACCTTCAAACCTAAAGCTTCCATAACTTTAAAGGGCATTATGGTGTTAGATGTTCTTGAATCTATCATGCAATTTTTTTAGGGTTTTTCCTTTTATGATCAAACAGTGAAAAAATGGTTCAATATCTTCTATGTAAGCTAATGATGAATCATCCAAATTTTTTTGGGGGATTTGGGATATAATACCATTATCTTCTACCACTACTGGGGTTTGCTGAATGGTGCTTGGTTCAACCACATTACCATTATTTCCTATCCCACCCAACCATGATAAGGCCTTACTCTTGTGCTCCTCGATTCTAAATAATTCAGACAAAGGCACTTTAACATTAATTTGTGACAACATAGATATCATATCAATAGGCTTAGACATAGTGGGCTTCACAAGCATACCTGAAGTGGATGTCCTTTGATTAGTAGACACTATGATCTACTTGGCTAAATCAAATCCTAAATTCTTTTCTTGCACTACTGTTCTAGGGGTATCACTTGTTTGAAATTGCACTTTCTTTTTAGGCTCCCACTTCTTGGCTTTACTATCTTTGGCCTTTGCTATCTCTATATGAGTTTACTTGCTCTCATCCTTCATCTTGTGTGTAATATCCTTGATGAATATACTAGAAGATTTTCCAGCATCTTTTCCAATTGTTTTATTCCTCAAGTTATAGTTATTGTGCACTTGAGAAATCATTTTTGCAGTGATTTTGTCAATCTTCTCCTTGGAAGGTATTCTCAAGTTTATATTACCAATATTTGAGGATACATTACATACCTTGTCTTTATCATAATTTTTATCATCTACAAATACTTGTTGATGATGTAATTGGTAAGAAATTCTTTGACTAGTAACATCATCCTCATGTTCCTCTAAATTAAAATCTACACAATCATCAAACATGCCTACCATATTATAGATTACATCATCATGGCTCTTTTCTTCTTCTTCTTCCTCATGTTGTGTACTACGATCTAAATAAAATGACTAAGCAACTACACAATAATCTGTAGAGTGAGGTGATGATAGAATTTCTCTACAAAGGATCTGGTGTACTCTTATCCTTCACATTTTGGGTCTAGTTGGGAATTGGTTTACCATCCTTCCATTGAGTAGTATAGGGGTAATTCTGCATTCTTGGTTGTCTACTATTTGACAAGGCCTTCTCACCAACATTGGGTTTGTTTGAATTGAAATTTGAAGGATTTATCTTCTTTAATAAGTCAAGTACTTAACCTATTGTAGGTTCTTTGGGCTTTTTTCCTACTGGGAATTTATCATTTTCTTTCTTATTATTCTTGGGATTGAACAACTTTGGGTCATCCCTTCTCCCTAGCTTACCATATTATTTTTTGTTATTTTCAATATTTACTACAATTCTAAAAGAATTCCTTAAAGTTTTAGGCTCTTTGTCCCTCAACTGATAAGCCATCTTGTTATCAAAAGCATTGAAGTATGTTGTAAGGAAACCATCTTCATTTAACTTCATAACTTGAAACAATTTGTACATTCGCTTTTGAAATCTTACATTGAAATTGAATATAGATTTATTAAGATTTTTCTTGATATTGTTCAAATCATTCAACATGAAACCAACATTAGTATTATCATCATATTGCTCTTTGAACAATTTCTCCATATCACTCCAGGAACTGATACAATCATTTGGTAATCTTCTAAACCAATTCTTAGTGTTCTCAATCAATGAATATAAAAAAAATTTCATCACCACATCTTCATGTTCAACTTCAAATTCATTTAACATATCTATAAAGACTCTCAAATGTTCATCACTAGTTACATCATTGATTCTAGAGAACTTGATGACTTTATTCGTTAGATCAAAAGATATGGGATGAGGGAAACCAAGGATCTCTAGAAATAATATTTGTCTAAAATTTTCAATATATATAGGCTTTTTTTGAAAACTAGTAGCATTGGATGTGCTTTCTATATTAGCCTAATTATGGGAAACATTTTGTGATTGTTGTATTTGGATAGTGTTGGCGCTGAAAATTGTGGCTTCGATTTTGAGCACCATTGAAGAAATCAAGCCTATAAAAGCTTTTGATGCATTTGTACCTGGCTATACCTTTGAGCCCTGTGAGGTGTTTAATGTTTCTAACACCTTCCATTCAGCCTGTCCACTTGTTTTGTAAAGTCAAATTGACATTCTAAGCCATTTCGTGAAGTCTCGTTTTGAGCAATTATCAAATCTGCATTTTCATGTAAGTGTCAAACATCAATAGGAGCCTATGTTTGCAAGTGAATATCTCACACCCAGAAATGTTTCACAACTTTCTAGTTTGGGAGTGTCTAGTGTCCATATCCTAGAATCTATGTTTCAGATTTTGAGTCATTTCGAGTCCATTTGACTAGGTTTTGAATCTCTCAAAGTTGGTAGTTTACTATTTTCATGCTGATGCACATTGAACATAATTCTGGGAAGCCCTGTTTGACAAGTTGTAATTTTAACCCAATTGACCAAAATGCTAAAATTCCTTTTGCATTGTATTTTAGAGGTTAGAGACTCATTATGTTTCAAGTTTGAGCTTTTGATGAATCCATTTGTTCAGTTTTCAAATGTGATTCCAAATGCAATTTTTAAAGTTTTACTACTGTCAAGGAAAGTAGATTAATTGGAACCCCTGTTCATGATGTCATATCTTAAAATTCATGAAGGTGAGATTGAATGGATATTACCATTACATTTTACTCTAAAAATAATTTAAGTGTGCCAATTTTTAAGTCTTGACGAATCCATTTGCACACTTTTCCAGGTCAATTCCATTTCCAAAAATCACTTTCTGCCATTATTTTCAATCTACAAAATCTGAGTAGACCACTTTGATTGATCATCATTTGTGTCTTGTTATTCATCATGAGCCCAAATCCTAGATTCATAATTCTCTCATGACAGTGAACCAACGTCCCAGTTTTCATTTTCCCAAGTGTCCATTTGCCCAGTTTTTTGAGCCAAATCTGAACCTAGTTTATTGCTTTCTAACGTGTTTGCTTGCAAGCAGTTCTGAAAGGGTCACTTTAAAAATCAATATCTTTTGACCTCAAATTCTTCATGAGATGAGATTTGACAAAGTGCAATTGTGCAGAACAGAGAATCAATGTTCCAATGTTTAGAGCCTGGTTAGGTGTTTGGATCAGTTTTTAAGGCCAGTCAAAGGACGTCTTGGTATAAAATTGACAACTTGCATAAAGATGTGAAATAAGTTTTAAAATGTTAAAAAGTGATGAAAATTGATTGATTTTTGATCAAATCAGTATCAGGCATTCAATAGATCAATTTGGGGATTCAGTCGTTTGGAAACAATTTTTTTTTTTAGCCAGACCCACTTTGGGGCCCGACTAATTCCACCAGACTGATAAGATATCAAAAAATAAAGATGAACATAATCATTAAAAAGTAAATGAGAAGAGGAGATCCAAACACATCATGGACCTTTGAATGAGGATTTGAAGTGGTAGGGTACACTTGTTAAAGGAGGAACCCCAATTTGTCGAGCCTGATGCTTTCCAATAGGAAAAGTTCTTGATATCACTTTGCCTGAATGCATGAAGATATCACTCATTCAAAGCCACCTTCTCCATTACCTCTATGATGATATGTTGGCCATGGAAATGTAATTTTTATACAGAATATTATCAAGCCCCTAATGCATTGTTCTCCCTAGTTCAGTTATTTTTGCCTTCAGTAGTAGCTCTTGTTGTTTACCAGGCTCATGGGTCTGGGATTTCTCCATCATTTAGTTCTTTTGAAGGTAATATAAATGCAACTATTGTAAATGATAACATGCATCATAACTTTTTACCACCTATGTGAGGAAGGGGAACACCACCTATAGATCAGGGAGGCATTTTTAAAGGAAGAGGTTGCGGCTTGAGGCAGGGGAGATGAAAGAAGGAGCAAGATGCCATCTCAAGTGAAGTTGAAACAACTATAAATGATGGTATATATTTTTATGAACATGAACTACACAAAGGGCATCCACAAAATAGACATTTAATAATTATTGGTAGATTTAGTTGGGAGATTAGTTAAATCTTGAAATAAAACCATCAATTGAATCACATTATCATCCTTCATATCATTTGGAAGTGTTATTGTATGTCTTAAGAGTAAAAAGCTTATGAATATTATCATTTCACTACTTCTTAAGTCACTTGTGAGCATTCGACAAGATAGCAGAAAGTTTGAAGTGGCTAATGAAAAGGTTGTCATTGCTATTTTGCTAGCTATGATAAGAGGAAGTTGAGAAATAGCCATTTAGAAGACAAGAGGCTACTTCCATGAGAAGGTGAGCAGGACAACTCATGCAAAGGTAGAAACCCAACATGATAAAAGGAAGAAGACCCAACACCATAGCCGTGAGCAAGAGTTTTAAATCCCCATGCATGTAAATAGCTCTAGTCCAAATGCAACAAAGAGGGAGCTGGTTGAAAGCTAAAGGAAGTCAGCACAGCAGGGGTTTTGTGCCAGTATAAAGGATATCCATGACATCATAGGGGAGTACAAAACATAATAAAGGAGTCAGCAATTAAGAAAGATGAAAAATAATAAAGAAGAGCCCATAAAAAGCCACATGAACAGGATGAACCTGTGATAGAATTGGAACGGTGAAGGCAAAGTTTTAAAATATATTAAAAAGGGGACCCATGCATAGGAAGATAGAGTTAAAAGGATAGGGAAGAGTCATAGTCAAGAAGGAAGAAGACCCAACACCATAGCCGTGAGCAAGAATTTTAAATCCCCATGCATGTAAATAGCTCCAGTCTAAAAGAAACAAAGAGGAGGGAGTTGGCTGAAAGCTAAAGGAAATCAGTGTAGCAGGGGTTTTGCACCAGTATAAAGGATATCCACGACATCATAGGGGAGTCCAACACATAATAAAGGAGTCAACAATTAAGAAAGGAAACAAATAATAAAGAAGAGCTCATAAAAAGCCACATGAATGGGATGATCCCGCGATAGAATTGGAACAGTGAAGGCAAGGTTTTAAAATATATAAAAAAGGGGACCCATGCATAGGAAGAAAGAGTTAAAAGGATAGGGAAGAGCCGCAGTCAAGAAGGAAGAAGACCCAACACCATAGCCATGAGCAAGAATTTTAAATCCCTATGCATGTAAATAGCTCCAGTCTAAAATCAAGAAAGAGGAGGGAGTTGGATGAAAGCTAAAGGAAGTTAGCACAATAGGGGTTTTGTGCTAGTATAAAGGATATCCATGGCATCATAAGGGAGTCCAACACGTAATAAAGGAGTCAGCAATTAAGAAAGACGAAAAATAATAAAGAAGAGCTTAGAAAAAGCCACACGAATGGGATGAACCCACGATAGAATTGGAACAGTGAAGGCAAGGTTTTAAAATATATAAAAAAGGGGGACCCATGCGTAGGAAGAAAGAGTTAAAAGGATAGGGAAGAGCCACAGTCAAGATTAGCTCACATGCCCAAATAGCAACCCATGCTAAAGTAGATCACAACAAAAGGAAATAGCAACCTTGTTGAAAGGTAACTCACATGGAAGCATGAATAGGGGAGAACAAAGCATAAAAAAATAAAGTCTGTGCCAAATAAGGAGATAACACTTAGTGGCATGGTAGAGGAACATGGGAGTTGCCCATGCCAAGACACCTACACTTTAAAGCAGCCTGTGCCATCAAAGAACAAAACCAAAGCCCGCGCAACCTAAAAGAAGCCTCCCACACATGAATAGAACATAGAGTAGGGAAATGGGCATGTTCATTTATGCCATATTCACCGTGGGAGAGTCTTTTTATATGTTAAATACAAAAACAAGCAGTATTTATTGTGTCTTAAGAGACACGTCTTTTAAAAAGGGCAAGTTTGTGGTGGAGAGTCCCAGTCAGCTGGAGGCATTAGTAAATTTTTGAACTAACATGCATGATGAACTGATGACATCATTAAGACTAGAAATGTTCAAAATCTGGCAAGTCACTACCTTGTTGGCCAAAAAATCCAAGGTTTTCCAGCATGCGACATAGCAAATTGCTGGAAAACCATTAAATCCGGTGAGGAGTTGAGAAAACAATGTGGGTCCAACTTGGATACAAAACAACAAACTAGTGAGTGACAAGTGGTGGTCAACAGGGTGTGTATAGGATGATGAGAGGATGATGTGGAGTTCTAGACCAACTGCAAGGTACCATGTGGCACAAATTCCTAGGCAAGCTATGACATGGCTGATAAATCTCAGAGACACACTAGATCGTGCCACATGGTGAATTATGTGACCTTTGTTAACTCACTATAGGAAAGTTACAGGGGAGTTAGCATGGTGACATGGCGAGTATGATGTGGCACAATGATGTGGTGATGACATGGCCAATCCAATGGTGACAAGTGGTGTCATACAATTGGTTGAGAGAATAAGGACCTTTTTCCAAAAGATTACATAATATCCTCTTTTCTTTTGTTCAAGCAAAGAATTGAAAATTTAGTTTTAAAAAGTGAATATTCTATAGTTCTAACTATAGAATTATTTAAAAATTTAAAAATTTTGGTTTTTGACATGCAAACTTGTGAATAAAGGCCTGGACTTCAAATGGCCATAACTGGGGCAATTTTTATAAAAAATGGGCACTCCAATATACCACCAAAAATGGAACGAGCTGAATTTTCCATTTCTAAGGTCAAATTTTGTAGAGGTGCTCACTGGTTCACATTATAGGCCAATTTGTAAATTTTGGGGCATTCTCAATAGAATAGGGAAAACTCGTCATTGATCATTATAATTGGCTAGGAGGTAGATATAAGAGTTTGTTGGATCTTGATGGTGAAGAAAATTGACTCTAAGAGGTTTTCTTGTCTTCTAGAAGCCAGTTAATTGATTTTGCACTTTTACATTGAGGTCAAATTCGACATCAGAAATCAATTATCTTTTCTACAAAATATTTGAGATACTTTATGCTTTTGAGAGCCAAATTGGTTAAGAATTTGATTTATAGTTACAAAGAGAAGGTAGAGATATGTTTTTCAACTTGTTGAGGAGGTTTTCCAAGTGGACATATGTCAATTATAGAGAAGATCTGGGAATTCACCTCCTACTATATGATTATCATTCTTTCTCATTGTACAAGTTCCAATTTGTTGAAAAAAATTGCTCATGGTTGTGATACCAAGTTTTGGTTCTAGTCTTGATGTATTCCCAATACTGAGACACCATTCTTCAGCATAATTCTCTTATGTGAATAGCAATAGTGTAGATTATAGTATAAGTTTAGATCTATTAGGTGGTTTGTGTTTTCATTTCATGCATATGAATGTATTATTTCAAGGAAATTAATACAAAGAACAAAAGGTTGAGTTTCATCTTGAATCTTGTCTCCTTTATTAGTAATTTTCAGTGTTCTATGATCTTTGAACAAAGTGCCTAGGTTGTAGTTGCAGTCCCTTAAGGTTGTATGTTATTTCATTGTTGCTTATAACCCAAGGGGTTATGTAAATGCTTCAAGGAAATCAATAGGGTTGCAAGTTTACTGATGGGGATATCATGTAAGAATGGGATTTAAATTGAACATGGATGTCTATTCATATGGTGAATGGATAGATAAGATATTAGAATATATAAATAAGTATCAGATATCCATATGTATGTATTTGATTCATGGAATTGCCTAATGATTAAGGCATTGATCAGTTATAGGATCATTAGGTCTTACTACTACATATCTGAGGTTTTTTTTGAATTCAACATCATTAATCAATTGTATTTCCCATTCATGTTGAAGAACCTAAATGTGATGCCCTCACTCAGCTTATGAACTTCATTGTTTTGCATTTAGCTACTGTAGATCTATGCCATTTCATGAGATACTTGGAGATATAAGGGCTAAATTTTCTATTAATAGATTCATGAATATGTTTTTGCATTGGTACCATATCGATCGAATCTAAGGTATACTCACCTAGGTTTTGTTGAGCCTGAAGTGAAGAAGGAGTGTAGCCTTATAGTTGGCCCAGTGTCTGAAATAGTATGTTGAAGATGGGAGTTAGCTGCCCCTAGATGTATCATATTCTCATCGGGGTAATTGGAAATTGATAATATTTTCAAACACCAATAGATAGTAGGGATCTAAACGCTAGTAGTGGATGAAGAGATAGGGGTAGATTGAGACATAGCTTGACTAGATATTACTTGTCCATAAGTAGGCATAGAAGTTTGAGGTTGACTAGACAAGTTGGGCCAAGAAGCTAAAGTAGAGTTAGACTTAATGAACTGAATCTTTCTCCTAGTTTCTACTGCTTGAGCTTCATTCTCAACTTTCTCAAGTTCTTTTGCCAAATCCAATTCATACATTGGAGGATTTATAGATTTTTTTAATGTAACTTGGGGTTCATTTATTTGGATTCCTATAGCTTTTCCCTTTCCCTTATATGTGGGTTTCACAGGAGGTTCTGTAGGATCTATTTTGATAGGCTTGTAGGCTTGGACTTGAGAAATGACAGGTTCTTGCCTTTTTCTCATGAGCTTTTCTAGTTGTAGAACCTTAGATCTTAAACTATCTATATCCTCAAACACAGTAGTGTGAAGGATTGAGGTCCTTACTTCTAACTTCTTATTTTTTTCTTTCAAAGAAGTCATCCTTCTAAGCAGGTTATTTCTTTCAATAATGGCATTTAAGGTTGCCTATTCTCTTTCTTTCTCCAAATGGACATGCTTGGCCTCCTCTTCTATAACCCATTTCTTCAGGAATTCTATCTTTGAGCATACTTCTTTAGGATCTATAGAAGTTGCTTCTAAATTTGTAGGGTCATCAAGATCTATAAGATTAGTTTCCATAAATGGGATTGTTCCTAGATTCTTCATAATATTCCCATATCCTAACCTATGATTCATCTTTGATCTATGAAATGTATCTCCTACTGAGGAAACATTCTTATCATGATAAACTTGGTATTCTTACAGTGGGGTGCTAAATATCTCCCTTAAAAGCCTTGTAGTTTCTAACTCAAAACTCAATGAAAAGGATTCCCTTCCTACCACTGGTTGGTATTGAGGGTAAATTGATGTACTACCCCTTGGTTTCCATGTGATATTTGGATCTACTTTCTTTTTTCTTTGATTCTTCCTACCCACTTGGGGAAAATCAGTATATAATGGTACCTCAGGATTGACCCTTGTGTATGCTCTTGTATTTTTCCTTTTATCAGCCATTAGAGAGAATTTCTTGTTAAGAAAGCACTAGCTTCAAAACCTTGACTAAGTTGCCACCCTATTCTAGATAAAATATGATACTCAAATAAATTTTTACTTCAAGGAAAAAAGTACAAGAAAATACCAAATAACCTTGCAACATAAAGGGACCAATCATAACAAACAGATGACTGGAACTATTTCTTGAAAGATAAGACACCTCATAAAGGCTGTATACATCATTCTAAGTCTGTGATAGTTATGGTCTTTCTCTTTTCTTTAAATTCTCAAGGTTTGTCACTAAAAACTCACCACCACCATGAGCAATACTAAAATCTTGGACATACACATATACACTAGGACCAAAGAAACTATAGTATGTGTTACACACAAACATGTGTTAAGAAAGTCCCCAATAGAGTCACCATTTTGTTGGTGTTTTTCAACTATTAAGTAGACAACTTAATACCAAGATAATAAAAGAGCATAACAACCTAATGATCATCTACTTCCTATGATCAATTAAATGTGTTTCATATCTAGAACCAACTTCAACAAAATCAAGATGGATTTTCTATTCTTTAGGCTTTGTAGAACAAAGGTGGGTATACCTTAGGGATGGAAGATTTTGCAACTTGACACTGCACATATATTTTACTCCTTACACAAAAATACACATCCCTTAAAAGTAGATTTGGTCACAATTCTTCTCAGGTTTACAAATATTTCTAACAAATAGAAGTTGACTAAACTTAGAGATTAAATGTAAATAAGTGTTGACCAACATTGATATCCTTCAAACATTAAAATGAAATTGGTTTTGAATTTAAGCTGGATGCTCATTTATGATCTTTCCATCTACAAATTAGATTAACCAGATTAGTACCTCATCCATTGGGATTTAGAGTCCATTCAATTCCTAGATCTGATTGACTACATTATAATCAATACTATAGATAATTTTTGCTGAAAGTCATTCTTACAAAAATTCATCCAACTAACATGGAAATCCTGTCAGTTTCACTAAAGCATTTATTTAATCTTTTGAATTAAGAGAAATAGTGAATTGACATAAAACTTGATTTAATTGCATTCAATTGAATAAGCCTTGCTCATACAATCTCAAGATAATGAGATAATGAAAATGGAGACAAGATTCAGTCAGAAAAGATGTGGGGATAGTTCATCTTTGTATTAATTCCATTTTGACAAATTGTATAAAGTTGAATAAGACTCAGAATGACTCTAGGAAAAACATCTAAATCCTATCAAGTTGATGTACTCTCATATAATTACAGGGAAAACATATCACAAAGTATACATTAAGAAAAGCTGGACTGGATAGACTTAGTAAAAAAACTTAGAAAGATAATAATTTGGACCTCTTCTCTAGCCCTAGATTCTCACTTATATAATGTGAGATGCAACAAGCTTCAGGCATAGATAACTAATAGCTATCCTTTTTGACAAAAAGATATTTACATTTTATAGCTATCACAAAAAGACAAAACTATGTGTAATAGAAAAAACTTTACATCAGAGTATTCTTTTGGTGGGCCCTTTTCTGTTACATTTTCAAAGGCTATGAATTCCATGATTGGTTCTTTTTCTATTTTGATTCCTCAAAATATGTGGCTATCAAGCTTGCTAATGATGTGTCCTATTTTGATGCTTGCAAGTTAACCTCAACTCAAGGATCTTCACTATCTTCATCATGAACTGTTAAGGTAACAGATACTTCTGAGTCCTCATTTGCCCCATCATCTTCTAACACCTATTCCAAAGATACAAATTCTTCTTTCCATTTGTTGAAAATAGTGTCATCAAGCCAATCAAAATTTAGGATTTCCCACTAGACTTTTATTATAGAATTTCCAATTTTTTCTATTTCAACAAAATCTTTTCCAATAACATTGTAGAATAATTGTACTTTGACAAATTATTCATTGGTCATTGCCCATAGTACACGCCACTTTTCATTTATAACATTATTCATTCTATGGCATAATAGTTCGTCTAATTCCTTTCCCCACTCATCCTTTTCTTTTAATTTGTCAATCTTTCTGAGTGCATTGGGAAAAAGAACAAACTTTTCTACTATATACTTGGAAAGATAAATTGTTATTCTCTTATGAATAGAAACTTGTTTCTCATCAAAGTCTTTCAAATTACTAAGTATATCAAAAAAATTCTCTATTTGATGACATGATAATTGGATGACAGAAATACACATAATAGTAATATCATCATTTATTTCATTCCATTTCTATACAATGGGCTTTAACTTGTGTTCATCTCTCTTTATTTAATCTCATATCTCTAGGATTTTTGCCAACTGGTCATAGAAAGCTGGTCAATCAATTTTATCCACTAAGTAAAAAATTATTTTCTTGAGCTTCTCCTCATATTGATTGTTGAATTCAACATGCATTTCCCATAATTTATTCTTTTCTTCTTAAAATTCCTCTACGGTGTAGAATTTAGGATTTCGTGGGGTATTTGATAATTTAACAATGGGGATAGATTTAAATGGCTCAATTGGGGGGCAAGGATATACTATTCTTGGCCTATTGGATTAACCCATTTTCCTCTTTCCAAGCTATTTGTCCATTTGGGATACTTGATTTTCCAATAATTGTATTTTCTTTCCTCTTTTCTCATATTCCTTAAGTATTTCCTCTAACTTGGCATTGAGTTCTAAGAATCTACTCTTTTCCCTCTTAGCTACCACATCCCTAAAATTTAACATATCTCGGGGCATTCTTGTAACTTGCTGACTATCTACATCATTAGCTCTTTATACTGTAAGAGCACTAGTATGTTTAGCATTTGAAATTTCTTGCAAAATTTCTTTCATTCTGGTCTTATTCATTTTTTCAATAGACCATATTACTAGGGCTTGATGATCATTACTGAATTGTATTCCCCTATGTGATTGTAGTATTTCTTCTTTTGTTTTATACTACACATCTTTTTCTTTTTTGATGGAGTCAAAAATCATAGCATTAGCTATGTCCCACTCAGCCAAAACTAAGACTCCTAACTCTCTAACTAACTATTTACCAACCTTAGGTGTTAGCTAGGTGAAATCCTCCAAAAATTTGGCCTTCACCTCTTCATCAATTTTAGAGTCCGATTTGCTTGCTTGCTCTGCTTCAATTGCTTTACATTTCTCCTCAAAATTTCCTATATTTTTCCTCCACGAAAATTGTGCAAACACCCTAGGTTTAAATTTTTTTTTTATCATCTATGAACTTTTGAGAGGCTTTAGCAATGATAGGATCTATCTCCTTACCTCTATAATCAGCAACAATGAGGTCAAAAGATGGCATAGGGGGCTCCTCAGGCACTCCTCTTTCTATATTAGCAATGGTAACAATGATATCTCCTACTTCACCCACTTGTCTCAATTATTCTCTCAAAGATGATTCATCTTCTATCCTGAGTAGAGTTTGAGATAATGAATATTCTCTTGCATGAGAAGAGTATCCATGTTCTAATCTTTGTCTCTTGGGTACACTAGTGTTAGGTGGAATCTCTAGTCTTGGCCTTTTGTAGGGGGTAAAATATTGTATATTTTAAGCCACAATATATCCTACGCTCCTGTATAATGTATACTAGCCTAGAGTGTTGGAATTTACAAGCGGGAAGATTTTCTTCTGAGAGGGAGGGTGAATAAGAATTAACTAGCTTTAACCTTTTCAAAACCTTCTAACTAATATCATTCACATGCATCTAATTCATCTAATAAACATGAAAGTAAAGACATGCATGAAAACATATAACACAAGATTTGGTAATCCAGAAACCCTCCAAAATGAGAAGGTAAAACTGGGGTGGGATGATACCCACAAAGTATCACTACAACAATATGTAACTATTTAAGGTTAGAAAGTTTGACCTCTTCCAATTGTCTATCCTGTAAAAGGCTTGTCCTATTAAAGACTTTACACCTTGTTAAAAGCGACCTAGTAATAGAATTTGCAAACATTCACTTGGAATGTTACCCTATTAAAGGATTTAGCACCTTGTCTAAAGGCTTACAACATGGCTATTAAACCAACCTATCATCATAGGATTTGTGTTCCTAATACAATTGCTAGAGAGTATTAGAAAGTCTTGACCTGATGACTTGCAATCCTTAATTGCTGATTCTAGATCGTTGTTCATTTTTTACTACTCTGATCCTTGCTTGATCTGATATGTCTCTCTTTGAAACTCTAATTGCTTTGTTTTGATCAACTAAATTCTGTAATGCTAGTCTACTCTTTTCTAAGTCTTTACACCCTCTACACTTCGCTATAATTCACCTATACACTTCTCACATGCATACATATAATGGGGTTTCATCCTCCTTTTAAAGGCTTCAAAGACTTAGGGTTAGGTATGAATCTACAATCAATATTTACTCTTCATTTCTTGCTCAATTCTTGCACTTTTCTTATTGGTTGCATGCTGATTACATAGGTAATGCAAAAGATTCCATCTTGTCTTCAAGATCCTTCGAGAGTCATCCTATGCTAGCTCAAAAGTAGTTTAGATCTGAGTTTGTGAAGATACAAACTCATATGTTGATTTTTTGTTACTCATCACTTACTAGTTGCTGATGCTTGGCACATATAGGAATTTTTTTTCACTTAGCTCCTATAGAAATTTTGTTTCACTCAAAATCTATAGTGACTTGGCATCACTTATCACTTGGAACTTGAACTGCGCTCGGCACTTGAAGTTCACTTGGCACCTATTGAATTCTTTGGCTTGGCACACACTATAGCTCAGCTTCTATTTCATACTCAGCATCAATTGACACTCAATTGTCAAAACCAATCTAAGACCAACAATCCCCCCCTTTAACATGAGTGGTAAGAACACTTAACTAAACAATATGAATCTATTCTGTATGAGTATACTACAATTTTTTTTAGCATATGTACAAGACTTCAAAAAACATTTCAAAATTCTATATACCTCAAAAAATTTGTAACTCCCCCTGAGCTGATGTGACAATTCTGTAACCAAAATTCCACTTTTACAACCAAAGACTCTTGTGCTGAATTTGTCTCATGCTGATGTGTTTGATACTCTTTTCCTTCATTTCTATGTACCCTATTTTTTCTTTGATTGTACTCTTCCTTTATTTCTACTCCCCCTTTTACATCTTCTTGTAGTTTTACATCCTTTTGGTTTTATTTCCTTACATGAATATCTCCCCCTTTGGATATTCTTTATTTCCTCCATCAAAGAATGTATTATCTCCCCATTCTTATTATATGCAATAATAAATATCTCCCCCTTTTTGACACTTATGTCAAAGGATCCTAAGAATGAATATAATATTTAGCCAAAAATATTTTGTTTACCTCCATTATCATCTTCAGAGAAGCATCCCAATTATTTAAAGCAATTTCCAATGATTTGTGCTAGATGGTTGTCTCTGCTGTAAGATGTACTAGGCCTTCTAGGGTAGAAAGATTGGGGTCTTTCTTTAGAACATTTTTTTCATCCTTATCTAGAACTTCTAGATGTGGAGTGATAGTAGATTGAATTTGTATCAATTTGGCCTCCACATTGGCCTCTTCTACTATTAATATAGCTAACTCTTTCTAAGTGTGAAGCATAGTTGCAAAATTCTTCTCACTTTGAGCTAGATCTTTAGGTAGCTATGTGTTAGAAATCTTGATACTTCATTCCAAGCTCAGTATCCTTTGGCTAGTTTCTTATGTGAAGAATGATGAGTCACACAATTTGGAGTACAATAAGAATATATTCTCAAGTACTGTTGTGAATTTCTCAACCTTCTTAGCCAATTCAACTTGTGAAAGTGCTATCTCACTAGATATCTTTTCATTGACTTTCATTTGAAACTTCTTTTTAGACCATTCTAATAATTTAACATTTGTATCAAGGTCTTTGTTTTGTACCTGGTCCAATATGTTGGACAATTGCTCCATGATGGGCTTAGTTTGATCAAGTATTGGCAAGATAAATGCATCAAGGAATATGTCTTTGATTTCCACCAATTCTTACTTTTTTCTGTAGTCATTTTTGAGTATCTCCTGCTTCTTCCTTCTTTGCAGTGCCTCTTGCACTTCATTTATCTACACTAGGTTCATTATCTTGGAGTCATAACTAGGTATGACTATTTCCTCATCAAGTGCAAGGTCTCCATAGTGAAGTACCCTTGCAACCTTGGTGGATCTTGAGCCTAGTGCTGAAATTTTTAGTGGTACTGCATCAGTGCTCGACTGTTTGGTAGGAGTCCTTAAGGTAGGCAAGTTCACTAGTGTTTGTATTGCCTCTTGCTCTTTTTCTTTAGGGGTTTTCTCCTATTCCTTTTCTTCTTCTCTACAACCTTGATCAATGATAATGATTTTAGGAGGTGCACCTTGGCTTTGTTCTATAGGAACATCTTGTCCTATTTGTTCCTTTGCTAGCTTCTTGATAGTTGTTGTTGTTGTGACTGTATGCTCAACCATAGCAGTTGTGTCTTGTACTTCTTGCTCTTTTGGTTGATCTGTTGTAGCTATGGGAGGTTGTGAAGGTAGTTATTATGTCCACCTTCTCCCTAGTAATCTTTGCTACAACCTTTTGTAATTCTTCCACACTCACCAAAATAGGATTTGTACACAATTGTGATTGCAATGTAGTTTGGTGAAGGATCTTTTTAAGATCCTCTACAATCAATGGATTGATGTTTTGACTTGAAGTGTCAGGAAAATCCTTAAATATTAATATTTATATAGGTTCTATATGTGGAGGACTTGGTGGTGGCATTTTGGTGTCTTGGACACTCTATTTTGGCCGCTGCTCTTCAACTGTTGCCTCTTCACATTGTGTCTTCTCCATTGTCTCCTCTTCTTTTTCTTCCTCTCCTTCCTCATCCTTTTCATTCTCTTCTTCTTCCTTATTGTTTCTTCCCTCAAAGGGGTCTTCCTATCCTTACTTGAGATAGTAGTTAATCTATAAATCAATTTCCACATTTGTGTGGATTTCTACACAACATTTTTAATTTGATTTTGTAAAATTCTAAAGGCTCTATATTTAGTTGCAAATTTGCTCCCATATATATTGTTAGCCTTGCTTATTTGACCTTTAGTTAGGTTAGGAATTACATGAGCTAATGTTTACTCCCTTATTTCCTTTTCCATTTTAAGGTATTAATTCCATTTATTCTCTACAATGGAGCTTAGCTCCTCAGGCTTAGAATTGTCAAGTTCAAGTGGGGTGGTCTTGAACTTAGCCATCATAATGTAGATGGATTCTTTCACTATGTTTTTTTGTTCCCTTGAAAACTTATTAAAATCAATGATCTTTAAACTAGTTAAATTTGCATTATCTCTAATGTTGTTAATAATATTTTCCAATTTAGACTTGGTAGAATGCCTTACGAATCTGAATTGATCATTGTCAAACTCTGTCCTTTCTTTGTCTAATTCTAGAGGTGCAATGTATTTTCTTCTTTTAATTTTCTTTGTAGGCCCTCCTTGATCTATGGCTTTTTATTTCCCTTGTTCCTTTGCGACTTGAGTTTTTTCCCTAGTATCTACCCTTCTAGTTGGCTTGGCTAGGCTTGGCTTTGTTGCTTTCTTCTTCCCCTTAGGCTATGTAATTAGCTATTTTTGTGCCTTTCTTTTCTTTGGATCAGCCTTGGGTGCTTCCTACTCGACACTTCCTCTTCTTCTTCATCTTCCCCCATTCCTTGTGTTAAAGCAAGTGTTTTCTAGCCTTGTTCCTCTTCATCATCTTCTGCTTCTTCACCTTCTTCTTCTTTTGTTATGCCTTCACCAAATTTGGCCTTTGATTTCTTTACAAGTTTGTCTTTCTTCTTCTGTGTGGAAGTAGTCTTTAGTTCCATGTCCATCTTTGACCTTACCACATCATAGGTTCCAAAATGTGGTGTACTTTTGTCTACTTCCTTAGCTAATAATGTTGTTATAGCTGTTGATGCCTCATCTATATTTATTTCATAGCCAAGAGGTCTTAACCATCTAACTCTTGGTATGGTAGCTTGTATATAGGTGTAGTTAATATCTACAAGAAAGCATACATCATTTACATGTTTCTCTACCAAAGAAACTAGAATTCGTAGCCTTTTCTTCACAGTTTTCTTGAAGTCTTCAAAATAGCTAGTCATAAGTGTTGAAATATTCAAAATGGGAAGAGTACTTCTAAGAGCGGGGGAGGGGGTGAATCAGAAGTACCACACTTTTGACCTTTTCAAATCCTTTAAAACAAATAACTAAAAGTAAACTACATGCATGTAAACATATTAAATAAACATAAAGAAAATACATGCATCAACATACATAACACTAGATTTGGTAATCCAGAAACCCTCCAAGAATAAGAAGGTAAAACTAGGGTGGGGATGATACCCACAAAAATTACTGTAGCAATAATTGTTTGACCACTTTTGATGGTCTACCTTGTGAAAGGCCTACCCCATTAAAGGCTTTACACTATGTCAATAGTGACTTGGTTAAAGGATTGATAGACACTTTACATGAAGTTTCACCCTATTAAAAGATTTACTCACCTCTTCAAAGGATCTACAAAATAGTTGTTAAGCTAACCTATCCTCATAGGGTTTTCACTATCTAATACAATGGCTAGAGAGTATTAGAAATATTTGGACTTGATTGGTTACAATCTTCAATTGCTGATTTTAGGCACTTGATCTTCTCATTATGACGTGATCCTTGCTTGATTTGATATTTTTTTGTAACCCTTGCTTTATTCTGATCAAATGGATGTGTAATTGCTACTCAATTCACTAAGTCTGTGATGCCCCTATTGTTTGCCCTGTTCTGCAATTTTGCTTATCTTCTTAGCAGCTTCCTTTTTCTTCTCTTTATCAACATAAAATTGTGGGGTCTTAGCCTTCTTATAAAGACTTCATAGACTTAGGGTTAGGTATGGATCTACAATCCATATTGAATCTTGAATTCCAGCTCATTCCTTGCATTTTTCTCATTGGTTGCATGCCTTCTCCATTTTTTTGATTGGTTTCATGTTGATTGCATAGGAAATATAACAGATAAATTATTATCCTTATCATCCGTCAAAATCCTTCTATGTTAGCTCCAAAAATAATTTACATCTGAGTTTGTGAGGGCACAAACTCATATGCTAATTTTGTGTTAGTCGACACATACTGGACTATTGGTGCTTGACACATATACTATCCTACTTTTCTCGACACCTATTGCATTTTGTCTTGCTCGGCATATGTATGACTCTATCTCACTCAGCATATGTAGCATTCTAACTTACTTGGCATCAATTGTGACTCAACACCTATATATCACTTGGCACCTATATAATGCTCGACACCTCAAGTCACTCGACACCTATTGGAATTTTGACTTGGCACACACTATAGCTCGGTATACATAGTGTATTCAACTTCAATATAAAAAATGGTTAAGTGTATTGACACTCAAATGTCAAAACCATTCTAAGACCAACAATCTCCCCCTTTGACATGAGTGTCAAAAACACTTAACTAGACATTTATTCATATGTCCTTATGAGTACCTTATCCATAATATTTCAAAATTTGTTCAAAATACCTTATAACTCCCCCTTAGCTGATTGTTCCATTTCATTCTTTTAACCCAAAATTCTATGCTAATTATGCCTAAGACTCTTTGACTTTACCCTGTACCTGTATCTTGAGCTATTTTGTATACTTTGTCTGTGCTGGCTAATTTTGTTCATATCTCTACTAGCTAATTTTGTTTATATCTCCCCCATACTATTTACACATTATGACTTATCTCCCCCTGAGTCATATCTTCCTTATTATTATCTCTCCCCCTATCTCCTTTATTATTTCTCCCCCTTTTTGACACTTATGTCAAAGGGTTCTAAGGAGAAATACCATATTTCACCAAAAATGTGTTATTTACCTCCATTATCATTTTCAGAGCTACATCCCAATTTTCCAAAGCAATGTCTAGTGACTTGTGTTGGATGGTAGTCTCTACAACAAGATGTACAAGTCCATCTAATGTAGAAAGATTTGGATCTTTCTTTAAGATAGTTTCAACATAGATTTTCTCTTTGTGGAGGACCTCCAAATTTGGGGTTATGAAGGATTGAATCTGCATTAATTTGGCCTTTATATTGGCCTCTTCACTTGCTAATGCAACTAAATTTCTTTAAGGGTGAAGCGATTAGGAAAAATGATTCTCACTTTGAACTGGATCCCTTGGTAGTTGCATGCTAGAAATCTTCAAATTTCTCTCCAAGCTCAATATCCTTTGACTTGTTTCTTGTGTGAATTTGGAAAAATCACACAAATTTTTGTACAATGAGAGAATGTTCTCAAGTACAGCTTTGACCTTGTCAATTTTCTTGGCCAATTCACCCTATTCAAGTGCTATACCACTTGATATTTTCTCATTTACCTTCCCTTGAAATTTCCTTTCAGACCATTCCATAAGTTTAACATTTTTTTCCTAGTCTTCACTAGTCATCTGGTCAACTGTATTAGATAGTTCTTCTATTATGGGCTTTGCTTCATCTGGTGACTACAAGCTAAAGGAATCCATAAAGATATCCTTAATATCATGTAGTGCTTGCTTGTGTTTGTACTCTTTTCTAAGTATTTCTTGCCTCTCCCTTTTGTTTAAAGAATCTTGAATTTCTTTGATCTAATCCATGGTGATGGTCTTTTAGTCATTGGTAGGTATGACTATGTGTTCATCTAGCTCAGGGTCTCCATAGTGATGTACCCTAGTCACTTTGGTTGACCTTGAGCCTGGTGTTGAGATTTGCAAAGGTATGGCTTCAATGCTCGAATTCTAAAGGGTCTTTGTAGGAGTACCTATCTTTGGTAGTTCTACCAATGTCTATATAGTGGCCTACTCCTTTTCCTTTGATGGATCCTCCTTCTCATCAGATTTCCTTTCTTCTACACTTGGCTTCTATGAAGTATCACCTGTTGCATCAAAACTTTAGTGCTAGTAGCTGTATAGGTGAAAGGTGGTTCCTTTGGTTTAACCTTTTCTCTTTGTGGTTCTGCTACTACTTTCTATAGCTCATCTACACTCACCAATACAAGGTTTGTGCATAACTATGCCTATAGAGTGGATTGGTGAAGGATCCTAGAGAGATCCTCTACAGTTAGGGGATTGATGTTTTGAGCTGAATTGTCAAGAACATCCTTGATAGTTATTATGTCTTTAGGTGTGATGGTTACATGAGGAGGGCTAAGAGGTGGCATTTGTGTGACTTGCACACTCTATTCCTCTTCTTGCTACTATTCACCTATTGCCATATCTTCTTCTTTTTGTATTTCTCCCTCCTCACCTTTTGCCTTATCTTCATCTTCTTCTTCCTTCTCTTCTTCTCCTTTCTTTTCCTCATCTTCTTTTTCTATTGCTCCCTCTTACTTCTCTTCCTCTCCTTTATTCTCTTTTGTTTTCTTTTCCTCTATCTTTTCCTTGGCACTGGTCTCTACCTTATTTGTTTCCTCATCCTTATCATCAGTTATCTTATAAATTATTTTCCACAATTGTATGGATTTATTCACTACATCCTCAATCTTATTTTGTAGGATGCTAAAGGCTCTATATTTAGGTGCAAATTTTCCACCATGTTTCTTATTAGCCTTTTTTATTTGACCTCTTGTCAGGTTAGGCTTCACTTGTGCTAAGGTAGATTCTCTGATCTCCTTTTCTATTTTCAGACAATAATGCCATCTATTTTCAATTATCTCATATAGTTCTCTATGCATGGTATTGTCTAGTTCTAGAGGTGTATTCTTAAATTCAGCCATCATGGCATATATGGATTCCTTTATTCTATTTTGTTCTTCTCTACTTAACTTGTTGAAATAAAGACTTTTTAGATCATTTAAATATGCAATCCTAACATTTTTAGAAATTTTGTCTAAGGTAGATTTGGGAGGATGACTTACCACTCTAAATTGCCTGATATCCTCTGACTCTGTTCTTTCCTCATCATCAGTGTTTGGCTGTGCCACATATTTTCTTCTCTTATTTTGCACTTCATCAAGTTGTTCAATGGCCTTCTTTTTCTCTTTTGTTGCCTCCTTAGCATTTTGTGTGCATGCCCTTGTGGTAGCTCTTGTTGCTGGTCCTGGCTTGGCTTGTGCATGCTTAGTTACCTTCTTGGGCTTGGGCTGAGCTGAAGGCTGAGTTTTACCCTTTCTTTTCTTCTTCTCATCTAGTGTAGGTGCTTCCTTGGCTTCTTCTTCCTTAGCACTTTCCTCCTTGTCTTCTCCTAAGCCCTGGGTCAACTCTATTGGACCTTGCCCTTGCTCTTCTTCTTCTTCACTTTCTTCTTCTTCTTCTTCTTCTTCTTCTTCACCACCTGCTTCTCCTTCAATATTTGCTCCAAATTCCTTCTTTATCTTCTTTACTAATTTATATTTCCTCTTAATAATAGAGGCTATCTTTAATTCAATTTCAACTTTGGATTTGACAACATCATATGTGCCAAAGTGAGGAGCCTCCTTATCTATTTCTTCTACAAGTGATGTTGTGATTGCTGCTGAGGCTTCATCTATATCAAGCTCATATCCCAATGGCCTTAGCCATCTTACTCTTAGTATTGTTTCTTGGATGTAGGTATAATCAATGTCAACCAAAAAGCATATGTCATTGATATGTTTTTCCACTAGGGAAACTAGTATTCTCACCCTTTGCTTCATGGATTTCTTAAAATTATGAAAATAGCTTTTCATTTGGGCCTCAAAGTTGTCACCCATCTGATCAATGAACTCATTGATTTGTGTAATTATAGTTTTTTTAGGGTTCCAATTCACCTTTCCAATAGAAGGAGACTCTTCCATAACATAAAAGAATATACACATAAGAACTAAACCAAATTTGCATTGAACACCTTTTGATTTCCTTATGTCTCCTAGGTTTTCATTTATTTGCTGCAACATAAGTTCTGACAGATCATATGTGTGATCTTTCTTTACTAGTTTGTAGGCTACATCAACAACTATAAATGGAACACTATTCATAGAATTTTTGAGAGATCACTCTTATTGCAAAATCTAGAAGAGGATCAATTACAATGTCAATAGTCATACCCCTCTTATTCCATTTGGCTCCTAGATTCCTTTCAAAGATCTCTTTGGAATCACTGCACAGGATCTTAGGCTAGGAAAACTGTAACCCTATGCACTATCCTTTTTTTAATCTTTACTAGTCTTGTTTCCAACCACAAACATCCATTTTGAATTTTTTTGAGGACAATCTATATCCATTCAGTTTTGAAACCTATAGGGTAAACTAGGGCATTGGTCAAACCCTTTTTCTTGACTATTTGGAATTCATCCTTTAGAATTTTATTCTCACACAATTTTTCATAGTCTCGGAATATCTCAAGATCACCTAGTATTCCTATCTTGAAAATATAACACTTTCTCACATCTTGTACCATGAAAACTTTTGGTGGGATAATGGATAATGCACCAGCTAGATCATTTCTGTAGGCAACTTTAGAGATTGGCCTAAACTCGATTCGTTTTACCTCATTACTAACTAACTGGACCTCAAGACCTTCCTTTCCTTTAGGGCTACTTTAACTAGAAGCCATTATACCAAACTAGGGTTTAGAATATATTAAAAACTTCAACACTGCGTAGCTCGACACTTGTTAAATACCTTAGATCGTTGAAATGTATGCTGAATCAATGTTAAGATCGATGCACATGGCTTCAAAGTTGTTGTATGATTGCTCCTACTCTTCTTATCATTCCTTTATGTTTGAATGGTGTGAAAATGATCAAAATTTGACCTTATACCTATCAAAACTTAGCATTAAATGCTTAGTGCATACAGCTGTAAACTCGGCACTTGAAGGTGTCACCATGACTCAGCTCCCATTGTATTTTGTTTACTCAACTTCCACTAGTTTTATACTTCACTTGGCTTCAACTCGATCACTATTAGATACTTAGCATCCATTGGAGATTTACTTGACATCTGAGGATAGTTTGGTAGTATTTGCAAAAACTTCAAATTTTGAACTGGCATCTTTGCTCATGCAGATTTCTTCCTTGTAGTACTTCTTTGTCTTGAAATTGATGTATGATATAACTTTGTATATCAGTCCCATACACCTATTCTTGCTTAGTTGGATGAGATGTGATCACTTGACCTCTTGGGTGAAGTGATCCCTCCATTTGATGTGTTGCACTCATCTTTCTTCTTCCAAGTCTTGTTCATTTGCCCTCTTATTTGTTCAACATCAACCTTCTATTTTCCTTTGTTGACTTCTGTCTTGGGTGCTTTTGACTTTGTTTGGCAATTCTTGCTAATATGACTAGTATTCAAGCAACTAAAACATGTAGTTTGACTTAACCATCTCCTGTAATTCCCTCTAAAATGTGTCCTTATGCAATTTTCAAGAATTTTTCCATACTCCTAACAATAGTGACAACTATACTTGGTGTTGTAATCCTAGTTGTAGTGATGACCATGGTTGTTTCCTTTTGTAGGCTAATTAGGTGGCCACATAGGCTTTGATCTATATTAAAATGCTTTATGTCCATAATTTTTGTAGTTGTAGTAGTGACCCTCAAATCTTGGTGTCCTCAGGGTCTTGGTTCTACATTCATGTGCTTGATGCCCTTGCTTTTTGCACTTGTGACAAAAGCTTGCATTTTTAGGCTTATCATGCTAATGACTATTCTTGCTCCTACATTGCTCCTGCATACATTAGACATGTGTCCCTTTTTACCATAGAAATGACAAGCAGGTTTAGTGTTCTTATCTTTGTTACTCATTTCTTCTACAGTCTTGGATGATTCTCCTTGCCCAGTGCTGGTGTAACCAAGTCCTAAAGTATCATTACCAACCCTTGGTGATTTTAGTAGTTGCTCAAAGTATTTGATAGCCTCATTGGGTTTGTTGAAGCTTTTTTCTATATCCTTCTCTCTTTTCATTTCATTTTGCATTCTCAAGGTAGAAATCTCAATGTCTTTCATATTCAACTCATGATGAGCATTCATCATCCAACTTAAGGTGTCTAGCTACATGTTTGAGACTCATTCAAAATCAATTGTCTTCTCCTCTAGTCTATTGGTAAGATTTCTCTTGTCATCTTCTATCATGACCTTGTCTTCAATGGCTTTCTTCTTTTGTTCAGTCACTTCACAAAGCATTATGGCTTGTGACTCTTGTTCAAGCTTGAGTAATCTGATTTCTTTAGCTTGTGCTCTATTTTTCCCCATTAATTTAAGTATTGCTACATCAAATTGCTTGGAATATCCATTGGAAAACACTTGTGTGGTATCAATCTCCTTGTAGTGTATGTCATTTTTAGCTATGGTTACATCCTCCTTATTTTTAAGGACTTTCTCAATTCTTCTCTAGCTTCCTCCAATTTGTGTAGAGCAAGGTGCACATCAATCATCTAATTGTCTATGATCTTCCCAAGTTTGAAGACTTCCATCTTCATATCTTTTCTGTAAGTTGTTAGGGTTCTCCTTGTGAGAAAATGTTCTCTGATACCAATTGTTGAAATATTCAAAATGGGAAGAGTACTTCTGAGAGGGGGGGAGGTTGAATTTGAAGTACCACACTTTTGGCCTTTTCAAGTCCTTTTAAACAAAGAACTGAAAGTAAACTACATGCATGTAAAAATATTAAATAAACATAAAGAAAACACATGCATCAACACACATAACACCAGATTTGGTAACCCAAAAACCCTTTAGGAATAATAAGGTAAAACTGGAGTGGGGATGATACCCACAAAAATTACTGCAACAATAATTGTTTGACCACTTCTGATGGTCTGCCCTGTGAAAGGTCTACCCTATTAAAGGCTTTACACTGTGTCAATAGTGACCTAGTTAAAAGATTTACAAACACTTTACATGAAGTGTCACCCTATTAAAGGATTTAGTCACCTCTTCAAAGGATCTATAAAATAGTTGTTAAGCTAACCTATCATCATAGGGTTTTCATTATCTAATACAATGGCTAGAGAGTATTAGAAATCTTTTGACCTGATTGCTTACAATCTTCAATTGTTGATTTTAGGCACTTGATCTTCTCATTCTAATGTGATCCGTGCTTGATCTGATATTTGTTCATAGCCCTTGCTTTTTTTTTATCAACTAGATGTGTAATTTTTGCTCAATTTACTAAGTCTATGATGTCCTTGTTGTTTGCCCTATTCTACAATTTTTCTTATTTTCTTAGCAACTTCCTTTTTCTTCTCTTTAGCAAAATAAAATCATGGGATCTAAGCCTTCTTATAAAGACTTCATAGACTTAGGGTTAGGAATGGATCTACAATCCATATTGAATCTTGAATTCCCACTCATTCCTTGCATTTTTCTCATTGGTTGCATGTGTTCTCCATTTTTTTGATTGGTTGCATGTTGATTGCATAGGAAATATAAAAGATTCTTTCTTATCCTTATCATCCTTTGAAATCCTTCTATGTTGGATCCAAAAATAGTTTACATCTAAGTTTGTGAGGGCACAAACTCATATGTTGATTCTATGTTACTCGGCACATACTAGACTACTGGTGCTTGACACATATACTATCCTACTTTGCTCGACACCTATTGCATTCTATCTTGCTTGGCACATGTATGACTCTATCTCACTCAGCATATGTATCATTTTGACTTGCTCGACATCAACTATGACTTGACACCTATATATCACTTGACACCTGTATAATTCTCAACGCCTAAAGTCACTTGACACCTATTGGAATTTTGACTTAGCACATACTATAGCTTAGCATACATAGTGTACTCGGCTTCAATATAAAAAGTGGTTAAGTGTATTGACACTCAAATGTCAAAACCATTCTAAGACCAACAATAAGGGTCTCAAAATTAGCTCCCATTTTCTCTATGTATTCATTAACTTGAGCTATGATAGACCTATTTGCTTTCCACACTACTTACCAAAAGAAGGAAACTCATTCTATACATAAAAGAATATACAAATCAAAATAGCACAAAACTTGCATTGGGCTCCCTTGGTTCTCCTTATTGCTACTAAATTCTCATTAATTTGCTGCAATTACAGTTTGGCAAGATCATAAGTATGATCCTTTTTCACTAATTTGTAACCCACATCCATTACAATGCAAGGCTAACTATTAAGTTTGCTACATTGGTAGAAGTTATGTGCAATAACTTTAACAACTAAATCAACAAGAGGGTCTTGAATGATATCAATCATCATTCCTATCTTGTTCCACTTAGCACCAGTGTTCTTCTCTATTACCTTCTTAGAATCACTCCTTAGGGTCTTTGGTCGATCTAGGGTTGGGTACCCTGTCACTCTATGTACAATTCTCTTTGTGATTTTCACTAGGCCATCCTCCAACCATAAGCTTTCATCATGTATTCTACTAAGCACTAGCCTAATCCCTTTATTCTTGAAAATAGTAGGGAATTCTAGGGCTCGTGTCAAACCCTTCTTCTCAACAATTTGGTACTCTTCTTTCAACACTCTATTTTCACACAATTTCACATAAGCTTCCCTCATCTCCATGTCTCCAATCTTGCAATTGTAACATCTCCTAACTTCTTGAACCATAACAGCCTTAGGGGGTATGATAGATAGGGCTCCAACTAGGTCATTTTTATATGCTACTTCTAGTATTGGCCAGAAATCTATTTGTTTCACTTCTTTGGAAACTAGCTAGACCTTAAAAGGTTCCTTCTTTTGTGTTTTCCTAGAGCTAGAAGCCATTTGTGCAATCTAGGGTTTATGCAAAAAAAAAATATGAAACTGCATAGCTCAAAACAAATGCAAATACTTCAAAATCAATGAAATCATGCATAAATTTTGTTAAGATTTGCTTAAATGCTAGATTTTCCAGTTTAAAATTGTTTTGCACTCTTTTTCATCTTTGCTCTTTGTTCATGATGAAGAAAAATGATTGAAAACATGATAATATATCCTATTTTCATTGATTTAATGCTTAGTGCATTTACAGCTATCCACTTGACTTCTTAAAGATTTCTACATTACTCATCTTCCATTTTCTTTTCATCACTTGGTATCCACAGGAGTATCCCTTACTTAGCTTTCACTAAAATTTCTCTTTACTCAGATTCTTCTACCAACTCGGCTGCTATTGATCATTTGGCTTCTACTAATTTTGACAGTCCATTCAGCTTGTACTAGAGTTTTACTCAGCATCTGAGTGTAGCTCGACAACACTTATGCAATCTTGAAATTTTAACTTTGCATCTCTATTCATGCTGATCTATTTTTTTCAGTACTTGCTTGTTTAGGAATTGATGTATGATAAAGCTTTGTAAATCAGTCCCACATGCCTTCTCTTTTCTTAGTTTGATGAAGTGTGACCACTTGACCTTTTAGGTGACATGATCCCTTCATTTGATGAGTTGCTCCCATCTTTTTTTTCCATGTTTTATTCATTTCTCCTCTGATGTGTTCAACATCTACCTTCTCTTTACCTTTTTTTTTCTTTGAGTTGGGTGCCCTTGACCTTGTTGGGCAATTCTTTTTGATATGACTAGTCTTCAACCAACTAAAACATGTGTTTTGACTCAACCATTTGCTGTAGTTTCCACTAAAATGTGTTCTTATGAAATTTTCATGAATGTGTCCATATTCTTGACAGTAATGATAGCTATACTTGGTGTTGTAGTGCCAATTGTAGTAATGTCCATGGCTATTTCCTCTTGTTGGCTTATTAGGTGTCTACATAGGCTTTGATTTGCACTCAAAAGCTCTATGCCCATGCTTCTTGCAATTTTAGTAGTGACCTTCAAATTTTGGTGTTCTAACAGTCCTAATCTTGTAGTTATGTGCTTGATGTCCTTGCTTTTTGCACTTATGACAATGACTCAAATTCTTAGGTTTTTCAAGCTAATGACCATTCTTGCTCCTGCATACATTAGAGGTATGTCCCTTTTTACCATAGAAATGATAAGTAGGTTTAGTGTTCTTACCTTTGTTATTCCTTTCTTTTGTAGTCTTGGATGACTCTCCTTGTTCAGTGTTGGTGTATCCTAGTCCTAAAGTATCATTGCTAGCCCTTGGTGATTTTAGTATTTTCTCAAAGCACTTGATGGCCTCATTGGGCTTTTTGAAGCTCTCTTTAATCTCCTTCTCTCTTTTTAGGTCATTTTGTAGTTGTTAATTTTGCATCTTTGGTGTAGAGATCTCAATGTCCTTGACATTTAGTTCATGGTGTGCATTCATCATCTAGCTTAGGGTGTCTAGCTACATATTTGAAATTCTTGCAACCTCAATTGACCTTTCTTTCAATCTGTTGGCTAGATTTATCTTTTCTTCTTCTAGCATAGCCTTATTTTCAATGGCTCTTTTCTTCTATTGAGTCACCTCATAAAGCATCATGGCTTGTGACTCTTGTTCAAGCTTGAGTGTTCTATTTTCTTCTACTTGATCTCTATTCTTCTCCATTAGGTCTGCTATTACTACATCAAACTCTTTGGAATCTCTATTTGTAAATAGTTTTGAGGTGTCAGTCTCCTTGTATTGTGTATCATTCTCAACTATGGAAATCTCCCTTCTTCTCTTTAAGGATTTTCTTAGTTCCTCTCTAGCTTCTTCCAAAGCATGTAAAGAAAGTTGTATATCAATTGCCTGATTCTCTATGATCTTCCTAAGTTTGTAGACTTGCATTTCCAAATCCTTTTCTCCAAGCTATAAGGCTCCTTCTTGTGAGAACTTGGCTCTGATACCAATTTTTGGAATTTACAAGTGAGAAGATTTACTTTTGAAGGGGGGGGGGGGGGGGGGGAGTGAATCAGAAGTAACTAACTTTAACCTTTTCAAAACCTTTTAATTGATATCATTCACATGCATCTAATTTATCTAATAAACATCAAAGTAAAGACATGCATGAAAATAGATAACACAAGATTTGGTAACCTAGAAACCCTCCAAAATGAGAAGGTAAAACTAGAGTGGGGATGACACCCACAAAGTATCACTGCAGTAATATGTAACTATTTAAGGTTACAAAGTTTGACCACTTCCAATGGTCTGCCCTGTAAAAGGCCTATCCTGTTAAAAGTGACTTGGTTAAAGGATTTACAAACATTCACTTTGAATGTTACCCTATTAAAGGATTTAGCACCTTTTCTAAAGGCTTACAACATGGCTATTAAACCAACCTATCATCATAGGATTTTCATTCGTAATACAATTGCTAGAGAATTTTAGAAAGTCTTGACCTGATGACTTGCAATCCTTAATTGTTGATTCCAGATCCTTATTCAGCTTTGACTACTTTGACCCTTACTTGATTTGATATGTCTCTCTTCAAAACTCTGATTGCTATGTTCAGATCAACTAAATTTGGCAATGTTGCTCTACTTTTTTCTAAGTCTTTACACCCTTTTGCACTTCACTATAATTCACCCATACACTTCTCACATGCACACATACAATGGGTTTTTGTCCTCCTTTTAAAGGCTTCAAAGACTTAGGGTTAGGTATAAATCTACAATCAATATTTACTCTTTATTTCTTGCTCAATTCTTGCACTTTTCTTATTGGTTGCATGCTTTCACCATTTTTTTTACTGGCTACATGCTGATTACATAGGTAATAAAAAATATTCAATCTTATCTTCAAGATCCTTTGAGATTCATCTTATGTTAGCTCAAAAGTGGTTTACATTTGAGTCTATGAAGATACAAACTCATATGTTAATTCTGTGTTACTCAACACTTACTAGTTATTGATGCTCAGCACATATAGGAATTTTGTTTCACTCAGCTCCTATTGAAATTTTGTTTCGCTTGGCATCTATAGTGACTCAACATCACTTATCACTTAGCACTTGAACTTTTCTTGAAACTTGAAGTTCACTCGGCACCTATTGAATTCTCTGGCTCAACACACACTGTAGCTCAACTTCTATTTTATACTCGGCATCATCTTGAGAATTGGTTAAGTGTGTTGACACTCAATTATCAAAATTAATTTGAGACCAACAAGGAGTAAATATCATTCTACTATTTATCCTTCTCTCCACCTCTACTACTTTATTAGGATATGCTTTGACTAAGATGTTCTTCTTTTCAGTCATAGTTTGCATTATCATAGCAAAATTATTAATCAATGCATTCATTTTTGCCCCACAGTACTTCTTATCTTTCAAGGGGTTATAATTTGGATCAAAAGCATTAATGAATTCTTAAATTTTACTAAAAGCTATCTACTTTTCTTTTCTAACTTCTTGCTCTTGTAATGAAAAAATATTTCTAATAACATCTTCTGAGAAGTATACCTTTTGTGTAAAAGCCTTAGCTTTGGTTCTCTCCATTAAGAGGTCATATAATCCCTCTGGATCAATGTATCTTGCATGGGATTGGGTCATATGGTATCTATCCAAAATTAAACTAAGATTCCTCCACCCTTTCTTAATAAAAACAAAATCATGAGCCACAATGACAACAAGGAAAAATGTGCCTTTACTTTTTCCTAACATATCCCTTTCCTCAATTGTTCCAATCTTCCATAGCAATTCTACAATTTTTATCTTTAGAGGCACATGGAAAGGGAAAACATGAGGTTTTCCCATGAAACCATAGACCCTAATCATAGTGGAAACATTATATGGGATTATGTCCCCCCAATTATGACTGACCAAAAGTCCCTTGGCATGGTCCTTGGGTCTAATTAGTTCTATTAGAAGTTGTGGGATCCTTAGACTAGCCACTCTCAAAAGCAATCTAAGCCTTGATGTAAAGTATCTGTCAAATTTGACATAACTGGCATCCCTAACTTTCCAAATCATGTCAGCACTCCATAACTAAACTAGGAGCTTCTCTCCATCCCTTTATAGTTCTAGCTTCATTTCATTAGAGAAGAAGGTAACTCCCTTGTAAATACATATGTGCATCAATAAGGAATACTGACAAAAAGACCTATTTACCTTACCTTGATATATTCCAACTAAAAATTATGAATTTCCTTAGATAGGAAAGTAGCAAAATCCAGAATTGTACTCATTCCAAACTAATAGGTCTGAGCCATAATGAGAACAATAGGACATTGGATGTATTTCTACTCATCCATCCCAAATATGTGGAAAAGAGTAAAATATAGGGCTTGGGCTCTAAGATTACAATATTTTGTTAGCAATGGCTCTAGGGTGCTTAGTGTAACTAGGGGTAATGCCCAAATCTTAACAATATGTTGTTGCAATGGAACCACTCTCAAATATACCCTCTATGCATTGTATCTTGCTTGAAGATCATCCATATCAATTGTCTCATGGACTGCATGGTCAGGATTGAGTTTAAACACCTCATTGATCAATGTAGGAAAAACCCTAAAAAGGTTATCTCTAGTGTGATTCTTTAAACTCCTAGTGATGTGGTCATATTTCTTAGCTAGATCAAAAAATATATCAATGTCAAAGAAAACCTCAGGAACCACTAATTTACTGATATCAAACTCCCAAACATTACTCAAAGGGGTGTCTTGGTTGTATTCAAAAAACCATTTTAAAAACAATTCTAAACCTCCTACAGAAACCTAAGCATCTCTTACCCAATTGGCTCTATCATAAAAATCCTCACCCACAACCAACCTAGATCTTTTTGGGATAATCTCTGTACCTTTTGTTAATTCATGTACAGAAATAGGAAATTATTTAAGGAAATCATTGTGGACAGATCTCTTGAGGTAATTAGTGAGACTAGAGAATTCAGTTCGTGGAGGCATTTTGAAAATTCAACTTCACATATTTCTAATTTCTTAATTTCTTTTCACTAAGTTTAGTGAGCTCATTCAATCATTCATTCATCCAAGCTTTAACTTTTCTAACCAACAAGTTATTGTAAATCAATAGGCAAGCATAGCACATAAGAAATCAACACATAACATAATGATTTACAAGGAAATCCAATTTGGGAAAAACCACCAGTAACATGCTAGTCAATTCTCACTCTTCTAAAGTGATGCCCTCTGAAAGGCTTTCCCTATTAAAGGCTTACAACACACTATTAAATGTGACCTTGTTAGAGGATTTGACCACCCTGTTAGAAGTGGGCCTGGTTAGAGGACTTTAGAACATTCACTTGGAATGCCACCCTATTAAAGCATTTACAATCGGCTATTAAACCAACCTAAGTCCATAGGATTTTCCTTCTATCCCAACTGATACAATTGGTAGAGAGTAAAAATTAGGGATTTTGAGCTAATTACAACATACAACTAAACTTGCAGATCTTAGATCACTTCTCAACTCATACCATTGCCTAGCCTTCAATCTTTGCTACTCTGATATCTTGGCCTCCTTTCAAGCTTAGTCTCCTTGAGTCTCCATACTCAATGTACCAGTGCAATCATCTCTTCTTGACCACTTGTAGAAGTAGAGCCTCTATGATCTTCCTTCTTCTAGATGTCTTCTCCTTGACACCCTTCTAACCACTTCACAATTTTGACTCTTTGGTAGTAGCAGCATCAACAACATTTTCTTCATGGTTTGTGACTTCTTAAATAAAATTCATGGAGTTCTTTTCCCACTCGATTCTTTCTTCCTTTTGATTTCAATTTGTATGGATTAGGTAGGATTCATTACACCTAACTCATATTTTGTTTCCTCTAGAAACTTCTTGAATAATCCTCTTGAATTCACCCAAAAATGGTTTACATAGAATTCTATGCCACCAGCTCATCATCCTTATCCTCCAACTAGTTCAAAAATTCAAGGTAACCACTTTGTTAGCTTAGATTTGGAAAATCTTCGTTAATTAAAATAATGTAGCAACTCAACACTATTCAAATACTAGTGCTCGACACATACTGTGTTACTCAACATCAACTGTATTTTTCTTGATGCTCGGCATCTGAAGATCACTCAGCGCCAACTAAGATTTTTTGATGCTCGACACCTAAACTTTACTCGACACTTGAAGATCACTTGGTACACATTAGAATTTCCTATTACTTGGCTCCAACTGAGAATTTACTTGGCTTCAACTAACTTGCTTGGCACCTACTAATGATCTTAGTTTAAGCTTTGCAGTCAACCTTGTTACAACTTGTTCCTTCAATGTTTCTAAGTGTGACCAACCTCTGTATCTTTAGGTATGTTATCAATACATCATTTAACCATTTTCTTAACTAATCCTTGCACTTCATTACAACATCATAACTCAACCTTTCCCTTAGGTGCTCTTGTTACATCTTGTTGATCAAATCCTCTTTATCAATCAACTAAGTGATAGTACTTGGATTGTATAAGCAAGTGTCATTCCTACAAATTGCAGGTTTGACATCAATGACTAAACAATAATTGAAAGCTACAATCTTCCTTCTTTGCAACAATCTCCCTCTTTGATCTTCAACAATGAGCTTCTCAATCAGATTTCCAACATATAATTTGCAGAAAACTTTGCAGAATTTTGTGCCCTAGCTCCAGAAACCCTTGTGCTCTAAGAACTATTTGAAATTGTGTGGTTCAATAATGGTAAATTTGAAAATTATATTAGGGTATTAAGGTCACACGAAGGAATTCTAAGAAAATTTAATGTTCCTAACCATCAATGTTCATGTTACATTTTAGGTATAAATTTCATCCATCAATCTCATAGTGTTGAACAACTTCACTTGAAAGAGAAAGCTTTTTAAAGATTTAAGATCCTCACCATGTGTCAAGCAGGTGCTCCCCACTTTGCTTAAAATTCATGCAACTTCATAAAGTGGTAAAGCACCAATTGTTGATCTTACCAAGATTGATGATTAGAAGAAATAGTAATATCTTATTAATAAGTCCTTTTGAAAAGTGACTGCACTGGCCCACTCATTTCCAACATAGCCAGCAGTAATTTATTCAGCTAATTAATTCACTCTATCTAGATATCTTTTCCAATCTAGCATTAGTCAACTAGCATGAGTCAACAGTTTTCATCACATAAGTCCCACTATGCCACATGGAAGAATGGTGCTTCCCCACTTTGTTTAAATGTCATGTAACTTCATATTTTGGGTAAGTGCCAATCATTGATCTTGCCAAGATCAACAATCATAAGAAATCACACCTTGGTAGTATCTAGTTAGCTAGACAAACCAATAGAATGTCCCCCTTTTCGCCAACGTGTCTAACAAATGCCATCGTAAAAACTCTATGATTGCCTTTGAAAAGAGTGGGTTGATGACATCATTATCTACTATGTGTCCTATTGACACTTCCCCACTTTGTATAAATATCGAGCACTTCCTCAAAGTGTTAAAGCACCATTCATTAATCTCACCAAGATTAACAATGGAACAATCTATATCTTTTGAAAAGCATGAAACCCTAGTCATGATGTCATCATGGATAGGTGTCATTGAGGTACTTTCCTACATTTTTAAAAATACTTGCATCTTGGAATAGTGGGAAAGTGCCATCTATTGATCAAACAAAGATCAAGGGTGGAACAAAATCACATTGGATAGTGTTGAGTTGAATACTTCAGCCAATGAATGCATTACACTTGTTGTAGTAGTATCTGACACCTGTTAGTGGTAGTAATACTTCTTAGAGATTGTAACACTAATGTCATTATATGCTATATGTCATTAAGGCACTTGCCCACAATGTGTATATAACTTTCACTTTCATCTTGTGGATAAGTGCCAGTTGTCGATCTTGTTGAGATCAATGGTGTAAAAGAAAAACTTTTGAGAGTTTTATGTGACATTTCTCCTATCATCATCTTGGATAGGTGTTGACACATCACTTACCTACTTTTATTAATGTTTGAACAACTCCATCTTGTAGTAAAGCGCCAGTCGTTGATCTTACAAGATCAACGGTGCATCAAGATTAAAACACTGAGAATGAGCCCACCAATAGGATCACAAGAAAATGGAACGCACACTGACAGATACTGCCAACTTCTGAAAAGGATCTAATGAACTTCAAATTTGTGACTCAATGAAGACCTACTATCAACATGTGCTATGTGACACAAGGTGCTTCCTACTTTGTGTAAAAATCATGCAACTTTATATTGTAGGTAAGTGCCAATCATCGATCTTACTGAGATTGATGATTGACCAAAATTAGTCATCTAAGTTTAGATTTTTCATTTAGTTCTTAGGATACATGACCATGGTTAAGGAAAGCTTGGAAACTAAGAGGTTTAATTCATAGAAAATAAAATAAATTAATCTTTTTTAAAAAGAAAACTTAAGGTAAGCCCATGTTGCTCTAATGTAATTTGGAATTTTGAACTAGGGTTTTGATAGAGAAATACCAATTTTGAAATATGACCCTACATTTATTCACTATGAGGTATAACATATGAAAAAGGGTAAAAAGACAAGCTAACAAAAGGGATGTCGATCTACCTAATAGAGAAGTTTAGAGTGATTTTGAAGTTGACAGACCTATTGAAGAAAGAAGAGCATAACCAAGATTGTCAAAGTATGTCAAAAGACATCTCCCTACTATAAAAATTATTGGAGATAAAAAATCTAGACCAATGGAAAGGGATAGGCTAATAAGTGATACATGTTTATTGAGCATACATGAGCCTAATCCAATAAAAGATGACTTAGATAATGAATGTGGGTGGAACCAAGTGGGTGTATAGAAACAAGTTAGATGAAAATGGAAAAGTCACAAGAAATATGACAAGACTATTTTGCAAGGGGTATGCACAAGAAGGAATAGACTATGGAGAAACATTTTCCCTAGTTGCAAGATTGGAAGGAGTGAGAACTCTACTTTCTTACTCTGCATACAAAGGTTTTGAAGTTTATCAAATGGATGTGAAGTCAACATTTTTGAATGGTATATTAGAATAAGAAGTTTACATACAACAACCTAAAGGATTTTTTGATCCAAACAAAAAGAACATGGTATGTAAACTACAAAAAGATTTATATGGTTTAAAGCAAGCCCCAAGAGCATGGTATGAAAGGCTTCACAATTATCTTATCAAGATTGGTTTTGAGAAGACTGATGATAAAAAAAATTTGTACTTGAAGACAAAAGGAGGTAAAGATATTCTACTAGCTGAATTTTTTTTTAATGATATCATATTTGGAGGTCAAAATGCATTATGCAAGGCATTTTCAAATGAAATGAATAAAAAATTTGAGATGTCTATGTTTGGAGAGATCAAGTTATTTGTTGGTTTGCAAGTATATTAGATGAAACATGGTATATACATCACTCAGTCTAAGTATGTGAAATAAATATTGAATTTTTTTGGTTTAGAGGATTCAAAACCAATTAGAATCCCTATGGTGATAGGACACAAAATGTCAAGGAATGATGATTTGAAAAATTTGAATAAATATTGTAAAGTTCTATAATTTAGAAGTTGCAATATGTAGTACATAGAAAACCTAACATTGCATTAGTTGTTGAGATTGTTGCAAGGTTTTCTACAAATCCTAAGGAGAATCATTTGATGGCTATTAAGAGAATTATGAGATATCTAAAAGGAATAGAAGACTATGGTATATACTACAAGAAAAATAAAAAATTTGAGTTAAGAGCCTATACTAAAGCTAAATATGTGGTTGCTACAATAAATTGTACAAATGTAGTATGGATCAAACAACTGCTCAAAGGTATGAAAGAGGAAATCACTGAAGCTATAGTACTTTATTGTGATAATAAAAGTGTTATAAGCATATCAAAGAACCCTATGATACACACAAAGAATAAGCACATTTACAATCAAGTATCATTACTTGAGAGAGTTGGTTCAAGAAAAAGAACAAGTGAGGATAGAATATGTGAATGCAAAAGAACAGATAGTCAATATATTTAGAAAATATTTACCTAAGGATGCACATGAATATCTTAGAGGTAAACTAGGGGTGATGCCCCTATCTAAAGCTAGCTATTAAGAAGAATGAGTAGTACCTTGCATCAACTAAGTTGAATGTTGTATCTTAAAACTTGATGCAGTGGATCTTACTTTAGGATCTTCCTACAGTAATGAAGGAGCTAAAATAAAAGACTTGTAATCACATGCAAGGTGACAGAGGGAGAACCTAGAATTGATTATATCTGCATAAATAGATGACATGTCTCTGAAATTGTTGTCAAAGAGGTAGATATAAATACTAAGGGAGATAAGTGGAGATAAGTACCTAAATATCAGAAAGAGGGAGACATGAGATAGAGAAAATTACAAAGCTCAAATTACCCTATATAAAGGAAGGAAATATACTAATAGAGAGAGAAATTTCAAAGATATTATTTTCTTTTTGGTATTGTTGTTGGTATTGGTTTTCCATCACTGCTAAAGGAGGAGATTGTTTTGAAGTGAAGAACATGTATTGGAACAATAATTATTTTGTTAATGATGTCAAACCTACTATCTACTAGTAGGACAATTTATTTTTGGTTTGAAAGATATCATTTATTTGATTAATGAAGAGGATTTGAAAATAAGAGATAACAATAGCACCTAGAGAAATGTTGGGTTATTTGGTTTGTAAAAGAAGCACTAAGACCAAGTAAGACATTGATGCTATAGTGTATTTTTTTATCTACTTAAAGTCTGAAATGAAAGATTAATCAAGTTGAGATCAGAATAAAATCAAGTAAGAAATCAGTAGAAGCTGAGTGAAAAATAAGAGGTGTTGAAAAAAGATGAAAAATAGTGCAAACCAAGTGATTGTTAGTATATGTCCAGTGAAGTTTAGTTGGTACTAAGCATCAATAAAATTTAGTTTTTTTTGAGTGAACTAGTGTTGGTCAAGTGACAAAAATATAGATGCCAAGTGATAGAAAACATTGTTAAATCAAATATTTAATGAATCTAAGATGACTATTTTGTTTTCTTGAATTATGTGAAGCATGTGGAAGATAACTATGATGAGCTAGTGACACAAAATTAAAGCTAAACTATTTTGTGGTGAATACAAGGAAGATTGTAGAGGAATTTTCTAGAGGAATCAATTAGAATAGTGGGTAGATTCATTGAATCGTACCTAATATACTTAACCCTAAAATGGATTATTGTGGTTAAGTGACAAAAGATACAAATTCTCTATTTATAGAGATGGTCAGAAGAAAAGGTTGTCATGTGCAAGAATCTAAAGAAGAAAAGGAGTCTAGGGTATCGTTTCATTTAGTGATCAAATAGAGGTGATTAAAATTGGCATGGAAAGCAAGAAGGCTTTGTAAGGAAACTTGGCAATAAAGAATATAACCGTTTCCACATAACCCATAATAGATCTAAAATAAACACGAAATTAAAATCCACATGCAAGAGAATAGACAAAATACCCATAAAATGTGACACAAGATATACCCTGGGAAACCCTCATTGAGGGAAAAAACCCAGCCTCCAAAAGCATCCATCATCATGTATTATTCAGCAAAAAATACCATTGCCATACAACCATGGAAGCCTTCATGGCCATAGCCACAATCGAGCAAACTATGTGAACAAGCATGAATCCACACATCCCATGCCATGCTTTCAACCTTCACAAATGCTCCCTTGGCTAACCTGTCAAGCCTTGTCTCGCTCGAATCTTGCCTTTTGCCTTCTCCTTGTCACTCTCTCTCTCTCTCTCTTTACAACAACTACCCTTGTGGCTGCTTATATAGTAGGAAGTCCCACAAAACCACTAAGTGGTATTACATAAACCATGTGCTAAAACCATGTGCTACCTAACCCACTAACCCCACATTTAATATTGGGCATTTAATTCTTTTCCCCAATATTAAATAATTACATATAATATTATCACAATGTTACAATACAACTCATCAAGAATATTCCATGGGAATCTTTACATGTTGCATGTCCATCTAGGTACAACATTACATAATAAAAATAAAATAATAAAATATAACAATATTATGCAATGTGTGCAACACCCATTATCTCAACAGGCTTAAGAATATGAATGCTTGAAGGGAAAACAAGATATTAGAGCTAAAGAGTATGAATGCCAAGTAGAATGGAGGACTGAAACACATATTTGCAATTTGAAAATAAGTTGTAATTTTTTATCAGATCAAGCCTTACTGTTACTTTCTAATAATTATATTAGTTAGGGGTAAATCCTTTGGATTGAGGTTAACCTAATAGTTATTTGTAAATCCTTTAACTAGGTGACATTATCCTTTAACTAGGTCACATTTAATAGTGTGTATTGTAACCTTTAAGAGGGTTGACCTTCCATAGGGCATCACTTTAAATGAGTGACAATTGGTAGCATGTTACTAGTGGTTTTTCCAAAATTGGGTTTCCATGTAAAATCCTTGTGTCAAATTGTGCAAATATTCTTATGTTGTTTCATGTTTACATTAATGCAAAGTTTTTTTTGACCAAGGACAATAACCTACAAAGTTCAAGTATTGTTGATCTAATGGATGCATGCATATTGAAGTTTTATGGATATGGGTTTACTAAGCATTGAAAAGTTTTATTTGTACATTTGGACCTTGGATAACTAATTCAGCCACCCCCCAGTTATTCTAAAGAATTCCAACAATATATATAGGTTTATTTGACTAAAGCTATAAAAAAATGTTAACACTCCCTCTTAGCTAGGGAGGATAAACATGGGATAAATAGAACACAATTGACATATTTAGAAACAATACAAAAAAAGAAGTCTTTGATCAGAAGACTTCTAATATATGATATAATATGACTATTGGCCTATCAGAATATCAACATAGATATTCACCAAGTACTAATTTGATATCATATCAGGTAGCATAAGAATTGGCATATCAAAACATCAATTCAATGATATCCTCTAATGACTTTAAGTAATGACCTATTAGAACATCAGATTAATTATATCCACCAAGCACTCAATATAGTAATGAACTATATGAATATTAAGGAAAGATATTCACCAAATACCTATCATATATCTATACAAACAACTTATAGATAGTCAATTAATGACTTCTAACAATTAGTTGTTGATTTACAAGATAAATCCTTTCATTATCTACTTCAACATTTACATAAAATATATATCATAATTTAAGTTATGGTGAGATTGTCACCTTTTAATAACTTCTACAAGTGCAAGTTATAATCATTTGGAACTCCTTCCTTATAATGTACATAAGAGGAAGGCCCATACACACATGAAGTCACCATGGATACTATCATGTGGTGTTATAATGACATCCACCATGGATCATACCAGAGAATAAGGTCTTTACCTCAAACTTATCTCTCATAGAGAAGAATGTATTATGATGGATTTCACTTGGAACTTCTTCTTCATGAAGAAATACTAATCTTTTGACTTCCTTGTCAAGTTTAATTCCAATAAGGTGTCATGACTCCATTTGAATCTAAAACATATCTTCTATATGCTCCCTCTCTTTGTCCAAATTTTCCTCTAATGAACTATCATGCTCCCTAGTTCACAAGTATCAATATATCTAAGAATTGTATAGACTTTGCATCCTTGGTTAACATGGAACTTCATCACATGAATCATAGTCCCTTTAATTTCTATAATTTTTTGACTTATAGAGAAGCTATCTTAGCATAATCTACCCCTTCTAAACCAATATAACCAAGTTTATTAGAAGAAAATTGAAACATATCATCTATTTTCTTCCTCTCTGACAAATGTTCCAAAATCCCTCTTGTTATAGAAAGGTACTCATATAAGGTAGCATACCCAATGTACCATTCTTTTTCCTACAAGAACACTATCAAGGTGAGTAACTCTTATAATTCATATGGAACTACAATTAAGAGAAAGAATATCAAGACTAGGAATACTCAAAGATAATGAATACTTATCTACATATCTTTGATATAAGTTTCTCTAAAGAAGGTCCATATACATTAAATTAAATCTGCCTCTATATAAGTGTTTATCAAATAATGAGAATTAAAAATTTATTATTATTCCCCCTTCAGTCGAAAATTTTCACTTATTTATCATCAATTTTTTTTGCATCATATCATAGTAGACAGATCTAATCCTTTAGAGAGATTAGATGTCCATAATCCATTAAAATTGTTGGTAATTTCTTCTAGATTAGAACGTGTTGAAATTTTTACCATCAACATTTTGAATCACACTACATGATTCATCATCAAAATGAGAGAGCAAGAGTTGCAAAGAAAAGTCTTGTACCACCTATGACCAATGTCATTGCAAAACCTATTCCAATTTCTTGCACCACCTATTAGGTGCTAGGTGGATTTTTCTACTTGATCTATCAATTTATTTTCACTTGTGTAAACTATCAATATTGTGCACATTGCTTATCCCACTACAAAAACTTCTATTTCCAATGGTCCCTTCTCCTTACACCTATTTTTTTTTCTCTTTAACATTTGATACTTCATCTTCATTTAAATTGAAAAATCTCTACAATTCACCATGACAATTTGGAGGACGAACATTATATCCAAGTTGGCACCCCTATAAACATTCCTCTACAACATCTAGAAATATTGATATTTTCCAAAATACATGACCAAAGCACAATTATAGAACAATTATCTATACACTACACAAGCCATTGAATATTCATCATAATGAAGACTGCATCTTTTTATTATTGAATAAAAATTCACACCTCATGATATCATCATCCATATTAATTGCATATATTTTGTTCTTTGGATAGTTTAAAGACTAAATAGCTCAGGTTTGTTGATAGATAATAATTATTATCTCCACATAGATTTGAATAATCTATACACCATTCCTCAAAGATAAAGCACCTAATGATTGGAGAAGTGGAATATTTAAGATCCTCAAACAAAAGTCATATTTAGCAAGCATGAAGACCATGTTTGAAATTACATTTAGATTGCATCAAGGAATTTACCACCAAAGAAAATTGTGTGTTAATTCTTATAAGATATTTGAGGCCTACATTGGTAGTGAGAGCATTAGGGATGAGATTGAAATTTAAGGATGCATATTATGCATTGGGATTTAGATGACTATGTAACTAATATTGATCTCCTACCACAACATCAATGACATTGAAGTAATAAAAAAAGTAAAAAATTGAAGATGAAAAACTCCAATTGATTCCAAGCAATGATGATGATGCTCTTGTGACACCATCCTAGAAATAAAGTTGAGCAGAGCCTGTGATAAGGTTAAATATGCACATATTGTAATGCCCCACTCAGAGATCCTTGGAAACAAGAATGAAAAGAAGAAAAGATAAATTTTTTTTGAACAAGTATGAATGCACATGACATACAACATACAAGGATCACAAATATCACAACAAAAGACTAACCAAATATCCTAGCACCAACGGATCTCCAAATACCACTATTAACCAAAATGACTAGCAATGGAAGATACAAAACTTAATTTAAATAAAAAACATTCCAGATTCAAAATGTGACACCAAAGGATTGAAGAACACCTAAGAGGGTACCCTAAATACTTCTCAAAAAGTTTGGGTTTTACAGAAAAGTGCCCACTATCCACCTAGACAAGTTATTGCAAATACCAGGCAATATTTTAAATTAGCACTGGGTGATACTTTTCAGTATCGTACAACCTTTCTCAAGAAAGGGTGTGACACTTTTAGGGTTTGGGTGACACTTCTCTCAAGGGCATGCAAGACTTTACCAATATTGTACAACACTTCTTTAATGAGGTAACAATACTTTCTAGTATCGCACAACATTTCTTCCTAAGGGGTGTGATATTTTCTAGTATCACATGAAATAACTCTAATGGGCATGTGACACATTATTGTATCACCCCATGTTGATACGTGATCACCCAAGAAAATAATAAAAACTCTTAAGGACAAACAAAAAGGAAAAATAGAGTTTAGAACCTTGATACTAGGGAGTACTAAATCCACAATTTGAGGCATAAACACGTGAATGTAATACTAAAATATGGGAACAACATCTAACCATTAACAAGTAGTAAAAGGGAAAGTATAGAATGTAACATTGTAGTGTACTAAAATAATATTGCAATAAACAAAAATAACATCACAATGAACAAGACAATCCAACTAAGTACACGGTTCCTCCCCACCATAATAGCATCATAAGACCATCATGGACTACTAAAACATGCTACAATCATAAGCATAAGGAAATCTAAAATGCTAGAAGTAAAGAATAAGACAATCTACAAACATGGATAACATCATCTATCATATGTTAATCATAATAATAAGGAAATTCATCAATATCTAACATCATCTAAACATGATATGCAAGCATCCCAATGAAAGCATAAATCACAAGAAAGCATACTTTGGAACTTGAAGGACCAAGTGGGACATCCAACAATGGTCACACTAGGATAAAATATTGTCTTTATACATCGGTCCCTAGTAGTGTATAGGTAGCTACACCTCCCAACCATGTAGAACCTGTAGGCCCTCTCCCACCATGCTGATGGAGATAAATATTCAACCACAAACACACAAAAAGAAAACACCCATGACTAACACACACATTAGGTAGTATGATGACTTAATCTAAGACATAGACAATCAATAAACTATAGTTTCTAGTCAAACAACTAATGGGCTACTAAATAGGGCCTGACATCATGACAAGTCACTTGGCATCTACAAGACCAAGCTCAGATTTGTGTAGACTCAACTTCGCAATGAAAGGCTTTCATACTGAAGCATTGTTTTATTATCTTAAATTTTATTACCACCTAGTGTTTATTTAGTTATCGCTCATTTAGAGCTTTCTCTACCAACCCTATGGTGTCATGACACTAGACTATGAGATAGAAGCCCCCTCCATATGCTACCCTACCCTACCCATGCTCATCCAATGATGAATGCTTGTACGCATGCAAATTCCCATCCCAACCTCAATGATCATAACTTTCAAAAGTACCAAGGAAGATCGAGACTCACAATTTATTCAACAAGTGTATGTGTATGTACTCATGTGTGGCACACCACCACCACAAAGATCATAACACAAAGACTAGATGAGAAAATAATGCAAAATGTCACTCAATTGAAAATAGAATTAGGAGGATGGATCTGACACAAATACCAACACAACATAAAAGTACAACAAAGGTCTGAGGGACATCCAAATAGATAATCCAGATCCATGATCAAACTCATGCCAAGAAAATCCAAGAAAATAGGGTGGCACACAAAATGAGGTAAAAACTTCCAAAATTGGAAAAATTTGAAATTAAAACCCTTCTGGCCTTTGGGTACAAAACTCTCAAAAATCCAATAATATTTGAGTTCGGACATCATATGCAAAAATGACCAGCATAATGGTTTGAAACCCAAATACCCATCCCAAAAATAGGGAAAATGTTCATACCTAACCAACCTAGTAGAACCAACAAACAAAAATGGAAGGGAACACTAGTGTAGTATAGGGTACTCTACAAAGTTAGGGTACTTAGGGTAAAAATTCTCATGCTTGTTGAATAAGCCTCTACAAAGTTAGGGTACTTAGGGTACAAATTCTTGAGTTCAGCAAACCCAACCATTTCAAACTACATTTCTATTAGCAACAATTATCTCCTACTTAATGCATCTGCAACCCTATTAGACCTTCCACTTCTATGTTTGAATACAAATGTATAGGTTTTCATGAAATCTACCCATTTCAAATGTCTCTGATTTAATTTACCTTGGCTATTTAGATACTGTAATGCCTACTGATCAGTATACAAGAAAAAAAAATTTGGCAACAAATAATGGCTCCATTTCTTTAAGGCCTGAACTATTGCATCGAACTCCTAATCATAAATAGGATACTTCTTCTTTGCATCATTCAATTTTTCACTAAAATAGGCAATAGGCTTACCTTCTTGGCTCAACACAACCCCAATAGCACTACCACTAGCATTGCAATCCACCTAGAACACTTTGTTGAAATCAAGAACTGCCAACATAGGTTGCTCTATCACCCTCTTCTTTAACAATTCCAAATTCCTTGTAGCTCTTGTGGCCCACTTGAAATCTTTTCTATCCCCCCTCATTGTTTTAGTTAGGGGTAAACATATACTACTAAAATTCCTAATGAACTTTCTGTAAAAAACTAGCCAAACCATGGAATGTCATCAACTCAGTGGTAGATCCTAGAGTAGGTTAGTTCAAGATGACCTTCACCTTCTCTGGGTCCATTTTGAGACCTTTAGCTGGTACAATAAATACCAAATAGACTAACTTCCTTTTGATAAAGCTACACTTCTTCAAATTAATCAACAATTTTTCTTCTCTTAAACTTTCAAGGACACTATGAATGTGTAATATATGTTCATCCAAAGACTTACTAAAAATCAAAATATCATCCAAATAGAAAATAACAAATTTTCTCAAAAATTTCTTTAGTACCTCATTCATAAGCCACATGAAGGTGCTTGGCACATTGGTCAGTCCAAAGGACATGACTAATCACTCATGACCCTTCTTAGTCTTGATTGAATTCTTCCACTCACCCCCCTCTCATATCCATATTTGGTGATAGCCACTCTTGAGATCTATCTTTGTGAAGTACTGAGCTCCACTCAAACAGTCCATAAGATCATCCATCCTTGGCAAAGGAAATCGATACCTGATGATTATTTTATTTATAGTTTGAGAGTCTGTATACATTCTCAACCCTCCATCCTTCTTTGGTACCAACACTATAGTTACTACACGTGGACATGGGCTCTCTCGAATTAAACCTTTCCTCAATAGCTCCTGAACTTGTCTATTATTTCCTTAGTCTAAGTGGGAGTCATCTTATGAGTAGCCTTGTTATGCAAACTAACTCCAAGGACTAAATCTATTTAATGGCTAATTTAACTTATTGGTGGAAACCCTTCTAAAACATTATCAGAGATGGCATCTCCATACTCACTTAATAAACTTGGAACTTCAAGTGGAACTTTACTACTACTGTCATGCTCGGAACCTGACAAGGCAACCAAAACAAGAACAACAATTTTTTTTTAAATTTCTTTTATATTAATATGATTATTAGGGTTAACCTTTACTTACTTAACTTTAAACCTACATGACATTAATCAAACTACTCCTCACTTCCTTGATCAAGAGGACACATTTTAATAACTCATCCTTGGACATGACATCAATCAAACTACTCCTCACTTCCTTGATCAAGAAGACACCTTTTAATAACTCATCCTTGGATTTTAATTCATGACATTGTTATACTGAGTCATCATTTAAATAGACTTGAAGCTTTTATATTACTCACCCAAGAAATTTCACTATCATGTTATCATTTTCACATCACACTACATCCTAGACATTTAAGTGTTATAAGGTTTATGATTCTATCTTGTTCTCCAACATTGGTTAAGCTTATTTGGAACCTGATTTGGTGGATGCCATTTGTCAGTATCAACACTACTCTAGAACCTTAATTATTTTTAAAAAATTGATCTATAACATTGAATAAGATGTATATTTGGATATTGACCATAACCAGGCCTCATGAATAGTAGTTGACTCTAATGTTCTATGAACATTTTATTATAAGGTTAATTTCAACTCAAACTCAACAAGAAATATAGCATTATTATTTTTATTTTATAAATCTATATGGACAATTATCCCAACAAAACTACTTGCTTTATCTAACATATTAATCTCCTTAACTACTTTTCTAAATAGCAATTAAACATTACCCATTATATTATAACCCTAATTATACTAATTCTTATTACATAACTAAAGCCAAAGTTAATTTCTTAACATATATATATATTGTTATTATTTACCAAAATATAATAATAAAATATCTACTCATTTACTTTAACTAAATTTCCTATACTACAACTATGACACACAACCATAATAATGTTAATATTACCACCCTAGGCTTTTTAAGTCCTAACCCCACATCATACAACACAATCATGACTACCCAAATACCCTGTACTAGTCTCTAAGCTAATCCCTAGGCACATTCATATTATGAAATCTAAAATAGGGTACAAGTGCGGGTCTTACATCCTCCCCCCCTAGCTATCAACTTCCTCCTAGAAGTCTGCGGTAATTAAGGACACAACTCTCACTAGAAATTTTACCTTGATTCGATGTAATCATTTCACTTAGGCCCTGCTTTAAAATCAGTTCATACTCCTAACAATCTTACATATAATTTAAATATAGACTTATGAAATATTGTCCCATAACTTATAGAGGAATAATTGATTAACTCACCATTGGCTTGTTTGAGTATCATTCTATGTTAGGGTTCCTAATATATTTGTGCAATAGGTAGGGCGACTGTTGCTATATTTAGAATATTCAAGACATTGCAGCATTTCCAATCTCTTGGCAATTATGAATGGTTCATCACAATAATGTATTCAATAACTAATTCTGTAATTATACCTCTTTGGTTATTAGGTTAGTCATTACATGGTGTGTGTGTGTGTGTGTGTGTGTGTGTGTGTGTATGCTCTATGGTAAGCATTTAACAATATGAATGAACCTCACTTATAGAAATGGTTGAAAGGAAATTACCAACTTCCTTATCATCAAATTGGATTTAGTGGATATGGTGATTCTTAGGTAATAGTAGACCAATCCCAACTTGCCCTTGTAACTCACAACCCTAGATTAAAATTCAAGTACACTAAGTTACAACTAATAAACAATATGGTTGATTTCAACCCAGTGTTAGTGCAAACTGAAATAGATCAACATCATATCACTAAACCCTTATGTGAGTGCATAACATTCTTAAAAAAAAAAAAAATCTGGTCATGTGTTGTCATGTAATTATGGGCATGACAACTACCTTCCTTATCCTTTCTAAGAATTAAAATATAACATATATGCTGATGTTTCATGCCATACATAAATTTTCTTCTATAAAAAAGATATACCCTAGTACTACTGCTACCTTTTCACCCTCCTTTATCAAGGGTTTCAATTTGTGGTGAACTCCATCCTATGTTAAAGAGTATGTATTTTCATGACCAACATGTATAGCATTCCCATCAAATTGCCACAACCTTCCCAACAATAAATGGTAGACATCCATTGGGATGATGTCACAAAGAGCCTCATCATGGTAACTTCCAATTTTGAACTTTACTAAACATTTCTCACTAACCAGGACCTTATGATCATCTTGCACCTAAGAAATCCAATAGGGATGGGGGTGTTTTTCCCTCTTGAGCTTTAGCTTTGAGACCATCTCCTCTAACACCAAATTGTTAGTGCTTCCACCATCAACAATTACATAACAACATTTACCGTCACACTTGCACCTAGTACGAAACAAACTCCTTCTTTGTCTAGGTTTAGTCTCACCACTCAGCAAGACCCTTTCATTAACTAGAACCTCTCTTCTTTCTACATCCTCTAAATACAGTGACTATGCATCATTATCCACATGAACAACCCTTGCTTGACCATCAGCTCTCCTATTTGTCCTTCCTTTCCATTGAGGGCATTCGTAGGCATGATGACCTTCTTCATTGCAATGAAAATAAGTACAATGAAAGCATCCTCTTCCTATACCTTGTACACGTCCCCTACCTCTTCCTCTCTAATCTCCAAATTTTTAATCATGGGAGTAGTTGAAACCCTTGTTCCTTTGGTTTTGGCTGGTACCCACATCTTCATTTTTCCTTTGGTTCTCATTTTGGCCTCCAAATGACCTACCACCACCCCTTCCTCCTTTATGCACCCTCTTTTCCTTCCATCAAACTTTTTTTTTAACTTCTCCTCAACTTTCAAGGCAAATTGGTATGCCTCTTCAATGCTAGTTATTCTAATAAGACTTAATGCCTCCTAAATACTTGGTCTTAACCCATTAAGGTAGCGAGCAACCTTATCCTTGTTTGCTTTCCCATGCCTCACCCTAATAAGGACTTAGTAAAACTCCTTTATGTATTCTTAGATATATTTTCATGATTTCTTTAATCCTTGCATCTTCTTGAACAAATCAAGCTCATAATCAATAAGAAAGAACTACTTCTTTAGTTTGTCCACCATGCAATCCCATCTTGTGATTTTCTCCTTTCCTCTTCTATTTCTTTCCAACTAAACCTCTTACCACTAGGTTTTTGCATGGACTTTCATTTTGGCCTTCACAAACTTAACCCTACCAGGGTCCCCGATATCCTTATACTCAACATATTCCCCTAGCTCATTGATCTAGTCGATCAACTCATCTGGTTTAGATTTCCCAAAAACATGTCGATGTCAATTTTAGGTCTTTTTCTTAGCTTGGAAATGGCCCTAAAAAGATTCTATTCTACCTAGTTTGGGACTTCTCCATCTCCTTCCCCTTCCTACAAAATATTTCCTTCTTATTCATTTTCCTCCTCACTTTCTTTGCCTATAGCAATATTCATCCCTTTATAGATCTCCTCTTACAATGCCTGAACTTGTCTTTGTAGGGCTCTAACCTTAGAAGGAAAATCTCAGGCCCTTTTGGAATGCTCCCTTCATGGAGAAATCATCTTGCTATATCAAGACCCACAACCACATAGTCCTAGTGTAAATTTCCTGATAGTGGAAGCTCTATCTACACACTTAGGAAAACCCACTCTGATACCACTTAATGAGGGTAAAATCTAAGATAAAATAAACATAATAGGAAAAGAGGAATATTATTATCAAAAGTGATATGCTATTAAATTTAGTACAATGAAAAAAAATCAATGATGTGCCCTAGGGGCTTACAATATTTTTTGATTCTGGAGAAAAACACTCCTCATAGTACCTTCTCCCAAACTCCACCAAAAACTACATTTACAATGCTAGAAATGACCTTAAGTAACCTAAATTAGGTTTAGGTTTAGCAATACATTTTAGAATATGTAATTTGGCATCCACCACTAAAAAAAATGCTTCTAGAAAACACATCAGAAGTTGGTGCAAAATTAGAAGAATCTAGAAATGGTAGTGCAACTTCCGTGAGGCATAACTTTTGATGTAGGACTCTAATTGATGAATTGTTTACATTTTTAGAAAGATATACAAGTTCTTTATAGCCCCATGGACCAAATTTTATCATCCCACATTTCTTAGGCCTTTATGAAGCCATTTTGTGCCTAAAATCTGACTTTGAAGCACACTTAGGGGGTTTCCAAGCAACTTAAAACTATAATAACTTTCAAACTATAAAGCCTTTTGACATGATTCCTTTTTTAGACTTCTTTAAATTACAAGTATAATCATCCCTCCAACTCACACCCTATAACTCATTATAATTATGGCTCAATTAAAAAATAACCTATTTTCTACATTGGCATATATCCTAAGGTGCTGAAAAACACTAACTCTAAAAATTGATAGTGAAACTATGAGAGTTGGAATATTTGTTTGGCCCAAATGGGTATCCAAAAATAGAAACACATTAAAAAAAACTAACAATAAGCATATTTTTGGGTGATACAGGATTGCCCTTACACTACTGGATGCTCCTGCATCAAAATCAATATGTCATCTAGGAATACAATGACACATTATAAGTATGAAATACACAATTCATCAAACTCATAAATACTAATGGTGCATTGGTTAACCCAAAGGGTACAACCATGAACTCATAATGCCCATATCATGTACAAAAAGCTATTTAATGAATATTAGCCTCTTGGATATAAAGCTAATGGTATCCTAACTTTAGATTAATCTTCAAGAACACTTGTGCTCCCTTCATCTAATCAAATAAGTCATTTATCCTTGGTAAAGGATAATGATTCTTCACTGCTACCTTATTCAACTATTGGTAGTTGATGCACAAATGCAAAGAACCATCCTTTTTCTTCATGAAGATGATTGGTGCAGCCCATGGGGATACAGTAGGATGAATATGGCCCTTGGCTAACAATTCCTCCAACTACAATCTAAGATCACTCAACTCCTGAGTAGTCATGCGGTAAGGAGCTTGTGAAATCAGCTTCACTCTTGGTATGAGATTGATCTAAAAATCAATGTCACACTATGGTGGCATACCTAGAATCTCATTAGGAAACATATCTACATACTCACAAAGAAGTGGGTGATCATCAAGTATCACTATATGACTCTCATCTTCCTCAAGATCAATAGAAATAAGAAACAACTGAAAACCCTTCTACACACTCTACTTCTAGTGATTAGCTAAGATCATTCAAAGTGAGACTTGTCTTGGGACTCCCAAAAGTTTGACTTACCCACCTATGTCATTAACACACTATACCATCTTATGATAGTAATCGATATTTTCCTAATGGGTAGCTAACCAATATATTCCCAATATAATATCATGTGATCCCAAAGGTAGAATTCATAGATCTACTATGGTGAAGATTCCCAAATTCAAAGAAAAACTCCTAACCAATGAGTCAACAGTCACTTTGTAACACATAGCTAACTCAACCTACCACCTATTGACCTAATGTACTTCCAGTAGCCCACATCATTGAACTAGAGATGGTAATATGAAAGAATTAGAAGCACCTAAGTTGAATAAAATAGAAGATGAAATACCATGCAACATACCTATAGCCTTGACTATTGTACTTTGATGATCAACTTAATGGTTTTCAACTACCACAAAGACTTGGTGATTGCTACCTGCATCTCTTATAGTAGGCTCAAATCTTGCTATGCCCTTACCATGTCTTGAATGTGGTTTAATAGAGCACTTAAAAGATTTATGGCCAAGTTGGTCACATGAATAGTGATTTCCTCCAAAGTTGGAACTTGTTCCATGACCACCTTAGGTAGCACTAGGATAAGGTGTACTACCCCTGCTAGAATTTTACTGAGCACTATGAGGAGGATGATCTTGTTGAGATTTCTATCCTTGGTTTTGGTTATCTCCTTTCTTTTTTGTGATACTGGAAGACTGTCCACCCTTGTCCAATATCCCCACTAATGAGTCCCATGACATTTACCACTTTGAGAAGGTTCAAATTGGGCTTGGCCCTTCCTTAAGGACATGGTAAACTATGCATCTTACCTTGAATTCTAACCACTTTGGTTTTGAGAACCAGATTTACCATTGACACCCCAAAGCCACATTTCTCTCAATGATCCTCACCTTCTCAAAGTAAAGAGCAAGTGTCCTTGGTTGATGAGCACAGACATCTCTGATGATGAAGTCTCTGAGGACTCTATCAAAATGCTGAGTGGTGAGTGCCTCATCATGCCTGTAGCTTGAGTACTATTTCAAACCAAGGAACTTCTTCTCATACCGATCAACTATCATAAAGTCTTGCCTAAACTCATGGATTTCATCAATGCAAGATTCATAGTACTATGGTGATAGAAATTTCCCTTTGAACCTCTCCTCAAAGATCTCCCAAGTGAGATTTGTGACACTAATTTGGAGCCTATCACTCTCTGAATCCCACCAAATGGAACCATGTTCCCTTAGCTATGTGATCACACAATAGGCCTTCATGTTGCTCCCATAAGGTAGTAAGGAGAAACAATGCCCCATTTCAAGCAACTAGGTCTCAGCCTTGGGTCCTATTCCCTAGCCATCAAACACTCATGGTTTGCACCTTTGAAGTTCTTGTATCATTTCAATTTGAGTGAAATCATCATCATCCCAACCACAGCCTCTCCATTGATGCCTCCTAACACTAGTTGGTGTTCAAGAATGTTCCCACTCATGTTCCTCCTCTCTATGCTCTCAATGATGGGAATCCCCATGATGGGATCCCTCCTCCTAGTTATGGTCTCATTGGCGCTCCTCTATATGAGGGCCCAATTAAGAAGGAGTTTCCTAAAGCACTGGAATCAATACTCCCATGACATTTTGATTATAATTACCCTATTATCCCCCATTATCCTACCATTCCTCCTCATGGTGTTCTTCCTCCTGAACAACCTATCAGTTACCACCCCGACTAGAACTACATGCAGGAGGCATCACTATGGAAGCAACAAGATAAAGTCAAATATAAGGATTATAAGCATAAGAGTCAAATGCATGAACCAATGAGATATCAAATAATCAAACATAATATAACAATACACAATAAAAAATAAAACCATAGTGAAAGTATAACACAAAGATCCCAATGTTTCAACATGGGCTCTAATACTAGATGCAATGCCCCACCCAAAGATCCTTGGAAACACAGATTAAAAATGATATACATCATGTGTAGATCACAAAGATCACAACAAAAGACTAACCAAACATCTTGGTACCAACATATCTCCAAACACCACTACTGACCAAAATGACTAACAACCAAAGATGCAAAACTAAATTTGAATCAAAACATGCCAAATTCAAAATGAAACACCAAAGGATTGAAGAACACCTAAGAGGGTACCATAAACACTTATTGAAAAATTTTGGTCTTACCAAAAGGTGCCTGTTGTCCACCTAGATATGTTTTTGCAAATAGCAGGTTATACTTTAAATTAGCATTGGGTGATACTTTTCAATATCGTACAACCTTTCCTAAGAAGGGGTGCAACATTTTTAGGGCTTAGGTGACACTTCTCATAAGGGAGTGTAATACTTTACTAGTATCATTCACCACTTCTTTAATGAGGGTGCGATACTTTCTAGTATTGCATGACAGAACTCTAATGGGCATGTGACACATTATTGTATCAGCTCATGTTGACACATGATCACCCAATAAAACAAGAAAAACTCTTAAGGATAAACAAAAGGGTGAAATAGAGTTTAGAACCTCCACACCAAGGATTATTGGATCCACAACTCAAGGAATAAACACTTGAATACAATACTAAAAGATGGGAACAAAATCTAACCATCTAACAAGCAGTAAAAGGGAAAGTATAGAAGGTAACATCATAGTGTACTGAAAAAACATTGCAATAAATAGAAATAAAATTGTAATGATCACTACAATCCAATTAAGTACATGGTTCCTCCCCACCATATAGCATCATAAGGCCATCATGGACCCTAGCCATCCCCTATGCATAACATCCCAAGCTACTAATCAAATCATTGATACTATCATAAAGGACATCACTACTAAAACATGCTACAATCATAAGCATAAGGAGATCTAACATGCTAGAAGTAAAGTATAAGACAATCCTACAAACATAGATAACATCATCTATCAAATGCTAATCTTATTAATAAGGAAATACATCAATATCTAACATCATCTAAACATGATAAACAATCATCCTGATGAAAACATAAATTAGAAGAAAGCATTCTTTGGAACTCAAAGTACCAAATGGAAACATCTACCAATGGTCACACTAGTACAAAAGACCATATTTGTACACTAGTCCCTAGTAGTGGTATAGGTAGCTACACCTCCCAAGCATGTGGAACCTAAAGGTCCACTCCTGCTATGCTGATGGAGATAAATATCCAACCATAAACACAAAGAAAGTGAACATCCATGGCTAACACACATGCCAAACAGTATGATGACTGAATCCAAGACATAAACAATGCATAAACTATAGGTCCTGGTCAAACAACTAATGAGCTTCTATGTAGGGGCTGACATCATGGAGAGTCACTTGGCATCGACAAGCCCAAGCTTAGAACTTCCTTTGCAAACTCTATGGCATCATGACACTAGGCTACAAGATAGAAGCCCCCTCCATATGGTACCTTGCCCTACCCATGCTCATCCAATGATGAGTGCCCCTAGGCATAAAAATTCCCAACCCAATCCTAATGATCATAACTTTTGGAAGTACCATAAAAGATCGAGACTCGCAAGTCACTTGACAAGTGTATGTACACATACTTGTGTGTGGTGCACCACCATCATGAAGATCATAACAGAAGGACTAGATGAGAACATAATGTAGAAAGACACTCCACTAAAAATAGAATTGGGAGGATTGATGTGGCATGCATCCCAACACAACATAAAATTGCAATAAAGGTTTGACTAACATCCAAATGGATAATCTAGGTCCATGAACAAACTCATGTTGAGAAAACCTAAGAAAATAGGGTGGCATGGAAAACAAAGTAAAACCAAAAATTAGAAAACTTTGGAATTAAAACCCATTTGGTCTTTAGGTACAAGAACGTTGAAAATCCAATAATATTTGAGTTCAAAAACCATATGAAAAAATAGCCAGCACAATGATGTAAAATGCCAAATCCCCATCCAAAAAAGATGGAAAGTATTCATAGCCAACCAATTGGGCAGAACTAGCAAATAGAAATGGAGGAGAACACTAGTTCTTAGCTTCCTAACAAATAGCTAGAAAAGATAGAACCTAAAAAAAAACTAAAACAAGAAAATGGGCAAGCACTACCTGACAAAAAAAAGGGGTAGAAACTGAAATCCGCACAATAAAATAAAATGTCTTTCAAAGCTATCAAAAATCATGGCAGAACAAGGTCTACCTAAGCCAGATCCAATAAGACTAAATAGTGAAGATCCTACACTCATAGATCCCAAAATGAATAGAAATGTGATCATCCAAAAAAGGATTCTCAAAAAAGCTCTCAAATTTGTATTTTCAAAAAGTGAGAAATGAATAATAAAATCCCTTTTTCAATACTTATTCACTTTTTGAGTGAATAGTCGATTAGGAGAAATAGTCAATTAGGACAAATAGCCAGTTAGACTAGCTAGACTCTGAATCAACCCAAAAAAAAATAGATTATTCCTCATAATAGGAATTCACCTATGAAAAAGCTAATAGAAATTAATTTTGAGAAGATTTAAAGCCTGAAAATCCAAAATCACAAAAATCACTAAACAACTTTTGCGACAATGTGAACCTCTAAATGCACATACATGCTCACTGGTCTAATCACATAATGTAGATGAGTTCAAATTTAATAATCACCAAAATGTTATAATTTAAATAATTAAAATAAGGATACATCGACTATAAGGGGATGACATTGGTAAAATATGAATAGTTGAATCACTAACTCCATAGGCCACTACTAGGGATATAATTGTTGCACACTAAAACACACGATCAAGTGCAATTGCATAATAATATCATAGCTTAAGAAATAATTCATTAAATACCTAATTAATCCATTTACATCACTCACATTTTCACAAAGCATAAAGAGACAAGAATGACATAAATCACCATAGCATAAAACCCATCACATAACATAACTAGAAAGTATGTCCAAATACCAAATAATCAGTACCATCATAGATCTACTATCATCTCAAAATGGCATCAAAATGCAAATATGATAAACTGAACAACATAGTAGTAAAGAATCTATGGTATTAAATAAAAGTATAACATTCAACCCTTAGGTCATTATGAGGTACATCTAATAAGAGCATCAAGTATCTCTCAAATTAAAATAAACAAGTTATAGAATGCAAACATGAGAGGCACTACACATATTCCTAACCACTATTTTGTAAAATAGATTCCATACTCCTATAGGGTATAGTTTCCTTATTTGTAGAGATATGTGCATCAAACTTGTAGGCTTTGTGTATTTTATTTTATACAAGTGTGGAACGTGAGTTATTTGAAATTGAAAGACATATATATATATATATATATATATATATATATATATATATACACACACACACACACACTAGAATTGTGATTTTTAATTGCTTTTGACAGTACTAAAAAAAAAATTTCAAAGGCATATACATCAATGACATGGAATATTATTTTCAAAGGAAAAATAAAAGATTTAGAGGACATAAATATATTATAATCTTGGTCTAATAATTGTTGTGATGAATCTTGAACAAATTTCTACCAACACAAAAAAGGTTCAACTAAAATATTTTTTAGATGTTATGCAAGTGTAATTTTATGTACATTAGGACAACCCAGAACATACAAAAATGATGATCATCATTTGTTGTCCAATTGACACACTAGATTACCTATTCCTCTCCAATATATTTCTAGTAATAAATGTGAAAATATTTTTCTTCTTACTCACACTACATTGAAAAATGTGACTTCTAAAATACCCATGCTACCATAAATTTATTCATTCAACCAATATGCAAAGGTCAAAGAATGTTCTTATTCTAGAAAAAATACAAAAGTCTAGATTTGGTCACAATAGACCCACAATCTACCAAAAAAACCCTTAAGAAACTCTATTTAATTTATTTCTACTATTTAATATCTCCAAGAAGGTCCTAATCATATGTGCCCAATTGAAGATAGAGAGGTAGAAATCAATCTCATGCCATAGGGTACAAAAGTCACCAAATCCTAGATATTTGGAAGAATACTACTCCGTATTTCTTAAAGAAGAATCCCATGCCTCCAATACCATAGACCATTTACTTACATACATGCAATCAAATTTTTACTTGTATTTAGTTTTGGTACCATAGTTGTCCTTATCATTAGCACACCTAGGAGTCATCTTCATTTATACTATGTTGAATTTAGAGATTGTTGCAACTAAAAAAATACTATTTGTAATTTATATATTTTTTCAAATGTAGCAATCTCACTCACATTTATATTGGGAATAAGGTTATGAAGAGACGCATCCCTTCAAGGGACATTTCTATTCATTAATTACATAGTTAATATAATAAAATATATATAATAACATTCTATATAATGAACAAATTATATCTCATATATAATTATTTATAGATTTATCTAACTAAAGCTATAAAACATTAACAAACTTGATTATTTCTTACCTCATCAAATTGTGTATGTTCATTATCATCTACATCATCTTCATCATCCTTGACTATTAGCTTTCTTCTCATCTTTGTAAATGTCTTGAACTCTTTACTACATGACTCAATAATTTTCTTTCTCTTTTGATAAGTTTTCACTTGTGGGGTTGTAGGCTTTGTTACTTTCACAACACCCTTCTTTGATGATGCAACTTCTTGTGCTACTTAGGTTCGAGACTTGTAGATTTGGGGTTTGTAGGGGTAGCAATAGTAGGTATTTTCTTTCTTTTTGATGAATGTGTCTCAACATTAATTATTTATATTCCCTTCCCTTCTTGTCATGCATCATCTTCTCCTTTTCCCTTGGTGATTGTTAATGGTTCATCAATTTCATCACCACCAATTGAATTTCTAATGTTTTTAACATTTTCATAGATTTCTTTTCACCTTTTGTGACAACAATAGTGCACAAAGAGGAATTGGGAAAAGAGAAACATCACCATCAAAATGTTGACAAGCAAAGAGAATGATGTCACGACATCCAAGGGCTAGAAAAGAGGGAAAGGGGAAAAATAGGAGTTGGAGAAGGAGGGGGCAAAAGGGGAAATCAATAAAAGTGAAAGGGAGGAACAAGAGTAGGGCTATGAGGAATTTGAAACCAAAAAATGTAGATGCTCGATTATGGGCAAGAATAGGAATGTGGGGTAGAGAAATTTTGACACTATTTTTGCTAAAATGAGGATCAATAGAGAATTGGTTAGAACTTTGGTCAAAGAGAATGAAGAGGAAAAATTCAAATGGAAGAGTTGATTGATCTAACCCTTATGATTTTTAGTGACACAAATAAGGAAAATCCTCAAATGGATGTCCTCAAAAATGCTAAAAATAATGTGATGGATAGCTTATGCACCACCAAATGGATTTTTCATGAAATCCAAGAGCTTAAATACAAAGGGAGAACTACAACTTGAAGAATAGGATAACTGAGGAAGAAAAGAGCATGGAAAACAAAGTGGACAATGTGAATAATAAGGTCCAAATGATGGAGAGCTCAATGCATATTATAGTGAAACAAAGCTATAATACTCTCAAAGAGGCTAATGAGAAGATTAAGCTACTCATTAACAAAGTGGAGGAGCATAGAACCAGCAAGGAGGAGGAACTTACTCCCCATAGTGAAAATGACAAGACACTTGATGATAGCTTGAGGAAGTGTACTAGATCCAACAAGAAGAAGGACATCTTGGAGCCTAACTAGGATCTCTTAGACATGAAGGAGGAAGCTTGTAGATTGTTGGAGCTAGAAATCAATGCAACAAAATTTTTGAGTAAAATCACCTATGCGTCTTGACTTTTTTGCCAACCCTAGTTTTTTGTCCTGCCCCCCTAGTTTTTTACAAATTTCTTTCTTTTATTCGTGAGGGTTGTTTTAGTTGGTTGCTTTTAGCTAATACTATTACTCTAAGTGTTCCTTTTTTTTCACTTTTTGTTATGTAAGGGTTTTAGGGCCCTGTTAAAACCTATTTTCCTCAATAAAATAAATATCAATTTTGATCCTCTCCTTGGCCTCCTCATAAGTAAAAAAACTTTTAGCCTCTTTATCCATTGGTTCTTTTAACAATGCTTCATTGTCCTTTATTTCCTAATCAATATTCAATTCATAGTCCATTGTTCTAACCACACAACTCTTGGTAAAACAACACTGATAAGTGTATTATCAATATCTATAAGAAAACATACATCATTATGATACTTTTCAACTAGACTCAGGGGAATCCTAAACCTTTGGTTCATCCTAATCTTGAAATTTTTGTAAAACTCATCCATAACACTCTCAAAATTAGTTCCTAGTGCATAAATATATTTATTTATTTGATAAATGACTCAAGTATCTAACTTCTAGTTGACTTGATTGATTGATGGAAATATTTTTGTATGTAAAAAAAATACATACCAAGAGTGAGCAAAACCTTCAAGTATTTTCTCTTACAACTTGGATGTTCTTCATATTGTCAGCAAGTTTCTTGAGTTGAAGCTCATAAATATAATATTTGTAAGCTTTCTTAACAATTTTGTATCCAACAATAACAACCATACACAAAATACTATTCAATCTACTTGATTGAAATATCTTAAAAGAACATACACACCAAATTTAATCTAGAAACTTGTAATTGTATCTACCTTCAAACCTCTTTCATCCCATTATGCTAGTTGGTTATCCTCAGTCACATTTTTGGGAGCTATCCAAATGGTTTTGACTTTTTCTTTGATAGGGTATATAGTTATAAAATAATATCCTTTGTTATTTTCATTGGTGAATCCAACCACATATACATATTGTGCACTTGTCTCAAAACTACCCTAATCTAGTTTTATTTGAACTCCTTCAAGAAATGTAGGGTATGTATGAGACTAGTTGCCTCCAAATGTTTAAACTTATCTTTTATCTTGTCATCAACACACATTTGACCATGTATTCATGAAGTTCATGATCATCAAATTCTTCAATTTTATTGTGATAAAATGAAAAAATATCATTGATAAGTAAAACTATAGGTAGAATCAAAGAAAGGGCTCCTACCTTATCATTTTGCACTCTAATTTCAAGGTACAACTTATAATTCATCTCATCACAAGTTTCCTTCCAAATTAATTTTAAAGGATTTACACTAGTGGAGCTTGAAGCCATTTTTCAAAATCAAGTTTCAAAAAATACTTCAAGTATTTTCTTGGTAGGATTCCTACTCACTTGGCTCTTCTAATTCATTAGTAAGATCTGTTCATTTTTAAGGATCACTAATATGTACTAAGAATTTTTATTATGTAATTTGTTTCCAACTAAAACTTCCCTTATATTTATAAAAGTGAGAGAATATACTTTTCTTCATGGGACATGCCTATTCATTATCATAATTAATCTCTTATAGTTGGATGTATACTCTCTCTCTCTCTACACACACACACACACACACACACACACACACACACACACACACACACACACACACACACACACACACACACACACACACACACACATCTATGTACAAACAAGTTAGATTGTATCAAGAATATATGTGTGTTCCTATATATTTAAGTGTAAATTTTACCATAATTAAAATAAATTTAAACATAGACATATTTAACGTAGCATTATGTAATGCTTTGTCAATCTAATTGATATCTAAATCATGAAATGATAAAGCATTATCAACATCCAAGTTGATAGTTTCATTTGAAAGCATAGAGTAAATAGACCAAGCTGTCTAGTAGTGGAATCCTAAGTAGCTGGGGATGATGCTATAGGGTCTTGGGTAGCTGGGTTTGGTCCTGTAGGGACCTGTATAGCAACAGATGCAGTAGAAGGTGCATGAATCTCCTCCTACCTCTATGAACCCTATGATCCTATTGTACGTGATATAATATGAGTGATTTTAGTGCTAATGTCACAAAGTAGAATCCTTGTGACTATAGATAATGCTCGATATGAATCCAAAAGATCAGATGCTAAATAGGATCTCAAATGACGTAATGCGTCCACATCTGAAACTGCAAAAACCTCTAGTGAAGAAGGTATGTTTGCTACCCCATATGCATCATCAACATGTGTTAGATGATGTAGCTATGGGAATGTTACCTCAAAATCATAACATATATCTATCACAATGATCAAAAGAAATCTCTTGCAACTGTGTAGAAATGGTGGCAATGCTCAAAAAATCTGTCCTAAATGTGTCATCAGGAACACTTGGCCTTGCATCAACCATCTCTAGACCTCTTAGCATAACCAAAAGGTTTGGACCCACCATTGCCCATTAATTAACGGGTACAAAAGTGTCCACAAGTCTAAATCTCTCTAAAAGTCTTCCCAAACCCTACCCAACATGACCTGGATAATATGTGTAATCAACATTGTGTTGTAAATGAAATTTTGCAAACACTTGTTTGTAGAAATATAGAGGGAACTCATCCTTCTATGGCCATCTATGATGAGTAGCCAACCAGCAAGGATATATAAATGGTGTGATGAGCTCATCAATACACTTCATCATAGAGTAGCCTCCAACTCTAGCTCTATCTGTATAAAATGGAAACATGGTCTTCACCATGGCAGTGGAGACCTCAATGCCAACCTAAATATAATTCATAGTGTCAGTGACACTGCAAGATAAAGAAGAATAAAATGTCTCAATATTGATACAATCAAAAGGGTCCTATGATACAATGGTATGAATCATATGAAACAACTCCTCTCACATTGCTATAATATTCTACCTATTAAGGAGGGTGGTAGAAGAGGAAAGCGAGGAGTCTAGAACCTCTATAGCATGAGATAATCTGGCAAGTGTATCTCTAAATAATTACTATCTATCCTTAGTAGAGGATATGGATGTACATGCTCTGCCAGACTCGGCACTCTAACCCCCTATATAAACACTAGCATCCCCTGAGGATGCGGGAGCATGATCCCCTAAACCAGATGCCATAATGTATATATGTATATAATGTATGAGGATATGAGTGTGAAGCTACGAGAGACAAAATCTGATAAATATCTAGGGATCTGCACATGCATATATATGCACATATAAATATACAAGTGTATACATTAAAATAATTAAAAGTTAAATTTAATTTGAAACACACATATATAAATACAAAACATTAAATGTATGGTGCTATTCAATCATGTACATGTATTTTAAAACAAATTATCTTAGAGACCATATCTAATGTATTTTAACATGCTCATGTAAATGTGAAAAATAAATGTTCATACATGTACATGTATATGTGATTAAAAAAATAAGATTCTTGATTAAATTATAAGTGTATACATGTAACTTAAGTTTTTTACTAAATTAAATTTTGATTTAGCTACAGGGTTAAACAATTTCTCTAAGTTTCATATAAATGTAAAAGTGTTGTATAATTTTTTAGAAATTAATGATAGGTTTTAATTTCAAATTTGAATATAAAAAAGTCATTTTTTTAAATTTTGACCTAATATTTGACTACATTTTACCTAATGTTTTTCTACATTTTACCCAATGTTTGACTACATTCTTGCTTATATTTTAAATAATTTACTAACAAATCTAAAAACCAATTTAAATATATTAAAAAATTAACAAATCTAAATAATTATCTAATAAAACACGTAAAAAATAATAATTTGACTACCATTAAAATTTACTAATCAAAAAACATGTTTAAAAAAATGAAAAAAAAAAACCGCTAACTTGTTACAACCAAAACACCTTAACCGCTCTCCAAGAATCTTGTAACCCCTGCAGTGAAAATTACAACCAAAAAGCGATTTTTGACATTTATATAAATCGGTAGGGTTATGGCTGAAACCCTTTTGGCTGTAACAATACAAGCCCCGTAGATAGGGAAACCTGCCATGTACGTATGGCCAGAACATGTTTGGTTGTAACCCGTATGGCTATAAGCATTTTGGCCGTAACCCATCTAAATATCTCAAAGTGTGACATAGATTTATGCTTTTACCCTTATACAAGGTCCAGATGTACAATTAAAACTTTTCACAACTTTTTGAACCCATATCCATAAAACATTTTCATCATGCATGCATCCATTAGATCATACAATTACTTAAACTTGTAGGTTACTGTCAAATCAACTTTGCATAAATGTAACCATAAAACATAAAAAATTCAATAACAAATTTGATACAAGAATTTAATGTGGAAACCCAATTTGGAAAAAATGACTAGTAACATGCTACTCATTATCACCCTTCTGAAGTGATGCCCTATGAAATGCCAACCATGTTAAAGGTTATAGTGCACATTGTTAATGAGACCTAGTTAAAGGATTTCAATCACCCTATTATGAGTGAGACTTGTTATAGGACTTCAGATCATTCACTTGGAATGTCACCTAGTTAAAAGATTTACAAATGATTGTTAGGTCAACCTTAATCTAAAGGATTTACCCTAGACTAGTACAATGATTAGAAAGTAATTGTAAGACTTGATCTAATAATAACTTACAAAAAACTTGCAGATTATAGATATCTATTTTTAGCCCTCCATTTTTCTTTGCTTTCACACACTTCAACTTGGACAACTTTTTCACCCTTCAAACATCTATACCCTTAAGTTTTCTTGCTTTTCTTTCTAATGCAATCTCTTCTCTTAGGTCAATGAATGAAGCAATACCCTAGACTCCTTGTCTTTCTTAGGTTCTCTCACATGACAACCTTTACTTTTGACCAACCATCTCTATAAATAGAGAATTAAGATCTTTTTTCATTCATCCTCCTTCATCCATTTTAGGGTTAGGTTAGATTAGGTAGGATTCAATAAATCTACCCATCATTTCATTTTATTCCCTTCTAGAAACTTATCCTTTAGTCTTCATTGAATTTGTCTCAAAATGGTTTATCATGAATTCTGTTCCACCAACTAATCAAGCTTATCTTTCACCTGGTTCACATAATCCAAGAAATCAAACTTGTTAGCTCAAATTCATCAAATTCACAATCTTTCTCATAATGTTGACACTTTGCGTTAACTTTCTTTTGATTCTTGGCACATACTATGCCTCTCGACATCCACTATCAAAATACTTAGTATGAACTAAATTTTATTGGTGCTCAACATCAACTAAAATTTACTCGGCTTAAATTGTATCTATAAGAATTTTCCTAAGGAAAAAATTCACCCAAGAACTAAGAACTCAAACACAAGCACAACTAAGACCAAAAATGGATATGATCAATTAATCAGAGTATGTCCTAATACATTGCTCTATTCAGAATGTAATGTTCAACACACTAGGAGTGCCTGTATATAAAGGCCTCTCAGGAAGCACCTAGAATCTCTCTAGAAACAACTAGAGGATAAGACAACTAAGCACCTTATCCAACATTCTAGATGAATGGATAAGAATGACTAAGTGTCATATGTGTGTAGAAGACTCTTGTGTTGTAGACAACATGTGCTTAAAAGAGGTACAGACCCTTGTGATGTCATCATAACATCTCACAAGAGTGCACAAACTCCTAAGTGTCTCACAAATAAAATAATGAAAAATAAATAAATAATGCATTAAACTAAGTAAACTTAAGTAAGTGTAATAAGTAAATACTTATTTACACCAACATCCCCCCTTAAGTGAAACTTAGGGGAATGCCCTTAAGCTTACAAACTAGGATGAAGATGTAGAATGGGTCCCAGCTACTAGGCCATATTAGGTACCCATGTACATAATGAAGATGCAATCTCCCATAAAGTGGGAAAAGAGGGAAAACCTCATGGGAAAAATCCTCTCCCAAAAAGATAGATGAATAAGGATGCATCGATGGATGGAGTAATCAAGACCCCCCCATTATGACATACATCCATGTATATACAAGAAAGAATGGAGAAGGACAAAACCTCCTATGAGGAAAAAGTCCCTCCCAAAAAAGAGAAGAAGGAGACAAGGTAGTCCACCCCCCCTAAAATTAGTGTGTTGATCAGTGAAAAATGCTCCTATGTAGAAGCTAATCCATGACCTTTGGACGATGTTCCTCCCCTTTGGAAGAAACAAGAGCAAGGGTACATTTGAGATATGTCTCTTGGATGGAGAAGGAATCTCAATGATGAGTGGTATCTATGAAACCTATTCAAAAGTTCCTATGTCAATATTGATGATGGCTTCCTCCAAAACTACTAAAGAGAAGAGTAGATTGAGCAAGGAAGGATGTAAAACCTGCTTTAGGAAACCAACAATCTTCTCAACTGATGAAGAGACCTCTTGTAGATGTTGTAAAGAAGAATCTATAATCACACCAATCTGGAAGGATTGATAATCTAGAGCATGGAGTTGAGGGTCAGAGTGGGCCCTTGCAACAACTATAGAAGACTCCTTAGCAAAGAGAAGTGAGAAATCATTATAAAAGTCTCCCATATCTACTGTGTGTAACTCCAAGAATAGAACTAAAATGTTTGGCAAGAAATCATCACCTGGAAGACCATGAGTACCCTGTAGTGCTGAAATACATGGATCTGTCACTGCGGCAAAGGATGGAATATCTGCCTCAAAAAGAAGATGAATGTCATCAATAATTTCTCCCACATTTTTAATGTGAGACTCCATGAAAAATTGTGCAATGTCTAAGAGGAAGTCTTCACATGAAGGTAGAGTAGGAAGACATAAAGTATCCTGTTGCACTGATTTTGAAGCATCTATGGCTGAAATAGGATCAGTAGGAGCAACAGGAGTTGGAGGTGTGATCTCATCTAAAGTTGAAGAAACTATAGTTGGAGTGACTAGATGTAGAAAGTCCACTGGAGATGGAGGATCACATGGATCTCCATATGCTTCCCAAATAGACCACCAAATATCACAAGGAAAATGTGCCAATCTAAGAGGACCAAAAGATTCCCTACTCATACTTTTATGTAGAAATTGATTAAGCTTGATAATATATGTCCAATCAAAATGTGGTGGCATTGAATAGAAATAAGGAAGCAATCCTGGATGTTCTCTTAGATGGTCAATTATCAAAATCCTCCATTTGTAATAGTTCCTTGTTGTCAATTGTGGTCTAATACCAAACTGACAAATCTGACAAGACTCCATGAGATCAATCAATGAACCCCCAAATAATTAAAGAACCCCCCTTGAAAAAGATGTTGGCACTTGAAAGCCATTTGCCAATTTAGAGCCTATTTCTGAAAGTAGTATTTCTGTCTACAAAACCTATAATGTGATTGAAGATCTAGAAAGTAGACAAAAAAATATGCACTTTCCAAAAAAATGGAACATGCTTTGGAGTCTAGATGAGCCTGTACCAAGTATTTTAAGTGGCAAAATTTGAGATTTTGGAGTTTTAGAAAAATTCAAAAATAAAGATCTTAAACCACCTACACCAATGTGTAGATCATGAAATCCTACCTCAAAACAAAAAAAATTGCTCGCAAAAAGGAGTCCGTATGAGGAAGATATTGTTGTTTCAAAATTGTTGATGTTGTTATTTTTTTTGAATCGTCGTCGTGCCTCCAAAAAATAAATGGCTCTAGATTTTGCCTCAGATGTCCGATTCGGATGAAACAAAATTTGATTTGGGAATTTTTGGACCTTCTGAATGTGATGCAAATATTAGATTTGCACCAACAAGCTTTAATCTTCATTTGCAAAAAATCTCTCCTATGGCCCTATGGCCAAAAAATTTCCAGAAAATAATGCAAATCTGAAAAAATAGCAAAGATGCAGATGAAAAAAATGTAGATCTGAGAATTAAATGTACAGATATGAAATGATCATACCAATTTTGCAAATCGGTCTTTCGGGTGCTGTTTTGCAAAAAAAATTTCCTCAGAATCGACTTTGGCTTAGGGTAGGCAACTTTGTAGCCAATTTTCACCAAATCAGCATTTCAAATGCCATGGTGATGTTAGATCTGATGCTAGACACTCCCAATTTCTATGATACTCTAGAGTCAGGCTGTGGTGATGAAGCAAGATGATGGTCTCGAATGACTATGTGATGAGAAAATCTCCAAGTTGCTCTAATAGCATGTAAGAATTTTCCTAAGGACAAAATTCACCAAGGAACTAAGAACTCAAACACAAGCACAACTGAGACCAAAAATGGATATGATCAATTAATCAGAGTATGTCCTAATACATTGCTCTATTCAGAATGTAATGTTCAACACACTAGGGGTGTCTGTATATAAAGGCCTCTCAGGAAGCACCTAGAATGTCTCTAGAAACAACTAGAAGATAAGACAACTAAGTGCCTTATCCAACATTCTAGATGAATGGATAAGAATGACTAAGTGTCATATGTGTGTAAAAGATTCATGTGTTGTAGACAACATGTGCTTAAAAGAGGTGCAAACCCCTATGATGTCATCATGACATCTCACAAGATTGCACAAACTCTTAAGTGTCTCACAAATAAAAATAATAAAAATAATGCAAAATAATTAAATAATGCATTAACCTAAGTAAACTTAAGTAAGTGTAATAAGTAAATTCTTATTTACACCAATAGTATCACTTGGCTTATACTAAAATTGTCTTTTCTCAGCTCCAACTAATTTTTTGCTCAACTTAGACTAACTTTTCTTGACACCTACTATGCAGATTGTTAAGCTTGGTAGACATACTTCATTTAACTTGTTCTTCTGAACTTAATTAGTGTATCCATTCTTTGGAATCTTAAGTAGATTATCAATGTACTATAATATCACTATCTTAATTGGTCCTTGTACTTCTTTTCCATATCATAACTCAACCTTTCCTCTAGGTGCTATTGTTACATCATTTAATTAAATCCTCTTCATCAATCAAACACATGATAGCACTCAAATCATCTAAGCAATTGTCTTAGCAACAAGTAGCAGGTTTAACATCATTGACAAAACAATGATTGAAACACATTATCATACTTGTGTCAATTTGTTTTCAACATTATCTTAATGAGGTCCTATTGTAATTAATTAGGGAATACTCAAGGCCAACTCAATAAATTATTTTTAGGACATGGTATAAAGGAAACCTAGTTTCCTTATGATGAAGAATGAGTTGTAAGTGAATTGTATTGAATATACAAAGTTGGTAAATGAGAATAAGCAATCAAAGGGATCATTGTGATGCTAAGTTGGAGATCTAGTATTGAGATCTGAGAAGTATTTGGTGTGGTATTGACATAGTTAGAGGATAGATAAAGAGTTTGAGTTTCTAAGATTAGTTTTATTTCTATTATTTTGAAAGGAATAATATGAAGGCTTCCTAGATAGTGGGTTTGGTGGTGTTTCCCCTAAAGTTGTTTGGATAGTGGGTTCATCTTCCTTCCAGAACTCCTAATGGGTTTGGAATCTCTTCATAGGGATTCAAAGTCTCCTAATAGGGACTAAAGTTTTTTATTATCTCATAATAGAATCTATCCTCTTATAAGGAAATTTTATATTAGTGCATCATTTTATGGGTACCAACCCCACCCTGGTTTTCCTTCTAATTAAGGTTTTCTATAGTAGACATATCTAGTGTTATTGTGTATGTGTGTCTTCTTATGGTTGTTGTTTATATTGATTAGATGTTTAAGATTCAAAAAGGATAGTCTAAATTTTGATGGAGCTAAATATGATAGTTGGAAAGAGGAATATAAAAAGTGTGATGAAGGTATGAAATTTTTTAATTTGTTGGACATGTAAAAAAAATTGGACATTTTTCATCCAAATGTTCTTAAAGAGTAAAGAATACTAGAAAGCTTTACAAGTCAAAAATTCCTAAGGATTGCCTTTTTATGATGAGATATTTTATGCAAGATTAGAAGAATTCTTGAATGATAGTGACGATGAAGATTATGAGCTTGGATGGGATAATAAAGAGGGAGAAATAGGAAAAATTCCTTTATTAACAATTTTTGAGAGTGCAAATGTGAAAGTGGCAAGAAGTTTGGAGTTCAAGAAAGAATGCTTGATTATAATTTTAATGTTGAAGAAACTATTCCTAAGCCTATAAAGAAAATGTTGATACTTTCTATGAGACTAAAAATTATTTTTCAGAATTTCATTCAAGTTGTAGAATATAGAGAATATACAAGACCTAAACCTAGAAAAGAAGTAAGAATTGAGTCAGTGACATCAACACCAAACAAGAATTTGACAAAGAATCACCCTGCTAAATAAATTATTGGAAGAAAAGATAAAGGAGTTATAACAAGAAACATAATACTTGAAGAATATTGTTTAATTTCTCAAGTTCAACCTAAGAGTATAGATGAAGCATGCAAGGATGATCATTGGATTCAATAAATGAAAGAAGAACTAGATCAAATTGTGAAGATTGAGACATGGGAATTGGTCCCTAGACCTAAAGATAAGAATGTTATAGGAACTAAGTGGGTTTTCAAAAACAAGATGAATGAAAAAGGTGAGGTTGTAAGAAAAAAAGAAAGATTGGTATGTAAAGGAAATTCATAGCAAGAAGGTATAGACTATGACGTGACATTTTTACCTATTGTAAGAATTGAAGTAGCAAGGATCTCATTGGCTTATGCAAAATATATGAAGTTCAAAGTGTATTAGATGGATGCGAAGTCAACACTTCTTGATGGAGAGCTTGAAGAAGAAGTCTACATTAAGTAGCTTGAAGAATTTCCTTTGACATAAGGAGATATGGTACAAAAATTGAAGAAAGAATTATATAGACTAAAGCAAGCACCTAGAACCTGGTATATGAGGTTGGATAAGTATTTGGGAAAGTTAGGATATGCTAAAGGTACTACAAATAGTAACTTATATTTGAAAGAAATTGACAATGGTATGTTAATTACTATGATATTTTTGGATGATATAATCTTTGGAGGTAATGATGAAGCAAGTAATAAGTTCACTGATGAAATGAATAATGAATTTGAGATGAGCATGATTGTGCAAAATAGTGATGGCATTTTCCTATCACAAACTAATTATTTGAAAGAGTTTTTGAAGAGATTTAGCTTCAAAATTTTTAATCCTATTGGTACACCTATGATAATTGGTCACAAGTTATCTAACAAGGATGAGACACCTACAATTGAGCAAAACATGTACAATGCATGATTGGAGATTTGCAATATTTGACTCATAGAAGACTAGATATAGAAAATGCAATTATAATAGTAGGAATATTTCAAGAAGATCCTAAGGAATCACAATATGTAGTGTCAAAAAAGGTATTCCAATATTTGAAGGGTACACTTGATTTTGGGTTGTGGTGTGATAGATAAATTGAATGTAATGTATTTACATATACTAATGTAGATTGGGTAGGTAGTATGGATGATAGAAAAAGTACAAGTGGTGGAGCATTTTTCCTTGGAAACAAAATTATTTCTTTGCTAAGAAATAAACAAGATTGTATTTCATATAGTACATTAGAAGAAGAGTATGTAGAAATAGAAAACAATTGCAATAAAATCATGTGGATAAAATAGATGCAAGGATATTGGGATAGAGTTTCTAGAACATGTTAGCATACATTGTGATAACACAAGTACAAGGAGTATGTCATATTACATTCTAAGAAAAAGAACATATTGATTAAGTATCATGTTTTGAGAGAGAAAATAACAAAGAAAGAGATCATATTAGAGTATTTTAATACAAAGAGTAGATTATATATATATATATATATATATATATATATATATATATTCTTAAGGATAAATTTGAGTATTTTTAAGGTATGCTTGGGGTTATGCCTTTACTTGCTTCAAAGTAGATGATATAGAGTCTATATCAGTCTAGTGGTCTAGAGAACTATTGTTTATCTAGACTAAATGTTGATGCTTCCTCTATTGGGGGAGTATCTATGATTGAGTAGATCCATGAAGGACTCTTGGTAATTTGTATTGAATAGTTTTTGGAAATATTAATGGGAAATAAGATACCGGGGGGGGGGGAATGAAGGTAAAACTGGGGTGGAGATGAAACTCAAAAATCTTCACTATTGCAACAAGAAAGTTAACCTATTAGGGTTACAATTTTGATCATATAAGATGATCTACCCTATGAGGGGTCTTCTCTATTAAAATTTTTTAAGACTATTAGGTCTTCCCCTATTAAAGAATTATACACTTCAATAAAGTAAGGATTTTTTAGTAGATTTGAAATAGGTATGTGAGAACCACTTTGTTAAGAGACTTTTCTTAACTTAATCTGTAAAAATTGATTCAACACCTGGACCTTTGGTTTTCTTTGAAAGCTAATTAAAAATATCTTCTCTTCAAAAATCTCAATTTGATCTCCTTATCTAATATCTATATTCTAACCTTCACTACTATGGTTTCTCTATCTAAACTCCTTTTCTTTATACTTGGCTTCTTTGCTCCTTCATTTTGCTTCCATATACATACATGCTTCTCATTCTCACACTAATCCTAGGGTGGGAACCCTTCTTAAATAGATAATCCTAGAAAGTTCTAGATTAGGAACAATGATCCATATTTCATAGTTTTGTCATTTTCCATTCTAATTTTCTGATTGGTTAACCCTCTTATTTAGGGATTAATGTCATCTTAAAAAATACATAATATCCTCAATTGTCTCTTCAATCCTTAAATGTTGTGTAGAGGTTAGCTAGAATGATTTACATAAGTATATGTGCAATTACAAACTCATATTTCAATACTAGTTTACTTGGCACTTGAATATTGTAACACACTATCATAACTAACATTCATGCTATCACTCAACTTCTGCAAACTCAATATATTCTATTCACTCTACAATAACTAAATTTTTTCTTGCTTGGTCTCAACTATATTACTTGGGTTATTGCATGCTTGATCTCAATTAAGGTACTTGAAAACCTTTGAATTTCTCGACATGTTTTACCAAATAAATAAGTCCTTTCATAGCTTCACCTTCTCTAGATGGCTTTATCATATTCATGACCATCCAATGCTACCTTGGAAATGACTAAGTGTTAGACACTAATAGGCAATTTAGGATTAGAGATCAATAATCTCCCCCTTTAACATTAGTGTCAAAAATACTTTGTCATGACTTAGCTTTTCATGAAAAAATAATATTGTTGGAAATATGGTTAGTATGTCTAGAGTATTTTCATTTATGGCAACATGTATTCAATATTTCATTTATGTAATTAGAGTTATAAAGTGTCTAGTGTTAGAAAATTGCAATAGTACAGAGATAGATGTGATGTGTATAGATGACATGCTTTGAGTTAGCTCATGCGTAGTTGAAGATAGCTATATGAAAATCTCATAATAATGTAGGTCAATGTGTAGAAGTGTACAAATAATACAACACAAGTTACAACTAATGTACTAGTTCAAGTATTTAATAGTATAGGATATAGCATATCAAAAATATGAGTTGTATGACTTAAGGAATTGTTTTGATGACAAAATAATTACTAAGTCATGATGGGTAGACAATATAGATATTAATCCCTAAGTGGTTTTACAATAATTCAAGCATGTGAAGATATGAAGGCCGACTAAGCAGATATTTATTAATTTGTGAGATATAAGTAAAAATCTTATCTTACACAAATAAGGAGCAAGCTGTGTAATATGAAAACTATTATGAAGATAGCTTGAAAGATATGTGATACTTATGAGATACGAAATCTGATGTATGATAAGATCAAGTGTGAGTTTCACTAGAGAGAAAGTATTGGATGTATACCTATACTTGTGAAGAACTTTATTGATTATTTGATGTTAGGGTAGTGGGCTCTTCTTACATACATTGTATTTGATCTACCAACTCCTAATAGGATTGAATTAACTCCTAATAGGGTTGAGGCTTTTAGCAAGGCCTAGTCCTCTAACAAGGACTTGAGACACTACATGTACTTCATATAATCCTAATATGGTCAATGTCCTTAACAAGATTCTTCTATTTAGTGAATCATCTAGTGGGTATCATCCCCATTGTGGGTTTTCCTCTACCAAGATTTCTCTAGTTAATAAATAATGGTGTTATGAGTTCTCTTTTTGTATGGTTATATTTATTGTTCAGTATTTTTTGTTTACTTTCATATGCTAGTATAAATTAATTAACAATATTCAGTTGTGAGAAAAAAAATTTAGAATACTTATTCACCAACCAGGGTATCAGAGCCCAATTACTCTAAAGAGGCTTAACAACTTGAGTAAGTTCCCTATGGATATGAAATAGTTAAAGAGAAATCTTAAAGAAGCTCTTAAGAAGATTGACCTTCTTATAGAAGAAAGAGATAAACTAAAAGATAGGTATGAGCACTAGTACATTTGGGCTCATTTTTTGACCTTTATTGGTCAAAATTTTGACCCATTTTTTGACCACTCTTCGACCAAATTTGACCAACAAATTGGTCGATAATTTTTTGGTCAAAATTTTGATGAACCTACTGGATGGTCAAAATTTTGACCAATACGTTGGTCAAAAATGTCCAAGTTGTTGAGCCATTTTCTGCCATTCATTGGTCGAACTTTCAACCAATGCTTGGTAGAAATCTGTAGGGCATTGGTCAAAATTTTGACCAATGCATGGTAGAAAACTAGATGGCACTGTTGAAATCTTTTTGGTCAAAAATTTGACCATTCAGTAGGTTGGTTGAAATTTTGACGAATACGGTGGTCGAAAAATGTTGGCATTGTCAGCACATTTTCTACCATCCATTGGTCAAACTTTCGACCAATGCTTAGTAGAAATCTATAGGGCCCATATCATGGACAACAATATCATGGACCCACTTCCCGTGTACTAGGTACGAAGATTTCTGATCATGAGATCAAGCCAGGATCAAAGGGTGGCGTTGACTTGCTATGAAGAAGTGCTCAAAAGTTAAGTATAGCGAGTTAGCGAGTGTGGCCCACTACTATTGAAGTAAAATTGTTGTCCACAAGATCAAGTCTGGATCGACGATGCTCGTTGACTCGCTATAAAGAGATGTGCAAAAATTAGGTATAGCGAGTTAACGAGCAATGGACCCACCATCGTGTTCTTAAAGGTTGTTTCAATTGTCTACCACACGATTAAAGTAAGATCAGTGATCATCGCTAGCTCACTGTGGAAAGGTGCTCAAGAATTATGTATAACGAGTTAGCGAGTTGATGACACGTGTGCATAGTCATGCATGGGCCTGGTTTGAAGTGCCAGCCTTGAAGGAAAGGTAGAGGTGGAGGTGTTTTATTGGCTTGACTGCCAATGTGTTAAGAAGAAAGTTGAGTCAGCTTAGTTGTCATTCCTAGATTGTAGTATTTTTCAAGGATCAAGGACACAAGTTTAAAAAAGAAAGTTCGATGCCACTCTATTTTTTTGGTTGGTGCATTTATGATAAGTGAAATCTTCATGTATGGGAGAAACAGAGTATAACATAGATATTTTCATTAATTCCAGTCCCATGTGAACAGAGATTGCAAATTTTCTGAGCACAAGAGCCTAATTGATTGTGTTGTGTTAAGCCTGCTAAAGATGTGAAACTATTCTTCTATTGTTCGAGAGAAATTTTAGAAGTTTAGAGAAGAACAAGTTCAGCAAGTCAAGTAAGTACTGATATTATAACCTCTGTGGCATTCCAATTCTCTCAATACTGTCAAAATGCCTCCTAAGAAACCATTCTATGGGAAAATTAATTATGTGAATAGGAATGTCCATGATGATTTATTAGAATTACTCGCAAAATCTATTGTACAGCCTGAAAAAGTTAAAAAGTTAATTTCCTTAAACCCTAGGCTTAAAATTGGTGATGGCCTATATGACAAGGCGAACTGGGTTAGGGATGCAACAACTACTCAAACTAGCCTTATGTTGTTTAAAAAGTGGTTTTTGAAAAGAAAGTTGTTTGCCCCGCATGCTAATGTTTGGAATTTTGATTTGGGAAAGTTAGTAGTCCCAAGTGTTTTCATGGATTATGATTTTCTTGAAGCCATTGCTAAGAATTATGACCAAGCCATTAGAGTTGTAAGAAGAAAGGATGGTGTGCCTTTGGTCTCGATTACTCCTGAAGAAATTAGAGAGGTTTTTCACCTCGAACCATTATCAGACTACCATGTGCAAATCAATCTACTAGAATTAGAGAATGAATATAAAGCAAAGAAGGATGTAATTAGGGGAGGTACACTAAGGGCACATATTGGTACAATAGGAACTTTGCCAGTAATTATTGTAGCCTCTAGAGAGCCTTTTAAGAAGAGTCTTTTCACTTCCCGGGCTGTAGAGATATACAGGACCTTATGCCGAGTTTTTGGTAAAGATGAGCAAGAATTTATGCCCATTGGTTTCATGTACATGATGGTTCAGATTGCTTCCTTTGGTTTAGATGTTATTTTTGATTTTGCTTCCTTTTTGGCTGAAGAAATTCATATTGCTTTAGTTGGGATTGCAAAGGGCAAGGTGGAAAAAACTTTTGGTCACTACTCTCTATTAATGCATATGTTTTTGTTCAAAGGAGTGACATATTTTGGTAATGAGATGGAACTAAATAGAGAGGAGAATGGGGAAATATTGCCAGTCCATTTGTGGAGTGCAGATATGACCTGGGATGCAAGTAATGCTAGTTTTGTTAGATTTGATAGATATTTTGCTGCTAAATTGAGATGCCTCATATTGAGTGACAATCCCAGAATCCCTAGGGTACTAATGAGTCTCATTAGGCCTATGGATAACCCCCATGACTTGAAATTTTCACATAATTGGGGAGATATCATCCCCTACCCTGTTTCTACTATTTTTAGAATCTATGGTTTCAAGGGGAACCCTCATGTTTTTCCATACCAAGTTCCTTTGAAGGTGGGAATGGCTAAAGTTTTATGGCAGTTAGGGGGAGTGGAAGAAATGTTTTTGTTGAAAAGGAAATTAGGGTCAATTTTCCCTACCTACATAGTGGCCCATTAGTTTGTGATTACAAAAGGAGGATGGATCTTTTTGCATAAAATTTTGGAGCAGTATATGATGGCTGTCTCTCATCCCCGTTTTTGTGATTCTAAGGGATTTTTCAATCAGATGTTGAGGCATAGAATCAAGTTGGGACCAGTCAAGCACGATTCTTATTATCCAGAGGATATTATAAGGAATGAATTCTCATTGCAGGAGCAGGAAACTAAAAAGGAAAAATGGAGAGTTTATTCCTGGGTCTTAGAATTCATTCATTGTTTTGATAATAAATATGATCCTTTGGATAATGCTATTGTAGAAGCTAAAAAAATAAGTAAGCTCATGAATACCTTCCTTGAAATAATGGAGGTCATGAATGAAAAGAAATAATTTTTTATTGATTCATATCCTGATAAGGCCAGAGAGGTCATGAGGAGGTTGGTTTTCACTCCAAATGTGAGAACTGATAAAATAATTGTACAAAAGGCACCTAGATATACTATAATTCAGAATAAAAGGGTTCCTATAGATAAGGGAAAACAAATAATAGGATCTACCAGTATAGCCCAAGAGGAGAGACCTGAAGAGCCTAGTCCTAAGAGGCAAAAGGTAATGACAGAAGAAAGGCCTCAAGATGAGGAATATTCACCCACCCAGTCCCCTTTGAGGATTGGATAAGAGTAGCTCACTAGTGAACAGGTTGAACAAATGGGATCACAGGGAGATATTTTTATTACTCAAGTAGAATTAGATGAGGGTAACCCTCCAGAACTTCCTCTCCCATGTTTGGATCTAACAATAGCTAATTATAGAGGTAGGGAGTTGGACCTTGTATTAGAGTAGGCAAGTCATCAATTTTTGACTGATGACAGTTTTGTGAAATCAAGGGCTTTTCAACAATTTGCATGGAGGACAAACATGAACATTTTTGAGGAGAAATGTAAAAAGATGAAAATAGAGCATCCAGAAATGGATGAAACTTCCATGAAAAACCAAATTAAAGAAGAACTGATGAAGGAATTGCAGAATATAAGCCCTAAGGAGGGGAGGAAAATGATAAAGCCATCTAAAATTTTATTATTACCCAATTGGCATATTGCAGATGCATTAATTTTCAATTTTGTTTCAAGTAGATTGGAGTTGCAAGACCCAAATAGAAGAGACTTCTAAGGCACTTCATTCATTGAAGATGAAGCTGCATTGGTCAGTTGGTCGTTGAGAAAGGGATCTAGAGCCACACCATCACAATCAGATGAGTCTGGGTTGATGGGAAATATACTTGTAAGAAGGGTTGCTGACACTTCACATGTACATGTAGCATATTGGAATGTGGTTTCTTCTAAGTTTGTGTTGGCCACTGCTAAGAAGGAGGAACAGGTTATGTCTGAGTTACAGAATAAATATGAAACAGTTCTTAAGGCCTATAATAGGGAGGTAAAAAGGAGAATTGAACTTGAAAACAAGGCAATGGGGACATCCACAAGGCCAAGAATAACATACCCTCGTCCTCTAGTGGAACCTTTTAAATCCAACCCCCTTGTAGAGATACCAGACACACCTCAAAGGCCTAAATATTATACAGCTGAGGAATTTGAAGAAGAGAAGAGAAAACTATGGGCCTTACATGTAGAGTTAAATATGTAGTATGAGGATAAGCTTAGAAAGGCTCTAATGTATTTAGCAGACAAAATTGAGTGGCCCTTATTCTTTGATCAATTGGTAAAAATAATAGATATATGGGAGGAATTGAAAACTCATGATGATACCCTGAAGCCGATTCTTAATAAATGGGGAAGAAGGGAAAAGGAAATCACCCTTCTATGTTATTTAGTTATAAAGTCTTCCCATGAGCATGTTGAAAAATTGTATGATATTGCTAATGACCTGTTAGATTTTGATAATAGGAGAGTTGCTCTGCAATTGAAAATTGTTTCTTATTTGAATAAGTAGAACAATCAAAAATTTGATCTATTTCCTTATGCCTTGGATAGAAAGAAGAAATTGAAAAATAAGGAAGAGTGGAGTAAAGAATTGGATGACCTTTTTTACACAAGGATAAATAAAGTTATTAATGAAAAGGGGCATGCCTGGTGGGCCACCATGACAAAAGAATTGGTTAAAGTCCAATTATTTTTTGATTCTTTGAAGCAAGAATTTGTTGGTTTTGAAAAGGAGGCTAGTTATATTTTAAAAAATAAAAATGATATCCTACAGTTCAGCTGATTGGATGATATACAATTTGACACTTGGATGGCAGATCTTTTGTTGGACAAGTAGTTAGAGGAGGATAGTTCAGATGATGATGAGAAACTAGAAGGCAAGCTGCAGGTTATTGACACCTCTGCACCAAAACTAAAAAAAGAAGAAGGGGAAAAGGTAATAATGCCTACTCAGAGTGAAAGTAGTGAGAACCCACAGGAAAAAACTGATTTGGAGGTATCACAAGATCATCCTTCTTTGGCCAGCTTGGTAGCCACATATTCTGAGGAGCTGAAATAATGAGAGACAAATTAAAAGTTGATGATTCACAACAAAAACTGGAACAGGCCTACTTGAAGGAATATTTGATAGGCCTTGCATTCTGTTGTGATTGTTTTTGTCTTTTGTATGATGTTTTGTTCCTTGGACACTTGTCAGATCATAATTTCCCTTTGCTTGTTGCAACTCATGCTATATAAATGAATTTTCAAGGCATTGTGATGGTACGAGACTTGTGCAATTTTTTGTTTCTTTCAAGAAGAGTACATATTAAATCGGTCCAATAGTATGTAGAGGTTTTGAGTTTGCTTCCATTTTACTTTCTGATAAGAAAATTGAAATGATAGAAATGGCAATCTATTCTGTTCATTTAATTGGTTTTCTATTGGTTATTGTATTAGTTGTATGAAAAGGATAATACAAAGGGGTATTTACACTATATTTGTGGATCATCAATTTCTTTCTCCAGTTTATGGGTTTGTTTACTTTGAAGTCATTTAAATAAGGTTTATTTGGTTGAATGCAATCTAGATGGGTTGTATCTTGGTTTTGTTGTTGCTTTTAATTCAAGCAATTATATAAATGCTTCAGTAAATCAGTAGGGTTTATGAGTTCATAAAAGGGATATTGCATAAGAATGGAGATGGGTGATTACAGTTGATTAATTCTTATACAAGTTATTTGAATTAGATCTCTCGCCAATAGTCAATTTCTTGCCCAATGGATAAGGCACTGGTCCTATAAATTAGAAGTAAACAAGGATGAATTCTGCTGCTGCATATCAAATCATCTTACAAAATCAAAATTGTTTTCAATCCTGTTCAAGAATTATAAATGATGGTCTCAACTCATTTATATCTAATTCTTGAGTCTTAGGTAGCTGTTATTTCCAAGAATATTTGTAAATTTTAGGAGAATTATGACCAGATCTACTGAAAAGGGATGTGTATATGTTTGAGAGCATTGAAGAATTGAAGTGAGCTATGTATGTATGTGAGGGTAATAGAGGAGAATCAGAATGAAACTAAGATAATTTCATTTTTGAATTCCACTACACTGTGCACTTGTATAGATCCTTTCTTGTTCCTCTTTGTGCCCACCATTTAGCCCACATTATTGAGTGTCCTATACAAGAAAGTCTTATAGCAAGAAATTTACCCAAGATTCTTGGAGTTGTTCCACTATAAGATATGATGAAATCATAAACTGATTGCCTATTATTTAAGAAAATGAGAAACACTATAAGACACTTTGTAGTGCTGCAATAATAGCCAAATCACCAAAGTAGGCATGCTTTTTGGATCATATTCTCTCTTAGACACAGATGTAACATGCATTTTGGTTGCAGGTGATTTATAGGAGCTTGGGGTTCACTATCAATTCCAACACCTTCAACTAAAATTTTTGAACAAGTCAAAAGTTGTTCCACTATAATGATTACTAATAAACTTTATCATTGTTCAAGTCAAAAGTTTATCATTAGCAAAAATGGTAGATAATTTTGTTCATGGTCTCAAGGAAAACAAAGACTGCTTGACAATAGAAAGAAACAATACAGATGACTTAGAAATAGTCTATCACAATGAAAGACATATTTTGCCCATCATAACACTAGCAGTGCTCTACTATCTCATTTTTGGTAACAGAGACACCCCCCAAACATCTTCAAACATGAAATGATCCACTGTCTATTAGGCTGGTGTCTAGTCCAGGCTAAACCTCCATCAACAATTACCATCCAACACTACACTTGCACCAAGTTTTCCCACTCTCCTGCATTTGGTTAATATAGTACAAATAAATTATCAAAACCTCATTGTCTCCCACCAATAATAGTGACTACAGGTGGTAGGAGAGAATCTACATTGGAAACTTCAGAATAAGTACAGTTGTGCCTAACCAGTCACTAGTTTGAATGCACCAATCTATTATTCCTTACTCAGCCTACAATGAAAATTAAAAGAATGTGTGGACAAGATAACAAAAATAATAAAATGTTCTCACATTAAATATTAGTCAAAATGCATTTGATACATCATAGGAACTCACTGTTCCATGGGATAGAGACTGAATTGCAGAGAACAGGGTTATTTTATTGATTATAATTTTTTCACAATGCCTTGTCTCACAACCCCAACTATACTTCTCCCCCAAACACTCGACAAATCCTTTCTAAATAACCAAACAACAGTAAACAACCACTGATGTCTAACTATCTGACTATTACCAATTAGTTATAAACTGAAATTTGTTGTCTAGTTGACACAAAGTGTCAACTTCAACAACTTACAATCATATATGCCTTTAATATATTTCACTAACCTTTTTGTAAGTTTTTATAACTTCACTAACCTTTCCAAAGACACCTAAAACCCTTACGAGTTGTACTAGGCCTAAAGACACCTAAAACCCTTACAAGCTTTTTTTTGCATTTTTTCTACATTTGATACTTTTCTTATAGCTGGACATGTCTATCACAAACATCCAACATGTCTGTCCTTAGACTTCATGGCAAAAAACCTACAAACAACACAAAAAAAAGAGAGGATGTGAACCATCCAAACATCTCTAATAGCTTTTGGATATCCCAAAGATGCATAAGTGCATGAATTGTGAAAACCAAAAAGATAAGACTAACTTGTATAACTAGCAAATAACCAAAATGATTTTATGTCTGTGTTATGTTTGACAATGACATTGATATTTGGATTCAAGTATGAGGAAATTTGTATCAATCAATTCATTAAATATCATTTGAATACAAAGAAGATTTTAAGAGATTCAAGAGCATAATTATAAGCCAAATTTGTGGAAGACCTAAATCAGACCTAAGTGAATAGACATGTGAAGGCTTATTTTGAATATGATGAGCAGATCTAAGGGAGAATTTTTATGAAGGTATATTCCAAGTTTAGAGCATTTATTGAAAAACAATATTTCAAATCTTGGTGGATTATTCATAAGTACAAGGCAGATTTGTTGAAGACCTCGAAGGAGATCTAAGGAAAATCTACCTACATTATAAACACTTTGCATTTCAAAGGTCAGTTCCTTTTGCATTGCAGGATTTGAGGTTGGTGTCTCTTGCTAATTGAGTCTACACATTTGTTTGAAGTTATATACATACATACATATGTGTGTGTGTGTGTGTGTGTGTACATACACACACAATTCACCTACAAGGATTTCCATGCTAAATAGTATATGCATCTTGTCTTCTTTTGTTAGACATCAACTATGTGAATGCTTTCTACATTGCTTTCAGTTGACTAAATATATATAATAAAATATGCAGGTTTCTATGCCAAACTAACTCCAATGTGGACAAATATCTAATAATTGGGATTTAAACTAAGCAAGAACTATATGTTCAAGGAACCAAAAGATGACTACAATGAGACTATTACAAGTGAAAAAACTTCAGTCTCGTTAAAGAGAATTGGGATGTGTGTTTGAAGACTTAACAAATTTGAGCTTCACTTGGTTTCAAGAATACTATAATATTCTCTACTTAACAAGGCCAACCACATGAAGGTGGAAGCTCACCTGGCCTCACCCCCCTCCCCTAACATCAATCTAAAGTACCCATTATCATCTAATTACATACTTCATTCATTCATTCATCCATTTATGAATTATAACATTCAATCAATACAATCACATAATATTCATTAATATGATATAAAAATTATTAATGCACAATACTAATCAAAACTTCATTAACACATAACAATATTCATTAACATAAAATAAAATTCTGTATTAATATGCATCATTCATACATAATTACTTAAAACAAAGTTCTTTCATTATCCAACAAGGTTTATCAAAGAAGATTTTTAAAACATCATTTCTTTTTTTTGTTTTTCTAAGCTCTCTTAAGAAAAGTGCTCATAGGGACATCCATATCTGCTTCATTCTCTTCCTCTTCTGGCATGTGTAATGTCAAATTACAATGGCTCCTTCTCTTTGGAGGAGCAGGAGGTTGCTGCACTAAAGGGGGCTCTGTTGCAAGAACAAGTGAATGCAATAAATTGGCATACTCTTTTTCTTTTTCTAACTATTACAAGTTTGTAATTAAGTACGAGTACAACATAAAATGCATTTTTCTTACCTGACAATGCCACATCATGTACATTAACATTTTGATCTGCCACCACATCAACATGTTGAACACTTGGAACATGGTCCAGTCCTTCAGCATGATGTTCAACATGCTTTGAAATATTCAAAAAAAGGATACACATCAAATTCCAATTGAAGATGTTAAATTGTATTCATAATTGCATAATTAATTTCCAATAGCAAATTAATACCTCCACCACTATAATGCACATCATGGCCTTCGTCAAGAGCAAGTTCTGTGGTAGGATATGAAGGTTGTAGTAAAATGTTATGCACATTGTTATGTAGTCAATTTATGTTTAAAACTAATACCAAAAAAGAATCTTCTCAACTATTTAATTTCATTTACTTTTCATCTAACCAATTTACCTGTGAGATATCATTTGGTGCACTGGATTCTTGGGCAAGGCTTATAGATTCTTCACGTAGGCGTGCAACCACAACTTTATAGCCTTCCTTCAAGGCAATTTTTCTATCTTCATCTGTGACCTCCATATTGAAATCTGTGCCTTGTGGTTTTTGCTTGATAATGTTAGTTTTCCATGTATGGTTTCATTAAACAAAACTGTTTGCAACATTATATTAAAAAAAAAAATACAAAATTCATTGCTCTACTTACAAGTCGAGACTGTAGATTAGAGCCAGGTTTGTGTTGGCCAACCTTTTCTATTCTCGCTTTTGTAGCCACGGATGTGTCCTGCAATCTATGAACAATTTCAAACATCTTAGATTATATATTTACAAATATCAATAATTAGTGCATGATTATAATGTACTTAATACTATAATGACATACCTCTTTTTGCCCTGTGCTACTTCATTATCTCTATCTTCACATAGCCTTTTCTCCTTTGCATCTTCTATTATTTCATTCCACTCCATTGGTGGAATCATAGGAGGACGGTTGTACTTTGGGTTATCCTTAAGACCCCTTCTACATTGATCCCTCACAATCTTTATATGCTTTGCTGCTCTTTTAAGAAGTAGGCTAGTGTCAAAAATGTTTTTCCCAAATTTCTCCTCAATGGATGCAATCAGCTGATTTTTTAATTCCCCAACTTGTAAATTCCACCTTTTTAAAAACAAATAGATTATTAGATCAATAACTTTAATATATTACAATAAATAGAAGAAAATAAAAATTATGTAGCAATGATATGAAACTACATACCTGTTACGTATGGTGGATCCAAACAGTCTCAATGTCATATGAAAAAGATGTTCAAAGAAAGCATTATTACCTACAAAAACATAAAGGATTTATCAGTCCAAAATGAGTAATGTAAAAGTAAACTAAATTTACACTTTAAAAAATATCAATTTTAAAGCACCTGGAAGCTTTTGTTCTCTTAATAGAAACATAGTTTTCTTATTCAGCAATAATGTCCCTTCATACGAACCAGTACTAATCACATGAACTACTCCAGGAAATGGATCAGCTTCAATAGTACTGCTCTCTATTGCTCTATCAATTGAAACATCATAAAAATTAAATGAAAATTTTAGTACTTCTCTCTATTGGTCTACCTCCCTGCCTATGTCCATGTCTCTCTATGTGTGGCTATATATATGTATGTATGTATGTATGTATGCATGGTGTGTGTATGCATGCATTTGTGTGTATGCAAGCTTATGTAGAAATCATTTAAGCACTAATGTGCTACTTCATTGTTCATCAACTTGTAGAAAGACATTAAAAAATATAACACATTACAAAATATAGCAAAACAAGGTTTTACCAGTTCTACTGGGCATAGACGATGATGTTCGCATGGTCCTTGTTGCTGACAATGCAACAGACAATAATGGACTGCCAACTGAAGGAGGAGTCCACACTTCATCATGAGCTGAAGAATAGAATATTGTTAGCAAAGACATTTGCAATGGATAAAGATCAAATGGGATACTAGTGAGAAACATCGACAAAAAAAAAGGTAAGTGTTATAATGTTGATCAAAAAAAACAAAGTGTTACTTACACGAAGGTACTGTGAAACAACCCTGACCATGTGCAGCATGTGATGTTGCAACTGGCACATATTTCTATACAAGAACACATAAAATTAGAGATCATGATCCACAAGATACTATAAAATATTAATATCTATTGAACTTTTGTTACTGCTTTAGTCGAATTACTGCTTACTTTCAAAGATTGGATTCTACGGTCCAATTCTATTCTCAGTGCCTCTTTCTCCTCACTTTTGTCACCCTTGATGATAATTTGAACAAGCTCATGAGTGTATCTTTGTGTAATTTTTTGGGTGATGAATACAGGGTCAATACTAAGGCCAATGTCATGTAGATATGACGCCTGTATTTTAGATTGCATTTGATCAGTGATCATTGTAGCTTTTTTCCTATCAGTTGTGACATCAAATATTCGTATACTTTCATCAAAATAACTCCAAATCCATAAAGAAAAGAACATAATAATAGGACATTTTTTTCTATATTAACATTAAAATTTACAATAATTAATGTTTACCTCTATTGAAGGTGTCTGACATGGTGCATCCATATCGCCGTATGAAAAATATTAGTAAGTCTTAGAAATCAGCAGCGAAATTAAAGTAATAGACTTACCAAAAAAAATATTAATAATAAAGTAGATTGTATATGTAAATCATTTGTCTTAAGTTAAAAATTTAGCGTAACTAATGTTTATATCTAAAAAAATATTTGGCATGTTTTACTTAATGTTTATATGTGCAAATATGGTTTGGAAAGAAATATTTGGTCATACAAGACCCCATCATAGTTGACATTGATCATACCTAAAGATTTCATTGATCATCATGATTTTCATCCATGTTATCATCATCATCATCATCATCATCATCACCATCACCATCATCGTACTCATCACTTTGATCATCGTCCTCACCACCACCATCTTCATCACCATCATCATCCTCTTGATCACTATCATCATCATGACTATCATCGCCAAGATCATCACCATCTTCGTCACCATGATCATGATCGTCATCAGCATCATCATCATCATTATCACCATTATCATTAGCATGAACAAAATCATCAACATCTTCTTCTTCTTCATCACTAGGTAATTGTTGTTCTTGATAATCATTTACTTCCTCTTGTGCTTCTTCAATATCTTCTTCTTTGATCACATTATACTTTACTGGCCTTCCTCTTGGGTCATGTCTAACAACAAATGACCAACCTGATTTGTCTGGAACACCAAAGTAAAACACTTGCTCTCATTGACTTGGAAGAACATAGGGCTCATCTCCGACTGGCTCAAATGACCTTGTATTAATCATAGTAAATCCACTGTCGTGTTCAATAACAGTCCTATCGAGATCATTTTGATTTAGTCATAACCTAAACCATTTGATTACAAATAGAACTATTTTAAATGGATTAAATTCACACTCAAGTATATCATCCAAAATTCCATAATATCAATTTTCAGATTGTTGAGGATGTATGTTAGTTCTAGATAAAATATTGGTGACTGCAAAGACAACACTTATCCTAGAATCACACATTTTCTTTGTTTCATCTAACTTTTTTGTGCAAAATTTATAGCCATGGTAGTACATAGCTTTGTGCTATTTGACGTGCAATTATTCAAACATGTCAAGAATCTTCTCATTGATCTGTGAGTTGATATTAAACTTATGTCTCATGCTTATTAATCTTATGCATACCTTTGTATCTCTTAAGACATATATTAGATCAAGTACCATTGGCATAACATTGGGATCTCCATTACGATGAGCTTCTTTAACCAATGATGCAACACCATCCCTTGTTAATGAGTGACCATTTTCTTGAGACTATTCAATCCACACTATCATCCAATCAAGATTGTTTTCAATATACAAGTGTAGTGCATCCCACTCACAACCAACTATAAAGAAGACAATTACACCAGTTAGAAACAACTTATATATATTGATGATGGATAAGAATTGTTAAATTACAAAAAAAAACTTATAATTGCCTCTCACCCTCCTCAATCTACCTTTCCCCGTTAGGTACTCCCCTTTGAATTTGTCATTACAGTTGGGATCCCAAATGTGATCTAGATGGATACCTGTTGCAAACTTTGGAAGATATTCACTGATATACACCATGGTCTGGTATATCATATATCCCTCTATCATAGAACTCTCAGGATGTGCTCTTTTTCGAACCAAGCCCTTCATAAATTTCAAATGCCTCTCAACCATTCACATTGATCTAGCTTGTACAAGTCCACACAATTCAATCTCCTCAACTTGATGTATGAGGTAGTGTTCTTGAGCATTGAAAAACATTGGAGGTAAACACTTTTGCATTTCACACATAAGCTGTGGAATTTTTCTCTTCCAATATTTTATATCTTTTTTATCAATTTCTTTAGATGATAACCACCTAAATTAGATTTCAAATAAAATTATACAATAGATTTCAGATAAAAAGCTACAAATCTAAGAAAAAACACTCTTCTAACCTCATGTATTTTCCAAGATCATATATAACTTGTTTAATACTATTGTCAAACTGTTGTGGAAGGGATAGAGGTAGGACGAACTGCAATCATTAAAAAATGATCATTTCAATATATTATTAAATAATGCAACTGGTACTACATTCAATCTTACAAATATACTGTAAATAGAAAACATGACTTACCTTGAGGAAGGTATGCCAATCATGTGTCTTCAAACCTGACCCAAAGTCACCTTTCTTTGATAGAAGAGTGCTTATATTTGCAGAAAATCCTGTTGGAAATTTTGTTTTTTTTATGACTTCTTTTAATGCATCACTTTGTTGCTCCGTTAATAACCAAGGAAGGGCACTTGTATTTATGCAATATCCATTCCTATTTGATTCAATGAAAACTATAGGCAAAAACTTTGTTTCTTCCAACTACCTCTTAAACATTCAATTTTACTTTTACAATTGCTCAGGGCACTTGATCACATTGAAATATGATCTACTTTTGATATTTCTTCATCTGAAAACATCAAATCAGCATTTGCATTGAGGAGCCCCGGAATCACAAATATTCCTATAGCAACTTCTGGTGAATACTTGTGTGAAAATGGACTATAGAAATGGAAAATACATCTTTTGGAAATTTTGACGATATATTACACTATACATTTTGGATAAAAATTGTGCCCCTGAGGTCAAATCAAAATTTCAAACCCCAGGCCATGAATAGAGTTTAAAATGAAAATTTTAAATAAAATATATAGTTAGAAACCATATAACATATCAATTTCATTTAAATCTTTCATCATATCAAAATGCACACTTAGAAATTTCAAAATTGATTTTATTCTTTATCCATTTTCCCCTTGCCACTTATTGAATTCTCATTCATCGACTCACCATCAGGTACCCTCTAATACAATCAATTCCACAAACCAAGTTAACATCACCAATCAACAATCTAACTAATTGTTCTTCACTACTTTCTCTATCACCCATCAAAGTTTAACAACCTTATTTATCAATTTCTAAACAATGTGTGGTAACAATTGAAAATCACCAACACCATCAAGAATCTATATCTCCAATCACAAAGTTTGATTGCATCCATGTAGAATACACCAATCAAATTCTTTTCTCTATTCATGCTCCCATTTAAAACATACTTAAACTTGTCAAGTTGTCATTAATCTAATGAAATTAGTCAGGCCCCAAAGTGGGTCTAACTAAAAAAAAAATCATTTTCAAACAACTAAAAATTCAAACTAGTCTGATGAACATCTAGCAATGATCAAAATCAAACTCAACCACTAAACTATCATTTAGAGCTCATTTTAACACTTAGTTTCAAACTGTAATTTTTTCCTAATAGGACCTATCGACTGGCTTTGAAAACTAACATAAACACTTGACTGAACCTTGGGATCTGACATACGGGTTCTTTGTTCAGAATCCTTGCACTTTGCTAGATCTTTTCATATGATGACCATTCAGTCAAAAGATATTGACTTTCAAAATATCCTAGTTACAACTATCTGGAAAAAAACTTGACAGAAAACCATTAAAAATGGATACGTGAAGGTTTGAAAATTGGGGAAATAGTTCACTGCCATGAGTGGAATATAATTCTATGATTTGGGCTCATGATGAATCATAGGACACATTTGGCAAGCATGTGAAGTTAGGTACTCAGAATTGCAAGACTAGAAACATCAATAGAAAAGTGTTTTTTGCACATGGGATGGACCTAGGAAAGTGTGCAGAAGGATTTGTCAAGGTTTACAAACTGACACACTTGAAGTATTTTTAGAGTAGAACATAGTGGTACAAACCATTTGATCTTATCTCTGACAGATTCAAAAATATGACATCTCAAACTGGGGTACTAACCAATCTGCACTTATGACACTAGTAAAAAGTTATAAATTGCATTCGAAATTGTGTTTGAAAATTGATCAAACAGATTCATCATAAGATCAAATATGGGGATAGCAATTGTGTGACCTCTAAAGTGTAATACAAAAGGAAATTTCTCTATAGTTTCAATGGGGTCAAAGTTACAATTGGTCAAATAGGGCTTCCCAGATTTCTGAGAAATATGCATCAGCATGACAGAGATAAGTAACCAATTTTGAGGGACTCAAAACCTAGTCAAAACATATCAAAATGACATAAAAATTGAAATATAGGTTCACAAATATGTATAATAAATAATGCTAAAGAAATGAGTCATGAAACATTACCGGTTACAAGATATTCAAATCCAAACTAGGCCTCCTATTGTTATTTGACATGTAGGCAAAAATGCAGAACTGAACATTACTCAAAACATAAATTCGTAGAATGAATTATAATGTGAGTTTATCATTATAGAACACATAGATATGATAAATTAAATTTGTTATAAACATAAAAAACCTCTTAGGCCTTAATACAATAGTCAGGTATATAAGCATGAAAATGCATTTATAGGACTCAAAATGACTCGAAAGTTTGGAAAGGTACTCAAAATGGGGAATGCAAATTTGAGCCCCATCACCTCGCAATGTGTCCAAAGTTATTACACTTATAATACAAAATATTTCTTCTTCTTCCTTTGACTCCTTCTCCATCATTGTATCTACTTGAGGATCTCCTTCTTTCATTACCTTCAAGGTTAATATTCCTAAACATTCTACTATTTCCATTATTACCATCAAACTTAGGTTTTGTAAGAATTTGGTATAGCTCTGATACCATGTAAAAAAATTTCTTAGGGAAAATTCACCCAAGACCAAGGAACTCAAGCATAAGCACAACAGTGTACCAAAAGAGTATGATCAAAATGACGATATGATATTCCATTCAATTTGAAAGTACACTAGGAGTGCATGTATATAAAGGCCTCTAGAATGCTTCTAGAATGCTTAGGAATCAGCTACATGATAAGTCATACAACTAGGCATATGTCCACTAGGTGTGTGTTATCCTCCATTAAGCACAGGAGTAAGTGTGATGATGAGAGGATAAGCCTACAAAGGTGTAGCATGCAAAATTATGTTGTAGACACCATGTGCTAAAATAGGAGTGTCAATAACTGTGTTGTCTACATGTCAACTCAGTTAATTATGCAAACTCCAGTGTTGTAGACACCATGTGTTGAATTAGAGTCTCTTACTTCAGTGTTGTCAACATGACAACTCATAAGAGTACACAAACTCCTAAGTGCCTCACCTAAGAAATAATAAAATAATGCATTAACCTAAGTAAATGTAAGTAAAGTGTAATAAGTAAATACTTATTTAAACCAACACCCCCCCTTAAGTGCAACTTAGGGTGATGTACTTAAGCTTATGAAAGCTAGGATGAAATGCAAAATGGGTCCTAGCTACTAAGCCATGTTATGTACTCATGTACATAATGAAATGCAATCTCTCATAAAGTGGAGAAAGAGGGAAAACCTCATGGAAAAAACCTTCCCCCAAAAAGAGAGATGAAAAAATAAGATGCATGGATGGATGGAGTAATCAAGACCCCCCCATTATGACATACATCAAGTATATATAATAGAGAAGTAGGATAAGGACAAAACCCCATAAGAGGAAAAAGTCCCTTCCCCCCCACCCCCACCATAAAAGAGAAGAAGAAGAGAGAGAAAGTAGTCCCCCCCCCCCAATGTAGAGTGTCAATCAATGATAGCTTCTCCAATTTAGAAGATGATCCATGACTGTTGAATAATGTTCTTCCCCTTTGGAAGAAACAATTTGATAGGTACATATGATATGCTTCCCCTATGTGAAGAAAGAATCTTGATGATCAATGATGCTTCTGAAAGCTGCTCAACTATCCTTGTGTCAATACTAACTATCAACCCTTCTAATGCTACTGAAAAGGATAATATCAAATCTAGCAAGGATATATGTAGAACCTATCCCAAAGAACCTACTATCTCCTCAAATGATAAAGAAACCTCCTACAACTATTGTACATAAGAATCCACAATCATATAAACTTGTGAAAATTGATCATATAGAGAATGGACATGAGGGTTAGAGTGAGCCATCGCAACAACTGAAGAAGGATCTCCTTTATCAAAGAGAAGATGTATATCATCAATGATGTCTCCCAAATCTGATATGTGTGAATCTACACACAAACCTAAAATATCAAGCAAGAAGTCATCCATTGATGCTGGAACTGGAAGATAAGGTGTACCCTGCTATGCTAGACCTATCACTGTGGCTATGGATGAAGTAGTTTCCTCAACAAAGAGAAGACAAATATCATTGATGATGTCCCCCACATCTTCAATGTGAGACTCCATAAATAGACTTTTAATATCTGGAAGGAAGTCATCCCATGAAGTTGAAGTAGGAAGACATAGTGTGTCTTGCTACACTAAATCAGAAGCATCTATGGCTGGAACTAGATTAGTAGTATCAATAGAAGCATCATGAGGTGGGATCTCATATGGAGTTGAAGGAACCATAGCTGAAGTGAATAATGATAGAATGTCTTCTAGAAAAGGAGGAACTATTATATCTCCATATTCTTTCCAAAGAACCATCAACATATCATAAGGGTGAATGAGCTTTTTAATGAAAAGCCAACAATCTGAACTGATATTCAATATAATTATATCCAAAATTCTATTAATATGTGGTTGTTCTATAGTGTCAAAGATTAGTTCATTGGAACATAAACAAGGAAATACTTCCTTATGCTCATTTCTTAGATGATTAATGATTAAAGCACTCCATTTGTGATAGTTCCTTTTTGTCAATGGGGGTCTAATTTGCTGAGTTGTGTGATAAAAATCCTCCATGAGATCAATGAATGTATGCACCCCCCAAAATGCAAGAGAGAATTAAAGAAATCCACCTAATGGATGATTTAGGCACTTTATAGCCACTTGCCAATTTAGGGCCTATTTTTTAAAGTAGTATTTCTATCCACACAAGCCTATAATCTAATTGTAGATTTGGAAAGTAGACAAAAAATTATGCACTTTCAAAAAAATGGAACCTGATTATGTATCTAGATGAGCCCGTACTAAGCATTTGAAGTGGCAAAAAAATAGAATTTGTGAGTTGCAAAAAAATTCAAGAATAGAGATCTCAAACCACCTACACCAATGTGTAGATCACGAAATTCTACCCTAAAGCAAAAAAATTAATCGAAAAAAGGAGTCTGTATGAAGGAGATATCATTGTTTGAAAATCACCTCTATTATTGTTTTTCCTAAATCACTGCCATCATGCCTCCAAAAATCAATTGACTCTAGATTTCACCTTAGATGCTCAATTTTGATGAAACAAAAGTCAATTTGGGGGTTTTTTGACCTTCTAAATATGATGCCAATATCTAATTAGCACTAGCAAGCTCCAATCTTTTCCTACAAAAATTTTCTCTTACTAGCCTAATGGCCCAAAAAATTTCAAAAAATAATGCAGATCCAAATAAAATATACAGATTCAAATGATAAAATATGAAAATCTGAAATTTAAATTTAGAGATCTGAAATGATCATACCAATTCTGCAAATCAGGCCTCTGGGTACCGATTTGCAAAAGAATTTTGCCTTAAATTTGACTATTGCCCAATATAGGAAAATTTATAGTTGATTTTCATCGAATCAATGTTCTAGACACAATGGAAAGGTCCACTTTGGCTATAGACACTACCAATATCTACGAATTCTCTGGATCTAGGTTGAGGTGCTAAAGAAAAAATGGTCTCAAATGGCTATGCGAAGAGAATGTCCCCAAGCTCTAACACCATGTAAGAATTTTCCTTAGGGAAAAATTCACCCAAGACCAAGGAACTCAAGCACAAGCACAATAGTAGACCAAAAGAGTATGATCATAATGACGATATGATATTCCATTCAATGGGAAAGTACACTAGGATTGCCTATATATAAAGGCCTCTAGAATGCTTCTAGAAAGTCTAAGAATCAGCAACATGATAAGTAATAGAACTAGGCACATGTCCACTAGGTGTGGGTTATCCTCCATTAAGCATAGGAGTAAGTGTGATGATGAAAGGATAAGCCTACAAAGGTGTAGCATGCAAAATTATGTTGTAGCCACCATGTGCTGAAATAGGAGAGTGAATAACTATGTTGTCTACATGACAACTCAGTAATTATGAAAACTCCAATGTTGTAGACACCATGTGTTGAATTAGTGTTGCTTACTCCAGTGTTTTCAACATGACAACTCATAAGAGTACGCAAACTCCTAAGTGTCTCACCTAAGAAATGATAAAATAATGCATAATAATAAAAGAATACATTGAGAATTTCTCCTTAGCTTAAGATATTTCAACAACTTGATCTAGTTCTTTTCTAGCTTCAACTTTCTTTGTTGATTTTTCTCCAATAAGATATCCAAGAATTGTCTTATCATAGGAATATCTCTGATGAAATAGGTGTTCATCAATTTTCTTACTACTAGAATATGACTTATCTAATTGTTGTTTATCTTGAGTCACTTATCCTTTTACAATTTTGTTGTACTTCTCTAATTTTGCATGCTCTATTTTGATAGAATCTAATTCAAATGTCACTTGAGTTAGATGGGATCTTAGATCTGCATTTTCAGAGTTCAAATCTGATTCAATATTTCTATCATCTTTCTTCAAACTCAATTTTAGTTTAACAAATTTTAACTCATCTTTCAAAAATGCATTTTCTTTCTTTAGGGTTTTTGCCTCATCACTATCACCAGTCTTCTCTCTAGGTTCTTTTCTAGATTTGATATGATCAATCTTATCTTTCAATTTACCAATATAATTTTTTGCATCTTCATACCTTTTTTTCAATTTGTCTCTTTCTTCTATAAGAATATTAATTTTCTCAAGGGCTTCTTCAATATTTCTCTTTAAATGTTCCATATTCATAGGGATCTTACTCAAGCTATTAAACCTCTTCTAAGTAACTATTCTATGATACCAAGTTAGAAATAGATAATACTCTTTATAACATGCATATGAAAGTAAACTAACAATGTTGAATAGTAAATAAATCCATACACAAAGAGAAATCATCACACCATATTGTGCTAACTAGGGAAACCCTGGCTAAGGGACAACTTTGGTGGGGATGGTACCCACAATATGATCCATTAAACAAAAGAAATTTGTTAAGGATGTTGACCCTACTAGGATTCTATGAATTACATATAGTTTCTTAGTCTTTGTTAGAGGACTAGACCCTATTAAAAGCCTCAACCCTATCAAGAAATGGTAATACAATTACTTAATATAGTGAATTACTTTATAACATGCATATGAAAGTAAAATAACAATGTTGAATAGTAAATAAATACATACACAAAGAGAAATCATCACACCATATTGTGTTAACTAGGGAAACCTTGGCTAAGGGAAAACTATGGTGGGGATGGTACCCACAATATGATCCATTAAACAAAAGAAACTTGTTAAGGATATTGACCCTATTAGGAGTCTATGAATTACATACAGTTTCTTAGTCCTTGTTAGAGGTTTAGACCCTATTAAAAGCCTCAACCCTATTAGGAAATGGTAATATAATTACAAATGTATTCAAGAAGAGGCCACTATCCAAACATGCAATTATAAAATATGGTGTCTTAATACAAAAGAGATGGACATAAAAACCTCTTTACTATTGACTTTTGTTCTTTGTGTACCTCTGCTCTTATATTACAATTCACATAACATGACCTTCATATAAGTTTTCATATCACATACACAATTTGTATTCACACCACACACTTCACAAGTAAAGATTTCTTATTTATACCTTTCCTTTATACCAAAATTTGTTCATTTAGCCTTAATGCTTTCACATGTTTGGCTAAATAAATCTTTTTCTTGTGCTAGCTTAGGTTTAACATCTAGGATGTCATCACTAAATAATTAAGTAACTATTTCATAACCAAAATAACTCCTTAACCTATTATTTGCCTCTATCTATTGTGCTTACTAGTAGATTGAATATATTTAATGTCATAATAGCTATACCATACCATGCACTTAGGCACATCATCAAGACACTATACTACTATCTTTAATGTGCATTACCAAAAATTATCTCTATACTACTAGAGAAACTATCTAACACTTAGACAATTTTCTATCTCTGACTATAGAATCTTCATCTGTACATTCTTCCATCTTATCTTGAGATATATGTTGCCATGAATGACAACCCTAATTCATCCTACTTAGCCATATTTCCAACACTAATAGGGTCAAAATCTCCTAAATGAGATTCAAAGTCTCCTAATAGGGAATAATATGTACTAAATGTATTTCATTGGCTCCTAACAAAGTCCATTCTCTTAAAATAAATTTTTATATTAGTACGTCATTTTGTGGGTACCATCTTCACCAAATGATTAAGGGTTTTCCTAGTTAACACATCTAGTGCTATTGTGTATGTATATCTTCTTATGGTTTCTAATTATATTTCTCACATAGTTAAGAATTAATAAGGTTGATAAGTGTTATAATATTTGGATAACTAACCCCCTCTTAGATCTCTTGGTGGATTTTACTTTCTAATAGATAGATGGTATCTATAGTTTATCATGTTGGGATATTATGATATTGTTTGAGCTTATTATCACAAATAATATTGGTCAATTCACATATATCATTCCACCTGTGTTGTCAGTAAATATTTATGCTTTTCCACATCATCCTTTGCACTTTTTCCTTATGTCTACTAGATTTCGCCCATGTTCTAGTTTATTTTTTTCTTCTTTAAGTGTTTCATCTATTTGGTTTTGTGCTAGGTTATAAATAGATGCAACCTTTCTATTGGGACATCAAGAGTGTGATTTATTACTACTTTGATTTTAGTATTTTCTCATTAACTAGTTATTCAATAGACTTTGTTGTATTGTCGATCTCTAATTCCCTTTGTAATGGTTGACTCCCATAAGATTTGTATTCTAAAGACATCAATTATCAATGTCTCTATATTCTCAACATTATAAGTATTAGCTCATCACTTATTAATTGTTATTATATCATGGGAAAATGATGATATAATATAATATTATCTTCATTGCTTTGAGTTCTAATTCACCCATTAACAAAAGATAATTGTTTATGGTTCTAAACTACATATGATACATTATTAAAGGCATTTATTATATTATTGATTTAATTATATATATTTCTTATAGCTCTTGATGTTTCTATTAGATTAATTTTTGTTGGTTACTAATGATATTGCTAGGATACTCTAGTGTATGCCCTGATCACCATGTGCCTATGTTGATCTGTTACTAGCTATTGAGCAACATGTATATTTTATTTCCAAAGAGTAGACTTAGCATTGCCTGATCATTTTCCATTGAATGGTCCTCAAACATGATTGTTATTCCACAAAGTCCTTTTTAACATGTAAGCATGTAGTCTTAAATTTGTAATGGTCTTCATTTTTACATTTGAAACCTTTCTTTGACACCATGTTGATTTTTAGGGATCACTACAAATGTACTAAGTACTACCATTATGGTATGTGTTTTCCAATTGCAACTTCTCTTATATTTATAATTTAAGAGTGAGTGAATAGACATGTCCTTTCATTGGAAATGTTTTTAAATTATCATAATTAATGTCTTTATATATATATATATATATATATATATATATATATATATATATATATATATATATATATATATATATATATATATATATATATATATATATATACATATCTTCATGTATTTTTACTGAGTGAAGCTAAAAAACATCAAACAGATCATACTTCAAAAGATTTGATAGAAGATTAATTTCTCAAATCACTCAATTTTTCTCGTAGCCTTCAAAATGGAAGTTGAACGATAGAAATTTAAAACCCTAATATATATACAATAAAGTTACATTTTTTGAATGCTAGGGTGCATTAAATACATCATACTCCATGTTCTCACTTCTTTAATTAGATGTGTTAACATTGGGTATTTAAGTACTTCATCCTTCCATCACTACTCAGTTAACATAGTAAGATAGTCTCTATTGATTTATGGAAGTATAAATAAGATAAAAAGATATTGAGAGGGAGGGGGGGGGGGTGTTGATTTATAATTTTAAAAACTTTTTATTTTTGACAATTTATTCACACATCCACTAGTCAACTTATGCATGTAAAACTTGTAATAAGAAACTTGTTGTAACATGTATATCTAATCTATCACATGCATGAAAATAAACATATAACACAATATTTTTTACCCATAAGCCCTCCAAGATGAAGGTAAAATTGGAATGGTGATGACACCCATAAATCTTCACTATTGTAGTAATAATTTTTCTTGTTAGGATTACAATGTTTGATCATAATATATGATCTACCCTATGAGGGATCTACCCCATTAAAAGTGTTTGAGACTACTAGGTCTCACCTTGTTAGAGGATTTAACACTTATACTAAAGCAAGGACTATATTAAGAGATTTACAAAGATTTTTATAGACCATTCTATTAAGAGATTTTCCTTGATTCAAGTTGGTTAGAACTAATTCAGTACCTGAATCTCGATATGCTCTATAAGATGATTATGAGTCTTGTCCTTGCTAATTGATCCTCTCTTCTAATATGATAATACTTTTCTTCTCCTTGATTGCTCTAATTAGGTCACTTTCTCTATTAAGAGATGACAAAATACTTTCACTGACTTGTGATATAATCTCAATTTTTCACTTCATCATTCACATATTTCTTCTTGTTTGCATGCACACTCTTCTCTTCTCATCCCATCGCCACACAATCTAGGTTAACATCTTCTCTATTTAAAGAGTTTTATAAAGAGTTTTCTAAATGCTTCCATTATTAGCCTCTCCATTTGAATTGTTGATCACAAAACATAGGGAATTGTGATCCCTGTCATGAACACATAAAACTCTCTATAACAACCTCTACATATATTAAACGTTCCTTCCAAGTCAGATTGAAAATGATTTACCTCAAAATTTGTATCATTCTTGACTTTTGTGTAAAATTTGCATTGTTCTACCTTTACTATTTTCTGATACTTGATATTATTATTTCTCATTCTATATTGTGCTCAACATGTACTATGTAACTCAACACTTATATTCTTGAAACTACTTAGTTGATGTTCATGAGCTTGGCTTGTATAGAAAATATTTGGTGACCATATACTTAAGCTCAGTACATACTTACTTATGTACATGACTCAACCTATATAGAGTATCTTGATCGTAGTGATGACTATTTGACTCTTCCTAGTAAATGACTAAGTGTTTGACACTAATAAACAACAATAGTTAGAGATACCAAAAATTTTCCCCTTTGACATTAGTGGAAAAAACACTTTTTCATATTTACATCATTACAAATACAATCTAATATTGAGCTCTCCCCCTAAGTCTTATGACTTATACCCAAAATGAATAATGAATAATTAATGCAAAATGAATACAAAAAAAATCTAATTTTCCCCTTCAAAAAATTCATTTACCCCTTATTTTTGAATACTTATATCATGACATCAGGGGTTGAATGGGTAGAAGAAAACCATATTTATCAATGAATGTGTGATGAACTTGGGTGATTATGGATAGTGCATGATCCCATGTGGTTTTTTCTTCCTTCAAAATGTGACTTTGCAATTGTAATCTTGCAACTAGGTCAATTAAGATGTTAGCCACTAAAAGATTGTGATCTTCTTTGATAAGATCCTAGGGTAATTGCATCTCCCTTTATATGACCTCCAAATGAGGTATTAGCATTACTTGAATAGAGATCAATTTAGATCTCAAGTTGCTGTCAGTTGTCTGAAGCTCGGCCAATGTGCCTTGAGCATTCAACAAATTATTCTAATAATCAATACTAGATCCAACTGACTGTGAAATAATGTTCTTGAATCTCTTCATCCAAGCTTGAATTTGGTGTATGTGTGCCTAAATATCATTTGTGAATCTTGGCATGTCTAACAAAATGTTGTACAAATGTTGTACTTTCTATATAAGTTTTGTCATAACTTGTACATGCTCTTGTAATTAAACTTTCTACTCTATAATGGTAGTGGAAACTTTATCCACAACCTTATTCTTAAATCTTCTAGCTGACCAATCCATCAACTATTCATTTGATTCCATATTACCAACATGTACTTGTTCATCAATATTTACAAGCTAGGTAATAATTGGGGCAGATGAACAAGCTAAGAAATATAGTAAAGACCGATCATGCTCACAAGTTATCAAGAGCTGAGTAAATAGTTATATAGAAGTTGAGTAAAAACAGGAATATGTTCACATGACCTAGCATCAAAGCACTCAAGTGTCAAGCAATTCAATTTTGATATATAAGTTTGTAATGGCATAAAATTATATATAAACCATTTTGGCCAACTTTTATATATAATTTAATAGTTAAAGAGCCAGCTAAGATGTTGATTACAGATCATTATAGAAGGTAATGATCCCAGGGCATGTGATTCAGCCAATTAGAAAATAGGATGTAAATGAAAAAAGATGATGAGATGTACATCGTCGATCAAAATCTATAATCCTCACATGATATCAATTTAAGGAGGATTCTAAACCTAGAATTAGAGATGTTGAAAATATTGGTAAGAGTATCCTTATGCACATGTGAAGGAGTGAAGATGAAGTTTGAAAGTAGAGTAGACAGAGAGAAATCAGAACAATGGAGGACTGAACAAATTAGATCAAAAGATCAAATCAAAGATACAAAAAAGAGGAGACCCAAGATTAGCTTGTAGAGAAAACTAAGGGTCGGGTACTAAATTAGTTATTGTTAATTGAGATAGGGTTAATCTCTTAACAGTGTGGTCTTAATGGATCTATGTAACCTCCTAATAGAGTCCTTACATCATCGTGAGTGTAAAATCCTTTAACAAGATGAGACCTAATATTCTCTTAAGACTTTAACAGGGAAAACCCCTCATAGGGTAGATCATATTTTATGATCAAATATTGTAACCCCAATAGGTTAACTTTATTATTGCAATAGTGATTATTTGTGGGTTTCATCCCCACCTTAGTTTTACCTTCATCTTGAAGTGCTTTTGGGTAACCAAATCATTGCGTTCTATGTTTAACTATTTATGCATGTGATTTGTTTCATTTATATTTTAGAATTTTAGTTTTAATGGTAGATCTATGAGATGAATTTGGTGTGGATCTATGTTTTTGGTTTTAAAGCTAAAAGTTTGAGATCTTGATTCACCTCCCCCTCTTAGTATCTTGTTTCTCATATACTTATTCCAACAATTGTTATCAATGCATAATTCTCTTTTTCTGAATCCTAATAGATTGAGAGGGTAAGATCATGGAGATGGATGTGTATAAGATGTGAAAGATCATTGAGAATTAGATGATTGAAATCTAGATCGCATTGCAAGAATTAGATGCAACAAAAGGGATTTAGGGAAAACCCTAAAAAGAAGAAAAGAGTGATACTCAATACAAAGAAGTTGACACATAATGATTTTCAAATAGTGGAAATATAGGTAACAATGATGAAGCAATGACAAAATTTCTATAGAAGAATAGTTCCCTAGTGAAAGAAGTAAAAGATCTCAAAATAGAACAATAAATTCAATCCTTTACACTTTGTGAAGAAATTGAAAAAAAAAAGAAAGAAAAGGAAGAAAAGTTCATGGATGAAGAAGAAAAAAGGAAGATGGCTAGTAGACTTGAAGAAAGATCATTTGAAGTACATAAGCTTACAAAAAACCAACTAGACATGATAAATCAGTTAGTAATTGCAAATCAAGAAGCAAATAGAAAAGATGTGGATATCGCAACTCTATGGCTACATAATGACCAAATAAAAAGTGAGTAAAGGCATGAAAAGGAACTCATGGAGAGATTGAAAAAACCAAATGATGCAATCAATTAGTTTGAAGACATGATGAAGTCACCTAGAACAAAGGATACCTCTGGACTTGGATACAACAAGAAATATTCATCTATTGAAGAATGAGAATCATCCAAAAGTGGAGAGAAAAGGACTGCAAAATCAAAAGGAAAACCTACATGTCATTACTATGGGAAAATTGGTCATATAATCAACATTTGTAGGAGTAAAAAAAGTAAACAAATTCATAAACCCAAACCAAGTGGTAATTGTTTCAGTTGCAAGAAAGTATGACATCAAGCACATGAATGTAGATCAAAGAACAATGATACAACTAGAAATGTATCTAAATTCCAAGGTCACTACTACAATTGTTAAAAATATGGACATAAAGCTCATGAGTGAAGACTTAAGAAGAACTCAAACTAATCACCTGAAAAGAAAACTCATACAATGAGGAAAGATAATTCCTATAATTGGGATTACAATACATGGTACAATTGTCATTATTATAGAGAATTTTGACACATTCCAAAGAATTGCATCAAAACATATTTCAAAGGAAATTCCAAGAAATAGTTAAATGGAGATATAGTATGTTTCAATTTTCTCAAAGTTACACATGTTAGTAGGAACCTACAAAACTAAAACACCAACACCAACACCAAGTAGTGAAAATGAAAAACCTAAAGGAAAGAAAACTTGGATAGAGATAGTAAGAGCTGGAAGTAGTAGAGCAAAGGAAACTATGATCACCCAATATGATGGATAAGGTGATCACACCACATCTCACTAAAGAAAAGAAGGTATGTAGGAACTATATACTTGATGTTATATTTTACATCAATTCCTAGCATAAAAGAGATGAAAAGTCATATCTACATAAATAAAGATGCATTAAGAATTGTTAGAAATTGAAAATCATAAAGTACCGAGCATTAGTGGTATAGTCTATATTGACTGAGCCTTGCATTATAGACAAAGTTATCACGGAAAGATAACACATAGACCAAGTGAATAACTTGACCAAGCTGAAATGTAGACCGAATGAAATGGTACAACAATTATATGTGTTTTGTAATTGAATGTAGACCTAAATTCTTCGCAAGATGAATGACACTCTTACTATCTATAAACAAATAATTTTCCCTCTAAAGGTGTCCCAATTCTTCCAGGAAGAACTATAGCCATATCATCTCCTTGGTTGCCTCTATAGAAACAACATATTCTGCCTCTATAGTGGATAAAGCATTGACATTCTGCAAATGAGAAACCCAACTCATTGTTGCCCCACCAAAAAAAAATGCATAACCTATAGTACTCCACCTGGTATCAATATCCCCTACCAAATCTAAGTCAACATATCCCTATAAATCAGTAGTAGAGCCCAAAAAGTGTAATTACTTACTAGATGTTCCTCTCAAATATTTGAGAATTCATTTAACTACATTACAATGCTTGATTCCTGGATGACTCATATACCTACTAGCAACTCCCACTACATGTGCAATATATGGTCTTGTACATACCATAGGATACATCAAGCTTCCTATAGATGAAGCATAAAGTACCTTGGACATCTTCTCCTCCTCTTCTTGTGTCTTGAGATACATTTCCTTAGTCAACTTCAAATGACCAAGTAAAAGTGTGCTGACAACTTTAGAATTCTCCATAGAGAAACGTTGCAACACCTTCTCAATATAATCAACTTGCAATAAAGTCAATTTCCTATTCTTCCTATCTCTACAAATCTTCATACCAAGGATTTTTTTTTCCTCCCCCAAATCCTTCATAGCAAATGCATGTGCTAACTGGCATTTCAACCCCTTAATATGATCCATGTTACACCTAGCTACAAGCATATTATTAGCATATAAAAATAAAATAATGTATCTATCATCTTCCAAACTCTTAAAGTAAACACAATGATCAAAATGACACTTACTATATCCATGATCATGCATAAAACTATCAAATTTCAAATACCATTGCCGAGGTGCTTGCTTTAAGCCATATAAACTTTTCTTCAATCTGCACACTAAGTTCTCCTTACCTTTGACCTCAAATCCTTGTGGTTGAGCCATATATATCTCTTCATGAAAATCACCATGAAGGAAGAATTTTTTAACATCAAGATACTCTAAATGAAAATCTTCAGTAGCCACAAGACTTAAAATAATGAGAATAGAAGTCATTTTAAAAATAGGAGAGAATATCTCATCAAAATCAATGCCTTTTTTCTATGCAAATATTTTTTCAACTAACCTGACTTTAAATCTTTTCTTACCTCCATCCTCTTCTTTCAACCTATAAACAAATGTATTCTATAAAGCCCTTTTACTTGTAGGCAACTTGCCCAAATCCCATGTCTTATTTTTTAGCAAAGATTCCATTTCATCTTTCATTGCAGACTCCCACTGAATCTTAGTATCCACCTACATAGCTTCATCATAATATTTAGGTTCACCAGCATCAATTAGTAAAATAGAATATAAAGAGGGAGAAAATCTTTCTAGAGGTCTACTTAGCATTTTTTACCATCTAACATTTATTGGTGTGTGTGGTATTTGTTGTTGTGGTTGTTGCACATCATGAGGAATTGTTGGAACATCATCTTTTGGAGTGTCATCTAGCACTACATAATCATCTTCTTTCTTCTCATGTTGCTGCAACAGATCTTTGTACAATATTTTACCATTAACTATGACATCCCTACTTCTTGCAATTTTATGATTTTCAAAATCCCAAAGCCTATAACCAAATTCATCAATGTTATATCCAACAATTACACATTTCTTTGACTTAGCTTCCAACTTGGTTCTATTTTTAGAATCTATATTAGAAAGTGCTTCAAAACCAAAGGTTTTGAGAAAAGAATAACTGCCCTTATTACTAGTCCATGCTTCCTCTAGAATACCACAATCCAAAGGAGCAGAGGGACCTCTATTAATCAAATATAAAATAGTATTGACAGGCTCCAGCCACATGCTTAAGGGGAACCCAACATGTAACCTCATGCTCCATTATTATCCTATTCATGCATTTAGCTACTCCATTGTCCTATAGAGTCCTTAGAATAGTTTTCTATCTACAAATACCATTAGTAGAGCAATAGTCTTCAAATCCATGACTGCAATACTACCACCATTATCAAATCTAATTTTAATTTCTTACCAGTCTCATTTTCAACCAAGCATTTCCATTTCTTAAAAGTTTGATTTATGTCTAAGGAAATAAAACCATACTTTTCTAGTTGTATCATTAATAAATGTAACATAATAGTGAGAGCCACCAAGGGAAGACGCCTAAGTCTATCCTCATACATCTATATGCACAAGCTCTAATCTCTCACTTTTCTTTTCTTTCCTAGTCTTCACAAAAATCACTCTATTTTGTTTTCCATACACAACTTTCTTTGGATAAAGTACTTTCATACCTTTACCACTCATTTACCCAAGTTTGTTGTGCCACAATGCTATATCAAAATCTACAACAACTATTTGTTCTCCTTGCTCAACTGCAACAACTATTCTTGAACATTCATTTTTCTCTAAAATAATCAAAGCAAAAGAAACAATATGACCTATACAAAGATATAAGGTGTGTATTTTCACACCTTTTGCTACTACAAGGGAACCTTTTGAAACCTTCCAATTTTTATCATTAAAACTAACTACACAACTCTCATCACCAAGTTGCCATACTAAAATTACAATTCCTACTCAGCTTTGGAATATGTCTTACCTCATGCAGTAGCCACTAATTCACATTTTGCAACTTAATCTTAACTTTTCTTTTTCCAACAATCTGACAGGGTTCATCATCCCCAAAATAAAAAAGCCCAATATCTCCTTAGATATAATCAATGAAATAACCTCTATGAGGTATAGAATAAAATGAAGCACCAAAATCTAAAACCAATGAATCATGAACACTTTCTAAAGACAGAAGCAAAGTGTCCTCTTCGAATTTGTTACTTACCACATTTGCTTCTATGTTCCCTTTTGGTTTATCTCCTTCATTGCTCTTTCAAGTCTGGAAATCTTTCTTCTTATGCCCTAGTTTTCCACATTACCAATGATCTCATTGTCCTCTAAATTGAGACCTCTTTCCCTTTGAATTTTCTCTTGATTTCCCAAAAATTTTGAATTACTTCCTCTCTCAGTTGTTTTGCCTCTGCTTTGTGCATTCAAAGCATTTCCTAATGTAGATCCACCTAAGGTTTCCGTACAAGTTTTCTCACTCAAAATAACACTAATCACATCATCATATTTTAGGGTATTAGATTCATAAACATAATTACTCATAGCCATTACCAAGCCATTCCAATTTTTAGGCAAATAAAACAAAATCAAGAGAGCCGTAATTTCTTCATCAAAATTAATACCCATAGAAGATAACTGACTATTAATAGTATTGCACTCATTTAAATGATCTACAATAGATCCACCTTCTACCATCTTCATACTAAATAAATGCTTCATGAGAAATACCTTGTTTGAAGTGGAGGGCTTTTCATACAATTTTTCTAGGTTTTCCATCAGCTGTTCTACCATCTTCAACTTTGTAATATTAAATACCATTGATGGTGCTAGGCATAATCGAATGTTTCCAAGTTCCTTTCTGTCAAAAATATCCCAGTCGTCATTTTTCATAGATCCCTGATTCTTGGTTTTTCCTTTCAGCGACTTCCATAAATCTTTCTGATAAAGATAGTCTTCCATTTGTATCTTCCATAACTAAAAGTTCTGCCCATTAAACTTGCCAACCCTTAGCTTCCCTCGGTTGCCATCACACCCACTCAAGCATGAGACTTTCCTGTAGAGGATTACTACAAAATTAAAACCTCACTCTGATACCACTTGTTAGGATCTAACCATAGATAGAAATAAAAATTACAAGCAAAAATAAACAATACAAAAAAACAATAGATCACACAAAAGAGAACACAAGACACCAATATTTAACATGCTTAACTCAAACCTTGGGCTATGTACACCAAATAGTAAGTATAATATTATTACAATCCAGTGATTACAACCTAATTACAATCCATTCCCTATGTTACAATTGATTTAGGCTACAAAATTGTGAATAAAGATCATTCATACGATCTTGCCCAACTGCAATTGCACCAACTTAAAAAGAACCTAGAGGCAATAAGAAAAGTAAAGAACACCTCTTGTAAGTTTAGTTTCCTGTTAGTATGCATATTTTTCTATGTACAAAACTATGTCTCCACCATTGGTACATTTACATGTGGAAGGAATAAAAATTCTATGGAGAAGTTAAGTGATTTGATAGACAGGTTGTGAGAGAATTTTGAAGTAGTAATGGATAATTGCTTTGAAGAATTTAAAATCAAAATCAAGAATAGAATGAGAATTCAAAAATTAGTTGTGGATAGATATTATGATGAAGTATTTTTCATTGTGGACACAGATTTTGTTTATGCACAAGTAGTATTACTGAGGGTAGCATGGCCAAGGCCAATGCCCTATGAAGTAAATGTTGATGATGTAACTACAACAATTACTACACTCTTAGCAAAATATATTGATGTTATTGTTGAGTAGTTTGGCACATATGAGACTATTATTGCCAAGATGACTACTAAATTTAGTACACCTAATGTAGGGAAGAAGAGAAAGAGAAAAATTTTTGAGGCTAGAAAGAAGGAACAAGGAGAAGGGTCAGGATAACCCACAAAATCTAAGGGAGGTAAAGGAAAATAGCTTGCAATTGTCAAGCCAAGGGCCACCAAATAGAAAAAGGTCATTTTTATAGAACCTAATGTGTAGGATGACCTAAGGAAAGACATGCAAGAAATGGTGACACCATAGAGGCCAAAGGGAAAGGTGATCATCAACAAAAAATTATCAACACAACTTCCTGCCAAGCTATTAGAAGCCCATCAAAGAAGAGGAAACTAATAGGAGATTAAGAAAAGCTAAGGAGAAAGTTGTTCATTGCACAAGAGGAGGAGGAAGATGAATAAAATATAGAGTTTGATGAATGTACCAAATTATAAATAGTGAATAGACTCTATCCAATGATTGTGGATCAGGTATGTGCAAAATTGGTAGAATTAGAAAGCATAATGGGACTCAAAGACATTCATTATGATTCTTTAAATAATGATGATCAATTTAAGATTGAAGGTGCAATGATTGACATGATGATCAAGTTCAGGCACAAACCCCTAGAATTGGGAACTAGTTTTCTAGTGGGTTTATACAAAAGAGTGGATGAAAAGTGGAAATAGGCATTATCTACTCAAAGACATTCAGTATGATTCTTTAAATAATGATGATCAATTTAAGATTGAAGGTGCAATGATTGACATGATGATCAAGTTTAAGCACACACCCCTAGAATTGGGAATTAGTTTTCTAGTGGGTTTATACAAAAGAGTGGATGAAAAGTGGAAATAGGCATTATCTATTGAAAATAAAATAAGAGAGACAACAGTGACACAAGTTATGCTAGGTTTAGGGAAGACTCATATGTCTATATCCCTTAAAGATTTTGTTAAGAATTTTATGCCGAGGGATAGGGCATATAAATTTTTTAAAAATAAAGCTCATGAAGTTGAGCAAGATAGCATTAGAGTATGGAAAGAAGCATTTGGATTTCTTACTCCATCTATGGAAGTGAGGGAACACCAAGATGCTATTAAACTTGAAGATGAATATAAGAAAGAAATAGCCAAGATGATTCAGGAGATTCAATAACTTGTTAGTAAGTGTGAGACAAAAGACACTATAAAAATTGAAGATGACACTGACACCCTTCCACCCAATCCAAACATACTAACAAAATAAGATATTCAAGGTTTAATGCAAGACTCAAGAAACCCCTGTATTAATCCAATTCTATTACATATAGTTGAATATTTAAAACTTGAAGTCAAGAAGACTAATGATGTTAATGTCACATTAGCTATAGAGGATACAAGTGCCAAGAAACTTGGTAAGGCATTAATTGTATATACAACACCAACGTTTATGCAATTTTTGAAAAAGGGAGAAAATTTTGAGAAATATTCTTGCACTAAATCAGTAAAGAATGAAGTCACACAGAAAGAGAAAGAGGTCATTCAATCTCTTATTCAATTGCCAAGTGCAAAGGCTATAGAACCAAAAAATGTGACACCTATTGAAGAGGTGATTTCTACACTAGTGAAGTAGCCTAAGTCAAGATAGATTGAAAAGGGGAAACAATTGGAACTATCACTTTCAAGTGATACACCCTCGCAATCTCAAGATGTAAGTAATGTAGGTGAAGAAGATGATGAGTTAGTGAGCCTTGATAAGGTGATTACATTACCTAAGTATTATTTGAATAATCTTACACTAGAGAAGATGACATAATTGCAAATCTTTTTGAGTTGTAAGGCCAAATAAGAGTAGCTAAAAAGAGAATAGAAGAGAAGATAGATACATCATATTGTTAGAGATACTTTATAGATACATTTAGAATCATAGATGTGAACAATCAACATACAATTGTACATCAACTAGTGTATTTAGTTGATAAAATCCAAATAGATGACATAGAAACCAATAAAAATTTATTACAATGGTCTAACAGAAGAATGGAGCATACAATTTTAGAGAAAGTCTCATAGGAAATTGTACAAAGAAAAGATGATCATTCTACATCTATTACACAATTGGACACAATTTTGGAGACTGTCAATTCTTTATATTTGGAATTATGCAATATATATTTCTTTACAACATATACTACATGTTCATTAGAGCTATTGCACATAGACATTAGAGCTAATGTTATCACATTGGACAAGAATGCAAGTTCAAGCTCATCTCTTATAGTAAACTAGCATTCAATCAAAAGAGGTTAGCCAAGCTCATGGCTAGAGATATAGAGATAAGTCACAAGTTGATATTGATTCAACTTCAATTATTTCCACAAATAGAGATAATTTAGAAGGTAATATTTATTGCTAGAGATATTTTAAAGAAAGAGACAAATTTTTCACACATTACAGGATTCATTGATCTAGATGTTGAGCTAGAAATTTAGTTTCAAACTTTGGAATAGGTACAGGAGAGATGGAATAAATTCTATGCCAATATTGTGGCAAGTCATCAATAATTCTTTCATATATATCAACTTACCCCAATAGTCTCAAGTTTCATCAATGACAAAAATAAGGGGGAATGAGAATGGAGTTGATGGGAAATGAAGATGATATATGAGGATATGAAATAATAAGACAAGAATAGTACTCATTTTTAAAATATACGAGGATATGCAAATCAAAGATTAGATATAAAATTATATAGGATCACATTATGGTCTCAGCGGGAGTACTCATTTTTGAGAAATATATGATTTCATGACAAAGTGTTTTTGCTAACAATGTCAAAGGGGGATATTGTTGATCTCTAAGCCCATACTTCCTATTAGTGTCCAAACACTTAGTAATTTACTAGGCAAGATTACAAGGTCATCATTGTGATCAAGTTATCTAGTAAAGGTCAAGCATACAACGCTTATGCCGAGAATGATAGTGATTGTTAAGTATTCAATAGTGACTGAGAAGATGAATGAGCTGAGCAATATAGTAAAGAGTGAGCATGTTGAAAAGTTATCAAGAGCCAAGTAAATAGTTATATAGAAGCCAAGTAAAAACATGAAGATATTTACATGACCAAAAATTAGAGCACTCAAGTGCTAAGTAGTTTATCTTTGATATATAAGTTTGTAATGACACAAACTTATATGTAAAGTATTTTGGTTGAGTTTTCTATGACATTTAATAGTTGAAGAGACAGCTAAGATGTTGATTACATGTCATTGTAGAAGGAAATGATCGCAAGGCATATGATTAAACCAATAAAAAATAGTATTTAAACAACAAAATACGATGAAGTGTAATCTGTCAATCAAAATCTAGAACCTTCACATGACATCTATTTAAGGAGGATTCTAACCCTAGAATCAAAGAGGTTGAAAAGATGCATAAGAAGATCTCTATGTGCATGTGAAGGAGTGAAGGTGAAGTCTAAAAGTAGAGAAGATAGAGAGAAATTAGAGTATTAAAGGACTAAATAGAGTTATTATATCAAAAGATCAAATTAGTGATATAGCAAAGAGGAGACCCAAGATCAGCTTCTAGAGAAAACTAAGGGTTGGGTACTAAATCAATTACTGTTAATTGAGATAGGGTAACTCTCTTAATAGATTGGTCTTAAAAAATCTATGTAAACCTCCTAATAGAGTCCTTGCTTCATTGTGAGTGTAAAATCCTTTAACAAGGTGAGACCAAATAGTCTCTTAAGCTTTTAATAGGGCAGACCCCTCATAGGGTAGATTGTATTTTATGATCAAACATTGTAACCCTAACAGGTTAACTTTTTTTGTTGCAACACTAAAGATTTGTGGGTTTCATTCCCACCCCACTTTTACCTTCATCTTGAAGTGTTTCTAGGTAACCAAATCATTATGTTATGTTTTGAACTATTTATGGATGTGATGTATTTCATTTATGTTTCAACATTTTAGTTTTAAAGGTAGATCTATGAGATGAATTAGGTGTGGATTTGTGTTATTGGTTTTGAAGCTAAAAGTCTAAGATCTTGATTCAACCCCCTCTCAGTGTCTTGTTTCTCATATACTTATTCCAAAAAAATCTTCTAGCTATTTCTTTTTTAGCAAAATATCTTGTAACAAATAAAAAAAATTCCAAGGTGAGATTTTACAAATCTAACTATAGCATCTCAATTATTTCATCCAAAATGACTTCGTATCTAGTGAAGTATCCATTATTGCTTTTCCTCTTCTACTCAAAGAAGGATTTCTACTACTTGACACTACTTTGGGATTTTTTGAGGGAGTTTCACCACTTAGTTTTTTTGGTGTTTCAATACTTGAGACAATAATGGTCACACTTGGTTTAGCTCTACTTCTTTATTTTCCTCAATGTGAGCTGCTGAAATAGTTTCACTATTTACACTTGTGTCTTTCACTTGGGTTCCTGCCTCTATACCTATGAGCCTTTATTTTTTATTTGCTGGAGTGTTAGGGGTGTCGACATATACTAGTGACATGTTGCATTGTGGACTCAGCATGCCTAAATTTTCTCTACTACTATAATCATCTTTGATGGTCATAGTTTTAGTTTCTTTCTCTATCTCTGCTCCCTTGATTAATAACCCAAAAATGTTTTTCCAAATCAATTCATCCTACTATTCTACAAATTCCATTTTATTTTATAAAATCAAAACATTCTATACTTAGGAACAAATCTTCTCCTATACTTTACCAAAAATGTTTCTTATTGATCTTGGGATATATCAGGTATGACTCTGACTAAGGTGTTAGTCCTTATCTTTTTATCTTCTTCTTCTTCCTACTTCCATCTTCTTTCCAATCTATTATATTAGATCTTTGGGTTTCTTCTTCTCAATTTCACTAGGGGCTAGCTTATGATTAGAGATCATATCTACCATGGCCTTCCCAATTTTGGTTCTATCAGTATTATCTAGTGTATCATATTTTACAAGTCTAAAGTTGGATGATCTAGAAGATCTTCTAAGATATACACATACCTCTTCAATATACTTTGATTTACCTTTGGGTGGTCCTCTGACCAATCTCCTTCTCTTAGGTTTAGGTGCACTGGGATCACTTGTAATGTCCTGCCAAGGGATCCAAAACAATTAACCTGAAGTTTTACTAAGTTTTCCAACATTTTTTTTAATAATTATTTTGAAGTAAGAAAGTATGACATGCACAACACATAGTAGTGGAAGCAATAACATGTAATCATCAACAAACATAAATAACAGCTTACATTCCTTAAGGATCCCAATACATTGAGTCACATTTAAATTTAATTAATTCTAAGTCTAACAACTACCATATCCACATGAAAGAAAAATTAGAAAGTCCAAAGACCATTTAATATACATTTGTTTTGAATTCCTCTTGGCAAATTAAAATTTGGAATGCACAATCATCCACTGTACATGTCACAGGGTATGAAAGGCTAAAGGAATATACATATAATGATACACCATCATTCTCGAATCCATGATACAAAATACAATAAAGTAAATGAAACTAATAACATACATGATACATCCATCCATCATAAAGATATAACATCATAAAACACATCTAACTAAGTGTGTGGTTCCTCCCAACCGTCAATAGAATCATTAGACCATCGTGGACCCTAGCCATCCCCCACACGTAACATCCCAAGCCACTGAAGAGATCATCAGTACTAACATAATAGGGACGTCACTCCTAAAACATGCTACAACATATGCATAAAGAAATCTAACATGCTATGATAAAGCATAAGTAAACAACATCCTCTAAACATGATAAACAAGTATACAAAGAAGCTCCAACCACAGTGACTATGGACAGATCTCAAATGGTAAGAGTGAAAAAGCTCTACCACCCAACTGTAGAAGACCTAAATGGCCCATTCTCATTACGCTAAGGAGATAGTCTCAAGTCCCAAACAGGATATCAAATCACAAAACACAAGTACTCTTTAAGTCTAGGAATCCTAAAAGTATACTAACTCAAAGGTTTCAAAATAGATCAACATCTAGACCCAGAGGCACACAAAGACACGTAGGAAACCTACTATGCAAGAGGGAAAGTGTCATTGCACAAATCACGTTGGAAGTTACCTGAGCAATCCCTTAGGAATCTCGAGTCCCCAGTGATCTTGCGGCCACTAGTATCCTCTCGTACTGAGGAGGCATACTATGGAATGCAAGGTCGTAACCAAGCATTCTCTCAACTCCCATCCTAGTCTATACTAGCACTCGAGGCATGGGTGAGAATATACAATTAATCTTATTAGGTTCATTTAAGTCAGTATTTAGTGTAATGTTATCACTTATTAATAAAACAACTTACAATGAGTCATCCCCAGAGCCTCTTAGGGGCCCTGTCCCCCATTGCAAGCCACTTCCCAACACTACACATAGATAACCTTTCCTAAGCTCATGAAATCATAAATCACAAAATCACCTCAGCCCCTATACAAGCAACTAGGAAGCATCAAAAGATAAGCCACAATAATCACATCAGTTCTCTACGAGCAACTGAAAAGCATCAAATGATAATCATAATAATCACAACAGTTCTCTATTAGCAACTGAAGGTGTCAGTGATAAATCACAAGATCCAATGGTTCTCAATGATGAATCAAAAAATATCCCAAAATAACATTGATCAAAGACTCCAAAATGGTTAAGTCAAAACATGTCACAACATGACATCATCAAGAACAACACAAACACTTTAGTCCTCTCAAAGTGATTGGAAAGAAAATTAAATATAACTGATTGATGACTCAAAAATGGTTAAGTTAGGTATCTCATATACATACACCTCAACTTCACACAAGGAAACTAGAAAGCAATAACAATCAATAATCCACACACATCATAGAGCATGTCATCGCATTACCATGGTTGGGTTTCAAAAGATTGAGATCAAAACATTAGCATAACATTACACACATATAACCCTCAAGCCTCTGGTAACAACCTAAAACTGGTTAACATCTAATGAACCCCAAACTCCCAAAGCATAGACATTACATAGAAAACATCCTAGTCTCACAGTTGGGTTTGAATGATAATATATTGTTGAATTAATGTAAGGTTTCAATTTTTCATTTTCAATATAATTTTTTTTGAATACCTACAATTTTCCACTTAACCACTTACAATTTACCCCATTATATATTTGAATAATATGTACAATTACCCTACTACTGATTTTAAACCAATTAATCAATATGACAAAAAGGGTAATTATTTATTTATTTATTAAAGTAATAACTCATATATATATATATATATATATATATAATTTTTAAATAAGAAATTTCAATTTAATTTAAATCAATCCTATATACAATTTTATTAAACAATATTCATCATTAATTAAATCTAATTAAACTAATTTTAATTAAATTAATTAATAATTATCTAACTAAGCGCTTATTTTAATATCTCATTAACTATCAATTTATTAAGTTTTAACAATACTATTAATAAATTAATAATTTGAAATAACTATATTTAAATATATTTAATAAATTAAAATAACTTAAATTTACTAACATTAATAATTAACAAATTAAATACAATTTAATTTTAATTGAATTAATATTCAACAAATTAAATTAAATATAATTTAATCTTTAATAAAATAATAATAAATAAAACTATTAATAAATTATTATTAACCTAAAATAATAATTTTTTTTTTTTTAAACTTAAAAACATAAAACTTACCTATATTAATGGGTTGTCGACCTTTAAAAATAAAATGGGGTTGTGCGGCCACTTTATTAAATCGCCACCCATCGCATCACATGCAGGCACGTTAACCGAAACAAATAAGTGGGAGAACCTCCCACACTTTGTTTTTTAAATTATTATTATTTTTTAAATTATTTGTTTAAATACAATTAAACTTCTTCTTTATATTATAAAAGTTTATTTATAGTTTATAAAAACTTTAAAATAATCTTATATAAATTATATAAATATATTTTATTTTATTTTAAAATTTATTTTAAATTAAATTCAACTCAAACAATCCTCCTTCGTAAAACATATTATTATTTTTTATTTTTTAATAAATTTTTTTAAAATTAAATGAAATTCGTACACATGAACCCCCATCTAACATTCATATATATATATATATATATATATATATATATATATATATATATATATATATATATATATATATATATATGTATATATATATATGTATATATGTATATACATATATATACATGTATATATGTATATGTATATGTATATGTATATGTATATATGTATATGTATATGTATATATATATACATGTATATATATATATACATATATATACATATATATGTATATATATATATACATATATATACATATATATGTATATATATATATATGTATATATACATGTATATATACATATATATATATACATGTATATATACATATGTATATATACATGTATATATACATATGTATATATACATGTATATATACATATGTATATATACATGTATATATACATATATATACATATATATGTATATATATATACATGTATATATACATATGTATATATACATGTATATATACATATCTATATATATGTATATATGTATATATATATATATCTATGTATATATATACATGTATATATACATAGATATATATATATATATACATACATATATGTATATATATATGTATATATATACATACATGTATGTATATATGTATGTATATATATACATATATATATGTATATATATACATAGATATATATATATATATCTATGTATATATATACATATATATATATGTATATATACACATACATATATGTATATATATGTATATATATATACATATATGTATGTATACATATATATATGTATATGTATGTATATATATATACATATATACATATATATGTATATATATGTATATATATACATATATATATATATGTATACATATATATATACATATATATATGTATATATATATTTATATTGATATTGTTTTCATTCTTGCTCTAATGAAGAAGATATTTTTAACCATCCAAATTTTCAATCTAAATTTTTTATTTTATTTAAAATTCAACCCTTCCTGATTAAATCTTGATTTCTTTAATCTAGCAATGAGGGTTCCTAGTCACTTTTCTAATCTCTACGAGATATTGGCAAGCATTTAATAATTTACAATATTGAAATATTTAAGCTTTCATCACAAAGAATTTAGATTTACAATCCATAGGCACGAAGAAGATAGGAAAGGAAAATTGTGTAATTAATCAGTGATCAAAACACAAGACCCTACTTGAACCTGATGCTAATATGCAACCACCCAAAGATTGAGGGAATTCGCTTCTATCCAAAACTTCTCTTTGAAGCTTTCCCAAAATTCCTTCCCAAAATTTGCTTTCAAAATTCTCATCCAAATTCCTCTTCCAAAATTCCCGTCTCTCAATAATGAACCCCTCTAATTGTGATATAGAGTTCTCTCCTTAAATCGAGGCACTGATTGTGCATTCACCTGAGAGAACTCCTTGCTCACAACCCTTAACTCAATATTAACTTTTATTAATCTTTCTTTTTATCTTTTCATGCACATTAAATGAATTATTAAATTACTTTATTTAATTTTCCACTTAACTTTGCTTTCAATTAATTTATTAACTTTTAAACTCAAGCACACATGATGCAATTAAAATATCTTTTTAAATTCACTTGCTTTATCTTTTTAATTGATTTCTTATATTTTACTCTCATGTATATATCATGCAAACTCAAATACTTTTAATTAAATTAATATCTTTTCACTTTCTAATTTATTTTTGAACATTTAATTTGATAAATATTTATTAACTTAATTAACAATAATATTTAGCAGTTATTTAACAATGAACTCTAAATATATTATTATTAAATTAAATTAATATTATCACATTCTAAATTTATACTTATAAATTTTATCTCCAAATTTGATTCTTTTTATTTAATTAATTTCTCAATTAATTAAATATAATTAAATATTAAAATATCACAATAATTTTCCATTAAATTAAATCATTAATTTAATATTTTAATTAGACTTAATTAACAGAAAAATTAACCAAGGACTCATAAAATAACATATGAAAACCCATCATAGCAAAACACATGCAAAATCAACTAAAGGGTTATAATCATGAATTAACGTCATTCGACGCATTTGGAGGGTACTCGACTTAGATACTTGTCCTAATTATCAATTAGGACAAATGGCTTAAGGGTTTAGGATTTGGACTTAAGAATTTATCTCCTCTCTCTTACCATTGAGATAATGCGATAGGGTACACTCATTTTGGCAATTCAAGGAAGTCAATACCTGGTACCTGCAACTTGCATAAAATCCACGCATGTACAGACACAATGTTCTAAACTTAAATAGGCAATGGTAGGAAGTGGTGCATCGTGTAGATCTCGACTAGCAGGTGATTACAACTCCCTTCCTTAACCACATCAGAAACACCATACATAAAGAAAACAAACACACAGACCATACACATGCAAGTATGGGGTAAGTATCCATAAGAAAAGACATATGATACTAAACCATCTAAATAATCATCATCAATAACTAAAAACATTGTAATCTAATCATCATGCATACATGAAGTATAGAGTATCAAGTAATCTCATCACATAATTAATTGAATCTAAGACAATATCTGATAATCTTTTAAAAAGTCCACTAATTAGAAGCATAAAACTAGCCTAAATAGTTCAGCAATGATAGCAGAAATGTGAACTAGGGGCAGGCACTACATCACTATTCTCTAGCTCAGCACTAGCAACTGCCCTGGTTCTTGGCTTAGTTAGTAGTGGAGGAGAGAGGGGTGTCACTACTAGCTTCTTTTTAGTTCCTTGAGCCTTCTTACTTGGTGGAGTGACAGGAACTATGGATTTAACCTTGTCTCCTTGTTCTTCCTCTTCCTCATCACCAATGTCTTTTTCTTTGTACTCTTCAAGACCTTGTATTATCTGTAATGGTTCCTTTCCCTAGCCTAGGTTGCCTAGTTTTACTTCTTGGTCTTCAATCATTGTTTTCCTTTTCTTCTCCTTAGAATCTATCTTGATATTTATAGTTATTATACCCTTATCTTCCTCATATTTTCCAAAACATTCAACCTTAATGTATATTTCTTCTTTCATTAGTGCACAATGTACTAAATCACTATCATTTTCATAACCAAAATTTTGTAGACAAGCCTTCCTTGGCTTTACTGCCTGCAAAAATGTTTATCTATACCTACAAGAAAAAATATGTCATTGTAATACCTTGTAACCAATTATTCTAGTATCCTCATCCCCATCTTTATTCTTTTCTTGAATTCCTCAAAGTAAGCATCCATGACATTCTCAAAATTTTCTCCTAATTAATTAATGTATTCATTTATCTGTCTTATCACTAATTTGTTCTATTCCTAAACAACATCACTAATACCAAGAAAATACTTTTGGATATAAAATAATATATATAAAATGAGTGTTGCTATAAATAAGTATTTACTATTTACACTTGCTTAAGTTTACTTAGGTTAATGCATTATTTTAATATCTATTTATTAGCTACCTAGGAGTATGTGCACTCTTGTGAGTTGTCATGTTGAAAACATAGGAGTTCGCACCTCTTTTTATGCACATGTTGTCTACAACACAGGGTTAGCACACTAATTAAGCACATGGTATCTACAACCTTCTTAATCTTATCCACTCATTTAGAATGTTGGATAAGGTGTGTGCTTAGTTGTCAAGATGCTTATCTTATCTCCTAGTTATTTCTAGAGACATTCTAGGTGCTTCTAGAGAGGCCTTTATACGCAGGCACTCCTAGTGTTTGATCATATATCATATACTGAATAGAGCAATGTATTCAGACATACTCTAAGTAATTGATCATATCCATTTTTGGTCGACAATTGTGCTTGTGATTGAGTTCTTAGTTCCTAGATGAATTTTTCCCTTAGGCAAATTCTTACATGTTATTAGAGCTACACCAAATTCTTACATGGTATTAGAGCTCTTGGAGATTTTCTCATCACATAGCCATTCAAGACCATTGTTGCTTCAGCACCTCAGCCCGAATCTAGAGTACTACAGAAATTGGGAGTGTTTAGAGCTAGATCTGACCTCACCATTGCATCTAGAACACTAATTCAGTGAAAATTAGCTATAAATTTGCCTACCCTAGGCCAAAGTTGATTGTGAGGAAACTTTTTTGCAACCCAGCACTCAAAGGACCAATTTGCAGAATTGGTAGGATCATTTCATATATGTACATTTAATTTTTAGATCTACTTTTTTTTCATCTGCATCTCTAGTATTTTTTTTGAATCTGCATTATTTTCTAGAATTCTTTTGGCCATTGGGCCATAGGAGATTTTTTTGCAGGTGAATATTGAAGCTTGATGGTGCAAATTAGATATTTGCATCACATTTAGAAGTTCCAAAAACCCCCAGATTAGATTTTGTTTCATCCAAATCAGACATCTGAGGAAAAATCTAGAGCCATTTTATTTTTGGAGGCATGGCAGTGATTCAAAATTTAGTACAGTAGGAATCTTTATCATCTCTAGCTCTTGTTGCTTCTACTAATCATGTTCCAGCCATAGATGCTTCAGATTCAGTGTAGTAGGACCCTTTATGTCTTCTTACATTACCTTATGCGAAGACTTCCTTCCTGCCCTTGCAGGCCTATTTGTGGACTCTCACATTGAAGATGTTGGAGACATTCTTGATGACATTCATCTTCTTTTTGAGGAAAATTCTTTTGCCACAGTGATAGATTCATGTACTTTAACACTACAGGGTACACATGGTCTTCCGAGTGATGATTTCTTGCTAGACATTTCAACTCTATTCTTGGAGTCACACATAGGAGATACAGGAGACTTTTATGATGATTTCTTGCTTCTCTTTGTTGAGGTGGATTCTTCTATAGTTATTGCACATTCTCTACATGATCAATCCTTCCAGGTTGGCATGATTGTGGATTCTCATGTACAACATCTATAGGAGGTCTCTTTCACATTTGAGAAGATAGTTGGTTTTCTAAGACAGGTTCTACCACACTCCTTGTTCGATCTGCACTTCTCTTCAATAGTTTTGGAGGAATCCATCATCAGTATTGACATAGGGACTTTTGAATAGGTTTCAATGACACCGGTCATCACTAAGATTCCTTCTTCATACATGGAATGCATCTCACAAGTACCCTTGCATTTGTTTCTTCCAAAGGGGAGGAACATCATTCAAAGGTCATGGATCAGCTTCTACATTGGAGCATTTCTCACTAATTGACACACTACTTTTAGGGGGGGGACTACCTCGTCTCCTTCTTCTCCTTTTTGGTGGGGGGCTTTTTCCTCTTAGGAGGTTTTGTCCTTCTCCTTTTCTCTCTTGTATATACTTGATGTATGTCGTAATGGGGGGGTCTTGATTACTCAATCCATTCATGTGTGTTTTTCATCTCTCTTTTTGGGAGAGGTTTTTTTTCATGAGATTTTCCCTCTTTTCTCGCTTTATGAGAGATTGCATCTTCATTCTGTACATGGGCACCTAACATGGCCTAGTAGCTGGGACCCATCATGCATTTCATCCTAGTTCTTGTAAACTTAAGTGCATTCCCCTAAGTTTCTCTTAAGTGGGGATTTTGGTGTACATAAGTATTTACTATTTACACTTACTTAAGTTTACTTAGGTTAATGCATTATTTTAATATGTATTTATTAGCTACCTAGGAGTATGTGCACTCTTGTGAGTTGTCATGTTGACAACATAGGAGTTTGCACCTCTTTTTATGCACATTTTGTCTACAACATAGGAGTTAGCACACTAATTAAGCACATGGTGTCTACAACCTTCTTAATCTTATCCACTCATCTAGAATGTTGGATAAGGTGTGTTCTTAGTTGTCATGATGCTTATCTTATCTCCTGGTTCTTTCTAGAGACATTCTAGGTGCTTCCTAAGAGGCCTTTATATACAAGCACTCCTCGTGTGTTTGATCATATATCATATATTGAACAGAGCAATGTATTTAGACATACTCTGAGTAATTGATGATATCCATTTTTGGTCTATAGTTGTGCTTGTGTTTGAGTTCTTAGTTCCTAAGTGAATTTTTCCCTTAGGCAAATTATTACATGGTATTAGAGCTATACCAAATTCTTACAGTGAGGGATCCAAACTTACATATTAAATTTTTTTCTTTTATCATAGATGACAAATTCTCTTCTAATTATAGTCTTTGTAGCTTGACAACATCATATTCATGATCTTTCATCACTATCTTCCATGCTTGATCCACTTCCATACATGGCACACTATTCAATCTACTTGGCTGGTAAAAATTTTGAGCTATAACCCTCATAGTAGATAAAAAATGTTTTTAATGGATAGACCTTGTCCATTCCACTCGACATCTCTCTTTTCCTCAACTTCCACTTGATTCAGGCATCACATGGTTTTCTTCTTTTCTAGGGTTGGATAGCTTGTAACTCTATGAATCATTTACTTTGTGATTTCCATGGGTCCATTGTGTAGCCAATACTTCATATCATGGATTCTTCTGAAAACAACTTTAATCCATTTGATCTTGAAATTCTTTGGAAATCATAGGGCACAAGTTAACCCTTTCCTTTCAACAACTTTAAATTTATCCATCAAAATTCCTTCATTACATAGATTCTCATATGATCATCTTATCTTATAGTCTCCCACTTCTTCAATCTTACACATATCATAGCTCCTAACATCATTGATCATAATAACTTTGGGTGGTATCAAAGATAGCACACCCATTGAATCTCCTTTCATTGCAATTTCTGGAATAGCACAAAACTTTGGTGGAGGAAAAGTGTCACTCTTCAATAATTAAATTTTATTAACCTATTGACTCATTATGGCAGTAGATGAGGCTTCCATATTATTTTTTATGGTTTAAAGTCTTTTCTTTCTCTTCTAGATTACTTGGCATAGTCTAGATCTTCAGTTGTTCAAGCTTCTCATCCAAATTGCTCTTAAAATCTTTTGCTAGTTGCTCAAATTGCCAAATTTCTCCATGCTCTTTAAATCTATATTCAAGGTATGAGATAATGTCTTCAAAATTTGATATACACCTTCTTTTTAGATTTAGGGTCTTCATTAATGGTGTGTACTTAGGTAGGTGGAAGCCAGCTATCTTAGTTGATATTGATACCTTTCAACTAGGTCTTTTCTTTATAGCTCAATCTCTTCCTTATCACTTGGTCTCTACCATTTCACTTGGTCTCTACAATTTCACTTGGTTTCTACTATTTCACTTCTAAAGTGCTCAGTCCATGTTGCAATGCTTGATCAACATAGAAAATTTTACTAATGTTTGGCAACCCTCCATAAATATGTTCTTATGCATCTTTATATATGCAAATATGAACTTTGGCACATTTCATGTAAGGAACTGATGTATGATATATCAATTAAATATATAATTTCATACATACCTCTCTTGCTTAGTTTGATATGACATGATCACCTTCTTTGTTGGAGTGGGTGACCTCGGCTCTATTTGGTCCACTATTTCCATCTTTTGCTTTCTTTTTCCATTTTTGATTCATTTCCTTCTTTATTTTCCCAATGTCTACTTTTCCTTTACCTTTATCTCTTGTTTGATTTGTTGAATGTACTTGAGTCCTACAATTCTTGCTTATATGTCCAAACTTGTGACATTTGGAACATGCATTATTAGGTGCATAATTCTTCCTCTATTTTTTCCAATAAGGTATTTTCTATGATCTACATTCATATGCTCTATTCCCATACTTTTGACAGTTATAGAAATATCCTTAAAATCTAGGTGCAGTAGATGCATTCCTCCTTCTTGACCTACATCCATGTATTTGATGTCTTTTGTGAGGCCTCACCCGATCTGTCACAATATAGATGACATGATTTCATTATGATACTTCTAATTTGATATTTTTGAGACTATAGGGCTATGCTATTGAATATCTAAATTTGATGATCTGCACTTATGACTGCACGTTAGGACCTAAATGATATAATTAATGATTTTGTTCACGCACTAAATCTTTTCAATTGTTTTGATAGAGGGTGAATTTCAAAAATGCTTGTGATGTAATTTTTAAGTGGGGGGGAGTTATGTTACTACTTTTGATATTCAATATTTGGATATTTGACAAGAATTAGTAGGATAATGGCTTATTTTGTTTATTGATTTTGACACTTATAGAAGTGTTTTGCATCTACGATATGCATTATGAACCTAATATTATGAATGGAATGATCAAACACATAAGGGTGCAACTTTATGATAAGATAAAATTAGAATATAATATGATGATTATGATGGCTTATGATTTAAATCTTGATTAATGATAATTGATAAGGATAGTTTATGACTTAATGTGGTATGCAAAAAAATGTTAATTTGATTATGATGGTTTATGATTTAATGTGACATGAAGGTAAATGTTAATTTGATCATGATGATTTATGATTTAATGTGATACACAAATAGAAGTTGATTTGATTTTGATAGTTTGTGGTATGCAAACCTTGATATTTTAACATTTTGAATGATTTATTTGAAATGATTAGGAAAGGAAATTTATTTGAATTATGTTAATAACATTACGTAATGTTTGAAATTATATGCAGTTATGATGTTTATTTATATAACCCCCTTGGACTACTGATGCTTGAGTTGAATGTGCAAGAAGTGGAAGCATGGAAATTTTTGGGGGAAACAAGTTCCAAACCTATGTGAACACAGTTTAACCAAGATGAATCTTTGGAAGATTCAAAAGCCTCATTGTGAAAGTGTTTTTTTTTCTAATGAAAATTTGTCAGCATGTGGAAATGTATAATCATAATTTAGATGCATTAAGGACATGTCATGGTGAAGTGTAATATATTTTAATGTGTTACTTGACACTTGTATTTGTCTATGTGTTGATGACATGTCACCTAGAGTGTTGGTCATAAGGTCACTTAATCTTAGTCCTTTCATTTTCTTCCAATTAATGTTTAAGTACACCCACTTGGGAGAGAGTGTTAGGATGGGTCAACATCATGTTGATTTTCGAATTCAAACTTGTTAGGGATTTTAGGGGGCCTAAATGGGATCCTAGAGTGTCTTTTTATTGAAAATAAGCCACCTTAATGGTATTATAACATGGTAGGGGCCTAAATTCAACTATTTTAGTGATTTTCTAACTTATGGGACCCCTTAAACAATGCCCTCTTGAACCAATTCGAAATTTGGAGTTCCCCATGAGTGTACCCTCACCATCCGGCTTGGTCAACTTTCTTATTTTAAAGAAGCAACAATATAAGAAAAAGGGGGCTTGATGTTCCTACTAAAAAAAGGTTGGTAGAGAGTCTTTTTAGAGGAAGGGTGACAAATTAGTGAGTGTTCACCCACTCTCTAAGTTTAGAGATAGTTAGGTTTTTGGGGGAGATTAAGGGAGCTCTACTACAACAATCATTACCCTAGCTTGGACCAAGGTTAGTGTTTTCAAAACTATGCTTCATTTCCCTTCTTGAGTAATGCAAAAATAGATCTACAAGGATGAGGAATGTGTCAATGAAGTATGCATTATATTGGGAGTCTTTGCATTATGGATTTGATATTGTGTTGTGGCAATGTGAAAATGTATTGTACTTTTTTTGAAGATTTCTTAGTTTTCCTCTTTGATTTGTTTTCTTGTTTGGATTGGAATGTGAATGTGATTATAGGTGTGATGGCTTCACTCACCCTTTTGGGAAGGGAAGAGAAGTCTAGGGTGAAGGGCATAGTTGGGCTTGAAACATAGTTGAGGACCTTGGAGTATGGGCTCCATTGTATGCCATTTTCATTCATATCTTTCTTAAGGGTGATAAAGGAAAAATGGTGAAAGCAAGGAAGTAAATGAAGTATGGGTTTTCAAGAAAGCTAAACTTGTTGGTAGTGTGTTGTGAAGGATGTTTATGGAAGCCCCAAAAGGGAATGAAAGTTGTTTATGGTAGATATGATATGATATGGAAAACCTCCTTTGAAAGGCACACCTTCACGCTATGTACAAGGTTTCATTGGTGAACCTTTGTGAACTACCTTGGGATGGGATTGTAATAGTTGTAATGTGATGTTCATGTGTTGGTAAGATTGGAATGAAACCTGGTTTGGATCTTGTTTCCCCTGCTTGATGGGTAGCTTCATGGAAGCCTAGAATGGGAGGTGAGCCTCCATGGTTCCTAGTTTGTGTGCATGTGTAGGTTTTGTGAAGATGGATTCCTTGAAGATGTTAGGGGTTCACCCTTGACAATGTTGTAAAATCATTTGTGTAAAGTACACTTATGCTATGTCATCAATATATTGTGGTTTCCAAGTGCCACTGTGATTTCATTTTGAAGCACAAGAGGAGTGTATCATTATTAGTTGATTTGGAGATGTGAAAGGAAATGTTGAGAGATTTTCATATACCTTACTTGTAAGAAAATATCCATTTGGAGACTTGATGTTATACAATGAAATTTTGTAATATGATCTTCCTTATGTTATTTGCAAATCATATGGTAGAACAAATCTCATAAATGTTATATGGAAGAATAATATAGATATAGATGATCAGTTCATAAATATGGATGTGCCATTATAACCTACATGGGATATGTATATGGAAGAATACTATAGATATAGATGATCAGTTCATAAATATAGATGTGACATTATAACCTTCATGGGATATATATTGGAAGAAAGTTGTTATACTTGTTAGATCATTTTGTAAGTATGAAAATTTGATCCGTTAGTTTAATTCCAAGTTTTAATCAATTCTCAGGATAGATAACACCATAACATCATTTCAAAACATGTTCTCTAGAAACACCATGGTGGAATTTGGAAGAAAATAGCTTTTAAAAAGAAAAAAGAGAGTGCATAGTCCATATGTAGGAATGAGCAAGCTGTAGGTGACATTTAATCCTTGGAATTTGTATGAGGAATCACAAAAAAATTATTTTCCATTATAGTATAATATTTTCTTCAAAAGGGATATTCTTAGAATCTTGAGCTTAAAATAATGATAGATAAATATCTTGTCATTGGAGAAAATAAAAAGACTTAAACAAAATAAACCATCATGTCATAGATTATTTGCAAGGAAAGTTTCACATAAACCCTGTGACTTTGTATAGAACCAATATATATATATATATAATGGACCTTATGTTAAAAATTAAGGCCATGTCAGGCCTACAATGCAAGGACCTAGGCACCCTTCTCCTAGGAAGTTTCCCCATTAACACCAAGGAGGAGGAAAAGTAAAAACTCTAACCAAAGAAAAATAATGATAAAGTCTTTTTTTTTTAAACCACAAAACACCTCATTTTGAGTGCTTGGGAAAAATCCTATAGGTCAAAAGGATAGTGGTCCCCACCTACTCCTTAGGCATACTTAACCAAGGGAAGAGCTTAAAAGTTCTTTTTGTTAAAACAAAATTTGGTGGGAGATCTGACATAAGTTAGACTCCCCATCCTAAAGGCATCTCATCCTTAGGTAGATTGAGCACACCATGCAAGGAGAAGTGGGTGCCTTGGGGAGAGTGTAGTTCCATGTGGAGATGTGGGAAAGAGTTTGGGGGGAAAAGAAAATTAGGGGTGCATACATGTATATTAATATTAATGCTTTTACCCCACCACTGTCATGTTAGAACACACCTCATGGTTAGGTGCCTCATCCTTCAGAGAACCTTGGGGTATGCGAAGGGTATTAAATGACTAACCTTTGACCTTGTTTTTGGTGCCTCCCTTAAACGTTGGAAGGATGCATCAACTTAGGAGATATGGGCTCTTCCCCAAGCGTACCCCACTTGGGGTCTTACACCCACACCTCCCAAGGGGACCGCCAATACCAAGGCTGACCTTGTTTTTAAAAAACCAGCCCCACACATGCCTTAGAAAAGCGCATGGAGCTGGGGGTGGTAAAAGGGAGTGGAGGCTAATAGATTTTTATGCTTGGTTAGCAAGTAGGAAAATAATGTGTGAAAGTGGGAGAATGGGTATAGGGTAGTTAGGAAGTTTTTTTTTAGTAGTAGGCTATTAAATTTAGAATTTAATGTGTGTTCATTTGGTAAGGTTGAAAATTATACTCCACATTGGAGTAGGTTACAAGTTAGTGTAATAAAGTAAAATGAATTAATATATGTTGTCCTATGTTATATAGAGTAGCCATATTATATTACTTTATATCCATGTAATATTTCTTTCTTATATAATTACTTCCTTTCTTGAAATTCTACTAGTAAACATTATGCTTAATGTGGAGATGGTTAGTATTGTTTAGGGTTTAGAACTTTATACAAAAATTCATTTTATAGATAAAGTGTTAAAATTTATGTTATGGATAAAGTGTTAGAGCCTGGAGTTAGTTTGTTTTAGTATTTTGTATTGGTATTTTAGTTAGCAAGTTAGTTGTGTTAGATGTTGAGATATTTGTTAGTGTTTGGTAAGCAAATAATTTAGTTAAATTAGATTTGATTAGTGGTTATTAAAAAAGTTAACAATTAGTAATAAGAATTATATATATAGATATATATTGTTCAAGTGATATGGAAGAAATTTTTACTAAAGAAAAATTAGATTGAAGGGTTAGAAAGAATATTAAGGTAAGATAGTTTCAAGATAATGTTAAATTTAAATTTATGTTCTATAAATTATATATTTGAATTTAGTGTTAATGAATAGTGTCTTTATTTATGAAAAATGTTGTGTCTTCATAATGGAAAGTGTAGGATGTTTATAATATGTTTGAAAATATTTACTCTATAGTAGAGCATGATTGAATATGTTATATCTTATCAAGAGAATTATTTTTGTAATAATTTCATAATTTATACTATGGATTTTAATTATGAGTTTAGTATGCTCAAAATTATATCAGGGGTTGGAAGCTTTTGTGTCAAAACTAGTATTAGTTTGTAATGCATAAGCATTCTCAAAAAAAAAAAAAATTCAAAATTTAGTGAAAGGTAGAATTGGAAATGAATTAGATGGGAATTCTACATATTCGTTCTTTCATTGGAATTTAAATTTTCATGACAATTATAGTATTGGGATATTTTTCATTTGAATTTTAAACCTAGAAAGTGGTTAGTGGATCGGGAAACATTATAACTTAAATTGTCTAGGCAACTTAATATGAGGAGTCAGGTTATAATAGAAAATGAGTTAGATGTTGTAAATAGTTTTATGGTAAATTTTTTAATATTATAATTAGTTCAAAATGAGTCATGATTATATCCGGATTAAGAAATAGTATGTTATGATATATTGACCCTTAAATGCAGAACTAGACTCTCCTAAAAGATTGATCTATAATAGTGTAATAAGGATAGAATCATAGTCAACTTGGAACTTGGAAACCCTAAGATGTATCTTGATCTTGATGTTGTACCCTTGTAATTTGTACCTAATGATCAATTGATTAACTCATTCAACAAAGAACTAAGTGTTTATGTAGCGTTAGGACTTAGGGGTTTGAATCTCGTATAGTATGTGGAGATGTCAACCCTGCATCATTATGAAATGTATGCAAAAATCACTTTAATCCTATGTCATATTTCCTTAACCCAACCAATGTAGCATGTACTAACTTAGTAGATTAATTAATTATATATTAAAAAAATTGGTATGTCTTGTCTGTATTTTTGGGCATGACATCTTTGTTTCTTGTAGTAAAAATAGTAACCAGTAAAATTAGGTTTAGGATTTTGCATACCATGTTTGCTTCAACAAATGGTTGCAATATAACCAAGTTTTCCATAGTGATAGCATGTTCGTTTGTCCTTTGACTTTTCATTCCTCAACTCTCCATTCCTAGATGATTCTCCTTGCTTAGTGTATGAATTTCCTAACCCATTAGTACTACTAGATGACTTCATAAGTTCTTCAAAGTATTTCATTGCCTCTTTTGGTTTGTTGAATCTCTCCATAGATTATTTCTCATTTTGTAGTCCATTCTTCAAAATGTCCTTATGTGACTTAAGATTTGTAATTTCCACATCCTTGTGATTCAATTCTTGATTTGTAAGCATTAGTTCATTCATCATCTTCAGTTATGTTTTTGTGAGCTTCTGCACATCTAATATCCTTTCTTCAAGTCTGGTAGTATTTACTCTTTTTTCCTCCTTAGCCATAGTCATGTCTTCCTTAACTTTCTTCTTTTGCTTAGTCACATCACAGTATTACTAAGTGGATTTCATGTTCTCTTTCCAATTCTCTTATTTCTTCATTTAGGAGTTTTTTCTTTTCAAGTAGATTTGTAGATGATTTGTCATTTGGATTTATTGATTCAAATAGTCCGTCTATCTCAACTTCTTCATAGGAAATTTTTTTATCCTAGATAGCTAATTCCTTTCTTCTTTTCAAGGATTTCTTCAAATCATTTCTTACTTTCTCAAGTTTCTACAGTATGAGTTGGATATCAATGACTTGATTGTCAATAACCTTGTCCAGTTAAAAAGCCTTCATCTCCAAGACCTAATCTCCAAGCATTTAACTTGAAAATGATTTACCTCAAAATATGTATCATTCCTAACTTTTATGTAAACTCTGCATTGCTCAGCCTTTACTATTTTCTAATACTTAGATTTTTTGTTGCTTAGTTTGTATTGTGCTCAATACATACTATGTAACTCAACACTTGTATACTTGAAATGACTCAGTCAATGCTGAGCTCAAATTTTATAGAAGATACTTGATGGGTATACACTTACTTGGATCCTACAGAGCTCAACACAAACTTACTTATATGCATGACTTGCCCTATATGAAGTAGCTTGGTCATAGTGATGACCGTCTGACTCTACCTAATAAATGACTAAGTATTTGACACTAATAGACAACAATAGTTAGAGATACCAACAATCTCATGCTCAAGTTAAAAATTACCTCACCTCCATTACTAATTGCAATATTTCTAGAATTTGCATATTATCCCTGTGCATCCAATATCATGCAAATATAGACTTTTGTATATTCTATTCTAAGAAATGGTGTAAGATAAAACTTTTATGCATATAGTTCCTTGTCTTCTCCTAAGCCTTAGTTGGAGTTGATGGCTACACCTAATCCATAAGACGTAGTGTCCCCATTAGTTGCACTTGATGTCCCATTTTCTTTTGACTTCTTTCTCCATGTCTTATTGATGTGTTTATGAATTTCATTTACTTTTTTTTTCCTTTACTTTTTAGTTTTCTCCTTTTGGTACTGATACTTAGACTATATAGTTTCTTCTTAAATGGCTGATCTTGTGACAATATTTTTATCAATTTCATGATTTTCTCTAAGTAGGTAATTTGTCATATTAAAGTAATTTTGTGTAAATCTTGAGATTTCTTCATCTTTTGCATCTAGTCTTACAAAAATTTGTCTCTTGTCCTCTTCCATCATTTGTTTTTCATCTTCATCTTTCCTCTTTTGTACCATCACTTCACACATCCTTGTAGACTTCACTTATTTATCCCTTTTTGGTGACTTGAGTTCCTTGGTAAGACTATGGTTTTTCTCCAGTGGACCAGTTATAGCAACATCAGATCCATTAGACATGTTTCCATCAGATGGTTCTTTAATAACTTGTTTTTGGTATGTTGTCTCATTTGTTTGTTGGGAAATTTATTTTCTCCTATTCAAGAACCTCTTCAAATTGTTTAGTTCATTCATTTTATTCATGGTCATCCTCAACTCTAGTATCTAATTCTCAATAGTCTTATCCAACCTATACTTTTCCATGATTTGGATCTTTTATTCTCAAGCTACAAAACCTTCAATAAGAGAACTAGGCCCTAATACCAATTATTGGAATAGTAAGGATAGATAGGATGTTAAGAGAGGGGGTGAATCATTGTCCACTAAAAATTTACACTCTCAAACAAATTTAGTCCTTACCACTTTACCTATTGTAACTTGGTAATAACTATTCTTTCAATATATTACTTTGTAAGCAAAACTAACATAACTTGTTTAGAATTCATAATGTAAAACATATAATATCATGAAACATAACATATAACAAAAATATTTGGTATCACACAAACCCTTGGTTAGAGGGAAAACTATAATGGGGATGGTACCCACAAATCCATCACTATTGTAGTAAGAGATTGCCTTGTTAGGGCTACAATGTTAGTAACTTCTAATGACTTACTCGGTTAGGAGTATACAATAAGACCTATATAGATCTACATTTTTTAAGGATTTTAAAGCACTCTTCAAGTGTGTCCTTGGTTAAGAGATTACATATAGGACTGATAGGTCCACCTATTAAGGATTTAGGATACTACTATGGTAATTAAATAATAGTAACAATGACCTTTACAATGACAACTTACTTTTCTTTGTTAGATCTCAACTCTTCTTTGTAATTATCACCTTTTTATGATAGATATGCAATTCATTCCAACTCAGTATTTCTCTATCATCTCCCTAACCTCTATACTTGACCTTAATCTCTTCCTCACTTCAATACTTTCTTTGACAAATACTTCTCCATCAAAACTCAAAAAATCAACAACATTAAATTATCCTCAACTACTTCTTTTATAGTTTTCTTTTTCCAATTTGAAACTTGACCTAATTATGGTTTTAGAACTTTATAGAAATGTCCTCTAATCATGATCAGGGGTTCTAAAATTATCTATCATTACCTTCGTTTTCATCTTTATTTCCATTTTTTGTTCTACCTTGAAATCAACAACAATCAATTCACATTCTTCAAGAAAATCTTTTCAAATCTCACCTTGATTCATGTACATTGTTTTCCTTGCTCGATATAATAGCATTACATTAGAATATTGCCAATTAAAGTTTTGATGTCATCTCTATATTACTTGCTAAGTATATTGTTCTTCCTTATTGACAATTGGTAAACATTTTCTTAGCATCATCTTAATAGCTTGGTAAACTCTATGCTTGGTGTATGCTATTATCTCCTCAACTTAGTGAAAAGAGAATTGATTGGTGAATACAAGAGCTCGGGTATACTTAACAATATTTTCATATATTCTTCTCCATATCTTAGGCAATGACATACCTTAGTTTGTATATAGACTTTGAAATTTTGACACTGGTAGACAATTTGATTCTTTGTAGAAATAAGAATATTAACTAGGAAAACCCTTGATCAAAGGGAAAACCCTGGTGGGGATGGTACCCACAAAATGATGTACTAATATAAAAGTTCCTTTTGAAATGATAGAACCTTTTAGGAGTCAATGAAATATAATTAGTACATTGTTGATCTCAGGCTAGTTTTGACTAATGAGTGTCTATATACTTAAGTCATTTACTTAGTTCATGCCAAAAAAGTAGTATATGTCAAGCACAACATGTATAAGATAGAGCATATTGAGTCCGTAGTGAGTGTCGAGTCACTCATGTGTTGAGTCACTCAAGTGTCAAGTAGATAGTGTATGTCATGTGATATAGGAGTCAAGAAAGTAGTGCATGCTAATGATTTAGATGCTAAGTCATAGTATAGAAAATAGTATATACAAAGCATCAAGGACTTCAAATGCCGAGTAAGACGGTTTTATCATAGTTATTTGTAATGGCACAAACTACTATGTAAACCATTTTTTAGCTGACTTAAAGATTGAATTATGATATTTTGGAGATAAGGATGAATCTTAAGTTTGAATCCCTATCAATTACTTGAATCCAATCATAAAAAAGGGAAGGTTTTAGTAGTCAAATGGATGAATCACAACCATTGATTCATACCTAACTCTAAGTCACCTAAGTCTTCTTAAGGAGGAAAAACCCTAAACTTTATATGCATATGAAAGGAGTGAAGAGAAAAGTTTGTATGTACAAACAAAGCATTCATGGTGGCTGAGGAATTGTGAATTGTATAAAACAACAAGACATCTTATCAAGAAGGATCAAGAATACATTAGTATAAAGGTGATATGTCATCAAGCAACAAAGTACTAATCATAGGATCAATGTTGAGTCATTCTAACAAGTGAACCAGAAAAATCTCTTAATAGAGTAGTCCTAACAGGCTATATTGAAATTCTTTAATAGGGTGCTTAATTGTGAGTTAAAGTCCTTTAACAAGGCACACTTCTAACAAGGTGTTGAGATCCTTTAATAGGGAAAGACCTAATAGTCTTTGTAAGCCTTTAATAAGGAAAACCTTTCATAGGTAGATCATGTTTCATGATCAAACATTGTAACCTTCATTGGATACACTTTATTACTATAGTAGGGAAGATTTGTGGGTGTCATCACCACCCCAGTTTTACCTTCTCATTGGAGGGTTTTTGGGTAATCATTTCCAGTGTCATATATTTGTGAATGCTTACTTATTTACATGATTTTTATGTACATGCTTTACATGGTATTTTAGTTTACTTATTGAATGTATGAGATGGATGTTTGGTGAATGTATTATGGGTCAAAGTTTAAAATACTAATTCACCCCCCTCCCTCCCCCCCAAAAATTTACCTTTCCTTATGAGTCCCTATTAGGAGTCTTTAAATCCCTATTAGGATATTCCAACCCTATTAAGAGTTGTGCGAACCCTTATAGAAGTTGAAAGGAGGATAACTAAAGCCACTATCCAAATATCCTTAGTACTATTCTTCTTAAATAATAAAAACATGAAACAACAACTATCCAACTAGTAATATATCTTTCCATACATAGTTCCTTATCAGGTCATTTTTCCTTAATCACACCAAAATATACTCTAATCTTCACAAGTTCATATATCAATCTCATACAATGCATATTACAAAGATATGACCACATATCACACTTTTATTCCAAGGAAAACTTATTTTCTTTATACTAAATCCTAAAGGATAAGAATTGAATTTTCCTTGAGGATTTACCAATTTACAAAAATAATATAGGACCATCTTAAGATATAATAATACACATTACATTATACTCTATCCATGATTACAAAACTATTGTTGGCTCACATTCTTCATAACTTTTCACTCGATGATCTTTTGATTATGCCTTCTAAACCAAGGCATCTTTGAAACATTATCAACCACTTTCTCAATCTAATTAAGCCAATTCAATATCTATGAGGAGAGAGAATCAAAACATTAGTATCTTCTTTCCAAAAATATTGTCTAAAAATTGCCTTCACTAAAATTCTCATAACTATGTCTAGTCTTCATATTTATATATGTTCTCTTAGAAATAAAATCTAGACATGCTATAGAATATAACCTTAAGTGTATGTAAGCTAATATTCAATCCTCAAATCGCTCCAAAAGCTTCTACCTCTATAGCTCTACTAAAAAAATAACTAGTATGTTGACATCAATGAAAAACATAGTCATAAAGGTAACACATACCCACTGAATTAGGTCTTCAACAATGATAATATACTCCCCAACAGGAATGTCATCAACATTCATGCTAAATATCTTCCCCTTTGGCATTGATGGTGACATATATGAAAAACATATAATTTCCATGAATACCAAATATGCTTCCCCATCTACCTTTTCACCCCATTAATTTTTCTCATGAATGTAAAAATACCTTGAGATAGGAGCATCTTGGGTGTAAGAGAAATCTTGCATCACCCAAAAATATTTTTGTTTTCAATCTTTTCTATTTTAATAAGGACTAGTAGATAGGGTGGTTACTATTTATGGGAACTTGCTATTTTTAGTAAGTTTTTCATACAAGCTTGAAATGTTTTCATTTTTTACATGAATATTTATTTTAAAGTTATAAGCCTACCATAAAAATCTCATTGCTCTAGCTTAAGTATCAGAAAAGTTATTGCAGGTTTTCGGTGGAAAATTTTGCATAAAAATTTTCAGGCTTACCATTGGAGGCCTTAGATTGCCTAGATGAGGTTCAAAAACTCAATAGAATGGTGCTTACATCATTTCATTCTTGTAGATTAGGAGCTAGCATTTCTGAAAAGTGGTTATAATAGCCAATCTAAGCAATGGTTAGAGAGTTATGGCCTTCCTAAGTTGGGCTACCAAAATTTTTAAAATAATTTGTCAAAGATGTATTTAGCCAACTCTATATGTATTGTTAGGGTCTGTCAGCCCTAGGTATTAAGTTTGAGCACCTAGAACCTACCTGAGTGGCATAAAATTGACTATTTAAGAAAGGCTTGAACATTGTCTAGGACAGCTCTAGGTGATAGTTCATAGCTTGTCTTGCTAATTATTGTAGTGAACGTGCCCATGTGGGTTAGCATATTGTACTTGTGAATTCTATAATTTCACATTTGCAACAATAATAAGAAGTCCATGTTTCATTCTTGAATTTTTTGTTGTTTCTTTCTTTCTATGATGTGTTTATGGTATTAAGGGGAGCACCCTTCATCACACCTCTTAGTTTTCAATAGGTTGTAAAGAGATTTTCATGTTCAAATTAGAACCATATAGTAATTAAAAATCAATATTAGCAATTACTATGCACAAGGAAGGTGTTAATCTCTCCCATACATAATCATGCATATTATTTCCTAAATATTCTTACCTCATTGGCATCAATCAATGTATATCAAAAAAAAAAATCATATGTTACTCTCTCCCAAGGAGTAATCTCTCTTTCAAAGGATCTTTTTCATGTACATATCTCTCCCCCATTGGCATCAATGAAAAAGGTATCATTATATCAAATATTAAAGTTCAATCATTTCCAAAATAATATATTCAAGCTCTAGTGTCCAAAGACACTATTGACTACCAGTACCAAGAGTCCTCAATCACTCAGTTCAAACACATATACTCCCCCATAGGAGAAGCATCAAGCATCCATTCTAGATAAAGAAATAGTGTTCTACTACAAGATAGACTAGTGCAATCTCTACATTAATTACTTAAAATTAGGTTGGGGCATAACCCCAATCATACCTCTCAAATACTCAAATGTTTCCTTATCAAAAGGTTTTGTGAATATCTCTGATATCTTCTCATTTGTACTAATATATTTCAATCTGATTTCTTTATCTACAACTCTCTCTGTCAAAAAGTGAAACTTAATAGATATATGCTTTGTTGTTTAATGTAATGTTGAATTCTTTGACATACTTATAGTACTTGAATTATCACAATGTATGATGATAAACTTAGTGAAATATATCCCAAAAGTTTTCAACATCTACTTCATCCAAATAATCTAATAACAATTATTTTCTATTACTACATACTCCACTTATGTCATGCTTTGTGAATGAAATCATGTTTCCTACTTAGCTAAGAAACCAATCTTCCTCCCAAGAAGAATACTCCACCACCGGTGTTCTTTCCATCATCTACACTTCCTTCCTAATAAATATTAGTGTATGCACATAAAGTGAAATTACATGGTCTTTCATACCATAACCCATAATTAAGTGTGCCTTTCAAATATCTTAAAACTCTTTTTACTATTGCATAATGTGTCTCTTTAGGATCTTCTTGAAATCATCCCATAGCTTCAATTACATTAGCTATATCAAGTCAGGTATGTGTCAACTACTATAATATTCCAATCATAGATATGTACTTTTTATGTTTAATAGTAGGGGATTCATCTTTTCTAGATAACTTGCATCTAGTTACTATTGATGTTCCAATAGGTTTACCACTTTCCAATCCAAATATTTTCAACAAATATTTGAGATACTCATTTGTGATATAAAAATTCCATCTTTTTTCTATACAATATGTAATCCCAAGAATTATTTCATCTCTCTAATCATAATCATCTCAAATTCTTTTTTCATTTCTTCTAAGAATGCCTCACTTTCTTTATCATTACCTCCAAAAAATAATAATTATCCACAAATATTGCAACAATTAATAAATCTTTATCATTCTTTCTTAGATACAAGTTACTATCAGTGTCACCTTTCAAAAATCCCAAATTTGTCAAGTTTTTATCCAATCTTGCATACCAAACTCTAGGTGCTTGTTTTAATCCATAAAATGCCTTTTTTTTAAATTTAAAAACCATATCCTCTTTATCTATCAAAGGAGAACTATTAGGTTATTCAATTTATACCTCTTCCTTAATTTCTCCTTTTATAAAAGATTATTTGACGTTCATTGGATAAACTTTAAAGTTCTTGTTAGCTGCACATGGCAAAAAAACCTCATTCCCTCTAGTCTAGCAACAAGCTCAAAAGTTTATTCAAAATCAATTCCTTCTTGTTGTGAATAATTATTTATTAATTATTATTCTCTTGTTCTAATGCATATGTGGTTCGATGGTTCATTAGTGTGAGCTATGTATTCAGTGGTTGATCCTATATACAAGGTGATTGTAGTGGCTGGCTACCTATGCATTTCGGTGAGATGGATCATATACCATATAGACACGCTCGATTTGTGCCTTCTTCTTCCTTGGAGGTTCTTCAGATTAGCAGTTTTTTTTTTTTATGGCAGATTTTGCAGCTTCTTCATGCTTCAATGATGCTCTTCATCATCACTCCTTGTTCCTGTTTTAGGGGACATTTCCCTAGTTGGAGGCTTCTTCAGTTCTTCATTAAGTTTTTACCTCTTTTTGGGGGAGGGTTTTTCCCACGTGGTTTTCTCTCTTTCCCCGTTTTCAGAGGTTGCTCTTGCATTATACATGGGTACCTAACATGGCTTTGTTGCAGGGACCCATTATGCATTCTCCATTTATGCATTTCTTAGTTTTGTGAGCTTAAGGCATTTCCCTAAGTTGCACATAAGGGAGGGTGTTAGAGTAAATAATTAATTTACTAATTATTTATTCTATTTACTTAAGCTTACTTAGGTAAATGCATTTCATTAATTAGTTGTAGTCTAGGAGTTAGTTATAAGTTGTTGACAATACGGGAGTTTGTTCTCTCCTAAATCATACTTATCCTCTCACATTGTTTGAGGACTTTCCACCTTATGTGGATGTATGCTTAGTTGTCACACTTATCTCCTAGCGTCTTCTAGCTTCTTCTAGGAGATTCTTGGAGCTCTTTATATTCGAGCTCTCTCATTGTATTATATCAACATCAAGACATTCTCATTGTAAATACATATTTTCTTGTGTTTGCATATTTTCTCTCTCATGTCCACTTAGGGTTTTTCCCTTGCTCCATGCTCTTCCTTCCCTGGCTTCTCTTTGATAGGCTTCTGCATGCAATTGATCTTGGGCATCTTCAGAGTTGGATTTCATCAACTCCAACATGGTATCACAGCCTCCTTCTTGCTGCTTCGTTGAATATTTTTGAAGCTGTGATTTGGAGTCACAAACCCTAGTTTGTTTGTGCATTTTTCCTTCAAATCAGGGGAACAGTGAATTTTTGGAGCACATTGGGGCCAAACAGACGCTACCATTGGATTCAAAAGGCACGAACCAAGCATGTCTATATGGTAGATGATCAATCTCACCGAAATGCATAGGTAGCCAGCCACTGCAATCACCTTGTATATAGAATCAACCACTAAATACATAGCTCACACTATCAAACCATCGAACCACAAATGCATTAGAACAACAACATAACCCTCCCTTAATGCAGATGGGGTGAGATTACATGCAACTGAGAAGGTGGGCCAAAAATCTCCTGCAAACAAACCAAGAACAACGAGAGAGGAAGAGGTACAAACACCTATAAAGACACGGTCACACTAACGTTGCATGGGGCTAATGTCGTGGAAGGGATACTCACTTGACAAAGGGAGAATGCCTAAAACAAAAAAAAACTATCCCCCCCATGGTACTTTATGAAAATAATGTATGTAAAACTGACTCAAAACAATGTTCATGTCCCCCAAAATGCAAGAGTGGCACTTTATCTCAGTGTGATACATAAAAGTGCTTCAAAATGATAGCTACAATTATCAAAACTAAAAACAAGTAGATACAAAACATAGTATAGCCAAAAACAAAGGAAACCATGCCACATGGCCTCTTTTTTGCTGCAATGACTACCTGGCCATCAAATTTTTGTTCTTGAATTACTGATGTCAGCATTGCATCATGTGCCTTCTTGCACCTCTCTAGGTCATTTTGGACCTACTCTCAGTTTTTTGGCCATAACTTGAGCATACGGAGGTATTTTTCCAATCTGAAAGAAGCATCGAAAAGCTGGTTCCAAGATAGAGACATTGGTGTAGGTATTTTTAGGTTTTGATTCATTTTTTTTCCTTTTTTTTAGTTTAAGTTTGAAGCTTTATTTTTGACTCCAGCATGCATATCTTTTGTGTCCCATGTCAGTTTTTTGAAAACTTTATATTTTTGGAAAGCTAGTTTTGTCACCTTTTTTAAAATGTGGTCCTTTTCCTTAGATTTTGGCCCATACTCTTTCTATCATATTTTAAGCATTTTTGCTATATGTTGGATATCTTGAGTATTTTAGGCCCGAGGATCATTTTCTTAGCATGGTTTCCTTTGTTTTTGGTTGTACTATGTTTTGTATCAGCTTGTTTTCAGTTTTGATCATTGTAGCTATCATTTTGAAGCACTTTTATGTGTCGCACTAAGATAAAGTTCTACTCTTGCATTCTTGGGGTCATGAACGTTGTTTTGAGTCAGTTGTGCATGCATTATTTCATAAAGCACCATGGGGGAGATAGTTGTCTATTGTTTTAGGCATTCTCCCTTTGTCAAGTGAGTGTTCCTTCCATGACATTAGCCCCATGTAGCATTAGTGTGATCGTGTCTTTATAGGTGTTTGTACCTCTTCCTCTCTCATCGTTCTTGGTTCATCTGCAGGAGATTTTTGGCCCACCTTCTCAATTACCTATCATCTCACCTCGTCTACATTAAGGGGGGGTTATGTTGTTTTTCTAATGCATCTATGGTTTGATGGTTCGATAGTGTGAGCTATGTATTCAGTGGTTGATCCTATATGCAAGGTGATTGTAGTGGCTGGCTACCTATGCAATTCAGTGAGATGGATCATCTACCATACAAACATGGTCAGTTTGTGCCTCCTTCTTCCTTGGAGGTTCTTTAGATCAGGAGTTTTCTTCTTGATGGTAGAGTTTTTGCAACTTCTTCATGCTTCATTGATGCTTCTTCATGATCACTCCTTGTTCCTATTTTAGGGGACATTTCCCTAGTTGGAGGCTTCTTCAGTTCTTCACTAGGTTACCTCTTTTTGGGGGATGGTTTTTCCCACGTGGTTTTCTCTCTTTCCCCATTTTTAGAGGTTGCATCTTTTGCATTGTACATGGGTACCTAACATGGCCTCATTCCTAGGACCCATTCTGCATTCTGCATTCATCTTAGTTTTGTAAGCTTAAGGCATTTTCCTAAGTTGCACTTAAGGGGGGGGGGGGGGGGGGGGTGTTAGAGTAAATAATTAATTTACTAATTATTTATTCTATTTACTTAATCTTACTTAAGTAAATGCATTTCATTAATTAGTTGTAGTCTAGGAGTTAGTTATAAGTTGTTGACAATATAAGATTTTGTTCTCTCCTAAGTCATACTTATCCTCTCACATTGTTCAAGGACTTTCCACCTTATGTGGATGTATGTTTAGTTGTCACACTTATCTCCTAGAATCTTCTACCTTCTTCTAGGAGATTCTTGGAGCTCTTTATATTTGGGCTCTCTCATTGTATCATATCAACATCAAGACATTCTCATTGTAAATACATATTTTCTTGTGTTTGCATATTTTCTCTCTCATGTCCACTTAGGGTTTTTCCCTTGCTCCACACTCTTCCATCCTTGTCTTCTCTTTGATAGGTTTTCACATGTAGGTGATCTTGGGCATCTTTGGAGTTGGATTTCATCAACTCCAACACTTTTCATACCAATTCTATTTATTTCTCACAATTTCACCTTGCTTATTTATCTTATCTCTAAATATCCATTTACTTGCAATAACATCTTGACTTTACGTTTGGGAAATGATTCCTAGGTCTTGTTTTTTGTCAGTCAGATTTAATTCATCTTTTATAACTTTATCCAATATTAATCTTTACAAGCTTTATCATCATTCTTAGGTTCAACTTGAGAAGTCAAACATAGTTCTTCATGTACCTTGTTCCTTATCATGACTCCTTTGTCTTTACTCCCAATTACCTTTACAGCAAGGTGATTATTTACCATATTTTTGCTAGGTGTCATTTGTTGAATTTCAATTTATGCTCTAGGCCCTTCACTCTATTCTTCTCTTTGTAATTTACTCTACAAATCAAAGTCATGTTCATAAAACAATTCTTGATCAATATTATGCTTGTTAGTTCTATGATTAGTTTTCTCATCAATACTATAATCAAGTATCCTTTCTTGAATTATAAAATTTTCATCAACTCTCACATTACTCCTCTCAACAATAGTCTTTTTTCTCTAATTAAAACATCTATATACTTTTCTTTTTAATGAATATACAAGAAAAAATCCTTCATCACTTATAGAATTAAAACTCTTAATATAATGTTTCCTTCCAAACATTCTTAAGTACTTTATGTTGGATTAACCTCCAATATTCCCCTTGAACATTTGTGACATGGCTTAACTTCCTCTTATGTTATATAAGTCTAGTGGTTGTATCGAGCATTGATAGGTCAATCTTTTGGTGTAACGGTAACCCTAGCTTGTAATAAGTGGTATCAAAGTTTGGTCACAGGTTTGAATCTCCTTAGGTAATGTTGAGGGGGGGATTGTTGGATTAACTGCCAATGTTCCCCTTCAAGATTTGTGACATGGATTAACCACCTCTTGTATTCTATAACTCTAGTGGTTTTATCAAGAATTAACAGGTTGATCTTTTGGTGCAACAACAACCCTAGCTTGTAACACTTTATGGTAGGTGAATGTCCAAACCAAAGTTCATAAGGGGTCTTACTAGTGCCTTGTCTAAGCTACACTCTTTTTATGGTATATATTGTTGTATTTACTACCTCTCTCCAAAAGATATGTAATATATTATTTTCTAACATCATTTCTCTTTCTACTTGAGTCATTAATCTGTTTCTCCTTTCTACTATCTCATTCTTCTCTATTGCCTTAGGGACTGAAATTTGCCTCTTTATACCATTATCTTCACAAAATTTGTTAAATTAATTTGAAATGAATTATCCTCCTCCATTAGATCTCAAGCATTTAATATTAAAACTAGATTCATTCTCAACTGTACTCTTAAATATCTTGAATTTATCAAAAGCTTCATATTTTTCTCTAATAAATACAACCCACATCATTCTAGTCAAATCTAGTGAAATCATTCAAATATTTGTGCACAACCTCCAAATTTTTTATAGTAAATTTTATGCTTAGAAAAGAAATTATTCTTGCACATCATGTTAGTAAGTTTTATAGTCTTAGGAAAGTCTCTACCCATAAATGTAGTACTAACCTTCACAATGTTATCAAAGTTGATATTATAGAATCTCTTATTCCATAACCAAATTTCATCCACCTTAACAAGTAAACATGCCATTTCAATAGGATTCAACCAAAATACATTGCCTCTTATTCTTGCACTGGTACCAATCAATGTCTTATGATTGGATCAACCACCATCTATAATCCAATCATACTTTTTCATTTTAACTTGTGATACTAATTCTCTTAATTTTTTAATTTCTTCTTTTTTAGGGATCTCTTCTTTAATAGAAACAAATTCAATTTCATCATGACTATCATTCAAGAAGTCAAAAATTTTGAAATCAAATTCACTATCCTCACTAACATAAAATAAATCCTTACTCTTGATTTATAGGAATTTCTAGGATTAAATTTATTTTATCATTTAGGAAATTTATAGAAAAAAGGAAAAAATTATTTACATGTCTAACAAAAAAGGAATTTGTTACCTTTAGTTTCTCTCTTCATAAATAGGGAAATTCCTTCAATCTTCTTGTATTCTTCATCTTTTGTTCTATTGCTACTCACATAGTCTCCACTTGTACTTGTACTTCTTGTCAACATAATATTAACATGAATATTGATGATATTTCTTTGGGAAAGTATCTTAAGCTTTGCTAGAGAACTTGAGGAGATTGTCATGTCATTCATGATTGTGTTTATCATTGATGTCAACATAGTATTATTTTTGTACAGATTAACAGAGTAGTAGACAAAAAATGAGGTCCCACAAAATGTGTATTGACAATGAGGTCAATTATAGTTAAGGATATGTTCTACATTGTTCCTTGATGACATGGACAAGTGCACCTATAGAGAGTCAAAGGCATGCAAAAATTATTCAAGAATTACATAACATAGTGTGCAAATAGAGTACCTAAGAAGAATTTTCTAATGATTGGGTTGTATCTCTTAAGTATGATAGAATCATAATAAGATATGTTAGATAGTTATAGTAGACAGTCTGATGATGACATCAGTGAGTGTGTGAGGTTAGAGGTTTCATGTATGAGAATTTATATTTACTATGAGCTGACAGTGTTTTGTAATTGCAAAATGATGAAATGAATTTTAATATCTAAATGAGGTCCTATTATAATTAATTGGGAAAGCCTCAAGATTGACTCGATAAATTATTTTGAGGATATGGTATAAAGGAAGGTTATTTTCCTTTTGATTAAGTGAACAAAAATTGTGTAATAAGTGAAAGAGGAAGAAAACTTGTATTGGATATGTAAAGTTGGTAAAAGTGTGTTAGGGATCAAACGGATTAGAGTGATGCAAGTTGGAAGATCTAGTATTGACATCTAAAGAGGTTTGGTCTAGTCAAGAGGATAGAGAAGGCATTCAAGTTATTTCATTCTATTATTCTACAAGGAATAATATAGAGATTAGATAGGTGTGAATTCAGCGATCTTTCCCCTGAAGATGTTTGGACAATGGATACATCTACCATCTAAAAACCTTAAAAAGGTTGGTACAACTCCTAAAAGGGTTGGAATATTCTAATAGGGATTCAAATCCTCCTAACAGGAACTCATATGTACTAAGTTTATTTCATTGTCTCTTAATAGAGTCCATCCTCTTACAAGGAACTTTTATATTAGTACATCATTTTGTGGGTATCATCCCCATTGGAGTTTTCCCTCTGATCAAGGGTTTCTCTTGTTAACATATCTGGTGCTAGTATATATGTGTATCTTCTTATGTTTGCTAGTTATATTATTGACATGGTTTAGGATTAATGAGATTGATAAATGTTTTATTAGTTTTATAACTAATTCAACCCCCTCCCCACCCCCGTAGTTATCTTGGTGTACTTTACTTTCTAACAATTGGTATCAGAGCATTAGGTCCTTGAAGAAAAAGCTTAATAACTTAAGAAGATGTATGGCAGGTCATTTTAGTAAAAAAAAGTCCTAAATTCTATGGAGTTAACTAAGACAACAAGAATGAGAAGATGAAAACTCATTTGTTATGTATGGGTCCACTATATTGGCTAATGACAAAGAATGGAAAGTGATGCAAGAGCAATCAATGGTGTAAGGGCAATCTTGTATCACCCAAAAATATACTTAGTGTTAGTTTTGTTTAAAATGTTTTCACTTCTGGATACCCATTTAGGTCAAATAAATATTCCAACTCTCATAGCTCCACTATTGGTTTTCTAGGTTAGAGTTTTTTAGCACCTTGGGATACGTGCTAATGTAGAAAATAGGTTATTTTATAATTAAGCCATAATTATAATGATTTATAGGTTGTAAGTTAGAGGGATGATTTTAATTTTAATTTAAAGCACTCTAGAAAAAGAATCAAGTCAAAAGGCTTTATAGTTTGAAAGTTATTGGAATTTTAAGTTGCCTAGAGACCTCCTAAAAGTACTTCAAAGTCAGATTTGAGGCACTAAAAAGCCTCATATGGGCCTAAAAAAAGGGGGAAAAGGAAATATTTCCATAGGGGTATAGAACACTTGGAGAGCTTTCTAAAAATTCAAATGGTTCATCAATCAAAGTCCAAAATCAAAAGTTATGCATCTCAAAAGTTAGACTACCATTTCTAGATTCTTCTAATTTTACACCGACTTCTAACATATTTTATAGAACCTTTTGTTTTGGAGGTGGATGCCAAATGGAATATTCTAAAATATTTTCCTAACCCTAAACCTAATTTGGTTTACTTAAAGAATTTTTGGCATTGTAAAGACAGTTTTTGGTGGAGTTTAGGAGAAGATACTAGAGAAGGGTTTTTCTCCAAGATCATACAACATTATAAGCCTATAGGGCATGTCTTTGGGTCTATTTTAATTATAATAAATGTATTAGTAGATCACTTCTAATAATAATATTCCCCTTGTCCTGATGCATTCATTTTTTTCTTGGGTTGTGTCTTTATCAAGTGGTATTAGAGTGGGTTTTCCTTAGTATGTAGATAGAGTGCCAACTATGAGGCAGTTTGCACCAAGACTATGTGGTTGTGGGTTTTGATAAAAGAATATTCATTCATGAAGGGAGCATGGTGGAAGGGTTATATTTGTTACTCCTAAGGTTAGAGCCCTCTAGAGACAAGTCCAGGCATTGTAGGAGGAGATCCATAGAGGGATGAATGTTGTCATAGGCAAAAAAAGTGAGGAAGAAAATGAAGAAGGAAATATTGGGTAATAAGGGGAAGGAGATAGAGAAGTCCTCAAATAGGTAAAGAAGAAACTTTTTAGGGTCATTGATGTTGGCATGTTTTCAGGAAATCAAAACCTAGATGAGTTGATCAACTGGATCAATGAGTTGGAAGAATATTTTGAGTATGAGGATATCAGGGACCCTGATAGGGTTAAGTTTGTGAAGGCCAAAATGAAGGTCATGCCAAAATTTGGTGGCAAGAAATTTATTTGGAAAGAAATAGAAGAGGAAAGGAGAAAATCACAAGATGGGATCACATGGTGGACAAACTAAAGAACCAATTCATTCTTGTTGATTACGAGCTTGATTTTTTCAAAAAGATGCAAGGTTAAAGCAAGTAGGAAAATCTGTCCAGGAATACATAGAGAAATTGTACTAATTCCTAATTAGGGTGGGGCATGTAGAAGCAAACAAGGAGAAGGTTTCCCATTACCTTAGTGGGCTAAGACCTAGCATTCAGAAGAAGTCTAGTTAGAATAACTAGCTTTGAAGAGGCATACCAGTTTTCCTTGCAAGTTGAGGAGAAGCTTAAAAAAAGTTTGATGGAAGGAAAATAGGTTGTATGCAAGGAGGAAGGTGTGGTGGTAAGTCATTTGGAGGCTGAAATGAGAACCAAAAGAAAAATCAAGATGTGGGTGCTAGCTAAAATCAAAGGAACGAGGGTTTCAACAGCTCCCATGATCAAAATTTTGGAGACTAGAGAGGAAGAGGTAGAGGACATGGACAAGGTTCAAGAAGAGGAGGCTTTTGTGGTGCCTATATTTATTGTAATGAAGAAGGTCATCATGTCTTCAAATGCCCTCAATTCCAAGGAAGGATAGATGGGAGAGATAATGGTCAAGCAAGGGTTGCTCATGTGGATGATGATGCACAGTCATCACATTTAGAGGATGTAAAAAGAGGAGAGGTTCTAGTTAATGAAAGGGTCTTATTGAGATGTGAGATTGAACCTAAACAAAGGAGGAGTTTGTTTCATACCAGTTGCAAGTGCAAGGGTAAATTTTGTGATGTGATTGTTGATAGTGGAAGCACTAACAACATGGTGTCAGAGGAGATGGTCTCAAAGCTTAAGCTCAAGTGGGAGAAACAACCCTAGCCCTATCAGATTTCTTGGGTGTAGGATGATCATAAGGTCCTGGTTAGTGACAAATGTTTTCCAAAGTTCAAGATTGGGAGTTACCATGATGAGGGTCTCTATGACATCATTCCAATGGATGTCTATCATTTATTATTGGGAAGGTTGTTGCAGTTTGATAGGCATGCTATACATGATGGTCATGCAAATACATACTCTATGTCAAAGGATGGATTTTGCTACAAATTGAAGCCCTTGATAAAGGAGGGTGAAAAGATACACAATAGTGCTAGGCTATGTCTTGTTGATGGAATAAAATTTTTGGATGGCATGAAACATCAACATATATGTTATGCTTTAATTCTAGAAAAGATAAGGAAGGTAGTAGTGAAATTCCACTTGAAGTTTCAGGTCTATTAAGTGAGTGGAGATGTCATCTTTGATAATGTTCTAGAAGGATTGCCACCAATAAGGAAAATTAGTCATCAAATAGATTTAGTCCCTAGAGCTAGTTTGCCTAACAAGGTTGCTTATAGGATGACTTTTAATGAGACTGAGGAGCTAAATAGACAAGTTTAGGAGCTGTTGAGGAAAGGTTTGATTCTAGAGACCCTAAGTCCATGTGCAGTACCTATAGTACTAGCACCAAAGAAGGATGGAGAGTGGAGAATGTGTATAGACTCTTAGGCCATAAATACAATAATCATCAAGTATCAGTTTCCTTGCCAAGAATGGATGATCTTATGGACTATTTGAGTGGAGCTCAATACTTCACAAAGATAAATCTCAAGAGTGGTTATCACCAGATATGAATACAAGAAGGAAATGAGTGGAAGATTGCATTCAAGACTAAGGAGGGTCTATATGAGTGGTTAGTCATGCACTTTAGACCAACCAATGCACCAAGAACCTTCATGCGGCTTATGAATGAGGTACTAAAGAAATTTTTGAGAAATTTTGTTATTCTCTATCTAGATGATATTTTGATTTTTAGTAATTCTTTGGATGAAAATTTATTGCAAATTCATAGCATCCTTGAAAGGTTGAAGGAAGAGAAATTTTTGATTAATTTGAAGAAGTGTAGCTTTGTAAAAAGGGCGTTAGTCTATTTGGGGTTTGGTGTATCAGCTGAGGGTTTCAAAATGGACCTAGAGAAGGTGAAGGTCATCTTGGAATGGCCTACTTCAAGGTCTACCACTAAGGTGAGGTCATTCCATGGTCTGGTGAGTTTTTATAGGAAGTTCATTAGAAATTTAAGTAGTACATGTGTACCCCTAACTAAAATAGTAAGGGGAGATAGAAAAGTGTTCAAGTGGACTACAAGAGTTGCAAGGAGTTTTGAATTGCTGAAGAAGAAGGTGATAGAGAAATCTATGTTGGCACTTCCTCATTTCAACAAAGTATTCTAGGTGGATTTTGATGCTAGTGACAATGCTATTGGAGCTATGTTGAGCCAAGAAGGTAAACCTATTGCCTATTTTAGTGAAAAATTGAATAATGTAAATAAGAAGTATTATGTTTATGATCAAGAGTTCTATGTAATAGTTTGGGCCTTAAAGAAATGGAAGCATTATTTGTTTCCAAAAGAATTTTTTTTGTATATTGATCACCAAGAATTGCAGTACCTAAATAGCCAAGGTAAATTGAATTAGAGACATTTAAAATGAGTAGATTTCATGCAAAGCGATATATTTTTATTAAAATACGGTAGCAAAAGGTCTAATAGGGTTACAGATGCATTAAGTAGGAGATAGTTGTTACTGACAGTAATGTAGGTTGAAGTAGTTGGGTTTGATGAACTCAAAAATCTTTACCCTGAGTATCTTGACTTTATAAAGACTTGGAAGGCTTGTAAAGAACCTATTACTCTAGACAAGACCAAGTGGCTAGATTACATGATTTAGGATGATATGCTATGATATTCAAGGGAAGTCAATTGTGTATACCAAGGAGTTCCATGAGGGAGAACTTAATCAAGGAGAAGCATAGTGGAGGGATGACAAGACACTTTGGTCAAGATAAGACCATTTCCATTATTAGAGCACCTTATTTTTGGCCATAATTGTCATAGGATGTGAATAAGTTTGTGCAGAATTGTTAAGCATATCAAACAGCTAAAGGATTTAGTCAAAATATTGGACTCTATTAGCCATTTCCTGGTCCATTGAAGCCTTGGGAGGACATAAGTATGGATTTTTGTCTTGGATTTCCAAGGACACAAAGGGGTAATGACTCAGTATTTGTGGTGGTTGATAGGTTTTCCAAAATGGGATATTTCATTCTATGCCACAAGACTCATGATATAGTGCATATTGCAGATTTGGTTTTTAGAGAGGTGGTAAGGCTACATGGTCTCCCAAAAAGTATTATTTCTAAAAGAGATGCTGAATTTATGGGGTATTTTTGGAGGACTTTGTGGAAGAAGTTGAAGATAGAATTGAACTTCAGTTGTACACATTATCCACAGACTAATGGACAAACAAAAATAGTAAATAGAAATCTAGGCAATTAGCTAAGGTGTTTAGTAGGAGATAAACCCAAGGGATGGGATTTGATTCTACCACAAGAAGAATTTACTTACAATAATTTTTGAAATAGGAGTACTGGTAGATCACCATTCCAAATTGTGTATGGGAGTAGTCCAAGGATTGCACTAGAGCTAAGGAAAATAGAGCAAGGGGAGAGGACAAGTGCTGATGCAAAAGACTTTGTTGAACATGTAAAGAACTTACATGAGGAGGTGTGAGAACATATTACCAAGATGAACCTACAATATAAGGCTAGGGAAAATCAAAAGAGGAGACATAAGGAGTTCCAAGTTGGAAATTAGGTTATGGTATATTTAAGGAAGGAACAATTTCCAGTGGATACCTACAACAAGCTAAAGATGAAGAAGTTTGGCCCTTGCAAAATTTTGAAGAAACATGATTCATAGAATGCATATGAGGTGGAGTTACTAGATGAGATTCACATTTCTCCTATTTTCAATATTGTACACTTAATAGAATATCATGATGATGGTGCAAATGAGGAGTTGATGCTGGAGCCATATCCAATTCTTACTTCTGTGAAGGAAGAGATTGAAGAAATTATGGATAGTCGTGTGGGTTGAAATACTAGAAAGAGGCAATATGAAGAATACTTGGTGAAATGGAAAGGACAACCAATAGAAGATTCAACTTGGATATCTACAATGGAGGTTTCCCATTTGGGTTTTCCTCTACTAGCTATTAAGTGACTTTTCAATTAGCTCTAGGTGTCTGATGCAGGAGCATCCAGTGGTGTAAAGGCAATCTTAAATCATCCAAAAATATGCTTAGTGTTAGTTTCTATTTAAAGTGTCTTCATTTTTGGATACACATTTGGATCGATTAAGATTCCAACTCTCATAGCTCCACTACTGGTTTTATGAGTTAGAGTTTTTGAGCACCTTGGGATATGTGTCAATGTAGAAAATAAGCTATTTTATAATTGAGCCATAATTATAATGAGTTAGAGGGTGTAAGCTAGGGGGATTATTATACTTTTAATTTAAATCACTCCAAATAAAGAATCAGGTCAAAAGGCTTTATGGTTTGAAAGTTATTGCAGTTTTACGATGCTTGGAGACCTCCTAAAAGCACTTCAAAGTCAAATGTGAGGCACTAAATAGCCTCATATAGGCCCAAAAACTAGGGGATGAGAAAATACAGTCCATAGGGCTATAGAATACTTATAGAGATTTTTGTAAATGTAAGTGATTCATCAATCGGAATCTCGAATCAAAAGTTATGCCTCCAAAAGTTGGACTACTATTTCTGGATTCTTCTAATTTTACACTAACTTCTAATGTGTTTTCTAGAACCTTTTATTTTTGAGGTGGATGCCAAATGGAATATTCTAAAATGTATTCCTAACCCTAAACCTAATTTGGTTTACTTAAGGACATAGCTAGCATTGTAAAGGCATTTTTTGGTGGAGTTTGAGAGAAGATACTAGAGGAGGGTTTTCCTCTAGGATCATACAACATTGTAAGCCTATAAGGCACATCTTTGGGTCTATTTTCATTGTACTAAATATAGTAGCAGATCACTTCTGATAATAATATTCCCCTTTCCCTATTGTGTTAATTTTTGTCTTGGGTTGTATCTTCATCAGAAAGAAGATTGTGGAAGAAAGAAAACAAGAAGAATGTAATGAAGTTGAAAGGGATCAATTTATGTGCAATATGCTTTATAGAGAAGCATTATTGTTAGCTCAAACAGAAAAAAAATATAGTTGGGTAAAATCATTAGAGACATCTCATACAATTTGGAAAGCTTTAGAATCCACTTTTGAAGGAGATATGCATGCTAAGAGAATCAAATTGCAAAATTGGATATATTTATTTCAAGATGATAATATCATGGAAAATGAATCTATAAGAAATTATATAGGTAGAATATTAGAAGTTGTTGTAGGAATTAAGTCTTATAAAGGATCTAAAGATCAAGATGAGATTGTATGGAAGATCTTGAAAATTTTGATACTATTATTCAAGAAAACAAAGAAGATCATTGAGAAATTGATACCTTGCATTGAAAATTTTACCAAAGAGCTCTTCTTGGAAGATTTGAAGAAGTAGAAGTGACCTTGAAGTAAACTAGAGATTTTCCTAGATTTGAAATAGATTAAAGTGCATTAAGTGTTCACCCTTCCTTGTCAACAAGTGAAAGCACTAGTGGAGACTATGCAAGCAACAAAAAATTTGTCTATGAGGAGGATAGGACAATTGAAGAAGGAATTTCCCTATTTGTAAGGAGAGAACTAGACTATTAGAGAATCTTTAAATGTTGGACTTGCACTTAATTTGGTCATTATGCTTCTAAGTGTCCTAAAAGAAAGAAAAAGTATAAAAATAATTTTAAATCTAGAAGGACCAGAGATTTTTTGTATGCAAATGAAGATAATGAATCTGATGAAAGAGATTTTTTGTATGCAAATGAAGATAATGAATCTGATGAAAGAGTTTAGAGTGAAAGTGATTATGAGTTAGGATTTGTAGCTATGAAAGAAGAAGACAAAGAAGAGAAATCCCTAGTTTTGTAGGTTGAAAAGAAAGATGATTGGATAATAGATAGTGATTGTTCACATCATATGACTGGTGACATGAAATAATTTGTTATGTTTAGTAGTCATTATGGAGGGATTGTTAGAGTTGGTAACAATGTAGCTTATCATATCAAGGGACTAGGATCATTATTCTCAATGGAAAGACTAACATTGGTGATGTCTATTTTTTTGATGGATTAAAGAATAACTTATTGAATATTGGATAGTTGTTTGATAAGGGATATTAGTTATATTCACATATAAGACATGTATTATCAAGGATAATTATGGTAAGTTTATTGGCACTAATACAAGATCTAGAGGTAATGTTTTTAAGTTGAACCCTACAGAGATGAAATTTTTGGTTGCAAAAGTAGATAATAGTTGGTTGTGGCATAGAAGATTTTTTCATATAAACTTTGATGATATTATTAAAGCTAGTAATACATTAGTTGTCAAAGATTTACATAAAATTATGAAGCCTACTAATGTTGTGTGCAAATAATGTGTTATGGCTAAGTAGAAGAAAAGATCCTTTCCTATCAAGAAGTTCTCCACTACAACAAAACTAGAGATTGTTCACATAGATTTGAGTAGTCCTACATGGATAAGAGCATTCTATAGTGAAAATTACTTCATGATTTTACTAGGATGATGTTGATAGTATTCCTTAAAGAAAATTCAAAGGCATTTGAGAAGTTTAGGTTGTTTAAGAATAGAGCTGAAAAAAGATTAAATGTTTAAGATCAAATAGAGGTGGATAATTTATCTTGAATGAGTTTAACACCTTTTTTGAATTGAATGGCATTAAGATATAGCTATCAGTACTTAAGACTCTGAAGAATAATAGAATTGTTGAAAGAAGAAATAGGTTTGTAATAGAAGTAGTGAGAGCCATGATGTTTGAGATTAATGTTAAAGTTGTTGAATAGAGAGAAGAACCAAGATTTGAACCTAGAGAAGAAGTAAGAGATGATTTAGTAATTCTTACACCTAATAGGAATTTGACAAAGAGTCACCCTACTAATTAGATTATTGGAAGCAAAGAAAAATGAGTTATGAAAAGAAACAAAGTACATGAAGAATTGTGTTTGATTTCTTAAGTTGAGCCAAAGACTATAGATTAGGCATGCAAGGATGACCACTAGATTCAAGAAATCAAGGAAGAACTAGATCAGATTGTGAAGAATGAGACATGTAAATTGAATATGTTAGTTTCTTTTAATAGATATTAATCTAAACCTAGGGAAACAAAAAATAACACATTACCTAGGGTTTATCTACTTCTCATTATTGGTATATCCAATTTGGTCCTTGTCCAACTTAACAAAGTAATAGTGCTTTCCAAATTTTAGGTTCTACTAAACCAAGGAAAGTTAACCTAAGGATTTGAAAAAAATTTAAGAATGATACTCTATAATTCAAACCCTTCACAGTAGACTTGATTTTGAGAACTTCTTGAAAGTGAAAAAATAAGTGACACATTAATTAGAGATAACCTAAAAGATTTGTGCAACAACTAATGACCAAATTTACATTTCTTTATGATAGTAACTTTTCATGATTTTGATTTTTAAAATGTATTCATACTAACATAGGATTGGTATTTCTTGATATCTTCAACCTAAAGACCAATTCCTTAATCTATTATCAAAACAGAGTCATATTAGTTATCTTTTAGATAAATTTATTTGAATTACAATTAAGTGTATCAGTTGTAAATTTTCAAATCCTATACTTCTTATATCCCTGCCATAACCTAAATGAGCATATCACTTTATGGAAGCATTTACTTAATAGTTTGAATTAAAGGAAACTCTAAAATGATATACAACTGATTAAATTGAATTTGACTAAAATGAAACTTGTTTATTCATTCTCAAAATCACAAAAGCATGAAATAGGAGACATAATTATGAGACACAGATACCCTAATATACTTGCTTGTATTAATTTCTTTGTAAATAATACATACTAAGGATATAATAATTATGAAAGAGAAATTATAGTAAAGTGGGCTTTCATTAATCTCAAACAATTCTACAAAAACTAAATAAATCAAAAATTTAGGACAAAACCTAGGACTGACTCAAAATGATATGTATCACAAAAATATAATTTGAACCCTTCTTCCCAATCTTTGAAATCTTTTTATAGAATAAGGATTGCAACAATCTTTAGATTAGGAAGACACATGTCAAAGAATGACATAAAAAAGATAAGAAGAATACAAAAAAAGCTATAACATTCTTTGCATTTGAGAGATATGGAAAACAATTCAAAGTTGACAACTAGCACTCTAGTATTCAAGTACAGTCTTTGTTTAAAATGTAGGTGTGTCCACAACAAGTACAAGTACAAGTAAAGATAAGACACCCTATTGTGATCCTATCCTTCCTCTTATTTGTCTTCATTTCCTTCATCAGTTGTCTTCAAACTGCTTCTCATGGGTAGGGCCTTGATTTGTCCAACTACCTAGCATGCATATATCTCTCTCTTGGTAGTGCAATCAGTGTCTCTAACAGTCTTCAAGTCACCAACAAACTTGTTCCACCTGGCATCTATAATTTCTCTTGACTTAGCTACAAATTGGTTCATGTCAACTTCAACTTTGAACAAAGCGTTAACCAATTTGTAAAAGGCCACCTCATCAATGTTTCAATAAAGAATTGTTATAATGTGAAAACATGATCAAAATCTCTTGACTATTACTACTAGTCCTTTAATTTACTATGACTATCAATAATTGAGGGAATGAATCTATCCATACCTTCATTCATCATCTTCATCTTTCCCTATATTACATGTAGTTTTCTTGTAAAAAATCCAATCAATTCTTTAACTGACTCTAAAGCCTCTTTCATGGTGAAGATTTTATCTAGTGGCTTCGGCTTCTTAACCATCAAAATAATTAATATATCAAAGAATTAAACATATGGGCCCCATTGATTAAAAATAGGGGTTAACCATGTGAAGGCTTCATTGCATGTATGTTCTATACCTTGTAAGAATATGAAAATGCTATGAACATTTTGGGATATTATTTTTAGAACCTCCATCCTATGACTCAATATTCCTTTCAATGTATTTACCTTTAGTTGTTTATCTTGAGTAGGAATCTAAGTCTCCATTGTAGTAGTTTCTTGCTTAGTCCCAATTATCTTATCTTGTGTCAAGGGTGGAATTTTTCAGTGGACTCTTCTCTAGTATCAACCCTCATTTCTAATGTGCTATGCTCCATTTCCTTGATATGTTCCTTTAAGGTAGTTATTTCATTGTCAAGTCCTTGCACTTTCTCCTCCATCTCCTTTACCCTTTTCTCAAATACATAGCTCTTTTTTATCTCCTCTTCATATAATTTTCTAGTATCTATGTATTCTCTAAAAGTTTGAGCTAGTTGATCCTCAAATTTTCCTATTGTGGCCTTATTCATAAGTGAAAAGTGTTTCAAATCACTTGGAATATCGCTGCCAGTAGTAGAATTTAAGGTCTAGAATAGCATTGCCTTAAGCTATGTATTGGACATCCATGAGCCTCACGTTATTTGTTTTAGGATAAAATGTCCATACAACCATTGTCTTACTATCTATATTAAATCTTGAGTCTCTTTGTAGGCCTTGAGCACCAAAGTCTTCATAAGGCACTGCCTTGTCTTATCTTCTAATTTGGTCCAAAACAAAAGTTGTTCCCAAATCCCATCCTAGTACTAGAAGCATTCCTCTCATGTGCATAAGATCTCTAACTTCATTAATAGTCATAGTTTCACTATTAGGGTCATAAGCCAATATATTTTCAATGCTATCTTTTTTTTTAATCTTCACATTCTCTAGGTTTGAGCATTAGAGTTAATTCACTTTGTTTCACCTTGTATAGGAATGTTTTAAATTCTAGAGTCTTCACATAGTCGGCATGCTCCAAAAACTTCTCAGCTTGGATGATCCTATCATCTAATCTTGCTACAGTAATTATATGTTAGTTAAGGATCTCTCTAGTGCCTTAACCCTTTCTTGAATAAAAATATGCCTCATATCAACAAAGTATTGTCTTCTACCAGGAATTAGTTGTAGTATCCTTTCCTTTACCTTCTCAAGCATATGGACAATTTTTTGTCTCTTATTCCCCTTTACTACCCATGTAGAGGCCTCAGGATAATCTTCTTCTTCCAATTCCACATCAGGTTTAGGGGAATTTGGATTCATCCTGTCCTCTTCTCCCAAATCCTAAGGTAATTGAGACATTATGTTGTAGTAGATCTATAGCATCTTCTCAAGCCTAAAGGGATAGGCAACCTCTGTGCAAAAAACCTCAAAATTGGGATCACTTTTCTTCATCTCTCTCTCTCTCTTCTACCTTTTTGGATATCCTCAAATTTCTTTAGTATATTCTCTACATCACTTTAAATCAAATTGTTTCTAATGATGTCTTCTTGTAGTAGTTCCTTGTTATTAGGGAGATTGTAATTCCTAATTTATTTTCATACATTTCTAACAATACTCTAAGGGTCATAGGTTCTGTATGGTGCAGAAGATATATTGTAATGTCTCAAATATTCATGAATTTGGTTGATTGACTCCTTTCCAATTGTGAAATCCCCTATCTTAAAGGATCTACACAAGAACATCCCTTTATGCAATTTAGGGCTTAGATACTCCTTGTCCATCATGATCAATTGCCATAAAAACTCCATAATCCCCAACCTAGGTGGTAAATACTTTGGTAGAATATGTTGGGGTTACAAGGTGCTTCTACTCACATAACTAAAACATTTCAAAACAAAAATGCATCCCCCCAATTGTGGTCTGACTAGGAATCTTCCTTTAACCATGTTGGCCTTAATATCCTTCTCAAAAATTCAAGGAGCCTATCTGGTAGGGCACCTAACATTCTCATGAAAATAGAACTAAAATCATTAAAAAATGAAATAGAAGAAGATTAAGGGTAGTGCCTATCACATACCCAAGTCCATAATTTCATGAGTAAGTCTCCATACAGGTCTCAAGTTTTATCAATGAAATCAACACTGAAGTTTCCAAAAAAATTGTACAAATGAGATGCATTAGCAATGAGTAATGATTAAACTTAAAGTTTGAAAACTCTCCACTATGAGAAACTACATTTGTTCTTTTATCTTCGCAATAAAATACCTTACATAACCATATCCATTTTAGTGAATGGATCCTAGATATTCAAGGCCATGATATAGGGCCCTCCATACACCATATTTGATCCAGCACTTCCCAAAGCCTTATATAAATCATAGAACATGTTTTTCATATAGTTCTTATTAAACTTATCAACTGGTAGAATCTTATCTACCTTCTTGGGAATCTCTCCTACTAATTTCCACTCAGAATGAATGTGGTGAATCATCACCTTATGAGTGTAAATTTTAACATTCTTCTCAAACTTCTCTAGGAAGTCTTGAATATGAAAGATGAAAAATACAATATGCACAAAATGCTATCATCATACTTGTGGAATAACTTGTTAATAGGGTCATAAGCTGCTCTTAGGGCTTTCAACAAATCCATGTTCACATACAATTTAGGAAAGATAAGCTTTGCCAAATTCCTTCTCCATGGATTTGAAGTTGGTTGCTTCTTAAATATATTTGTATAAAAGAACATGAATAGCTCATACCTATTTGTATTTAGGTAGATGGCATCTCTACAATATACGTAAGAATAACTAAAACTATGGTCATTTGTAGAGATGGCATTTGACGATCCTAGAAAGAGTTTAGCCCATTCATCAACATATTTATTTGGCTTTCTCTACCTTATTTTTCAAGTCCTTGAAGATGACACCTAAACAATTTTCACCTCTTGTGACTGAGCATCATCACCTCCCATTTATGATATTTTCCCTTCTATTAAAAAAACTCTAAAATTACCAAGAAAATCTCTATAAATCTAAAAATTCAAGTGCTCTACAACTCAATGATTCTTTTGGCTTTTGGAAATTGGTACTTTTTTATTATAGAGAATATCTTCATGTAATAATGTGCCCCATCAACTCTATTTATCCCATTTAATGCTTGCATGCACAAGGATTCAAATTTATAGTTAGGGTGTCATTTCAGAAATTTGGTGACGTTAGCATCCAGCTTAGCATTCTTATTTTATGAAAAATAATTAATTGGTTGAAACCCTTGTCCTTTTTACATCTATGAAAAAAATTATGCACTTGTTTTCTTTTAGGTCTATGCCTTTACATTCTACTAAATTTTTCTTGGATCATAAGTTGGCGAACCTAATTGTTGGGGACCTCTGCTCTTAGACTTAATAGTTTATCAAAGTATTAGAGCATTTAGCTGTTATGTTTCCTTTTAACTATGAACTTACAATTGAACATCAATAACTTTGGTCATAACATCACAACCCTCTTAAAATAAACCTTCACCCATAAGTTGACCTTCAATCATAACTTTGAGGAGCTTCAAAAGTAACCTTATGATGTTATGTTTAGCTCTCTATCAAGCATCTTTCTAAATGGACAACCCTTATGTTACATTTGTGATTATACACTCTCCTTTACAATGTAATTTTAGGAGACCTAGAACCTTAATAGAAAATCCTTTCCAAACTTACATTCAATGCTTTGGTTGTATCTTCAGATGACTTTTTAACATGCCTTACAAATTTAAAATTTCCCTTTTAGTGTATCATTGTAACTCCTTGTGAAGATAATCATTTTAACTTACTAATCATATGCTCAACCTTCATACCATAAGATTAGGAGGAAAATTTACCTCTAAGGAATAAGATTATGCACCTACACTCAAAACTTAAGACGTATGTTAAGGAAACATTCTAATTTTAACCATATCTCCTTATGATCTTACAATTGCAACCCTAGGCATAAGATCAAAATACTTTTAAATCTCTTTACGATGCTAAGCTTAACCTTTGATTGAGAGATCAGGAGGGAATATAGAATATTCTTACTTGCTCAATGAAATCTTGCTAGTACATGAGACTTAGGAGACTTATAATCAAACCTTGGATTAATAAAATTGACTAAGTCTTGACACATTTTAAAACATTTTCAAAATAACCTTGGGTTTACAAAAGATGATTTAGAAATTACCCAACCTAGGGCATGGGTCAAGAATCTAGAATTTTTCTACCAAACCCTCTACAACAAAAACATGCAAACCCTAATATCACGCATTTCACCTAGATTTTTCACATTAATTTATCAAAAATTTAGAATGGTGAAAATACATATCATCAATGGCTTTGTCTAGGGATAATGGATAGTATGCATCCATATAAGGATCTAGAATTAATGGAAGAGAAGACCACAACTTGACAAAATGACAACTAACTCAGAGAGTAACACCTAATTAAATCAAGAGAAGAACACAACATATTTATAAATATATATAGTACTTATATATGTATAGAGAAACCTAGACTATTCTTCATGAAATGGAAATTCTAGAATAGTTTTTGATAGCTCTCTTATAAAATATGAATCATGTACCCATTTTTTGTGAATTAAATATGGACCAAGCCAAATTGTATCAAATTTCCAATATTTTTCTTTATCCTCCATTCTAGCATTCCAGAGTAGTACTAATTCTTCTGATTCAAAATTCCTTTTGATGTCTTTTAATCATATAAATATTTCACTTGTAGTTGCAATTTTGCATTTCTTGTAGAAGCTTCTCTTTTGGTCTCATCTATTTTTGTAATGTCATCCATTCTTTTTTTTATTTCATCTATTACATCATCATCATATTGTTGAATAAATTTATACACACCATTGAGGTTTTTTTGTGGTAGTCTAGTTTGTATTCCATATACTAAGTCATAAGATGCACAACCTCTGGCTTTCTTCACTATTACTCTATCATCCCATATTGCTAAGGGAAACTTGGAATACCAAGCCTTCTCTTTTTCATCCAAAATCCTCTTAATGATTTTCAACAAGCTTTTGTTACTAGACTTTGCTTGTCCATTCCCTTGAGGATGATGTAGATCTTATAATGCTATATTTCTCGCAATTGTTTTCATATTCTTATTATCTGAAACACACAACATTATTAGTGATAATCTTTTATAAACAACCAAATATGATGATAATGTTAGTCAAGATAAAAATCCATCACTACTTTGTTGGTTTCTCTTTTGGTGGGGATTTCTTCAACCCACTTTGTGAAATAATCTATTGTAACTGAGATCCATGAGTGCCTATCATTGGATTTGTTCATGATTTCTCCTATGAAATCAATTCCCCATTGTTGGAATGGTTCTTACACCTCTATTGGTCTTAATGGTAAGTTACCAAAGAATTTTAGCTTTCATATGAATCTTTGACAACCATCACATTTCTTTACAAGCTCATGTGCATCTTTGAATAGTGTAGGCCACCAAGATCTGGCCCTAGTCACCTTGTGAGTTGTTATTTTAGCCACAAAATGGCCTCCACACACTCCACTATGCATTTCACTTAGGATTTTGGCTAACTATTTCTCATCAACACATTTTAATAATACACCTTCGATACTTCTCCATCATAACTCTCCTTTGACAATAACATACCTAATGGCTTGCAACTTCAATGCCCTCTTTTGATTGTCACTCATCCCTAGTAAAGTCTTGATATACTAAAAATAATGGGTTATGCCATTATACCATTTGCAATAATCCATATCACACAAGTTGCTTCTGTAATCATCATCAAGTTGGTTTATCTAATTTGCTTCTAAGTTAGCATCTGGCATTATCTTTGTAAGTCTTTTTCTTCTAACCAACTGGATGATATATATGTTTACATTGAATTCTTGGATCCTATTGATCCATCTACATCTTCTTCTTGACATCTCCTACTAAGAGAAAATGTCTTTTAACTATAGCACTTGGGACAAAAGTAATTATAGTATCCCCCATGAGATAACATCTAAATTCTTTCACAACTTTTACTAATGCATATGGTGTTTTTTCATTTTTCTCATATTTCAACTTTTCATCTTGCAGGGACTTGCTAAATAATGCTATGGGTTGCTCAAACCCCTATTTATTTATTTATAACATGACTACTGCAAGGTATGAAACAAAGAAAATGAGAATATGTGCATGGGTTTTGCATAATCAGGGGCTTTTAAGATAGGGGCATCTTTACTTGTGTTATTTTTTTGAAAAGCACTACTGGGCTCACCATCCCATTTAATTTCATAATCCTTTTTAAGCATTTTAGAGATAGGTCTACTTACTTATGCAAAGCTAGTGATAAACTATAAAAGGTTGATCTATCTAAAGAAAGATTGAATTCCCTTTAAATTTTTAGCCTTTTGAATCTTATCAATGGCTTCTACCCTTTCATGGTCTATTCTCACTCCGTTTCCAACAAGATGCCCTAAGAGCTTACCTTTTGTAACCCCAAAAGTACATTTCCTTGGATTCAAAGAAATACCAAATTCTATAGCTCTAGCAAACACCTTTTCCAAATATATATAATGGTCATCTTCCTTTTTTTTAAATGATGTTTGATCATCTTGATATACCACTAGGAACTTGTCTATAAAATATGCAAAGGCCACATCCATGGCTCTCTAGAAATTAGCACCAACATTGGTTAAACCAAATGGAATCCTACTATACACATATGTCCCCCATGGTATTGTAAATTTATTCTTATACTATTATGATTCTTGTACAACTAGCTGGTTGTATCCGAAGAGACCACCCATCATGGACATTAATTCTGATCTAGTAACCCTTTGCAAATAACATCCATGTTAGGAAGGCCATAGTTGTCCTTTAATAAAGATATATTCAAATTTATGAAGTCAACACATAACCTTATATATCTATTTTTCTTTCTAATAGGAACATGATTTGATACCTAAGAAGAGTGCCTTATTGGCTTGATAATTCCAGTATCACTTAGCTTCATTGATTCCTCTTGCATTCTTGGTGCTAGGGTTGGATTAATAGGCATTTTCTTCTTCCTAAAAGGTTTGGAACCTTCCTTTAGTGATATTTCTTGCTGAAATAGATCCTCCTTATAAGCCTTCAAGTCATCATAGGACCAAGAAAATAGATGCCTATATTTTTGAACAAGCTTATCAAAGCTTTTCTACTCCTAGGGTAATCTTTACCAATGTATACCTTTTTTGGTATATCCTCAATTCAAAGATTTATCTCCTCTAACTCTTTAGCATCATGCTCTTTAGCATTCATCTTATATTTTTCATGATTATCAAAAATAATTTCTAATAATACCAACCCTTTGGGAATATTTTTCATTTTCAACTGAACCACCTCTTTCCCAAAGATGGTATCCTTACCTTCTACTATGTTAACCATAACAACACAATCAATTTCTTGACCCAAAAACTAGTCTTCACAATTTAAGAACCTCAAGATGTCTCTGTCATCTTTAAAAATGTGCCAACATTTTATGTTGTCAAGGATAGATGGTTTGATTTATGCCTCTATCTTTGATATACCAACAAATTTGATGTCATCAGGCTTTAAGGAAATATTTGCTAATAAATCAACCATCTTGTTGCTTCCTCTTTCCACCCAAGATATCCCAAATGCATCAAAATTTTCTATCATGACTCATACAACATTTTTGTATTACCTTAATCTTTTATTCTTTGAGATATAGACATATTGCACTTGAGAGACAACAATTCAGAGTCTCCAACTACATGCAAACATTTAGTTTCATGCTTGTATGAAAATCTCAATCCTAACAAAAAAGCTTCATACTATTGTTTAGCGTGGAGCCTGATCAGTCCCCAAGTGGGAGATTGTTAGATTGTGGTGACATGGTAGCCGACATATTATGGCCAACATATGGCCGACATGTTATAACCCTAAAGCGGTTTAATACTTGTATAAAAGGGCTTAGGGTTGGGTATTTTTCATAATGTTGTGATACGAAATTGGTTCTTGTGGTGGTATTGAGTTGTAAGGGATTACGGATTGTAATCAGGTTGTAATCACTGGATTGTAATAAGATCAGACTTGTTGTTTGGTGGACGTAGCCCAGGGATTGGGTGAACCACGTTAAATCTTGGTGCCTTGTGTTCATTTCTGTGTGTTCTATTATTTTCTATTATTGGTTATATTTGTATGTAGTTTTTTATTTATGTCTATGGTTTATCCTAACAAGTGGTATTAGAGCAAGGTTGTCTTTCAGTTATCCTCTGCAGGAAAGTCTCACGGTTAAGTGGGAGTCTCACAGTTGAGTGGGAGCGATGGCAGATGAGGGTAAGTTGAGGGTTGACAGGTTTAATGGGCAGAACTTCTAGTTATGGAAGATGCAAATGGAAGACTATTTATATCAGAAGGATTTATGGAAGCTGTTGGAAGGAAAAGCCAAGAATCAGGGAACTATGTAAGAGGCTGAATGGGATCTTTTGGACAGAAAGGCACTCAGAAGCATTTGGTTATGCTTGGCACGATTGGTGGCATTTAATATTACAAAAGCAAAGACGACAGAAGATTTGATGAAAACCCTAGCGACACTGTATGAAAAGCCCTCCGCTTCAAATAAGGTATTTCTCATGAAGCATTTATTTAATATGAAAATGGCAGAAGGTGGATCTATTGCAGATCATTTAAATGAGTTTAATACTATTACTAGTCAATTATCTTCTGTGGGTATCAATTTTGATGAAGAAATTAGGGCTCTCTTGATTTTGTGTTCTTTGCCTGAAAGTTGGAATGGCTTGGTAATGGTCGTGAGTAATTCTGTTCTTGGATCTAGTACCCTAAAATATGATGATGTGATCAATGTTATTTTAAGTGAGGAAACTCGTAGAAAATCCTCAGGTGGATCTACATCAGGAAGTGCTTTAAATGCACAAGGCAGGGGCAGAACGATTGAAAGAGGAAGTAACTCGGGAAATCGTGGGAAATCAAGAGGAAAGTCAAAGGGGAGGAGGTCTCAATCGAGAGGACCAAATGATTGCTGGTAATGTGGGAAACTAGGGCACAAAAAGAAAGATTACTGGAATCGAAAGAAAAATGAAGGAGATAAATCAAATGGAGATAAGGAGGCAAATGTGGTAAGTAACAAATCCGAAGAGGATGCTTTGCTTCTGTCTTTAGAGAGTGTTGATGATTCATGGGTTTTAGATTCTGGTGCTTCATTTCATGCTACACCTCATAGAGGTTATTTCATTGATTATGTCCAAGGGGATTTTGGGCTTGTTTATTTGGGGGATAATAAACCCTGTCAAATTGTTGGAAAGGGAAAAATTAAGATTAAGTTGCAGAATGGGAATCATTGGCTACTACATGAGGTAAGACATGTTCCAAAACTAAGTAGAAATTTAATTTCAGCAGGGCAACTCGGTGATGAGGGTTGTGTAGTTACTTTTAATGATAAAAATTGGAAGGTTTCAAAAGGTTCCCTTGTAGTAGAAAAAGGTGTGAAAGTAGGCACCTTATATCTTTGTACAGGTCATATTGTTCCTTCTACTTTGATTGTTTCAGAGAAAAATGAATATTCAGGAACAATTGCTGCAGTTGAGCAGGGAGAACAAATAGTTGCTGTAGATTCTGATACAGCGCTGTGGCACAATAGACTTGGGCACATGAGTGAGAAAGGTATGAAAGTAATTCATTCAAGGAAAGTTTTACCAGGTCTAAAATGTGTGAATATGGATTTTTGTGAAAGTTGTGTGTATGGAAAACAAAAGAGAGTGAGTTTTGTAAAGACAAGGAAGAAAAACAAAAAGGAGAAATTAGAGCTTGTACATACAGATGTATGGTGACCAGCCCAGGTATCTTCCCTTGGTGGCTCTCATTATTATGTTACATTTATTGATGATGCAACTAGAAAAGTATGGGTTTATTTCCTTAGATAGAAATCTGATGTATTTCAAACTATTAAGAAATGGAAATGCTTGGTTGAAAATGAGACTAGTAAGAAATTAAAATGTCTCAGATCTGATAATGGTGGTGAGTATTGCAGTCATGAATTTGAATATTATTTCTCCACTAATGGTATTCGTAGACAAAAAACTATTCCAAGGACTCCACAGGAAAATGGAGTGGTTGAATGCATGAACAGGACTATAATGGAGCGTGCAAGGAGCATGAGGTTGCATGCTGGGTTGCCCTTACACATGTGGGCAGAGGCTGTCAATACTGCAATATATTTGATTAATAGAGGTCCCTCTACTCCTTTGGGCTATGGTATTCTAGAGGAAGCATGGATTGGTAAGAAGGTGAGTTAGTCTTTTCTCAAGACCTTCGGTTGTGAAGCTTTTGCTCATATAGACTCTGAAAATAGAACCAAGCTAGAAGCTAAATCAAAGAAATGTGTTTTTGTTGGATATGGCATTAATGAATTTGGTTATAGGCTTTGGGATTTTGAAAATCTTAAAATTATTAGAAGTCGGGATGTCATATTCAATGAGAAAGTGTTGTACAAAGATCTGTTGCAACAACATGAGAAGAAAGAAGATGATTATGTAGTGTTGGATGATACTCCAAAAGCTGATGTTCCAGCCATTCCTCATGATGTGCAACAACTACAAAAACAAATACCACACACACCAGTGAATGTTAGATGGTCAACAAGGCAAATTAGACCTCCACAAAGGTTTTCTCCCTCTTTGTATTCTATTTTACTTACTGATGCTAGTGAACCTAAAAGTTATGATGAAGCTGTGCAGGTGGATACTAAGATTTAGTGGGAGTCTGCAATGAAAGATGAAATGGACTCTTTGCTAAAAAATAAGACATGGGATTTGTGCAAGTTGCCTGCAGGTAAAAAGGCTTTACAGAATAAATGGGTTTACAGGTTGAAAGAAGAGGAAGGAGGTAAAAAAATATTTAAGGCCAGGTTAGTTGTAAAAGGATTTGCACAGAAAAAGGGAATTGATTTTGATGAGATATTTTCTCCTGTTGTTAAAATGACTTCTATTCATACTGTTTTAAGTCTTGTGGCTACTGAAGATTTGCATTTAGAGCAGATGGATGTTAAAACAGCCTTTCTTCATGGTGATTTGGATGAAGAAATATATATGGCTCAGCCATAGGGTTTTGAGGTCAAAGGTAAGGAGAACTTAGTGTGCAAATTGAAGAAAAGTTTATATGGCTTGAAGCAAGCACCTCAGCAATGGTATCTGAAATTTGACAGTTTTATGCATGAGCATGGATATAATAGGTGTCATTCAGATTACTGTGTTTATTTTAAGAGGTTGGATGATGATAGCTACATTATTTTATGTTTATATGTTGATGATATGCTTGTAGCTGGGTCTAACATGGATCATATTAAGGGGCTGAAACGCCAATTAGCACATGCATTTGCTATGAAGGATTTGGGGGCAGCAAAACAAATCCTTGGTATGAAGATTTGCAGAGATAGGAAGAATAGAACATTGACGCTATCTCAAGCTAATTATGTTGAGAAGGTGTTGCAACATTTCTCTATGGAGAATGCTAAAGCTGTCAACACACCTTTACCTGGTCATTTGAAATTGACTAAGGAGATGTGTCCCAAGACACAGGAAGAGGAGGATAAGATGTCCAAGGTACCCTATGCTTCAGCTGTAGGAAGTTTGATGTATGCTATGGTATGCACTAGGCCAGATATTGCACATGCAGTGGGAGTCATTAGCAGGTATATGAGTCATCCAGGATTTGAGCATTGGAATGTTGTCAAGTGGATTCTCAAATATTTGAGAGGAACATCCAATAAGTGTTTACACTTTGGGGGCTCTACTATTGATTTACAGGGCTATGTTGACTCAAATTTGGCTGGGGATATTGATACCAGGCGGAGTACTACAGGTTATGTCTTTACTGTTGGTGGGGCAGCCGTGAGTTGGGTTTCTCGGTTACAGAAGATTAATGCTCTCTCCACTACAGAGGAAAATTATGTTGCTGCTACAGAGGCAGCCAAAGAGATGATATGGCTTTAGTTCTTCTTGGAAGAATTGGGACATCCTCAAAAGGATAATTATTTGTTCACGGATAGTCAGAGTGCCATTCATCTTGCTAAGAATTCAGCTTTGCATTCTAAGACCAAACACATACAGTTGCGGTACCATTTCATTCGGTCAGTTTTGGAGGATGGACAGTTAAAGCTGGAGAAGATACATACCAATGACAATCTGGCAGATATGTTGACAAAGGTTGTAACAAGGGAGAAGCTGAACTCCTCTTCAGCTTTGGTTGGTCTTTTAGACTGAACATGAATAAAAGAACAGTAGAGTCCAGGATGGTTTGATCTAGTGGGAGCCCCATGTGGTAGTGGTATTGCTACAGGATTAGTCTCCAAGTGGGAGATTGTCGTTTAGCGTGCAGCCTGATCAGTCCCCAAGTGGGAGATTGTTAGATTGTGGTGACATGGTAGCCGACATATTATGGCCGACATGTTATAACCCTAAAGTGGTTTAATACTTGTATAAAAGGTCTTAGGGTTGGGTATTTTTCATAATGTTGTGATACGAAATTGGTTCTTGCGACGGTATTGAGCTGTAAGGGATTATGGATTGTAATCAAGTTGTAATCATTGGATTGTAATAAGATCAGACTTGCTGTTTGGTGGACATAGCCCAGGGATTGGGTGAACCACGTTAAATCTTGGTGCCTTGTGTTCATTTCTGTGTGTTCTATTATTTTCTGTTATTGGTTATATTTGTATGTAGTTTTTTATTTATGTCTGTGGTTTATCCTAACACATACTCTACATCATTATTTGTGCATGGAAAACTTAAAGTGAAAGAAAACTTATAATTAATTCCACCAGGGGATATCAAAAGAATACATGCTTCTAATCCATCCTTATAGTATGCTCCATCAAAATACATGGTCCACAAATCCCCTTTTTTCTAATTTTAATTCAACTTCGATTGCAATAATCAATTTAGTAGAATCTTTCTCTAGAATTAGGACCTCTGCCTTGAATGAGTTAATATCAATGTCCACAAAACATGTCATCTCAACATCAACATTTTGTTCAATCATATAAATACTCTTTGGTTCTCTATTGATTTTAACCAACTTGTCGTCAATTTGAAATTTTGCATGAAACAAGTAACATTGTAGGCTTCCACCCATTGCTACACTCCACTTCCTAGATAGTAGCATACCATATTGGGGTGGAATGTCCACAACTAAGACACTTATTGTCAACTCTTTGTTAGGATAGGTAGACAATCTATAAGGTAATGCACTTATTGTCCCTATGATAGTAACTTCTCTTTGGTCCATAGCACAACATCTACCTTATGTAGTATCCACCTTCAATCCTAACCTCAAAAGGCATTACTATATTTAATGCACCAGAATTTATTATATAATTTTTTAATGTCTTTCCATTTATAATAGTGCTTAAGAAAAATGGATCTATGTTTCCTTAGCACTTATTTATTAAATCATCTAAATACATGGATGGAATTTTAGATACAACACCTCCATTTCTATTGGTTCTTTCTTCCCCTTAGATGACTTATTTGAATTACAATTTAGGTCAACATTCTCTCTAACATTCCCAACCCATGTTAAGGTTTTATCCTTGTTTGGGATTCTTAACAATTTTGAGAGTGGGACCTTTACTATAATTTGTCAGAGCATAGACAACATATCAATAGGAGGGATGGGAGGAGTTTCTATTTTCATAACCTTTATCTCCTTTTGTTTCTCATAGGTAATAGAAGCACCATGATTTTTTTTCTCTTTATTATTAGTAGGATTAGATGACTTTTCTTCTTCCTTCTTCCCATAGTTTTTTTTTAGCCTTGGGAATCTTCGAAGTATCTACTTTCTTGGGCTCACATTCTTGATCTTGATGTCATAACCATCTTTAGGTTTATTTTTATGCTCCTTACAATTTTTTTTCTTGACAAAAATATTGGCCTCTTTACCCCCATCATTCCTAAATATCATACCTCTTGTTTGCACTTGTGCAACCATGTTCATAATGATCTCATTAATCTCCTCTTTAGTGGGTCTTCTCAAAACTACTTAATCCTTTGAGGAAGTCATATTTTAGATTACATCATTCCCTTCACCTTCATATGAGAAGACTTGTTGATGTATAGCATCATGAATTTGTCTCCTGGCATTCACATCATTATCAACATCAACACAATCAAATACATAATCATAATAGGATTCAACCATGTTACCACCTATGTCATCAATACCATCTTCTTGGTCATTTTGTTCATCATTTTCACTTTGATACTTAGAAAAACAAATAGCAACAACACAATATTCTAATGAGTGAGGTAGCTGACATAACATGCAACATTGGGAATCATTTTCCATGTTGGCATAAGCTCTTTGCAAAGGATCGGTGATGACTTTATCATTTGTATTTTTGGGAGGAGGAAGAACATCCTTCCAATGTGTATTGTAGGGGTAATTGTGAAGCCTACTTTGCCTATTATAATTCCCTTGGAACTGAGGTTTATCTATGGGAGGGAATTTGTCATTTTTATTTGTGGAGATTTTGAGATTTTTAATACCCTTAAGGACTTGATCCATCTAATCTACCTCTCCATTTTTATTTCCCAAAGATTTGCGATCTTCTTTCTTATTTCCTTTACTCACAAACAGTCTAGGGTCATCCCTCTTATTCCCCAACTTACTAGATATCCTCATATTGTTCTCAATATTTATCAAAATCCTAAAGGAATCTTTGAGAGCTCTTGGATCTTTATCTCTTAGCAAGTATGCCATGTTAGAAATATGGATTATTGAGGGGTGGGGGGGTGGGGGGGTGAATCAATAATCTACAAACTTTAGTCACCAACTAGATATTATTACTTGCTTTAAACCATGTATAACAAAGAAATAAAGTAATTTTGAATAGTAATAGTAACAATACACAAACATAATTCATCGCATCATATTTTGTTAACTATGGAAACCATACCCAAGGGAAAACCTGAGTGGGGATGATACCCACTAGATAACATACTGATATATATGTTCCTTGTTAGAGGATGGAGCTTGTTAGGAGACTTTGAATCCCTGTAAGGAGATTCCAGCCTTGTTAGGAATTTTGGTATAATGTATGCAAGAAGAGCCCATTGCCCAAACATGCAATTTCAACTACAAGAAGAGCTCACTGCTTAAACAAGTAATTTATTGTTATTTTCCTTCCTCATCTGATCTCTAATCTTTAGCTCGATCTTGGATTGCTAGATAAAACTTTGCATATATCGCTTTCACAAAAGTTTTCTCACTTCATAATCTTACAAGATAGCACTAATACACCAAGATTGTATACTTCTTATCGCAAGAAGTCCTTTGCATAAATATCATGCATTTACATAAAATATTGTTGGGTTAGCTAAGTCCACAATTCATTTTTCCAAGTTAGAGTAAACATCTAGGATTTTGGCCCTAATTGGATAAGTAATTGTGTTTCAATCAAAGCAATTCTTTCCTTCAATTTTGTTGTCCTACATCATCAAAACATCATTAACTCTATTATGTACAATTTGTACAAACTGCTAAGGTTATATGTGTCATCACCAACATGTATAAAATCTCCATGTAACTTTTCTTGACATAATATGATGTCTGCAGCATGTTATAAACAAAACAGTACATTGCTATAAACCAAATTCTATACTTGATTATTTTTTGATAGCCAAAAACTCAGTATCTTTATTTTTGAGGCTTCCTGTCAATATGTACATCATGTGTTGCCATTAATGACAAAAATTCCATATCACTGTTAGCCAATTGTCAACAATCTCCCCCTTTGGCATTGATGGCAACAAAATAGGAAAAATTGGCTAAGTGACAAAAACAAAAGTAAATACCACCTTACATCTTATAGTTAAGTTTTTACATATGCTTTCCCTTACAATATAATTTACACTTTTACAATCTCCACTATTGAAATATTATGATAAGTTAAGTTACTAAGAGGGGAGGGGTGAATCAGTAACTTATAAAACTTAATCCTTAATTAGCAATTAATCCTTCATGTGTATTCTAATATAATTGCATACATGACAAACTGAAAACATTAAAGCATACATAACACTTTGACACACAATTTGGTGACCCAAAAACCTTTCAAATAGAAAGTAAAACTGGGGTGGGGATGATAGCCATAAGCTTTAGTATTGTAGTATAAAGTTGGCCTGTTAAGGCTTACAATGATCACTTCTAATGATCTACCTTGTTAGGAGCAATAAGGACGGCTAGGTCCACCTTGTAAAAGGATTTACATACAATGAAGTATGCACTCAGTAAAGAGATTTACATAAGACTATTAAGTCTACTTTGTGAAAAGATTTGACTAATCCACCTATTAGGATGAAATAGTAGCTAATCTCTGATCTGCAACTTGCTTTGCTGAATGAGATTCCTTTGAGTAAAGTAATCACCTTGTTGTGATAGATAAATCTTTGTAGCTCCTTATACTAGTGTAGCCTTTGTAATTTTCTCTTCTCTACTTCATTACTTCCATATCTTACTCATTGGATGTGATACAATATGTTACATATGTACCAATCCAATTTACAAATTAAAAATTCGTCCACAATACAAGTTTACACAAAAACCACAAAGTAAACCTAAATATAGGAATTTGGGTTCTAAAGATTGTCTTAGTGAGGTTTTGATACTCGGAATCCACTGTCAATGCTTGGCATCATCATACACTTGGTAGATGTAGAAGCTCGGTTCATACTAATCACTTTCAAGTAGTCTTGAACTCAATCAGCACTGGTGAATCAATGAATACTATGAAACTTGACATATAAACTAAATCACCCAATTCAAACTACATAGCTTGGTCAATGCTATTACTATGAGCTCAATATAAATTGAGTCACTTGTTTAACACTGAGTAGCTTGATTAACACTAGACTCACATCATAGTTACTATAAACTCGGTAAGCACTGCACAACTCAGTTTGCACAAATAAACTCAACATAAACTGAGATGCTTAGTTTATACTACTAATCAACACCTTCGTAGTAACTTCTCAATGCAAACTAAATATTGTCCCTTGGACTTGGTAGCAACTATAGAACTTGGTAGATACTAAAATTCTTAGTTAATACTATTAATGGTACAATGTGTTAGTAGATACATAAAATCTAAATAAGTGTATGTCACTAATAACAAACATGACTAAAATTTCAACAATCTCCCCCTTTGGCATTAGTGAAAAAAAAACATATCAGTCAAAACTAAATTAAAAATGTTCAAGAACATCTTTTATTTATCACCTTATGTTTCTGACTCGATAGAGTATAATATTTTTTAGATTTTTCAAAATTGTTTTTGTAAGAGATGTACCTCTGTGTATCTATACATGAATAATATTATGATGCTCCCCCATACATATTATATAGTATATTATACATCTTTTCACATTTGATATATACATTTTCTCCTCTTTTTTGTACATCTTCTCCCTTTTACACAATATACATCTTCTCCCCCTTTTGTCATTAATGCCAAAGATGAATGCTATGTATATTATATAGTAATGCCAAAATATGATAAGAAATTTGAATGTACCTTCAAAACTATTTCCAATGTCTTATCCTAATTTTTTTGCAACACCTTGCATGTGTGCAATGCAATTTACACTTCTACTAACAGTTCTATCATGTGCTTTGCAATGGAGAAGTTGTTGTCATGGATGAGCATTTATTTATGTATAATGTGTTTCTACAATACATCCATGTTTGGGAGAATCGTGCCCTATATATCTATCAATGTAGTTTTTATTCTTGCCTCTTATCTCAATAATTTTGCCTACATATTAGTTAGGAATCTGATCTTGGTGTTGTAATGCCCCACCAAGGGATCCAAAGAATTTCACTAAGTTTGTCAAACAAAATTTTTTTTAAACATGAAAGTTAAACCATTAACAACTTACACATAGTAACGGAAGCAATAGTAACAATCCAATTGAAAGTAAACATAACAAGTTACATTCTTTAAAGATCCCTTAATGTTGTATCACATCTAAATTAACCATTCATCTAACATCACATCCTTAGCAATGTTACATCCAATGTTCTTAAACAATATACGAGTCCCTTTTTGGTAATTACATTTTAGATTGCTCAATCATCCACTGTACATGTCACAGGGTAAAAAAAAGGCTTAAAAGAATAAAGCATCCATGTAAATAAAGTACATCATCATCCAATATTAATCCATGATGCAATAACATAAATGAAACCACATATCATACATGTTACATCATCACAAAAGATATAAACATCCATCATAAGAGATAACCATACATCACAAACATAAATAACTAAGTGCACGGTTCCTCCCAACCATAAATAGCATCATTAGACCATCGTGGATCCTAGCCAACCCTCCATGCGTAACATTCCAAAGCACTGAAGAGATCATCGATATTATCATAGTAGGAATGTCACTCCTAAAACATCCTACTAACATGCAAAGTAAAGCTTAATATATCATCAACTGACATATGCAAATCATCAATGTAAGAAACATACCAGTAAATACATTCATCATAGGGTATATCATCTATCATAGTGATCCAAGAACATAATGCAGATAAATATCAACTAAGAATACTCCAGCCACGGTGTCTCGGACGGATCTCAAATGATAAGAGTGGAAAAAAAACACTACCACCCGATCGCGTGGTACCTAAGTGGTCCACTCCCATTGTGCTGAGGAGATAATCTCAAGTCCCAAACAGGCTATTAAAACCACAAAGTATAAATACTCTCTAGGGCCAGGAATCCTAAAAGTATACTAACTCAAAGGTTCCAATCACAAAATCGACATCTAATTCCTAGAGGCACAACAATGACATGTAAGAAACCTACTCTGCAAGTGTGAAAGTGTCATCACATTTATCACGTACAAGTTACCCTGGCAGTTAGCTAAACTCCACGGGTCCATACTGATCTTATGCGGCCACTAGTATCCTCTCATACTGACGAGGCATACTACGGAATGCAAGGTCACAACCTTGCATTCTCTCTACTCCCATCCTAGTCTATACAAGCACTCGAGGCATGGACGAGAACCAAAACAATTATCTTTTTAGGTTCATTTAATCCCCATTTAATGTGTAAATGTTATCACTTATTAACCAAACTTACAATGAGTTACCCTGGTAGCCACTTAGGGCCTCGACCCCCATTGCAAGCCACTTTCCAACACTACAAGTAGATAACCTACCCTAAGCTCATGGAATCATAAATCACCACAGTCCTGTACAAGCGACTGTAAAGAAATACCAAAAAAGAATCCATAAAAAGAATCATCAAATAACCATGGTAAAAGCATCAAATATCCACAATAAGAATCATCAAATCTCCAAGATAAGAATCATCAAATCTCCATGAGCATCTGGAAAAGCATTCATAGAAAATCATGACCACAACAGTTCTCTATTGGCAACTGAAGACATCACTGATAATCATAAGTATCAATTGGTTCTCAATAACCAAAATATATCTCAAGATAAATCACAATATCCATTGGCTCTCAACAAGCAACCAAGAATATCTCAAAATCATACTGATCGAAGACTCCAAAAATGATTAGCTCAAGTATCTCATACACATACATTTCAACTTCACACATGAAGACTAATGAACAAATACAAACATTTCATAGAACATACAATCACATTACCATGGTTGGGTTTATAAAGATCGAGACCAAAAAGATCAACATGCCATCACATCTCATAACCCCTGAGCCTCTAGTAACAACCTAAGACTAGTCAACACTAGTCAACCCAAAACCCAAAACAAGAAGCATATAGAATACACGATGCAAACACATGTTTTGGTTTTGCTAAAATCTCATAGTTGAATCAAGTGTAGAGGTTTCCAATTTTCTGGTTGCAAGTATACTTCAAGTGTCTTAAGTTTCATCATTTGACCTACAAGTCAACCCATTTGTTCCCCAATAGCATTATCCTAAGAATAACTTAAGGATAATTATTCACTAAACTGATCATCATTGACCTTTAATTAAATTGCTTTCTTTATTTAACTAAGACCCATATTCTAATTGATTAACTCTCCTTTAATGTTACTTCAACTTTAAACATAAATCAAGGATCATTATTCATTTGTAAAAGAACCAATTATCAATCTTCGAATAAGAAGAAGATAACTTTAGGTACACCATCCATGACCTATTACATATTAT